>CP125973.1:54803906-56003906 GCA_030063025.1 Avena longiglumis | reverse complement strand
CCTTCTTACTTCATCCATTTTAAACTTCTTTAAAATCTTATCAAGGTATGTACTTTATGATAGCCCTATTAGGCGCCTAGATCTATCTCTATAGATCTTTATGCCTAATATGTATGACGCTCACCTAGGTCCTTCATTGAAAATTTGTTGTTTAGATAACTTTAACACTGTTTAAAGTTCTATATCATTTCCGATCAATAATATGTCATCCACATATAATATCGAAATGCCACATTGCTCCCACTCACTTTCTTGTAAATACAAGCTTCTCCATAAGTTTGGACAAATCCAAACTCTTTGATCACCTCATCAAAGCGGAGATTCCAACTGTGATGCTTGCTTCAATCCATAGATGGATCGTTGAAGCTTGCACACCTTGTTAGCATCCTTAGGATCGACAAAACCCTTTGGTTGTATCATATACAACTTTTCTTCAATATTACCATTGAGAAACGCGGTTTTGACATCCATCCGCCATATTTCATAATCGAAATATGCAGCAATTGCTAACATAATCCTAATCGACTTTAGCATCGCTACGGAGAGAAAGTCTCATCGTAGTCAACTCCTTGAATTTGTCGAAACCCCTTTGCGACAAGTCGAGCTTTATAGATGGTCACATTACCATCGATCGCTTTTCCTTTTGAAAATCCATTTGTTCTCTACGGCCTTTCGTCGTGAGGTAATTCCACCAAGTTCCAAACTTGATTTTCATACATGGATTCCATCTCGGATTTCATGGCTTCTAACCATTTGTTGGAATCCGGGCTCATCATCGCTTCTTCATACGTCGCAGGTCATTGTTTTCATCAACCATGAAATTTATGACAGGATTTCCGTCTGACTCGGGAGCTGCAGCGTCTGTTTGACTGCGAGGTTCTAGTACTCTCTTCGAGTTTCATGATCATTATCATTAGTTCCTCTTCAATGTGGAGCCAACTCCGGAACAACTTCCGCGCCGCTACTCGCCATACTTTGAAGAGAAGGTTCCATAACCTCTTGAGTTCTACCTCCCGACTACTCACACCTTTCATGAGAAACTCTTTCTCTAGAAAGGATCCATTCTGGCAACAAAAACCTTGCCCTCGGATGCGTGATAGAAGGAATACCCAATAGTTTCTTTAGGGTATCCTATGAAGACGATTTTTCCGCTTTGGGTTCGAGTTTATCCGTTGAAGTTTCTTCACATAAACATCGCAACCCCAAACTTTAAGAATGATGCTTAGGTTTGTTTCAAACCACAATTCATACGGTGTCGTTTCAACGGATTTAGATGGTGCCCGATTTAAAGTGAATGCAGCGGTTTAGTGCATAACCCAAAATGACAACGGCAAGTCCGTCGGAGACATCATAGATCGAACCATATCTAATAAAGTACGACACGACGTTCGACACACCATTTCGCTGTGGTGTTCCGGCAGTGAGTTGTGAAACAATTCCACACTCTTTCATGTGAGTGCTAAACTCGTAACTTAGATACTCACCTCCACGGTCGACCGTAGAAATTTGATCTTTCTATTACGATGATTTTCCACTTCATTCGAAATTCCTTGAACTTTTCAAAGGTTTCGGACTTGTGTTTCATCAAGTAGATATAACCGTATCTACTCAAATCATCCGTGAAAGTAACAAAATAACGATATCCACCTCGGCCGACACACTCATTGGACCACATACATCGAATGTATGATTTCCAATAAATCATCGCCTGCTCCATTGAACCGAAAACGGCGTTTCTAGTCATCTTGCCCATAAGGCATGGCTCACATGTATCAAATGATTCATAATCAAGTGATTCCAAAAGTCCATCCGAATGGAGCTTCTTCATGCTTAATGCCAATATGACCTAGACGGCGATGCCACATATATGCGGATATATCATCATCAAGTTTAATCCTTTTAGCATCAACATTATGAATATGTGTAACATTATCATCGAGATCTAATGAAATAAACCATTCATCATCGGTGCATGACCATAAAAGATTTCATTCATATAAATGGAACAACCATTGTTCTCGACTTAAATGAATAACCACTTTGCATCAAACATGATCCAGATACAATGTTCATGCTCAAGGCACGGCACCGATAACATTTATTTAAGTTTATGACTAATCCCGACGAAGTGGAGAGGTAGCGTTCGACGGCGATCACATCAACACTTGATCCATTGCCGACACGCATCTTGACCTCACCCTTGCTAGCGGTCGCCTGTTCGCAGCCCCGATTCGAGTTACAAATATTAGCAACCGAACCGTATCAAATACCGGTGCTCATGCGAGCACTAGTCAAGTACACATCAATAACATGTATATCATATATACCTTTGTTTGCCTTGCCGGCCTTCTTGTCCGCCAGATACTTGGGGCGATTCCAAAGGGCTACCCCCTTGCAATAGTAGCACTCGGTATCGACTTAGGTCCAACTCGGGGTTTTTTTCAGCGGCAACAGTGCTTGCCACCTTACTTCCTTCCGCTTTCCTTCTTGTCTTTCTTGAAACCAGTGTTCCTATTGATCATCAACACTTGATGTTCCTTTTGATCTCCACTTCAGCTTTTAAGCATCGGTAAGCTCGGGAGAGACTTCTTCATGCCTTGCATATTATAGTTCATCACGAAGCTCTTATAGCTAGGTGGCGAGACTGCGCAGAACACGATGGATGCCTAAGTCAATGGGAATCGTTATTCCCAAGGACACAAGCTTATCGGCGTAATCGACATCTTGAGTACATGCTCACTAACGGAGCTGTTTCCATCATGCATAAAGAACTTTTCTCAAGCATTGTAGCTCTCTCTGAGATGTGTGTCGAAAATCATTTTCAACTCACCCATTGTATCAAAAGCATTGCCGTTCAAACGCTTTTCAAGTTCCTCTAGCCCATACAATATGCCGCAATGAACTAAGTTGTGGTCCTCCGACGAGTCGATAGACATCTTCTCCTCGTCGGGGCATCCAAAGGTGGGGCCTAAGGCGCTTCTAGCACATATTGCTTTTGTGCAGCAGAGAGAGAATCCTCAAATTCATGGCCCATTCAAGAAAGTTGCTACCGTTACTGCTAGTTTCTCTTTCTCCATGAACGCATTGAAATTAAAAGCGGTGGTGCCATCTACAACAGAATTTGTAAAGTTTAGACTAGGTGTATGATAGATTGAGTTCAACTAATCTATATTACGAATGAACTCCCACTCAAAAGCGACATCCTCGTGTCCTTTTGGTGATTACATGAACCAAATCCACTACACCAAGTCCGATCATCACGTGAGTCGGTATAGCTTCAAAGGCGAGCATCAAATGGGCATCATATCAACTATATGACTCATGCTTAACCTTTCGTTCGTGTTGAGGACATGTTCGTACATGCTAGGCTCGCCAAGTTAGAACCTTAGTATTTATGTAACTGTTTTACACCAAGTATGGTCGAGATCCAAGAACACCCGATCATCACGTGATGTCTTGGAGCGATTTAAAACATAATCGGTGCATACTAAAGGAAGAACACATTCTTATCTTGATATTTAAATGCGGGATCATCTTATTATGCTTAACAAAGCGCTAAACAAGCAATATAAGATGTAATCAAACATCATATGTTTATTAGTGAAATTATATGGTTCCCGCAGATGATCTCTATCATGTGCATCGTGGCATGATCACTATCATACCTATATGTGTAAATCCACGTCTATGGATTTTACGCTATGTGTGTTGTAAGAGTATCATCTCATACTTCTACTTACAACACTACCATATCATAACACTAGCCCAAAGAACAATCTAAACTAGACGCTTCTAATTTATCCATTGCAAGTTTTACGTGGCTTAGGCTTTGAGATAGAACCGTTCTTACCTACGAACATGAACCACAACGAGGATAATCAAATTGTTGACAACTTGCAAAATAGATATTGACTATAGTAGGAGAGACAGACACCGCTAGCCACTTATGCAAACTAGTTGCATGTCAAGCGTGGAACAGTCTCATGTGCGAGGACATGTAAAGTTTGTCCGCCGCTTCATCCCACTATGCCACCAATATCCAAAATCACAAGAAAGGAGCAACAACATGATCATCATCGCCCACATACTCATATGTGTACTACCCGTGTAAAGTATCTACGCATAGATCCGGCTCTGATACCACTGAAGGGTTCGCAGCATAGAAAACAAAAATTTTCCTACGATGTGAACTATATACCAAGATCTATTTATACTAGATACAAACAACGGGCGGATGTACATCCGTAGAGAACATACCCTTGAAGACCGACAAAGTTTAACGAGTCCAAACTCGTGGTTGATGTAGACGATATCTTGCCGATCTCAAGATCGAGAGGAAGTCCTAGCGCCGCAAATCAGCAGCGCATCCGTGCTCGCACACACGTTCGAGGCACCGAGCAACCTCCGCCTCGCCCAGCGATGCAGAAGCACAACTCTTTCTTGCCGAATAGCCACCGGAACATGTATCTCGCTAGTCCGAGACCATGGGGATAAATTCTAGAGGGGAGAGAGATCCTTCACGAGGAGGTGTGAGTGAGAAGTGAGAGGAGGGGCCTTTATAGAAGGAGAGGGGAACCCAAGGGGTGGCTGGCGCATGGGGCTGCCCTTGCCCTCCCTCTTCATGTGGGTGGACACTCCACTCACAAACTCCTCCAAATTCCTCCACTCAAAATCCCACTCAAAGATCCCATTAAATTTCCACCAAATTTAATGCAAACTCTCATTAAATAAAACTCTTTTATTTTATTCAGAATTTTGTCAATTACTTTAATGACAAACATTCACAATAACCCTTGCTAGAATTCTATTTCACATGCATAACCACTTTATGCAATTTCACCCAAAACCTGCTTTGGTATCTAGTGAAATAAATTCGCGCTTGTTTATTCTTTCGCATGAAACTTTTGCTCCAATTGGATGTCGGTGTCTCTTAAGTGTGTCACCCTACGGTTCGTGAATAATGCGGACATGATCGAGACCCTCTCGGATCAATAATCGAGCGGGATCCGAGACCCATACCGACTCCCACACATTCAACGATGACTTTCTTGTGATCGTCGGAACCTTTTACGCTAGTATCTTAATCCCTTTGTCTCACGATATATTACATGTCCGAGATTCGATCATCGTATCTCCATACCTAGTTTGATCTCGTTACGACATGCACTCTTTTCTCGTTCCTGATATAACATTCTAGTGATCAAATCACTTGCTTGCAAGCTAACCAATGTGATATCACCGAGAGGGAACCGAGTATATCTATCCGTCATCGGGATGAACAAATTCCACTCTTGATCCATGAGCCTCAACATAACACTTTATTAGTTCTGAACCCATCTTTATAATCACCCTGTTACGGTGTGACGTTTGATGTTATCAAGAAACTCTTCCGGTGTTAGTGATTGACATGATCTCATGGTCTAAGGATTAGGATCACTTCGTAATTTGTTATAGCAATATAAACTCAATGACTTTGATCGTAATGCTATACTTCGGATGAATGTTTATGTTGTGATCCCGTTATTAACAACATCCAATGTCCATGATCAGGAAACCTTGATCATCTTGTTAATCAACGAGCTAGTTTATGAGAGAGGCTTAACTAGGAACTTTCTGTTTGTTTATTAAACACACATGTATTAACGTTTCCGTATTAATACAATTATAGCATGCAAAATAAACATCTATCATATACTTGGAATACACATAATAAACAATTTATTATTGCCTCTCAGGGCATATTCCCTTCATGTCTAGCATCTCCAACCTTTGTAAATTCTCATCCAAAATATGAGAACATACATTATACTCTATCATATTGCAACCAAAACATTGTTTTAGATATCGTTATATCTGTCACACATGATGGTTTCTGAAAAACATCTTTCAGCTCCTAGATAAACTTGATATTAAAACAATCAAGAATCATGGAGGCAAACATGATACTTAAGATACTAACACTGGAATTGTTACTCTCAATTTAATACCAATTATTAAATTTCGCGGAGTAAATAGAGTTTGCTGAAAGTTTGCAATAGGACTTTAAACTTTAGATTGACACTCAACACAATACGATACCAGTTTGTAAAGTTAATATCCAGAATTCTATAGTTCTATTATCTCAATTACAACTATGCATAAGGTGGTGAACGAATGAAATTGAGTTGTACTAATCCAAATTAGAAATGAACTCCCACTCAAAAACAACATCCCTCGTCTCTTTTTGGTGATTACATGAACCAAATCTACTACACCAAGTCCGATCATCACGTGAGTCGGTATAGCTTCAAAGGCGAGCATCAAATGGGCATCATATCTACCATATGACTCATGCTTAACCTTTTGGTCCGTGTTCCGAGGCCATGTCTGTACATGCTAGGCTCGCCAAGTAAGAACCTTAGTATTCGTGTGTGTAATTGTCTTACACCCAAGATATGCTCGTGGATTCAAGTACACCCGATCATCACGTGATGTCTTGAAGCGACGAAACATTGTCGGTGCATACTTAAGGAAGAACACATTTTTATCTTGATATCTAAATGAGGGATCATCTTATTATGCTAATAAAATGCCAAACAAGCAATACAAGATGCAATCAAACATCACATGTTTATAAGTGAAATGATATGGTTCCCGCATATGATCTCCATCATGTGCACCGTGGTATGATATCTATCATACCTCTATGTGTAAGGCCAAGGTCTATGGAACCTACACGTTATGTGTGTTTTACGAGTATCATCTTAGACTTCTACTTACAAAATCACCATATCATAACGCTAGCCCAGCAACAATCTAAACTAGACGCCTCTAATTTATCCATTGCAAGTTTTACGTGGCTTAGGGCTTTCGAGTATAGAACCGTTCTTACCTACGAACATGAACAACAACTAAGATAACCAAATTTTTGACAACTCATTGCAAATTAGATATTGACTATAGTAGGAGAGACAGACACTTGCTAGCCACTTATGCAAAACTAGTTGCATGTCAAGCGTGGAACAGGTCTCATGTGTGAGGACATGTAAAGTTTGTCCGGGCCGCTTCATCCCACTATGCCACCAATATCCAAAGTACTACTAAGAAGCAATAAAATGATCATCATCGCCCACATACTCATATGTGTACTACCCGTGCAAAGCATCTACGCATAGATCTGGCTCTGATACCACTGTAGGGTTCGCAGCATAGAAAACAAAAAATTTCATACGATGGGAACTATGTACCAAGATCTATATCCATAGAGAACATACCCTTGAAGACTGACAAAGCTTAACGAGTTAAATCATGGTTGATGTAGACGATCTCTTGCCGATCTCAAGATCGAGAGGAAGTCCTAGCGCCGCAAAACAGCAGCGCATCCGTGCTCGCACACACGTACAAGACACCGAGCAACCTCTGCCTCCTCGCTCCAGTGATGTAGCGGAAGCACAACCCTTTATTTCCGAATAGCCACCGGGAACATGTATCTCGCTAGTCCGAAACCATGGGGGATAAATTCTAGAGGGGGAGAGAGATCCTTCACGAGGAGGTGTGCTTTGAGAGGATGAGAGGGGGGCCTTTTATAGGGAGAGGGGGGCACCCCAAGGGGCATGGCACCAACCATGGTGGCTGCCCCCACATCTTCCACATTCATGTGGGTGGAGCTCCCACTCAAAATGAAAAGCCTCCTCCCATAAAAGAGCCACCACTCAAAAATCCACTCACATGCATTAAATTTCCACCAAATTTAATGCAAGCTCTCATTTAAATAAAAATCTTTTATTTATTTATTCAAAATTTTGTTAAGTAATTTAATTAACAAACATTCACATAAAACCCCTTGCTAGTATTCAATTTCACATGCAGAACCAGTTTCAGCAATTTCAACCGAAATAGTTTCGGTGTCTAGTGAAATAAATTCCTGCACTTGTTATTCTTTCCGGCATGAAACTTTTGCTCCAATTGGATTTCAGTGTCCTTAAGTGTGCCACCCTACGGTTCGCGAATAATGCGGACATGATCGAGAGCCTTCTCTGATCAATAATCAGAAGCGGGACCTGGAGATCCATACTGACTCCCACACATTCAACGATGACTTCCCTGTGATCGTCGGAATCTTTTATGCTAGTATCTTAATCCCTTTGTTTCACGATATATTATATGTCCGAGATTCGATCATCGGTATCTCCATACCTAGTTTGATCTCGTTACTGACATGCACTATTTTCTTGTTCCCGTGATATAACATTCTAGTGATCAAATCACTTGCTTGCAAGCTAATCAATGTGATATCACCGAGAGGGCCCAGAGCATATATATCCGTCATCGGGATGAACAAATTCCACTCTCGATCCATGAGCCTCAACATAACACTTTAGTAGTTCTAAAGCCATCTTTGTAATCACCTAGTTATGGTGTGACGTTTGATGTCCTCAAGAAACTCTTCCGGTGTTAGTGATTGCCATGATCTTATGGTCTAAGGATTAGGATCACTTCGTAAGTTGTTATAGCAATATAAACTCAATGACTTTGATCGTAATGCTATACTTCAGATGAATGTTCATCATATCATTACTCTAATGATCTGACCTCGTTATTAACAACATCCAATGTCCATGATCAGGAAACCTTTGATCATCTTGTTAATCAACGAGCTAGTTTATAAGAGAGGCATAACTAGGAACTTCCTTTTTTTATTAAACACACATGTATAAACGTTTACGTATTAATACAATTATATCATGCAAAATAAACATTTATCATAAATAAGGAATACAATAATAACCACTTTATTATTTCCTCTCGGGCATATTCCCTTCACGTCCAATTCCGAGAATATTTCTTTACTAACTTTTCTGAAACCAAAAACTGCAGAAAACAGGCATCTGACACTATTGCAACTTGTTAATAGGTTAGTACCAGAAAACATGTAAAAATCACCTCAAAGTGTAGACAAGTAAAGCAAAGTAGATACTAAACAAGCATGGTGTAACATCCCAGCATTAGAGCTTAGAAATAAGCAGAACTCAGATGTGTGCATTGCATTCATGCATAGAAATTCCGAGTAATTTTCGCGCTTTTGAATAAAACTTGCCAAAGTGATTGAAGCTTCTTTCAACTTGATGGAATTGAAGTAGATCATCAAGTTGACTGCGATAAGTTTCAATATGACCTTTGTTAAAACCTTGTTTTGGGTAATTGAGATTTGATCTAAGGGTAGATCAAATGTAATGAAAATTAAACCATAATACATTACTTAATGATTTATATTTGATCCTTAAGTAGTCATATCCCTGTATTTATTCACAACCCATGAATACCAAGTTATAAATATAACTTAAGTAATAAGAATATAACAACTAAATCTTGATCTATCTTAATCTCATCTACTTATACCATGAGTATCATGGTAATACCTGACCTTAACCCTTTAGTGAGATTAAGTAGGAAAGTCAATTCAAGATCATTCACCATGTATCTTTCTATTCATATCAAACTTTACCATTCCTATTGAATCATATTCTAATATATGTTGTTCATCAATGTTGAGTAATCAACTATTGATTCACCAATTCTTAATCTATCAATTCCTGATCTATTAACTCTTGTCCTTATCATAACAATCACTCTAAGTCCTTTAGAGAATGACGTAAGAAGAGGTAAGTGGGAATGCTAGATTTAAATGTCATCTATAGAATGGGGGTGTTGGAAGAGAATAGGATCAATGTGATAATTGATGGAGTTAATTCACTCCTGAATGGATATAAGAGTTATCTTGAATAAAGATATATATGGTAACAAAGAAGATTACAAGGATGAATTCTGAAGATAAGTTACCAGGAGTAATCCTATTGAATAAAGTAGGTATAGTAAATGAATAATCTCTCTTAATCAGATAGATTCACTGAGAAGATAATTATAATACAACTTTAGTGTTGTATTAATGAAGGCCTTGATTAGCCAACTGGAAACCTAAGCCATAAATGATCAAAGGATTCTAATGATCATGCTTTAGTCACCAAGATTGAATGCTTATATCATGTATAAGTGACATTGGTGGATAGAACATGATTGAACCCTAGTATAAATATGTTATTCTAGGTTAGCCATGCTAAGTCACCATGATATGATGTGAAGTTTGAATATAAGATATTGGAGTTAAGTATATATAAGATAGTATGACTAAGATGAAGCTAGAGTAGCATGAAGTTATTGAAGTAGTATTATTCCTCTTAAAGAGTAGTAAGATTTTGAGGAGAGTAGTTTAATATATACATCTACTGGAGTAATATTAGTGGTGGATGATTATGGGAGAGTATGAATGGAGTTAGAAGTAACTACTTGTTGGATTGGAGGTTATCAGTAGTAGAGTAGTTGATATAACCAAGTATGGATATGTGAAGCTTATGAAAAGCTTTAGTGTCAAGCTCATTGGATTTATAAAAAGATTTAGAAGAATAGAAGGTGGATAAGGATACTCTTGTGTAGCAAATCTCATCATGTTAACACATGATGATGGATATGAAGAAGTAGTATATCTAGGAAAGGAATTCCTTAATTAGAAGTCGAGAATTATTGAAGTATGGAAGATAGGAATTCTGGATAAAACCTAAACCCTAAATCTTTAACCAAACATAATATCTATTTCATATAATTGATCTATCATTTTATTTCCCCAATGCTTTATAGGAGTATTTTCCTATATTAAATCACTTAAGCACATCTTTGTCATTTTCAACCATCATTATCATAGGTGCTTAGGAACTATCTTTATCAATGCTTTCTCATAAGTTAGCCTAGAAAACAATCCCACTATATTACTTTAAATGGTGATATCATTCATGATCATAAACATAAATACAATAAGTCTTAACCATTCACCTTTATTCACAATTATAAAAGGATATAAAAATATTAAAACTCCCAGAATTCATGGTAGACATTTATAATCTCAAACCTTTAACTTTTATGTTGGTTATAATAAAATATATATACCTTATTATTCCCTAGATTTATGGGAGTAATATTGACCAGATGATTTCCTTTGCATATCATACATCAAATAATGATATATGATCATTATATAAAAAAATCTCCCTACAAACTATAAGTTAACTAGAATTATGTTTTATAAATAAATAAGAAAAAATCATATAATAAATCCATGGTTTATTATAGAAAGAAAATTAATAACAAAGGCCCTTACCAAATATTAGAAGGATCTATATAAACAAAATAAAGAAATATAACATTATATAATAAAATATCACAAATTGATTCTAAATAATCTTATTATTGCTGGAAGTATTTAGCAAAGAAATTCCATAAAGATAAGCCAAAAACAATTTCTTAAATAAAAAAGCTAGAAAAGAAAACAGAATATAGAAAAGGTTAAAGAAAAATAATAAGAACAGTTTTCTGGCCCGTGGCCCATTCTTCCTCTTCTCTGTCTTCCGCCACGTGCGCGTCCCTGAAGCCCATCAAGTCAACCCACCAACGCAGCCTAGCCTGCATACCGTTTCGGTATGAGGCTGACGGTCGGGACCCATCTCAAAAGAGGGTCGTATTCCTCGTTCTCCTTCGCATGGCCGACACGTCGACGGCGAGTCCACCTCACCGCCGCCATTTTGGACTTCCACGGACGCGATTGACCCCTCTGAGCTTCACCCTAGCTGCTAGGAGTACGCCAGTAGGAGTTGCGCAGTGATTCGTGCCCCTAATAAGCTTCAAAACCGCCGCCGCATCCCGGCCGTCATCGTCACCGTGCCGCCGTGTCCGAGTGTCACATCCCAAGATTTTCCAAATCTTGTAATGTGAAAAATAAAATAAACAAAATAAATTTTGTTGAAAATCAGGGTGAAAAGAAACTTTTGATTCTAAAAGGAAACTGAAAATCCCATCTTGAACAAACTTTGGTTAAAGTTTGAATTCAACAAAATCCAAATCAAGGGTAATGCATTCCTCAATGAATGTATCTGGAAATTTTAAACACTTAGAAAATAAATTCAAACCCTAAACCCAAATGGAATAAAAATCATTTCCAAATTATCTCCGATTCCATGGATTTGATCCATATAAAAATTTGTCAACAAACATTCACAAATGATCAAGAAAGACAAATAGAAATATTAAAAGACCATATAAATTGGTTTCACTTAAATTGGAACCATAAATAAAATCCTATGAATTTAACAAGATAAAGGAATTGAACTCCCAAAACTAATAAAACCCTTATCTAGAAACCCATACCAATTGGTGAGAAAATAATCCTAAATATATTTAAAAGGATAAACAAATAATAAACAAGATTTCACAAATTAGAATCACCAAGTTTGGATCTCTAAATAAAAAGATATGGATTTTATAAGTTAAAGAAAGAAATATTAAATAAAGAATATTTAAAGACCAAACCAAATCTTAGCCAATCCATAAACAAATGGAATGGTTATAATCCCAATCCAAATAAAATAAAAGGATAAAGAATTGCCAAAATAAAATAAAATGGCTTAAACCAAATCCTATTGGAATAAAGACAAACCCAAATTTTAAATGATTATTAAATCTTATTAAAAACTTTCCCAAATAATTCAAGATGAATTATTTGACACCCTTTTAAGTAATCAATACTTACTGAAATGTTTTGGAAGAATTTAGAAGTCAAATGGAAATTAAAAACATTATTAAATCCTATATTGATTTAAAACAAGGGCCCTTTTTATTAATTAAAAAGACCCCAAAATGAATAAGGTTTTATTCAAAAATTGATACCAGAATACAATACTAATCAGTATTTGAACCTACACAAACTTTGACAAAGGTTTGAAATCAAATGAGGGTTTGAATTGCTTATTCAAAATCAAAACAGAAAATTCAAATGAGAAAAAGAAAAGGAATCAGGAACAAAAAATGGAACCGCATAAGAAGCCCACTAAGCCCAACTCGCAGCCCACCTGCAACCCCTCTGCCGAAACGTTTTCCTCACTCGCGAATCGACCCACACAGACGCTGGCAGATGGACCCCACTCCCCCTCTCTCTCTCTCACGCAGACCGCCCCTGTCGTTTCTCCCCACCCGCGACCCTTTCTCCCTTCCCTCGTCGCCGTTTCTGGCTATGATTCCGCGGCTTAATTCGCCTTAACGCTGCAGACATTACTCGATGTGATCACGCACGCTTAAACGCCCACGCCCCCTCTCCATTTCCCCTCTGTCGCCAGAACCTATACGCCCCCAGGCCGCTCCAATTAGCGCCTAGACCCCGCCCTGCTCCGACAGGCTGGCAATTCCGGCAGCCCCACGCCACCCCTTGCCTCCTCGAGCACACGGACGTGACCTCCAGGCCCTGGCGCATCTCCCTGCCTCCTCATCTCACTCGCGCGTGCCCCACATCGTTGGCAGCAACCACGACTGACTACACCACCGTCTGCAACCGCTCCGGCGATGCTCCCAGGTAAAGTTCGACCGTGCCTCCCCGTCTCCTGGATGCACTCGTACTCGCTGCTTCTGCGTACAGCTAACGCACCCTTTTCCATGCCTTAGCGTGAACCGTACACTCGCCTCCGACGACGCACAGAGTCGCCCAACGCCGGCGACAACTACGGCGAGGAATCACCGGTGGTTCCGAGCGCCCCTCGACAAGTGACGACCACGTTGAGCATCAGCGAAGCAAGGCAAACCTGGTAAATCCCTCCCCATCACCCTTGCTTCCTAAATCGCCCGCTCACCGTCGACCCGCCGCCGATCGCCGACAGCCACCGCTTATTGGTCAAAGCAATAGGGACCGTTAGATCTGCATCTGATGGCTTGGATAGGTTGACTAACCGAAGGGGTAAGGATGAACCTGCACCGTGCGATGTCATTTAGATCCAACGGCCTACAGCGCATGATCCAGACGAAACGGTATCAGCGAGTAAGAACTCGACACGTGGCTCAGACTTTGTTTTAAAAACAGAAACTTTCCTATTAGAAGTTCAAATTTGAAAAATCTATAACTTTCAAACCACACGTCCAAATTTTGCAAATTTTATATAAATGGATTCAGCAAGACAAGACCTAGCCAACCATGCACTTTGTTTAGTAAAAAGCTTCTGGTGAAATGTTTATTTTTGCAGAAACTTGTGTATGCTTGTTTGGGATATAAAAATTGTTCTAAAATGTTTTTGGGGATAAAATCTTTGGCAAATGGTGTATTTTGAACCTACTGACCATAGGAATCACTTTGTGGTTTCAAAACTGTATTTGGTGAAACAAAAGAATGAATCTTTGATTTAAACCATTTCTAGTCTAATAAAAATATGGTTTATTTATTAAAAATGGTTTTGGAAGAAAACCTTTGAGAAATGTTTTGGAAATAAACTCTCTGACCCTAAACACAAGATTTTATGGTTTGAAAACATATTTTGTGAACCCTATAGATTAATGCCTTATTGAAAACATTTTTACACCACATAAAATGATACCTTGTTTTAAAAAGGGTTTATAAAGTGAAAACTATTGCAAATGACTTTGCCACTTTATAAAATGACCAATAGGTGTTTCCAAATGTTTATGAACCATTAGAAACCACTTCTCCAAATAAAACAATCTCTTGCATGCTTGCATGCATTATTTTTGTTTTATTATTTTATGTGATGAATTGCTAGAATGGTAGATTGAACTTGTGCCTTGCTTGATTGAATTGTAGTGACTTGAAGAGTGTGATTGTAGCAAGGACAAGGAGTGAACTTATACTCTACCAAAAAGGCAAGTGATGCTACATACTTTTGTCCCATTATTTTCACTATGCATTAGTGATATTTCTAAGTAAGACTTGCATGGAATTTTGCTAAGTATAAACCATGCTATGGGAAAACCTAGTAGATGAAACCTTAGTAGAATTTTCCTAAGTTAAGATTCCTACTACTATCATGCTTAGCTTAGCTAGTAGAAAACAAGGGTGGAATATATATTCATGCTATGGAAAATTTCTAAGTCTGAGGACTTGAGTTTTGTTTAATAAAACAACTAAGTAAATGAATCACCTGGGTGGAATGGAAGGAATGGTCTGTGTTGAGTGGTTACACAAGGCCAGGGGACTGGTGAACCTTGTGTATCTCACTTGTGGAAAGCCACCCAGGAACAAAGAGATTTGAGATGTCAAATGTTGAGAAGCTTCAAGTGCAACCACTTGGCATTATGGGCTCTGCCTGGATCATATAGGTTGCAAGAACTTAGCCAAATGGACAGTTGGTGGTAGGGGTTTGATAGGTTGGAGCGCGTCCATTTTGGTCTAAGGGAAGGATTCTGAAAGATCTTGTCTTGGTGAAACCAAGTCTTGTGGGGAAAGTGCACCACCTCTACAGAGTGTAAAATCTAAGTACTTAGCCATGTCCCTGTCAAAGGACAATTTGAGCATCAAGACATGGAAGCTATCAAGAATCTCATCATCCAAATTTCTAAGTTAAAAACTTGTGGTTGAACAAGGGTTGAAAGGATCACCAATTTCTATTGGGAGATGCCTTGGGAAAGATTTTTGTCAAGCAAAAACTTAGTGTTTTCAAATGATAAGGAAAATCTATTTTGAGCAAAGCAAGCCTAAGCTCCACTTAGCCAAATGCATATAGATGATAGACTCCACTATACTACCATAGTATCACTTGCCAATACAATTCAAATGTATTGACCCTTGTGGCTGTAACTTGTTATGTTGCAGGTTTGTTTGATATTAGTGAAGTTTAATGATTAGGATTACAAGTCTACAACCAACATGTTTGCCTGTGGCACTTTGAAGATGAAGGACCCCATGCTTATAGATATTCTGCTGCAATGTAATGCAATAGCCAAATGAGCTATGTAAGATGTAATAAATTATGTTATTCCTGGTTATAAAGTTGTATTATGACCTTTGTTCCTTGATATTACATCTTAACTGTGGATGCTAGCTATTGATCCAGGGACTAGCATTGCAAACACAGGGATCTCTACCTTATTAAAGGTTGGGAACCTTACACCGAGATCGCCTTACCATATAAAAGGCGGGATGAGGATCGCTCGAGCCTCGGCTACCTTCATCTCTCCTCAATTCCCCCTCAAACTCTCTTTGTTTTCCCCAATAGCCTCAACGCCGCCGCCGACGAGCTTCGGCTAGCCGTCGTTGTAGTCCACCTTGACATGCGTGGAGTGGTCGAGAAGAAGCGCCACCGCGTGTTGATAATATGAGCGCATCATGGAATCAAGGGGAGTACGGAGTCAAGTGAATTTCATCAATTTCCTCTGCAGCCGCCGGCCGGAATCGGCGACCATGTACTCACCTCCGGTCACCATTTACATTGCCGACCACTTCATCACGTCGGGGGTGAGTTTCTGCATCGAACAACCCTAACTACGATTCCTAGCATCGTTTGTAGCTTGAGTTCGTCGTCGGGCCGATATGCACCACCGCCGTAGGATGTCACCGGAGCAACTCCGGCGACTAAAACATAGCATTGACACCACCCCTAGGATTGCCTTGCCCTCACGGTTCTAACACAACCATCCATGGATACTGGGGAGCCCCGGCTCGCCGTCGATGACCATTTTCTAGTGGTGGCGGCTGTGCTGATGTCATAATGACATCATGCATGCGTCAAAGTTGACATGGTCAGCTGTTAGACTGGTCCTTGCCCGTGTGGCATGTGACGTGGCGTTGGTCCCGTCTGTCATTGGCTGTGGGTAGAAATAGGGCCGGTAATAAGTGCATTCACTAACAAAAGGGATGATGTGGGCACTGGCCCACTAGTCAGTGACTAGGGTAGGTGTAGCTTCGGTATAAAAATTATTCATGTTTAGGAAATAGATAAAACATTATAAGATCAAATATAAATATTTCCTAAAATGTAATAAAATTATTAAATCTTGTAAATTCAATAACTTCTGTTTTATAATTCAGAAAAATATGTTTTATATATGAAAATTTGTAGAAAAATAAAATCCATAACTTAAAAATATCATCAAACATTATTATGTTAACAATTTAAATAATTATCATTTAATAAAGATTTTATAAGTAGTAAAACTTAGATAATTCATATTTTAATATTGGTAAGTGTTAAAAAAATTTACCAAAAATCTAGGAAAAATAAGAAATATAATTTAAAACTATAATCATGCATTATTATTGCACTTAATTAAGTATTTATTATTTATTAAGTATTTATAAAGTGATAAACCTTATAAAAATCATATCCTATTATTTATAAATCACAAAAATAAATGTAATATACCAAAATAATCACAAAAATAAATGTAATATACCAAAATAATCACAAAAATAATACCTACATGTTAAAAATATGATATTCTACTTTTGAGGTAAATAAACATTTGAACAATTTAATAACTTGAATTTAAACTTATTTCCTTAATTGATAATTCATATAAGGGTAAATAAAATTTGCTAATAATTCTAAAAAAATAGCCAATTAAGTCTAATAAATAGTATTAGTCTTAAATATTGATAATATGAAGTCAAAATGCTTTAACACATTTTGAATACAATTTTATTGTATTATCATTCCACCATAAGTGTAGAATATTTCTAAAAAGAATCTTTATCAAATATAAAATCTTCAAGAATAATTTGTAGTGAAATAAAACTTATTCCTTTACTTCAATCACAAGTTTCTAAACATACCCAAAATACTACAGTGGATCCATTAGCAATTAAAGTAATGTTATTTCCCTGATTACAAATCATAACCACACCTTTATAAAAACATAAATGATTCTATTCCATTATAAATTAACAAACAACTACTCAAATAGAGGTAATGCCATTCTTAGGTAACTTTAAGGAAACATTATAAAGTGAACAAGATACAAATATCATAAGCATTACACCCTAAGTTTATCTATGTTTTTAAAGTTAACTTTAGTCTACAAGACTTTAAATGTAATGCTAAAAACTTTATTATTTGTTTTATAGTTAACTTTGGTCTATTATAATTAAGTCGCAAAGCATCTCAAGTCCAAACTATTCAAGCAAGCACAAACAACATCGACCACATTTGATCAACCACAAAAATTGTTTAAACCTTAGAAAATAAATCTTTTCTTTAAATTTTATTCTTTTTGCCACTTCAAACAAAAAATCTTATAATAATACCTCCAACTCTTAACAACTAAACTCAAGTACTCTCATCATAGTCAATAGATGACAATTAATCACAAACACATTGCTTTAAACTTTATTTATATACTTAGGATTGATAACACTTAAGTTCTTTATAAGTGACATTACTTGTAAAGTAAAAATTTGAAGATAAACAATTATAGTATAAGCAATCTTGAGTAGCATTTCACATTTGTGTGTATCTCATTGTTTTATGATATAATAATTACATGTTGGTTCACACACACTCACAAGCCTTAATAAGAAGCACAAGTGTGAAACTTAATATAAAAGGGCAACACATTCCAAAGAAACCATTTCCAGTATTCAAACCCTAGAACAATGTTATCCCCGGGATTCGAGTTTACAAAATTGCATTACATTACTTATGCATAATAGCATCTTGCTTCTTTAAACATTAGTCCTTACCGGACCAATGATGCTGATTTCAGATATTGGATCTTATATTGTCTTGAAGACCGTGAGTGCATAATCTTGCAATCACAAAAGGCAAGTTCACACTTGCTCATGTCCTTTGATTATTTTCTGTAAAGTATTTTGCAAATCCAGTGTTGTCATCACCTGTATTTGAAAAAGGTCAGAAAACACTATTTTCATAATAATATGATTATAGGTTATTTACCATGAGGTAATAACCTACTATGAAAGTTCTGGTGGTAAAGGAACATATTATCTAGGACTTAATAACCAATGTCGCCAGTGATTCTTGCACCGTATATCACGCATTAACCATGAGATTTGGAATGGGACAGATAAATCAGCTGTATCTTCTTCCTCTCGCATGTAGCCGGATGTGTGGGTTGTGTCTGTTATCCTCGTAGCGTGCATATTAATTGGTAATTCTTAGAGGATATGCATCATATGGGTGGGAGCCCTCAACATCCCACGATAGTTCTGGCATCTAACGGTCTGCACAAACCATTGCCGTAATTCAATGTGTGGGCATGGTGTACACCAAGGAGGCATGCGAGGTCGCGAAGGGGGCAGTGATTGGCTTGGATCTTAGACTGGGCCCCATACCAAGGAAGTATGGAAAAGGTCATGACTTGGTTGTGCAACAAGGCTAAGGTCTCTCATGGGTAAAGTAACGCACCTCTGCAGAGTGTAAGAACTGTAACTTGTTACTCCCTGTTCCGGGAAGGAGCTGCGAACGCGGCGGGAAAGTAACTCCATGAAAGTTCTGGTAAACCCGTGAAGGCTGACGGACATAGCTTTTCAGAATAAAAGCAACCTTTGAAGAAATGTTTACGAAAACTTGCATTGCCTACGACCTAAGGTCTGTGGCTGTAGATATAGTGCATCATACACTCCTTTTAGTGAACTTGCTGAGTACGCTCGTACTCAACATATCTTCTTAACACTTGCTAGATTCTGAAGCCATTAAGCCGACGTCTACATCAAGTTATGCTCCAGGAATCATCATCAGAAGATAAAAGTTATTCAATGAAGTCAAGGAGGTCAACATATACATCAAATCAAATGAAGACAAAGTTATTGATTAGATAGGAATAAAATCTCTAGCCATAGAACCCATTTCTGTAGCGTATTTCAATAACAGCAATGCAATCCCCAATAGTTTAGATACTAGTCTTATTAGTATGATGGATTTGGAGTTGTTATTCTTTGATTCTTCCTTGTAAGAAGTTTCTTTCTCTCTCTTTAACCTAGATTATTCTCTGGATCTTGTGTAAAGAGTCGAGTTGTAACCTATAGTCATGTCTTGGACCTGCTGTGTTTCTGTTCTACCACTCTGAGGGATGTAATACTAGTGAACGGTATTTCATTGGTGTTATGTCAACGACTATAGTGTACTACATCATGCAGTGGTATGCTGGGTCTCCGCACATGGAGCATCAAAAATTATAGATACATTTACTGTTGGGGTTCGTAGCATGGAAAACAAAAAAAAATCTACCGCATGCACATAAACAAGCCAAGATCTATCTACTAGATTGTAGCAACGAGTTGATAGAAGCACTCACCCTTGAAGATTCCAAAGCGGTTAACGAGAGCAGATTCTCGTGGGTGATGTAGTCATACACTTGCGATCTCAAGATCGCGTAGACGATCCTTTCGGCACTGCGTTCCGGCAGCGCTTCCGCAGTCGGTCACACGTTCGGTACTCGATGAAGACCTTCCTCTCCCTTGTTCAAGCAGGTAGCGGAGGTTGTAGTTCTCCCCTCGTGATTCCGGCAGCACAACGGCGTGGTGTCGGAAGTAGAGGGAAGATCCCGCAGGGCTTCGCCTAAGCCGGTGCGAGTTATGGTGGATTAGGGTTTCCCGGATATCTAGGGTTTAGAAGTTCGGGAGGAGGAGGAGGAGGTGTCGGCGGCGACGCGAGGCGACGGCAAAGCAGCGGCGGGGAGGCGGCGCGACGGTGGTGGCTCGAGTGCGAGGAGAGGGGCTAGGGCTTGTGTGCTTTGGGGCAGACCTCTCCCTCTATTTATGAGAGGGGCAGCCTTGGGAGGGGTGGGTTTGAATCCAAACCCAAACCCAAGTTGGATTGAGAGAAGTACTTGTTTCTTCTCCCACTAGAAAACCATTGTTCTAGCTTGACTTTTCAAACTCCCGTTTGACTTTCAATTTAGAGCTTTAATTCTCTCTTATAAATGCACACACCATATGACCTAGGATATGATCCAATCATTCCACTTACCCATGACACATTCATGGACCATTCTCCTTCCGGACCGGTGAACCTTCTAGACCCTTCTAGAACCTCTCCGATGAAAACATCGGAAACTTTCCCGAACTCCGAAATAGGACTTTCCTTATATGAATCTTATTCTCCGGACCATTCCGGATATCCTCGTGATATCCCGGATCCCATCCGAGACTCCGAACAACATTAGGTATCCCTACTAACATTCCATATCTACTAAACAACATTGAATCCTTAAGTGTGTCTCCCTACGGTTCGTGAATTTTGCGGACATGACCGAGACACTTCTCCGATCAATAACCAATAGAGGAATCTGGAAATTCATATGGCTCCCAAATATTTCTACGATTACTTTTGCGATCGAATGAACCACTTACATACGATACCAATTTCCCGTTGTCGCACGATAGTTTACTTATCCAAGGTTTTGATCGTCGGTATCTCTGCATACCTAGTTCAACCTCGTTACCGATAAGTACTCTTTTCTCGTTCCCGTTATATGTGATCCCTTGTGAGCCAGTCACATGCTTGCAAGCCAATTGGATGACATTCCACCGAGAGGGCCCAGAGTATATCTATCCGTCATATGGATGGACAAATCCCACTCTTGATCCATGTGCTCCAACACATCCTTTCCGAACACTCAATGCCACATTTATAGCCACCCAGTTACGGTGTGGTGTTTGATGTCATCAAAGCATACTTCCGGTGATGGTGATTTGCATGATCTCATGGTCAAAGGAATTAGTTTACTATGTATCAGAAAGTTTATAGCAAACTAACTATTAAAATGACTTGATCTTTCTGCTACGCTTATCTATAGGAGTATGTCCATCACACCATTCTCCTAATGATATGATCTTGTTGTTAATAACATCTCAATGTTCATGATTAAGAAACCACGATCATCTATTAACCAACAAGCTAGTATTATAAAGAGGCTTTACTAGGGACTCTAATTTAGTTTACAAATCACACAAGTATTAATGTTTCTGTTTAATACTATTATAGCATGAATGTAAACATTTATCATAAACACAAAGATATAATAATAACCACTTTTATAATTGCCTCTAGGGAATATATCCAACAGTCTCCCACTTGCACTAGAGTCAACTAATCTAGATTACATGGTAATATACCGAACACCCATGGCGGTTTGGTGTTGGTCATGTTTTGCCCTCGGGAGAGGTTTAGTCAACGGATCCGCCACATTCAGATCTGTGTGTACTTTGCAAATATTTATGTCACCATCTTGGACATGCTCTCGAATAGCGTGAAAACGTAGCTTGATGTTCTTTAGCTTCTTGTGTGACCTTGGTTCTTGCGCATTGGCTATGGCGCCCATGTTATCACAGTAGATAGACATTGGGTCCAGCGCACTTGGAACCACACCGATCTCTGTAATGAACTCCTTCATCCATACCGCCTCTTGTGAAGCTTCTGAAGCAGCTATGTATTCCGATTCAGTTGAAGATCTCGCCACAACGCTTTGCTTTGCACTCCTCCAGCTAACTGTTGCACCATTCAAAGTAAATACGTATCGGGATTGAGATTTAGAATCATCCGGATCGGTGTTCCAACTAGCATCGGTGTAACCATTAACAACGATCTGTTCATCACCTCCATAAGAAAGAACCATATCCTTAGTTCTTCTCAAGTACTTAAGGATGTTTTTGACCGTTGTCCAATGATCCACTCCTGGATCACTTTGATATCTGCTAGTCAAACTAACATCATATGCAATGTCGGGTCTAGTACATAGCATGGCATACATAAGAGATCCTATGGCTGAGGCATAGGGAGTCTTACTCATTCTTTCTCTATCTTCTGCAGTTGCAGGACTCTGAGTTTTACTCAAGGTCGTATTGGGCAACATGGGCAAGAACCCTTTCTTGCTATCTTCCATTCCAAACCTCTTTAGAACTTTGTCCAAATATGTACTCTGTGACAATGATATTAGGCGTCTCGATCTATCTCTATAAATCCGTATGCCTAATATATAAGCTCCTTCGCCAAGATCTTTCATTGAAAAACTATTATTCAAATAATCCTTGACACTATTAAGAAGGACTACATCATTCCCAATCAATAATATGTCATCTACATATAGTATCAAGAATGCTACAGAGCTCCCACTCACTTTCTTGTAAATACAAGCTTCTCCATAAGTTTGTATAAAACCAAAACTTTTGATTACCTTATCAAAACGTTGATTCCAACTTCGGGATGCTTGCTTCAATCCATATATGGACCGTTGAAGTTTGCATACCTTGTTAGCATCTTTAGGATCGACAAAAACCTTTCGGTTGCATCATATACAACTCTTCATCAGTGTCTCCATTGAGGAACTCCGTTTTGACATCCATCTGCCCTCGAATCTATGATAGAAGGTATACCCAATAGTTTCCTTCGGGTATCCTATGAAGACGTATTTTTCCGCTTTGGATTCAAGCTTGTCCGGCTGTAACTTATTTACATAAGCTTCGCAACCCCAAACTTTAAGGAACGACAATTTAGGTTTCTTCCCAAACCATAATTCATACGGTGTCGTTTCAACGGATTTAGATGGTGCCCTATTTAAAGTGAATGCGGTTGTTTCTAATGCATAACCCCAAAACAATAGCGGTAAATTTGTAAGTGACATCATAGAACGAACCATATCTAAGAGAGTTCGATTACGACATTCGGACACACCATTACGTTGTGGTGTTCCCGGCGGTGTCAATTGTGAAAGTATTCCGCATTTCTTCAAATGCTCGCCAAACTCGTAACTTATATATTCACCTCCATGATCAGATCGTAGAAATTTAATCTTCTTGTTACGTTGATTCTCTACCTCACTTTGAAATTACTTAAACTTCTCGAAATTTTCGGACTTATGTTTAATGAAATAGATATACCCATATCAACTCAAGTCATCCGTGAAGGTAAGAACATAACGATAACCACCGCGCGATGCTACACTCATTGGGCCACACACATCGGTATGTATGATTTCCAACAAGTCCGTAGCTCGCTCCATCATACCAGAAAATGGAGTCTTAGTCATTTTACCCATCAGACTTGCTTCCATCTCTCAAGTGATTCAAGAAGTCCATCGGAATGGAGTTTCTTCATACGCTTCACTCCAATATGACCAAGACGACAGTGCCACATATAGGTCGAGTTATCGCTCAATTTCAAACATTTAGCTTCAATGTTATTAGTGTGTGTATTTCCACAATCGAGATTCAACAAGAATAGACCATCTATTAAAGGTGCATGTGCATAAATCATATTACTCATATAAATCGAACAACCATTATTCTCGGACTTAAACAAGTAACCGTCTCGCAATAAACATGATCCATATATAATGTTCATGCTCAACGTAGGCACCAAATAACAATTATTTTAGTATAAAACTAATCCCGATGGTAGATGAAGAGGTAGCGTGCCGACCGTGATCACATCAACCTTTGATCCATTTCCTATGTGCATCGTCACCTCGTTCTTCTCTAGCTTCCGTTTATTTTGCAGTACCTGTTTCGAGTTACAAATATGAGAAACCGAACCTGTATCAAATACCCAGGCACTACTACGCATAATAGTGAGATACACATCAATAACATGTATATCAGATATACCTTTCTTCTTGATGTTGCCGTTCTTCAAATCCGCCAAGTACTTTGGGCAATTCCGCTTCCAGTGACCTTCTCCCTTGCAGTAAAAACACTCAGTATCAGGCTTAGGCCCAGCCTTGGTCTTCTTCGCCGGCGCGGTAACTTTCTTACCGCCCTTCTTGAAGTTTCCTTTTTCTTAGACTTCCCTTGCTTCTTGAATTTGGTGGTCTTATTGACCAACAACACTTGGTGCTCTTTCTTGATCTCCACTTCTGCAGATTTCAACATGGAGAAGAGTTCTGGAAATGACTTGTCCATGTTTTGCATATTGTAGTTCATCACAAAGTTCTTGTAACTTGGTGGTAGTGATTGGAGGACACGGTGAATCCCCAAAGCATTAGGAATCACTATTCCCAAGCTTTGAAGCTTGCTTGCGTGCCCAGACATCTTAAGCACGTGCTCACTGACGGAGCTGTCCTCTTCCATCTTGCAGTTAAAGAACTTTTCAGAAGCCTCATAACTCTGAACTGTCGTGTGAGCCTCAAATATCATTTTGAGTTCACGGACAATATCATGTGGGTCATGGTTCTCAAACCTTTTCTGAAGCTCCGATCCAAACCATACAAGATAGCACACTGAACTATGGAGTACTGATTCTTCCGAGCGAGGAAAACATTCTTTACCTCATCGGTAGCGATGAGTGGCGGGTCACCCAAATGTGCATCCAGACATAGGTCAAATTACCAGCATTGAGGACAATCCTCAAATTGCGGAACCAATCCATGGTTGCTTCCATTGTTTTTCAACTTTTCTTTCTCTAGGAACGCATTAAAATTGATGGTAGGGGCCGCCATTAATCTACAACATATTTGCAATAGTTTAGACTAAGTTTATGACAAATTGAGTTCTAATTAATAGTTAAATTAATCTAGGTGAACTCCCACTCAAAACAATATCCCTCAAATTGTTTTAGTGATCACACAAACCAAATCCACCACATCAACACCGATCATCACGAGAGTTGATGTAGCTTCAATGCGAACAATCAACATGTTCATCATATCTACTATATGACTCATGCTTTACCTTTCGGTGATCCGTGTTCCGAGACCATGTCTGTACATGCTAGGCTCGTCAAGATCAAACCTTAGCTTCCGCATGAGAAAATCTGGCTTGCTCACGTTGTATACACTCGCAGAATCTAACACACCCGATCATCACGTGGTGCTTCAAAACAACGAGCTTTAGCAACGGTGCTTACTAAGGATGAACACTTTAAAACTTGAAATTGTGTGCATGAGGGATCATCTTATAATGCTACCATCGCAAACTAAGCAATTCAAGATTCATAAAGGATTAACATCATATGCAATTCATAATATGTGATATGATATGGCCTTTCTTCTTGTGCTTCTGATCTCCATCTTCAAGCACGAACATGATCTCCATCATCACCGGCGTGGCGTCAAGGTCAATAGCCACCAAAGCATCCATACGGTGACGAACACTCAATGCCACCTTTATAACCACCCAGTTACGAAGTGGTGTTTGATGTCATCAAAGCATCCATACGGTGATGGTGATTTGCATGATCTCATGGTCGAAGGAATTAGGTTACTATGTATCAGAAAGCTTATAGCAAACGAACTATTAAAATGACTTGATCTTTATGCTACGCTTATCTATAGGAGTATGTCCATCACACCATTCTCCTAATGATATGATCTTGTTGTTAATAACATCTCAATGTTCATGATCGAGAAACCACGATCATCTATTAACCAACAAGCTAGTATTATAAAGAGGCTTTACTAGGGACTCTAATTTAATTTACAAATCACACAAGTATTAATGTTTCCGTTTAATACTATTATATCATGAATGTAAAAATTTATCATAAACACAAAGATATAATAATAACCACTTTTATTATTGCCTCTAGGGCATATCTCCAACATTTACAACGTATCAACATCCCCAAGATTAACTCCTGCTTGTCCTCGAGTAGGTAAGTGATAAAAGAATAATTTTTGAGGTGACATGCACCCTCACAATAAAGATACAACCATTTGCAAGCATTGAAAGCTGGGATCAAAGAACTCTAAACATGTGCATGAAATATGGAGTTCTAACAATAGGACATAGTAACTATGCATGCAACATGACAAGCTACAAACAAAGATCATGAATAACATGCATTGACAAACGTTTGTTTGTTTCACATACACAAAACATAGCATAGTGACAATCAGCTTGTCCCTCATAGAGTAGCAAATAGATGCATAGGTCACCTTCAAAGTTTACAAGGGTGACTAGAAACAAATAGCACAAGAACAAGTAATAACACAATATGCATCAATTAATAAGCTTGGAACACTGCACACAGAATGACAACTATGCTCTCTTAATGGTGCCTAAAGGTAGAAGGTGGAGACTCAAATAATGGCGGAAGAAAGGCCTTTTTGTAAAGGAAGCATGGATTACAAGTTTCAAAAAGAGCTTCCAAAAATTATGGTACTTATTAGCTTTCAGCCCTCATTGCCCCTATCATAAGCATCTTGAAGTGGTTAAGGTTAAAGTGGCAAAGCTGGAGTATATGCTTGACGAAGTATAAGTTGGCAATCTCAATTCCCTTGAATACGAGGGCCACACCTCATGCATACTCAACTTTGGGCCCAGACAAATTCTTGTCATTGTAAGTATTTGCATATCATTGAGAACCACCAACGGGGTACCCCTTGCACATGGTACAGGAGCTTTCCCATAACCAAAATGACAAGGCAAGAAGACAATGAGCATCTCAGCAATCTTTTTATTTACCATATGCATAGCTTTTTATTGAGGATGCTTCATAGATAGCTCAATATGGTGATGCTGCAAGTTTCCACCATGATTAGACATGGCTTAGGCTAGCGGCCCAGGCGTTTCTATAACACAGAATAAAAACTCCATGGACTTATAAGTTCCCTCTTTATTTCACACCGGTGACATCCATAGACAAAAGAGCATGATATCAACTGAGTACAAAGTACAAGTGCAATGTAGAATATGTTCCCCGTGACAGCACAGTTCTGCTAATTCCAACTTATAAGTGCAAACATATACAACAAAGTTGTCACAATGGTTCAAGTTTATTAGGGGCAAAGAATATAAAGTGTGCCATCAAGTTCATGAGGGCTTTAATCACTAAGTTTTCACATAACAAAATAGTTTTTAATTGGAAGATAGATGAAAACAAGAATATACTTGGAATGGTGTAACACACCATGCATAGGAGTTTATAGTGGACACTTTGGAAAAACTTGATTTATTGGGAGTTGGAGGCATGAGTAGAGCTTACTCATACAAGTGGAGGCTAGCAAAAGACTGGGAGCAACCAACTAAGAGAGCAATAATGGCCATAATCATGCAATGCAACAAAGCATACTAATCAAAGCATAGAATGGTACTACAAGTCAAGGACTAAATGATCATAGAGTCTAATGGTGACTTGTCATAGTCATAACATGGTGTAAGCATGTGCCAAGTCAACCCAAGCAAAGCATCAAAGGAGAATACCACAATACTATGCTTTTGCATGCTAAAACAACGCATAATTTCTTCAAAGCACACTAAGCAATCCCAATTGTTTGGAACAAGACATGCTACAGTAATAATCACTAAGCATAATGCTAAAAAACACCTATCATGTCATGATAAAGTCTAAGTCACAATCAATGCAATCTCCTCTTGCACTTACAAGCAAGAACTTACTACCCCTTTTCAACACCAAGCAACTTATTTGCAAAACAACACAACGAGAACGGGGGTCAAAACTACTTTATTCAAGCAAACTAAACAACCTAAGCAAAGCAAACGAAAACTAAGACGCTCCAAGAACAACACAACTATGCATGAAAATAAAAACGAAGTGTCTAGACAGACCTGAGCTTTTTATTGATGAAGAAGGGGATGCCTTGGGCATCCCCAAGCTTTGACGCTTGTAACTCTTGGATATTTCTTGGGGTGACACCATGGTGGCATCCCCAAGCTTGAGCTTTTGTCCATTCTTCATCTCATTGCATCATTCTATCTCTACACCTGAAAATTTTCCTTCATACAAAACTTCACACAATCTTCATTAGCAACATTAGTGTATTCAAAAGATATTAGACCTCTAGAAAAGCTTTGAAATAGCAAGTCTTTTCACTAAAAACACAAGGTATTGTAGTAAATACTTCAAAAAGCTAAATTCACCCAAAGAGAACTCAAAAAGGAATCAATAAGAAGCAAATGCAAATAATGGCAGAAATCTGTCAAAACAGACCAGCAGGTAGAAACATATTTTTTCGAACACCTTCTGTTCCTCAAATAAAAAAGTGTTTAACTAATGAAAGTTAGCTAACATACTGGGGGATTTATTCGTAAATTTTTAGCGTAATCCAAGTTACAGAGCCTCCTTAGGAATTTTGTTGATGGAGGACAGAAATCTGTTTCTGGACAGCAACTCCCCAAATCTTACTTCCCTCTCATTTGAGGTCATTCTTGGCACAAAAAGCAAACAAAAATGATAAGGAGAGGTCATTACTAAAGTAATATCTTCCAAGACTCATGGAAACTCTTGGGTTATCTCCCAACAAGTAGTTTTATTTAACGCCTTTAAGTTAGGCACAAAAAAGTTTTAGAAGATACTCACATAAGAAATATGAATTAAGGTAAAAGAGAGCATCAAGAAGAAAACACATTTAAGTCTAACCCACTTCCTATGCATAGGAATCTTGTAAGAAAATAAATCAAAGAAGCACCAAGCAACAAGCATAGGAAAGCAAAACAAGTGCAACTTCAAGATTTTCAACATAAAGAGGGGAACTTAATATTGTTGAGATACATAAGACCATGTTTACCTCTCTCATAATAACTTTCAGTAGCATCATGAATAAACTCAACAATGTAACTATCACACAAAGTATGCTTTTCATGATCTAAAAACACATAATTTCTATCAATCTCAAAAATAGTGGGGTTAAAGCCTTCAAACCCACTTTTAACAATTTTGTAACAAGAAGACTGATCATTCAACATAGGACCATCATCTACAGCTTTATCATAAACATTTTCTAAGAAAAACTCCTTAGTACCATGCATTTCGAAGTTAGGCACAAATGTAGGATTATCATAGAGACATAGACAACATGAGCATAACTATTATCACAAGTTTTACCCATAGCAGATATTTCAAAAGAATCCACAGGAACATAACATTCATCCTCCTTTGGTAAACAAGGGGGCAATCAAATAATGTAAGAGGTAAAGAGTTACTCTCATTAGAAGGTAGACATGGGTAGATCCATTCTTCCTCCTCTTGACCATCACTACCCTCCTCTTTTTCTACCGTCCTTATCAACGTGTACTTAGTCATCTAGTTTGTGTCGAAGGTCAAACATGTATCCAATATAGTCTGCAATGGTATCACACAAGTGTTGGAATTTGAGGCATATTTGATGTTGGGCTTTTGGCCCATAACAAATACAAATTCTGAAATTCACTTTAGCCCATTATTATGGCAGCTCATGTCTGTGCTAGTGGAGCCAAAGTTTAGTCGCACATTGCTAGTGGAAGGGGAGTTGGGCCACCTTATATAGTAGAGTGTTGCATCACTCACTAAGGTGTGAGAAGGAGAGAAGCCCTCGCTCACTCCTCCTTGACGCGCCGACTTCGCCACGCCTCGTCACAGCATACGGGCATGGCTGCGGCAGTCGTCCAGGAGAGCATGCCTCCGGAACCCACCTCTCTGATCCTGCACCAGGAGAGAGGCGATAAGGTTTTGGGGGAGCGTCTACGTGCGACTGCTCAAGTTCCTTTATGTTCGTCTTCCTCGACTCCATCGCTATGTCCGAGTCGCCAAGCTTCGCTTGTCATGATGGCAGATCCACTTCTGTTGCGCCGTTGGTCATACCATCGACGAACTCGTTCGTGTTCTTTGCCCTCCTGTTATTTTCTATGATGATTACTAGTATTGAAGTATGCCTAGATGTGCTAGGTTTTCACTTGCCTGTATGGTGCATGTCTACTATGCGTATGCTAGTTAATCTTGGAAATTGTTCATGATTTACACTTGGATTAAATTAATGCGAAAACTGTTAATTATTTTAACAACAAGTTCCTCAGATCAAACATATATAAACAATACCCTAAACCCTAAACCCTAAACCCTAAACCCTAAACCCTAAGAGGTAAACAAGGGGGCAATCAAATAATGTAAGAGGTAAAGAGTTACTCTCATTAGAAGGTAGACATGGGTAGATCCATTCTTCCTCCTCTTGACCATCACTACCCTCCTCTTTTTCATGTAATGAGCATTCAGTTTCAGCAATTTCTTCTTCCATAGGCTCCTGCAAGGCATTAGTCTCTTCCATTTGTGGAAAACACCTATTAAAATATTCAAGAATATAGCCATTTTCTTTCTTGTAATTATCAAAGCATAATTTAAGTATCTCATAAACCTCAGATTCATAAGGTGCATCATCAGTATTTTCAAGCAAACTGGCAAGTTCAAAAGCACCCTTGAAAGAAATAAATTCTTCAATTTGCTCCACATCATAAAAATCATAATTTCCTTTAACATAAGAAGATATGGTAACATTATCATTATACTCACATTGAAAAGGCAGGTGTTTATACCTCCTACAGCAACAAGATTTATCAAAGCAATAAGTGACATTATAGGTAGAGCACACGTCTCTAGCAACAGTATTCAACTTATCAATTTGTTCCCCTTTTTGTGAAAAACGGTGTTCCTTATAATAATACTTTTCTTCTTCCGTGAATCCACCTTGCCAGTAAGAACTAGTTTCAAAGAAACCATCCATTGATAGAAAGCATGACAAAGCAAGGCAATAACAGACCAGCAACTAGAGTAGGAACTAATTTTGTTTGTGTTTTTTTTTTTGAAAAAAGGCAAAACAAACCAAGCAAAAGAAACAAAGCAAACTAAAAACAAAGTAAAGAGAAAGGAAGTGAAGGACTCCCCTTGTGAAGACGTCCTTAGCCTCCCCGGCAACGGAGGCAGAAAAAGCTTGATGGCCTGCACAGCTTATGTGAGCCTGTTGGGAACCCCAAGAGCAAGGTATGAAGCAGTACAACAACAAGTTTCCCCTCAGTAAGAAACCGAGGTTATCAAAATAGTAGAAGGAAGGAAACGTCACACAGGTGTTGCACGTAACGCGGATACCTGCACAACACAAACTCAAGACTTTGCTCCAACTAACAGTGGGGTTGCTAATCTCACCGGTTGTTGTAACAAAGGATTAAACGTATGGAATGGAAGGTAATGGTTTGCAGCAAGTAAACAAAAAGTAATGGAAGATGTATCAATAGGAAAGATTGGACCGGGGTCCATAGTTCACTAGAGGTGCTCTCCTTAGATAAACAACATGTCATGAAGGGTAAACAAATTACATCATGGCAATTGACAGGAACTGAGCAAGGCATAACAATGAAATTACTAGTCAGAAAGATCCTATGAGATTCGATTGGGCAATACAGCAAGATACATAGACCGCCATCCAACTGCATCTATGACTAGAATTCCACCTTCAGGTTATCATCTGAACCCCCTCCAGTATTAAGTTGCAAGAAACAAACAACTACTTTAAGCAAAGCGTGTAAGGTAAACAGTCCACATGTTCCATGAACAAGAGACCGTTGTTTCTCCCTAGTAGCAACAACACATCTACAACCGAAGAGATTATTGTCACTTCCCTTGGAAACTAGAGGCATGAACCCACTATCGAGCATAAATACCCCCTCTTGGAGTCACTAGCAACTACTTGGCCAAGATAGCTACTAACAACGGAGAGCATGCAAGATCACAAACAACACAGACATGATAGAATTATAAAGATAAACCATTAATCAAACCAACATAATAATCTCAATATCCATCGGATCCCCGCAAACACAACATGCATGATTACAAATAGATTAGATCTTGATCATGAATGGAGCTCACAAGATCTATCCATGAAAGCACAAAGGAGGAGATACAACCATCTAGCTACTACATGGACCCATAGTCCAAGGTAGAACTACTCACGCATCATACCGGAGAGAAGGCCTCCAAGATGATCTCCCCTCTGGCAGGGTGCCGGGAAGAACTTCAGATCCCCCCCTGATGTAGGGACGATGGTGGCGGCGGCTACAGACGGTTTCGTGGAGATTTGATCGAGTGCTTAGGTTTTCTGCATCGGGGGCTTCTTATAGGCGAATGGGGAGGCCGAGGAGGCGACCAGGGGGGAAAACCCTAGCTAGGCGTGGGCCTTCCTGTGGTCGCGCCTGGGGTGGGTCTGGCAGGCCTCTCCGACTCCCCTTTGGACTTCTTGTTCCCCACAGAAAGTAATTGACTTTGACGTTTGTCCCGTCCAATTCCGAGAATATTTCTTTATTAACTTTTCTAAAACCAAAAACAGCAGAAAACAGGCATCTGGCACTGTTGCAACTTGTTAATAGGTTAGTACCAGAAAACATGTAAAAAGCACCTCAAAGTGTAGACAAGTAAAGCAAAGTAGATACTAAACAAGCATGGAGCATCAAAAATTATAGATATGTTTCCAACATATCAGACACTCTAATCCATGGTAGGGCTATAACAACACTCCTCAAAGTCTGCCTTCCCCAATCTAGATAACCCTACACTGTCACCTTGAGCGCTAGATGGTTCCAACAAACACCACAATTTCATAGAGACATCCAACTCCAGATATAACTCATAACAAATATTCAATCTAGCCAAAGTGCCACACACGGTATACGCGTTGTCACTTTCACACACGTGGGGAAAAAGCACTCGAGTAGCAAGGTAGATATACTTAATTACAAAGCTCATGACCACAAGATCATGCATAGAGAGAGAGATGAACACATAGCTACCGGTAGAGCCCTTAGCCCTGAGGAAGAACTACTCCCTCCTCATCATGGGAATCAAGCGGTGATGGAGATGGTTGTGGAGATCGATGGAGATGGCCTGGGGCACTTCCCGTGGCGGTCTTGAATAGAGACTTCTGTCCCGAATCTCCCTTGGTGGCGGCGTTGTGGAGGTTTTCGTGGATTTCCGCCAGATGATTTAGGGTTTTTGGGTCAGAGGCTTCTTATAGGCGAAGGAGGCAAGGTCGATGGAGGTCCAGGGGGCCCACGCCCCCTGTGGGCGCGGCCTAAGGTGGGCCCGCGCCCACCTAGGGTGTGGCCACCCTAGTTTCCTCCTCCATCTCGTCTTCGATTTTCTGTATCGCTCCAGGAAAAATATGAACTTTGGCTTTTGTCCCGTTCAATTCCGAGAATATTCATTTTTTAGCTTTCTGAAACCAAAAACAGCAGAAAACAGGCAACTGGCACTGTGGCATCTTATCAATAGGTTAGTTCCAAAAAGTGTATAAAAATACCTCAAAGTGTAGACAAAACAAAGCAAAGTAGATACTAAAGAAGCATGGGACATAAAAAATTATAGATATGTTTCCGACGTATCACGTCGCCGCCGCCGAGACCCACCAAGGTCTAGAGTTTTCACCCAGAGCTCTAATAGGGTGAGATTAGCCACAACAACGCCCCCAAGAGGGTCACGACACCCATGGTGCCGTCGTTGCTGGCGCCGAAGCGCTAGGCTTTCGCCCGGAAAAACTCTCACCATATTCGGTATGTCAGACACCCCAATCCTCGATACGAGCTTCCAAACGTGATCTGGGTGCTGCCACCGCCAAGAGATCCCGATGCCCACTCCTTGCCACCCTCATGGTCCACAGGAATGAGCCATCACTACCGTAACGCCGCCCCGCCATCGAGACGCCCGCGCAGTCCACCTTCCGGGGTCGTCGTCCCAGCGTCCAAGATTTCGCTCCCCCGACATGGAACCCCACCGCCACAGGACTACCCGAACTAGTGTGGAAGGTCGGGAGAACCAACCAGGTCTCGGACAACACGAAACCGAATCCACGGCCGTCACCAGATCTAGGCCGGACTGGCCCGGATCCAGCACCTCAACCACTCCTTGGCCAAGGGATGGGCTCCCAGACCTGCCGGAAGCCCCTCAAATCATGTGGACTGTGTATTGAATATTGACTCTTATATATGCATAGCGCCAAAACAAAAGACTCATATTCAAAGCCCAAAGGACTCGTACCGAGTTTCATTTTAGGGAAAGAGAGTTGTATTTATAGCTTCGTCGCGAAACTAAAACCCGTGGACACCTTGGTGGATCCGTGACTCCAAGATTGGCACGGCCTGACGGGGCAAAGTGAGACGAAAGAGAAGCAGCTGATTTGGTCTCGCGACCAGGTCAACACCAATACATGCGGACCCTACTTTCGCATATTAATATAATATTTTTATCGAAAAAATGCAGATCCGACAAACCAATTTTTTCCGCATCCGACATACCTCCTCCATCACGAAAAACTGTAAAGAGTTACTACTACCATAGTGACTCGTATTACACAAATAACGACGTAAAGTCGGGTACTTCATTATCGCAATTTCACGATACAATTTATGAGGATCGATTGTCGGGCCTAAAATGACATGTTGTGTTCTCATTAGTAATGCAAAATGCACATATAGCTAGGCTTGAGTGAAGGGATTAAAAGTTTTTGCCATTTGGGTCGTGGTTTGTACCGAGTAGAAAGGATAGTTGTGGGCTATCAGTACATGAAACTGAGGTTTTGAATGAAAGTTGATGGATCTTTGTATGTGATACTTGATCAGTCAAAAAGCATGTGTTTTCAAAGCAATCGTACTTTTGTAGATTAGACATCACATACACTCTAACTATATATGTACCTTTTACTTCTAATACAGAGAAGTATACAATCTAGGATGTTTTATACATATATTTGTTAGGAACCTATTCTCTAGAGTTCTCCACCAAAATGTTTAAATGTACTAAAATGGAGGTATACATATTAAATACATACTCTCTCTCTGATCCAAATTAATTGTCACGGATTTAGGCCCAATGTTGCTTAAATCTATCTAGACTCAGTGATCCCACGACAACTAATTCTAGTAAAAGTAACACATGTAATGGCATACATTTATCTAGTTGAACAAAATGTTTCCATGGTAATATCTCAAACTAAATAGTAATAAAAACATAATTTAATGTTAGTGTGTAGCTGTATTTTTTAACATAGAAGATGCATCTTAAAATTATCTACATCACTATGTGGTTAATTGTTAACATTTTGTGTTCACATAATGTAGTTATAAATAAGTAAAAATATTCAACCACCAAGACAACTGCATTCTTGACAAAACGATAGGGAAAGATCGATTAGCGGATCATCTCTCATTTCTACCGTCCTTATCAACGTGTACTTAGTCATCTAGTTTGTGTCGAAGGTCAAACATGTATCCAATATAGTCTGCAATGGTATCACACAAGTGTTGGAATTTGAGGCATATTTGATGTTGGGCTTTTGGCCCATAACAAATACAAATTCTGAAATTCTCTTTAGCCCATTATTATGGCAGCTCATGTCTGTGCTAGTGGAGCCAAAGTTTAGTCGCACATTGCTAGTGGAAGGGGAGTTGGGCCACCTTATATAGTAGAGTGTTGCATCACTCACTAAGGTGTGAGAAGGAGAGAAGCCCTCTCTCACTCCTCCTTGGCCTTTGCCTCGCCACACGCCTCGCCACGACGCCACGGCAGCCGGGTCATGACGGCCGTCCAGGAGAGCAGGCCTCCGGAACCCACCTCTCTGATCCTGCACCAGGAGAGAGGCGATAAGGTTATGGGGGAGCGTCTACGTGCGACTGCTCAAATTCCTTTATGTTCATCTTCCTCGACTCCATCGCTATGTCTGACGAAGCTGCCAAGCTTGCTGCTGTCGCCGGTGGCAGATCCACTTCTGTTGCGCCGTTGGTCATACCATCGACGAACTCGTTCGTGTTCTTTGCCCTCCTGTTATTTTCTATGATGATTACTAGTATTACAGTATGCTTAGATGTGCTAGGTTTTCACTTGCCTGTATGGTGCATGTCTACTATGCGTATGCTAGTTAATCTTGGAAATTGTTCTGTCATGATTTACACTTGGATTAAATTAATGCGAAAACTGCTAATTATTTTAACAACAAGTTCCTCAGATCAAACATATATAAACAATACCCTAAACCCTAAACCCTAAACCCTAAACCCTAAACCCTAAACCCTAAACCCTAAGAGGTAAACAAGGGGGCAATCAAATAATGTAAGAGGTAAAGAGTTACTCTCATTAGAAGGTAGACATGGGTACATCCATTCTTCCTCCTCTTGACCATCACTACCCTCCTCTTTTTCATGTAATGAGCATTCAGTTTCAGCAATTTCTTCTTCCATAGGCTCCTGCAAGGCATTAGTCTCTTCCATTTGTGGAAAACACCTATTAAAATATTCAAGAATATAGCCATTTTCTTTCTTGTAATTATCAAAGCATAATTTAAGTATCTCATAAACCTCAGATTCATAAGGTGCATCATCAGTATTTTCAAGCAAACTGGCAAGTTCAAAAGCACCCTTGAAAGAAATAAATTCTTCAATTTGCTCCACATCATAAAAATCATAATTTCCTTTAACATAAGAAGATATGGTAACATTATCATTATACTCACATTGAAAAGGCAGGTGTTTATACCTCCTACAGCAACAAGATTTATCAAAGCAATAAGTGACATTATAGGTAGAGCACACGTCTCTAGCAACAGTATTCAACTTATCAATTTGTTCCCCTTTTTGTGAAAAACGGTGTTCCTTATAATAATACTTTTCTTCTTCCGTGAATCCACCTTGCCAGTAAGAACTAGTTTCAAAGAAACCATCCATTGATAGAAAGCATGACAAAGCAAGGCAATAACAGACCAGCAACTAGAGTAGGAACTAATTTTGTTTGTGTTTTTTTTTTGAAAAAAGGCAAAACAAACCAAGCAAAAGAAACAAAGCAAACTAAAAATAAGAGAAAGGAAGTGAAGGACTCCCCTTGTGAAGACATCCTTAGCCTCCCCGGCAACGGAGGCAGAAAAAGCTTGATGGCCTGCACAGCTTATGTGAGCCTGTTGGGAACCCCAAGAGCAAGGTATGAAGCAGTACAACAGCAAGTTTCCCCTCAGTAAGAAACCGAGGTTATCAAACTAGTAGAAGGAAGGAAACGTCACACAGGTGTTGCACGTAACGCGGATACCTGCACAACACAAACTCAAGACTTTGCTCCAACTAACAGTGGGGTTGCTAATCTCACCGGTTGTTGTAACAAAGGATTAAACGTATGGAATGGAAGGTAATGGTTTGCAGCAAGTAAACAAGTAACAGTGGAAGATGTATCAATAGGAAAGATTGGACCAGGGTCCATAGTTCACTAGAGGTGCTCTCCTTAGATAAACAACATGTCATGAAAGGGTAAACAAATTACATCATGGCAATTGACAGGAACTGAGCAAGGCATAACAATGCAATTACTAGTCAGAAAGATCCTATGAGATTCGATTGGGCAATACAGCAAGATACATAGACCGCCATCCAACTGCATCTATGACTAGAATTCCACCTTCAGGTTATCATCCGAACCCCCTCCAGTATTAAGTTGCAAGAAACAGACAACTACTTTAAGCAAAGTGTGTAAGGTAAACAGTCCACATGTTCCATGAACAAGAGACCGTTGTTTCTCCCTAGTAGCAACAACACATCTACAACCGAAGAGATTATTGTCACTTCCCTTGGAAACTAGAGGCATGAACCCACTATCGAGCATAAATACCCCCTCTTGGAGTCACTAGCAACTACTTGGCCAAGATAGCTACTAACAACGGAGAGCATGCAAGATCACAAACAACACAGACATGATAGAATTATAAAGACAAACCATTAATCAAACCAACATAATAATCTCAATATCCATCGGATCCCCGCGAACACAACATGCATGATTACAAATAGATTAGATCTTGATCATGAATGGAGCTCACAAGATCTATCCATGAAAGCACAAAGGAGGAGATACAACCATCTAGCTACTACATGGACCCATAGTCCAAGGTAGAACTACTCACGCATCATACCGGAGAGAAGGCCTCCAAGATGATCTCCCCTCTGGCAGGGTGCCAGGAAGAACTTCAGATCCCCCCTGATGTAGGGACGATGCTGGCGGCGGCTACAGACGGTTTCGTGTAGATTTGATCGAGTGCTTAGGTTTTCTGCATCGGGGGCTTCTTATAGGCGAATGGGGAGGCCGAGGAGGCGACCAGGGGGGCAAACCCTAGCTAGGCGTGGGCCTTCCTGTGGTCGCGCCTGGGGTGGGTCTGGCCGGCCTCTCCGACTCCCCTTTGGACTTATTGTTCCCCACAGAAAGTAATTGACTTTGACGTTTGTCCCGTCCAATTCCGAGAATATTTCTTTATTAACTTTTCTGAAACCAAAAACAGCAGAAAACAGGCATCTGGCACTGTTGCAACTTGTTAATAGGTTAGTACCAGAAAACATGTAAAAAGCACCTCAAAGTGTAGACAAGTAAAGCAAAGTAGATACTAAACAAGCATGGAGCATCAAAAATTATAGATATGTTTCCAACATATCAGACACTCTAATCCATGGTAGGGCTATAACAACACTCCTCAAAGTCTGCCTTCCCCAATCTAGATAACCCTACACTGTCACCTTGAGCGCTAGATGGTTCCAACAAACACCACAATTTCATAGAGACATCCAACTCCAGATATAACTCATAACAAATATTCAATCTAGCCAAAGTGCCACACACGGTATACGCGTTGTCACTTTCACACACGTGGGGAAAAAGCACTTGAGTAGCAAGGTAGATATACTTAATTACAAAGCTCATAACCACAAGATCATGCATAGAGAGAGAGATGAACACATAGCTACCGGTAGAGCCCTTAGCCCTGAGGAAGAACTACTCCCTCCTCATCATGGGAATCAGCAACGGTGATGGAGATGGTTGTGGAGATCGATGGAGATGGCTCCGGGGGCACTTCCCCGTCCCGGCAGGGTGCCGGAATAGAGACTTTCTGTCCCCCGAATCTCCCCTTCGGTGGCGGCGGCGTTGTGGAGGTTTTCGTGGATTTCCGCCAGATGATTTAGGGTTTTTGGGTCAGAGGCTTCTTATAGGCGAAGGAGGCAAGGTCGATGGAGGTCCAGGGGGCCCACGCCCCCTGTGGGCGCGGCCTAAGGTGGGCCCGCGCCCACCTAGGGTGTGGCCACCCTAGTTTCCTCCTCCATCTCGTCTTCGATTTTCTGTATCGCTCCAGGAAAAATATGAACTTTGGCTTTTGTCCCGTTCAATTCCGAGAATATTCATTTTTAGCTCAAACCAAAACAGCAGAAACAGTAACTGGCACTGGCATCTTATCAATAGGTTAGTTCCAAAAGTGTATAAAATACCTCAAAGTGTAGACAAAACAAAGCAAAGTAGATACTAAAGAAGCATGGGACATAAAAAATTATAGATATGTTTCCGACGTATCACGTCGCCGCCGCCGAGACCCACCAAGGTCTAGAGTTTTCACCCAGAGCTCTAATAGGGTGAGATTAGCCACAACAACGCCCCCAAGAGGGTCACGACACCCATGGTGCCGTCGTTGCTGGCGCCGAAGCGCTAGGCTTTCGCCCGGAAAAACTCTCACCATATTCGGTATGTCAGACACCCCAATCCTCGATACGAGCTTCCAAACGTGATCTGGGTGCTGCCACCGCCAAGAGATCCCGATGCCCACTCCTTGCCACCCTCATGGTCCACAGGAATGAGCCATCACTACCGTAACGCCGCCCCGCCATCGAGACGCCCGCGCAGTCCACCTTCCGGGGTCGTCGTCCCGGCGTCCAAGATTTCGCTCCCCCGACATGGAACCCCACCGCCACAGGACTACCCAAACTAGTGTGGAAGGTCGGGAGAACCAACCAGGTCTCGGACAACACGAAACCGAATCCACGGCCGTCACCAGATCTAGGCCGGACTGGCCCGGATCCAGCACCTCAACCACTCCTTGGCCAAGGGATGGGCTCCCAGACCTGCCGGAAGCCCCTCAAATCATGTGGACTGTGTACTGAATATTGAATCTTATATATGCATAGCGCCAAAACAAAAGACTCATATTCAAAGCCCAAAGGACTCGTACCGAGTTTCATTTTAGGGAAAGAGAGTTGTATTTATAGCTTCGTCGCGAAACTAAAACCCGTGGACACCTTGGTGGATCCGTGACTCCAAGATTGGCACGGCCTGACGGGGCAAAGTGAGACGAAAGAGAAGCAGCTGATTTGGTCTCGCGACCAGGTCAACACCAATACATGCGGACCCTACTTTCGCATATTAATATAATATTTTTATCGAAAAAATGCAGATCCGACAAACCAATTTTTTCCGCATCCGACATACCTCCTCCATCACGAAAAACTGTAAAGAGTTACTACTACCATAGTGACTCGTATTACACAAATAACGACATAAAGTCGGGTACTTCATTATCGCAATTTCACGGTACAATTTATGAGGATCGATTGCTGACGGGCCTAAAATGACATGTTGTGTTCTCATTAGTAATGCAAAATGCACATATAGCTAGGCTTGAGTGAAGGGATTAAAAGTTTTTGCCATTTGGCTCGTGGTTTGTACCGAGTAGAAAGGATAGTTGTGGGCTATCAGTACATGAAACTGAGGTTTTGAATGAAAGTTGATGGATCTTTGTATGTGATACTTGATCAGTCAAAAAGCATGTGTTTTCAAAGGAATCGTACTTTTGTAGATTAGACATCACATACACTCTAACTATATATGTACCTTTTACTTCTAATACAGAGAAGTATACAATCTAGGATGTTTTATACATATATTTGTTAGGAACCTATTCTCTAGAGTTCTCCACCAAAATGTTTAAATGTACTAAAATGGAGGTATACATATTAAATACATACTCTCTCTCTGATCCAAATTAATTGTCACGGATTTAGGCCCAATGTTGCTTAAATCTATCTAGACTCAGTGATCCGACAACTAATTCTAGTAAAAGTAACACATGTAATGGCATACATTTATCTAGTTGAACAAAATGTTTCCATGGTAATATCTCAAACTAAATAGTAATAAAAACATAATTTAATGTTAGTGTGTAGCTGTATTTTTTAACATAGAAGATGCATCTTAAAATTATCTACATCACTATGTGGTTAATTGTTAACATTTTGTGTTCACATAATGTAGTTATAAATAAGTAAAAATATTCAACCACCAAGACAACTGCATTCTTGACAAAACGATAGGGAAAGATCGATTAGCGGATCATCTCTCATTTCTACCGTCCTTATCAACGTGTACTTAGTCATCTAGTTTGTGTCGAAGGTCAAACATGTATCCAATATAGTCTGCAATGGTATCACACAAGTGTTGGAATTTGAGGCATATTTGATGTTGGGCTTTTGGCCCATAACAAATACAAATTCTGAAATTCACTTTAGCCCATTATTATGGCAGCTCATGTCTGTGCTAGTGGAGCCAAAGTTTAGTCGCACATTGCTAGTGGAAGGGGAGTTGGGCCACCTTATATAGTAGAGTGTTGCATCACTCACTAAGGTGTGAGAAGGAGAGAAGCCCTCGCTCACTCCTCCTTCGACGCCGCCCGACTCGCCTCGCCACGCCTCGTCACGACGCGCGCGCCACGGGCCGCGGGCTGCGACGGCCGTCCAGGAGAGCATGCCTCCGGAACCCACCTCTCTGATCCTGCACCAGGAGAGAGGCGATAAGGTTTTGGGGGAGCGTCTACGTGCGACTGCTCAAGTTCCTTTATGTTCGTCTTCCTCGACTCCATCGCTATGTCTGACGAAGCTGCCAAGCTTGCTGCTGTCGCCGGTGGCAGATCCACTTCTGTTGCGCCGTTGGTCATACCATCGACGAACTCGTTCGTGTTCTTTGCCCTCCTGTTATTTTCTATGATGATTACTAGTATTGAAGTATGCCTAGATGTGCTAGGTTTTCACTTGCCTGTATGGTGCATGTCTACTATGCGTATGCTAGTTAATCTTGGAAATTGTTCATGATTTACACTTGGATTAAATTAATGCGAAAACTGCTAATTATTTTAACAACAAGTTCCTCAGATCAAACATATATAAACAATACCCTAAACCCTAAACCCTAAACCCTAAACCCTAAACCCTAAACCCTAAGAGGTAAACAAGGGGGCAATCAAATAATGTAAGAGGTAAAGAGTTACTCTCATTAGAAGGTAGACATGGGTAGATCCATTCTTCCTCCTCTTGACCATCACTACCCTCCTCTTTTTCATGTAATGAGCATTCAGTTTCAGCAATTTCTTCTTCCATAGGCTCCTGCAAGGCATTAGTCTCTTCCATTTGTGGAAAACACCTATTAAAATATTCAAGAATATAGCCATTTTCTTTCTTGTAATTATCAAAGCATAATTTAAGTATCTCATAAACCTCAGATTCATAAGGTGCATCATCAGTATTTTCAAGCAAACTGGCAAGTTCAAAAGCACCCTTGAAAGAAATAAATTCTTCAATTTGCTCCACATCATAAAAATCATAATTTCCTTTAACATAAGAAGATATGGTAACATTATCATTATACTCACATTGAAAAGGCAGGTGTTTATACCTCCTACAGCAACAAGATTTATCAAAGCAATAAGTGACATTATAGGTAGAGCACACGTCTCTAGCAACAGTATTCAACTTATCAATTTGTTCCCCTTTTTGTGAAAAACGGTGTTCCTTATAATAATACTTTTCTTCTTCCGTGAATCCACCTTGCCAGTAAGAACTAGTTTCAAAGAAACCATCCATTGATAGAAAGCATGACAAAGCAAGGCAATAACAGACCAGCAACTAGAGTAGGAACTAATTTTGTTTGTGTTTTTTTTTTTGAAAAAAGGCAAAACAAACCAAGCAAAAGAAACAAAGCAAACTAAAAACAAAGTAAAGAGAAAGGAAGTGAAGGACTCCCCTTGTGAAGACGTCCTTAGCCTCCCCGGCAACGGAGGCAGAAAAAGCTTGATGGCCTGCACAGCTTATGTGAGCCTGTTGGGAACCCCAAGAGCAAGGTATGAAGCAGTACAACAGCAAGTTTCCCCTCAGTAAGAAACCGAGGTTATCAAACTAGTAGAAGGAAGGAAACGTCACACAGGTGTTTACGTAGAACGGATACCTGCACAACACAAACTCAAGACTTTGCTCCAACTAACAGTGGGGTTGCTAATCTCACCGGTTGTTGTAACAAAGGATTAAACGTATGGAATGGAAGGTAATGGTTTGCAGCAAGTAAACAAGTAACAGTGGAAGATGTATCAATAGGAAAGATTGGACCGGGGTCCATAGTTCACTAGAGGTGCTCTCCTTAGATAAACAACATGTCATGAAGGGTAAACAAATTACATCATGGCAATTGACAGGAACTGAGCAAGGCATAACAATGAAATTACTAGTCAGAAAGATCCTATGAGATTCGATTGGGCAATACAGCAAGATACATAGACCGCCATCCAACTGCATCTATGACTAGAATTCCACCTTCAGGTTATCATCTGAACCCCCTCCAGTATTAAGTTGCAAGAAACAAACAACTACTTTAAGCAAAGCGTGTAAGGTAAACAGTCCACATGTTCCATGAACAAGAGACCGTTGTTTCTCCCTAGTAGCAACAACACATCTACAACCGAAGAGATTATTGTCACTTCCCTTGGAAACTAGAGGCATGAACCCACTATCGAGCATAAATACCCCCTCTTGGAGTCACTAGCAACTACTTGGCCAAGATAGCTACTAACAACGGAGAGCATGCAAGATCACAAACAACACAGACATGATAGAATTATAAAGATAAACCATTAATCAAACCAACATAATAATCTCAATATCCATCGGATCCCCGCAAACACAACATGCATGATTACAAATAGATTAGATCTTGATCATGAATGGAGCTCACAAGATCTATCCATGAAAGCACAAAGGAGGAGATACAACCATCTAGCTACTACATGGACCCATAGTCCAAGGTAGAACTACTCACGCATCATACCGGAGAGAAGGCCTCCAAGATGATCTCCCCTCTGGCAGGGTGCCGGGAAGAACTTCAGATCCCCCTGATGTAGGGACGATGGTGGCGGCGGCTACAGACGGTTTCGTGGAGATTTGATCGAGTGCTTAGGTTTTCTGCATCGGGGGCTTCTTATAGGCGAATGGGGAGGCCGAGGAGGCGACCAGGGGGGCAAACCCTAGCTAGGCGTGGGCCTTCCTGTGGTCGCGCCTGGGGTGGGTCTGGCAGGCCTCTCCGACTCCCCTTTGGACTTCTTGTTCCCCACAGAAAGTAATTGACTTTGACGTTTGTCCCGTCCAATTCCGAGAATATTTCTTTATTAACTTTTCTAAAACCAAAACAGCGGAAACAGCATCCGCATCATGCAACTTGTTAATAGGTTAGTACCAGAAAACATGTAAAAAGCACCTCAAAGTGTAGACAAGTAAAGCAAAGTAGATACTAAACAAGCATGGAGCATCAAAAATTATAGATATGTTTCCAACATATCAGACACTCTAATCCATGGTAGGGCTATAACAACACTCCTCAAAGTCTGCCTTCCCCAATCTAGATAACCCTACTTGTCACCTTGAGCGCTAGATGGTTCCAACAAACACCACAATTTCATAGAGACATCCAACTCCAGATATAACTCATAACAAATATTCAATCTAGCCAAAGTGCCACACACGGTATACGCGTTGTCACTTTCACACACGTGGGGAAAAAGCACTTGAGTAGCAAGGTAGATATACTTAATTACAAAGCTCATGACCACAAGATCATGCATAGAGAGAGATGAACACATAGCTACCGGTAGAGCCCTTAGCCCCGAGGAAGAACTACTCCTCCTCATCATGGGAATCAACAGCGGTGATGGAGATGGTTGTGGAGATCGATGGAGATGGCTCGGGGCACTTCCTGTCGAGGTGGTCTTGAATAGAGACTTCTCGTCCGAATCTCTCCCCTTCGGTGGCGGCGTTGTGGAGGTTTTCGTGGATTTCCCGGATGATTTAGGGTTTTGGGTCAGAGGCTTCTTATAGGCGAAGGAGGCAAGGTCGATGGAGGTCCAGGGGGCCCACGCCCCCTGTGGGCGCGGCCTAAGGTGGGCCCGCGCCCACCTAGGGTGTGGCCACCCTAGTTTCCTCCTCCATCTCGTCTTCGATTTTCTGTATCGCTCCAGGAAAAATATGAACTTTGGCTTTTGTCCCGTTCAATTCCGAGAATATTCATTTTTTAGCTTTCTGAAACCAAAAACAGCAGAAAACAGACAACTGGAACTGTGGCATCTTATCAATAGGTTAGTTCCAAAAAGTGTATAAAAATACCTCAAAGTGTAGACAAAACAAAGCAAAGTAGATACTAAAGAAGCATGGGACATAAAAAATTATAGATATGTTTCCGACGTATCACGTCGCCGCCGCCGAGACCCACCAAGGTCTAGAGTTTTCACCCAGAGCTCTAATAGGGTGAGATTAGCCACAACAACGCCCCCAAGAGGGTCACGACACCCATGGTGCCGTCGTTGCCGGCGCCGAAGCGCTAGGCTTTCGCCCGGAAAAACTCTCACCATATTCGGTATGTCAGACACCCCAATCCTCGATACGAGCTTCCAAACGTGATCTGGGTGCTGCCACCGCCAAGAGATCCCGATGCCCACTCCTTGCCACCCTCATGGTCCACAGGAATGAGCCATCACTACCGTAACGCCGCCCCGCCATCGAGACGCCCACGCAGTCCACCTTCCGGGGTCGTCGTCCCGGCGTCCAAGATTTCGCTCCCCCGACATGGAACCCCACCGCCACAGGACTACCCGAACTAGTGTGGAAGGTCGGGAGAACCAACCAGGTCTCGGACAACACGAAACCGAATCCACGGCCGTCACCAGATCTAGGTCGGACTGGCCCGGATCCAGCACCTCAACCACTCCTTGGCCAAGGGATGGGCTCCCAGACCTGCCGGAAGCCCCTCAAATCATGTGGACTGTGTACTGAATATTGACTCTTATATATGCATAGCGCCAAAACAAAAGACTCATATTCAAAGCCCAAAGGACTCGTACCGAGTTTCATTTTAGGGAAAGAGAGTTGTATTTATAGCTTCGTCGCGAAACTAAAACCCGTGGACACCTTGGTGGATCCGTGACTCCAAGATTGGCACGGCCTGACGGGGCAAAGTGAGACGAAAGAGAAGCAGCTGATTTGGTCTCGCGATCAGGTCAACACCAATACATGCGGACCCTACTTTCGCATATTAATATAATCTTTTTATCGAAAAAATGCAGATCCGACAAACCAATTTTTTCCGCATCCGACATACCTCCTCCATCACGAAAAACTGTAAAGAGTTACTACTACCATAGTGACTCGTATTACACAAATAACGACGTAAAGTCGGGTACTTCATTATCGCAATTTCACGGTACAATTTATGAGGATCGATTGCTGACGGGCCTAAAATGACATGTTGTGTTCTCATTAGTAATGCAAAATGCACATATAGCTAGGCTTGAGTGAAGGGATTAAAAGTTTTTGCCATTTGGGTCGTGGTTTGTACCGAGTAGAAAGGATAGTTGTGGGCTATCAGTACATGAAACTGAGGTTTTGAATGAAAGTTGATGGATCTTTGTATGTGATACTTGATCAGTCAAAAAGCATGTGTTTTCAAAGCAATCGTACTTTTGTAGATTAGACATCACATACACTCTAACTATATATGTACCTTTTACTTCTAATACAGAGAAGTATACAATCTAGGATGTTTTATACATATATTTGTTAGGAACCTATTCTCTAGAGTTCTCCACCAAAATGTTTAAATGTACTAAAATGGAGGTATACATATTAAATACATACTCTCTCTCTGATCCAAATTAATTGTCACGGATTTAGGCCCAATGTTGATTAAATCTATCTAGACTCAGTGATCCCACGACAACTAATTCTAGTAAAAGTAACACATGTAATGGCATACATTTATCTAGTTGAACAAAATGTTTCCATGGTAATATCTCAAACTAAATAGTAATAAAAACATAATTTAATGTTAGTGTGTAGCTGTATTTTTTAACATAGAAGATGCATCTTAAAATTATCTACATCACTATGTGGTTAATTGTTAACATTTTGTGTTCACATAATGTAGTTATAAATAAGTAAAAATATTTAACCACCAAGACAACTGCATTCTTGACAAAACGAGAGGGAAAGATCGATTAGCGGATCATCTCTCATTTCTACCGTCCTTATCAACGTGTACTTAGTCATCTAGTTTGTGTCGAAGGTCAAACATGTATCCAATATAGTCTGCAATGGTATCACACAAGTGTTGGAATTTGAGGCATATTTGATGTTGGGCTTTTGGCCCATAACAAATACAAATTCTGAAATTCTCTTTAGCCCATTATTATGGCAGCTCATGTCTGTGCTAGTGGAGCCAAAGTTTAGTCGCACATTGCTAGTGGAAGGGGAGTTGGGCCACCTTATATAGTAGAGTGTTGCATCACTCACTAAGGTGTGAGAAGGAGAGAAGCCCTCGCTCACTCCTCCTTCGACGCCGCCTGCCTCGCCTCGCCACGCCTCGTCACGGCAGCCACGCGGGCAGCTGCGGCAGCCGTCGAGGAGCAGGCCTCGAACCCACCTCTCGATCCGCACTGAGAGAGGCGGTAAGGTTTTGGGAGCGTCTCACGCATCGCTCAAGTTCCTTTATGTTCGTCTTCCTCGACTCCATCGCTATGTCTGACGAAGCTGCCAAGCTTGCTGCTGTCGCCGGTGGCAGATCCACTTTTGTTGCGCCGTTGGTCATACCATCGACGAACTCGTTCGTGTTCTTTGCCCTCCTGTTATTTTCTATGATGATTACTAGTATTGCAGTATGCCTAGATGTGCTAGGTTTTCACTTGCCTGTATGGTGCATGTCTACTATGCGTATGCTAGTTAATCTTGGAAATTGTTCTGTCATGATTTACACTTGGATTAAATTAATGCGAAAACTGCTAATTATTTTAACAACAAGTTCCTCAGATCAAACATATATAAACAATACCACGGTTGGATAAAACAATCCCAACTGTTTGTACAAACTTGTTTTTTGACATCCATGGAGGAAATACACCAAAATTAGTGCAAAGGAAAGGCTTTTGTTTGGTAGAATTTATCCTAGGCAAACAATACTACAAGCACTTACAAGGTATGATGAAAACAACAAACCAACCGTGAACTACACAAGTAGAGACAAGTCTAATATGGTTGTTATTATGGTATTAATCTATGATCTGAATCACATTAAGGAAACAACTAGAATAAACTGCCCGTGCAGGAGGCTAAAATGCAACAATGCACTAACCAAATGAAATAACAAGTGTAGAGCATAACACCGAGAGTTACATATACTACAAAAGCATTGTTGGATCCAAACAAATTGATATCGACACGAAAACCGTAAGAATCTTGGGAAACATAATGTTCAAGTTTAGCCGAGCCTTCTGTTGTAACCTAAGAAACCTTAACACTTGCCTCGAAATGCCGCATTACGAGTTCACCATTGCCAAAAGAAAGCTTATCTAACCCATTTTAGGTCATAGAAGTATGTATATGAATATGAATATGAACCAATGTACCAACATATCAAGAATATGATACTCTAAAGCTATATAGACATGAAATCATCTATAAATTGGAAAAAAAAAATACATGACCAGATTGACCATTTGATCAATTCTAGCATGTAGATGCAGACCAATATGACTAATGATCACCAAACCAAACACCTATATTCTAATAACGAGACTATAGGTACAGATAAATCCTTCCTTGCCTTGCATGCCACTAGTGATTTCTCTTGATATCTTTCGCGCATATTTCCTTTTCAGCATCGCGACACTCTCGAGATGTGTTGCGACTAGCAGGCCACAAGACCGTTGGCGCCACTCATGAAGAACGTAAGAAGAGAGTTGTGTGTGGCTTAATTTTAGTAAAAAATATATTGTGTACTCACGATGCACGGCTATGCATAGAGTGTGTTGCCTCATGTGTATGCATAGCCGCTAGCGAGTGCGTAGTGATTCATGCATATGTGGCGTCCAAAGTAAGAAAAGACCCATATTCCATTTTTTTTAGGGGGAAAACGACACATTTTTTTAGGGGTAGAAAACGAGATTTCTGTTTTTGAGAATCTGAAAACGAGATATTTTTATTTTTTTGAGTCAATGAAAACGAGATATATATGCATATATAAACCGGCGTGGGCTGTTTGGTCCTGCGGGCCGCGATGGATCCAAGATTCAAAGCGAGCCGCGTCTTGTCTAGCGACTAGCACGGGCCTCCACATACCAACTGGCTGGAATCACGACTCGCGCGCGAGGCGGATTTATTCTTGGCGTCCTGCCGTGTCACGACGTGCCGTGTGGCGCCGTGCCGTGCAACGACGAGGCCCTCGGCTTGGTGACTTGGTGTAGATCGCGACCTGCACGTCTCCGTCCGAACTGCGACAAATGGGATCAGGCGCGGGGCGAGCTGACTGGGTCATGCGCTACTCCCTCCGGGCCGGGTTTATTAGGCATGCATGCATGTAGTTTAATAACAATTTTAATTATTAATTTTGATCAACAAATTTTACATAATATATTATAAAAATTATACCGTTGGATTTATTTTCAAAGTTAGTTTTCAATGATATATTTTTTGGAACATATGTTGCATATTTAGTCAAAGATTTTCTTAAACTACATGCGCGCCCAATAAACCGGACCGGAGGAAGTAATAAACGCGCCCAAATTTGTATGCATCCACCGATTATTTTCATGTGTCAATAAAAAGCGAAAGCAACTTTCCTGAGAAAACAATTTTTCATGCATCCACAGATCCAAGCGTTATTAATGTGGCGACTTGTATTATTAGGCACATAACGGCGTGATGTGGATGACTTTAGGAGGAATCAATATGTCCTATTTATATTATATATAATCATGGATATTAGATTTTTTTGACGGACCATTTTGTTGATGCAACTCTATGTAAGGCCATGTACAACGCGTCGCTGGTAAGGCCAAGTGGCAAGCTCCCCGGCGGCCAACGTTGACCCTGTGCTTCTTGGTCTCTTAGATGCGGTGAAGAAGCTCAAGGACCGGATCATGTTTTCCAACTTTTTCTCAGAGTCTTATACATAAAAGTGTTAATCTTGTCTTTGATTTCCCCTTTCCGTAGGGGCCTAGCTGTATTTCTACTACACCGCTTTGATTAATGAAACCTTTCAGGGTCTACGGGCCCATCCCGTTAAAAAAAAACACAACGCTTAGGTACAAGCGCTAGGAATTAATTCTCTGCCGTTTTGAGTTGTTCTCCATTATTTCCCGATTGTTTCTCTGACATCGACGCATAAACAAGAGGTGCGGCAGATTTTCCCAAGCGACATGTCCTAACATGAGTTCTTTTTCATGCCTAGCGGTAAGCCATTCAGATCTTGAAAATAAATATCAGAATCTGCAAAGAGGAATATCTTCTTGTTCATATGGAGTGCAAACTCTGTGCACTTCGATTAGCAACCGCAATAAGAAGATTGCCCTTCACTCTATCAGAGAATGGAGGAACTTCAACATCATATTTTACTTTGTTAGTTGAAACCACATTAACATGCTTAACCAATTAGGCATAATAATAGGAGATATAACAAGTTCAACATATTCAGCAAATCCTTCTTTAGGAAGGAAAACATGAGTAGAAAAAGCTTTAGCTACTTCAGTCATCAAATAAAGGAGAACCTGAGAAATTCTCCACACATGCATATTCATACTCTAAACAAAAGTTCATTACCTTAATCAAAATTTCAATTATCAGCACTCTCAGAAATTCTTATGAGTAAAACACCCTCTAGAAGAATTATCCAAGAAATTCTTATGACACTGGGGAAACCTCACATATATTTATTAATATAATGCATTTAGACAAACCATGAGAAAGATTCTTAGGAAAGAGTTCCTTTAATGTCCCACAAATATGAGAAATACTCTCTCCAAGATGAGGCCAAAAATTATATATATGAGAGTGTCACCATAGGCTTTCAAAGACATATAATATTTAAAATAGAAAGCCTTCTTCTAAAACTCTCAATCAAGATGATCTGTGTGCTTAAGAGAATGAAGCCAATTGCGAGCATAACCAATGAGAGATCAATAAAATAATTCCTCTTGAGCAATTACATAAAGTTTAAATAATGAACATGTATCTTCAATCATTATTAAGTTACTTGACGAATTTTTACTTCAATCACCTGAAAAGGATCACACATAATATCTCTTATAGCATCAACTGGAATTCGGATTTTTTCTCTAGCGCTAAACAAGAAAACAGTAAAAACAACATATAAGTTTCCTTATTGAACAACTCACAAATAGGGCTACGCTCCTCAGCAATGGTGCCAAAAATGTATCTTGATAAGCCACAAGTCCACGGGATCAATTCAAGTACCTTTCTAAGAGAAATGAGTGTAGAAACCCATAAGGAGCCGAAGGAGCAAGTAAGACAATAAAATATGTAACCATTTTTTTTGAGTTTATAGATTTCAAAAATTAAACAATAAGTAAACAAATGCGAGTGAAGTAAATTCCAAGTAAAGTAAACGCATCTTTCATAGAAAGCCTAATATTCTATGTAGCGAGAGGACAAGCTCAAGGTGTGTATTTATTGAAAATATACCCTAGAGGCAACCATGTATGATATATTTCCTAACGCTGTGTTTGAATGTTGGAAAATAAGCTTGGAATTGAATTGGGTTGAAGATTCCAAATCCAAGATGGAAAGGAAACGACCTCTATTTCCAATTCCAGCGTTTGGATGTGTAAGAAATTTTCTGTTGGAATCAAACGGTAGTACCCAATTCCAAATCATGTTTAGACGTACACAACATGGAATTGATTTTTTTTGAGATTTGACAATATAAAGTTCTCTACAGCGTCTATGCACAATACTGTATTGTATACTTGAGGTAGATGGATAATAAATTAATCTCTTACAAGTAGCAGAAATCAATTTTTGGTGTCTATGCACAATATCTTGTTGGAATCTGCAGTTCACATAGATCAATTTTTGGTGTTCTTCCAAAGAAAGAGTTGCAGGAACAAATCATTGCAGAAGAAGAGGAGAAAGTATAGATACTGCCGACGGGAGGAGGAGGAGGAGGAAAAGGGAGCCGCCTCCAGCGACCTAACGCGGAGGGTCGACCTCTCGCCGGTGCTAGGTGAGCTAGGTCGCCACCGACACAGGTTAGGGTTCGTGGGGGGGCGCCCCCAATCGCCACGGGAAAGAAGGTGGAGGAAGGAAGGGAGAGGGAGAGCAGGCCGGACCGAGGAGAAGACGACGAGGAAGGGACGGAGAAGGGGAGGGGAGGCGAGCTCATCGGCGGAAAGAAGAGGTGAGGCGGGCATGTCCTCGCGAGAAGAAACTATCGGGAGCGGGGGAGGGGTCGAGCCTGGGAGTTTCCACACGTTTCCGAGCCCGTCCGCTCAGAAACTCCTAGGACTAGGCGCACGCTCGCGGGGGCCAGCTCGGAATCGCTACATCTTTCCACGCGTTAATTCCCAGGCCTTTCCAAACGGTTGAATTAGGCCCAGTAATTCCAGAATTCAATTCCAAGCATATTTTCTAACATCCAAGCACAGTGTAAGTGTATTCATAGTCGTCTTGTAGTGAATGACATCAGTCATCACCGAATGTGTGATTCGGTTGTCGAGCCATCACTTTTGAGTCCTTCTTTATAGCTTGTCCTTGGTTGTAAGTTAAGCAGGACACTTAACCTAGACTAATGTGGGAGTCAGAAGTCAACTCGTCATGGGCATAGAGATGTCAATCCGCCTACCATGGACTCGTGTCAATGAGCTAGACGAGTCGGACTGACCCAAGGATGAGTCGGTACGAGTAATGTCATGTGCACTGACTCGAGTAATGGAATGCGTATTTTTTGCCAAATCTGCCCAAATCTGTAAAGTTCAACCAAGTCTGATCCTTCCCCAAAACTAATTTGGAATCTGACCCCTGGGGTCGGCGCCATTTAAAATGGCACCGAAGTTGTACAGGTCGACGCCAAGACGAAGCAGCTGAGAGGCAAACTAGGGAGGTCGACGCCGTTTTAAACGGAGCCGACGTCGGCGCCGTTTTAAACGGAGCCGACCTCCTTCAGTTCAGTTTTCTGTTATATGGCGCCAACCTATACAACTTTGGCGCCATTTTAAACGGCGCCGACCCCAGGGGTCAGATTCTGAATTAGTTTCGAGAAGGGGTTAGATTCGGTTGAACTTTTCAGATTTGGGCAGTTTTGGCAAAAAAATACATGGAATGCTTAGACTTGAGTCGATCACACATTTCAAGTTGTGGATCGGCCGACTTACATTCCTTCAAAATTTGTTTTGTAACTGGGCAATTATAAAGACGGAGTTTGGGCCGACTGAGAATCAAACCTTGCAACGTGGATGGCAGAGACTGGATTTTGACCCTCCGACTCTGAGCGATATTCTTGGATGATATCACTTGGAAGTATGCTATGCTCGTCTCGATTAAATGTTAACCAGGTCGAACGACTAAGAGTTAGTTGGATGAATCATATCACGGATTGAGAGTTGAACTATAAATGCGACCGGCATATTTACATGTTTTAGATTGTTTAAAAGAACCTAAATGGGCTCTTGAGGTAATCAATTTCTGAATGACAAATTTCATTGGAACTACTTTGAAGGACATCACAAACTGCATTCTTCAATGGCAATTTTTCTGGCAATCATCTAAAAATACTTACTACCCTAGATTGCCAAAACATATAGATTTTGAATTGTCCTGAATCAAAGTCAAAACATATAGGGCGACAAACCGTGTAAATCGAGGCAGTATTCTGTCGTCCGACTTGGTCACTCGTGACTGAGAACACACGCGTCATCTGTGCTTCACTTCTCGCAAAAAATCAGAAAGCTGAGGCAGACAGACAGCGACCCTGGCGCCTCCCGGCCTCGGGGCGGTCGTCCCCTTCCCCCATGGACGACTTGACCTCTCCTCCTCCTCCTCCTCTCCATATTCCCACACCCGCCCCTGTTCCTGCTACAACGCGGGTAGCTGAAGAAGGTACGCCCTCTGCACCCACGGAGGCACAGACAGTCAGGCAGTGCCGTTCGTTTCTTGGTGTGCTGGTGCCGCGCCGCGATGCCGAGGCCGGACCGCCGGGCGAGGGTGGACGTGGAGGACCTCCTGGTGCGCGTCAAGAACGGCACCGAGCCCGAGCTCGGCGAGGTGGCGCGGGAGGTGAGGGCGCTGGCCGAGCAGGGGAGGCTCGGGGAGGACGACGACGAGGATGGGCTCCTGGTGCCGGCGCTGCTCGCGCGGCTCTCCGGCGCTGGGGACGCCGAGGCTAGGGTCCTCGTCATGGCGGCGCTGCGGAGGCTCGCAGGCTGCGCCGGCAGCCAGAGCAAGGTGAGGGCCTGGAAGAGGACGGGTGCTATTTTATTTTGACGCGTGCTATGCGTTTGACGATATGCTCATGTGGAGTAGCCTCGAATAGATCGCTGCTCTAGCTGCATTTGGGTCTGGGTTTGATGAGTTAGATGCAATGCTATTTTTGATCTTGCAATGACCATATATAGTTGTATGGTGTAGTGGATAGATAGTTGTGGACGCTTGATTCTTGCTCGGTGCAGTGCGGTAATCTTGTTAGGTTTTTTGAGAATGAAATGATCCCAACTATCATATAGTACAGAGAAACTATGATTGTTCACAGGACTCCCATGTTCAAAACTAATAGTTGATCGCCAGAGTTTTCGAATAATTAGCTGGATGATGCCCCCCTCTCTGATTGCATTTGTCCATGGATTTGCAGGAGAGGCTGGCAAGCATCGAGGCACTTTCAAGCATTGTGCGTTCCTTGTCCAGAGATGTCGACGAGAGAAGGGAAGCACTTGTGCTGTTGTTGGATCTGTCAGACATTCCACAGGTTCGGCAGAGGATTGGAAGGATCAAAGGAAGCATAGTAATGTTAGTCACATTGAGGAACACACATGAATCGGGCACCCATGATGATGCAGAGAAGTTGCTGCACATTCTATCATCTAACCCACAAAATGTGCTGCTGATGGCAGAGGCTGGCTATTTTCGACCATTGATACATTACCTGAAAGAAGGTATTTCGATCTTCTATACTTTGTGTCACACTGAGCATATATAAGTGTGACTTATACTGGTGTCCTTCAAATTGAACAGTTACAAATCCCTTTTCTCTATGATAAACCATTTAAAAAGCTTTAGGAAAGGAAAATGTGAGATCCAAGCCATAAAATTGAAGATAAGTCATAAAAAAACTATGAAAAACAATCTAAGAAGTAAAAAATTTAGTGCAATCCAGAGCTGTAAGAAAAATAAGACAAGACTGATGCAAACTTCCAAAATAATACTTAGATGTAGTACTACATTGGAATCTGAGAGTTGAATCCCCATCCCCGCTCCTACTCATTTGTCATATTGCTATATGATCTTCTAAGATTTATTTTATGTCTTTACAGGTTCAGATATGAACAAGATCCTAATGGCGACCGCTATTTCTAAAATGTTCCTCTCTGAACAGATGAAATCTTCCCTTGGAGAAGATGGAGCAGTTGAGCCCCTTGTGGAGATGTTTAAATCTGGAAACCTGGAAGCAAAGCACTCATCCCTAGGTGCCTTGCGTAATCTCTCAAGCTCTCTGCAAAACGCAGAACTTCTGATAAATTCTGGCATAACTGGATCACTGCTTCAACTTCTTTGCTCTGTCACATCAGTGCTCATGACTCTTAGAGAGCCAGCCTCAGCCATACTCGCATCTATAGCCCAATCTGAGCGCATCCTACTCCAGAGGGATGCAGCTCCTCAGATGCTCTCGCTTCTTAACCTATCGTGCCCAGTAATTCAGCTTCATCTTTTAAGGGCCCTCAATAGTATTTGTGGGCACGAAAACGCCAAGAGGGCTAGAGCTAAAATTAGACGAAATGGTGGAGTGCAGCTTCTCCTGCCATTCCTCAGAGAAAAGAATGTTGGTATCAAAGTTGCTGCTTTGAATCTAATGTTCCAGCTATCAAAGGATGCTTCACAAGAACTGACGGAACAGATCAGGGAGACTCATCTTGATATCTTAGTAAAGATCATTGCTTCGCCTGCTTCCGGGAACGACGAGAAGGCTGCAGCTGTCTGTGTCCTGAGTAACCTCCCAGCGACAGATAAAAACGTGACCAAGTTTCTCACACACGCGAACCTGCTTCCACTTCTGATCTCCTTACTGGAGGCCAACACCTCCACATCACCGGCACCGCAAAAGACATGGTTACTCGAAGGCATCGCCGGTGTATTGACTCGGTTCACCGTTCCTTGGGACAAGAAGCTACAGAGCCTTGCGGTTGGACTCGGGGTAGTCCCTTGCCTCGTCAAGCTGCTCTCAGAAGGATCAGTGAAGGCCAAGTCTAAATCGGCGACATCCTTGGCCCAGCTGTCGCAGAACTCAGTAGCATTATGCAAGGCAAAGCCACCGAGGTGGCTCTGCGTTCCCCCGTCAGCCGAGTCTTACTGTACGGTTCACAGCTGCCTTTGCACCGTCAAGAGCACCTTCTGCATAGTGAAAGCCGGCGCCGTCAGCCCTCTGGTGCAAATACTAGAAGGGGAAGAGCGTGGAGTGGACGGAGCGGTGCTTGAAGCGCTGGCTACCCTTGTCCAGGACGAGACCTGGGAGAACGGGAGCAGGGCGATAGAGAAGGCGTCGGGCGTCCACGCCCTGCTGCGAGTCGCCGAGGCGGGCGAGCTGACGTCCCAGGACAAGGCGATCTGGATGCTGGAGAGGGTCTTCCGGGTCGAGGCACACAGGGAGCGGTACGGCGGGATCGCGCAGGCTCTGCTCATCGACCTCGCTCAGAAGGGAGACCCTGTCCTGAAACCGATGATCGGCAGGATACTCGCTCACCTCCAGCTGCTGCAAACGCAGTCGAGCTACTTTTAAGCGCAGGATGTTACTAGTTGAATGGCATGGGGCGGTTCTGGAGTGATGTCTGAATTCTGGTAGTGTACATGTTTGACAGGGTGTTTGAAGTGCGACATGTTGCTCCAGCAAGGGAGTTTTTTCTCCTGGGTTATCAAGGGAGATTTCTGCTGGTGTACTGTCGACAGTTACTCTGCTCATTTTTTTTTTGTCAGTACTCAGAAGTAGGGAGTGTGTTCTGTATAGTTTCTGTGGTAAATTATGTGCAGTGAGATCCTACATTTGATATATGTAGATAAAAACACATGCAGCTATTGTTTTGTACAGCACAATAGCTACTAGTGTACGTAGTGCCAAGGATAAGGATCGCACGGAGGATGGGGAGTATCCAAGTTCCAGCTTGTTAAGTTGTGGGCGTGCTGTGTCCATTTGCTTGCTTGCAGTGCAGGGATGAGCAATGATTGTACTCCGTACAATTTGTTTGCTATCGCACGAAGACCGCGACAGGCCAATAACACTCCCGACGATAGTGATGATCCAGACGGCAGCAGCGGAAAGCGCACCATCCATCCATCCATTTTTTTAGCATTAATTAGACCATTATTATCGTGTAAATTCGCTAACGATATCCCCCGCAAAAAAAAAAAAAAAACACGCTAACGATACAGCACATATCTCGGTCACAAAAAGCGAGTTGATGACCGCGGTCCGCGGATCACCAAACGGACGCAGCAGCAGAGAGCGCACACACCCTTCCGTGTGTCCACTCCGAGTCTTCAGACCTTGCTGCCAACAACTCCGTCCAAACAATCTCCAGCCGCCGCGCCGCGCCGCTCGCCCCCTCCTTCCCTCCGCTCCCTCGCAATGGCGGCGCCAACCCAGCCCACGCCAGCGCCCCCCGCCAACGGCGACGCCGCGTTCCGGCTCGGATTCGTAGGGGCCGGGAACCTGGCCGAGAGCATCGCCAGGGGCGTCGCGGCCTCGGGCGTCCTCCCGGCCTCCGCCATCCGCACCGCGCCACACCGCCGACCCGAGCGCGGCGCCGCCTTCGCCTCACTCGGCGCGCGCATCCTCGCATCCAACGCCCAGGTACCTGCCTGCCTGCCCCCCCCATCCAATCAACCTCTCCTCCTTCTCCTTGTCTCAAACCTCTCACTCAGAGTATCGTTGTTATCCATCACGTATCCAACCTAGACATTCTAAAATCTTCCCTGATTGCTTTTTCTTTTGTGGCAGGTCGTCGACGACAGCGATGTGATCGTCATCTCCGTGAAGCCTCAGATCGGTAAGCGCACCAAGCAGTATTATTGTCTCGAAGGCGTCTGCCATCGAGATGTTTGATCTAGGTGTCAGGTTTGGGCCTTATGTTCTCCGCGCTGATGAAATCGTGCACATGCGGAATTGCAGTGAAGCAGGTCCTCGTTGAGCTCAAGCCCCTCTTGTCTGAAGAAAAGCTCCTGGTCTCCATCGCTGCTGGCATCAAGATGCAAGATTTACAGGTCCGTCACTGTGCATTCAGTTCAGGGGGTTTACTCAGCCTTTTCCTCACTCCTGATAAATGGGGCCTAGCGCCGTGTGGTTTAGTTTAGTATCTCTATTCCAATTTTGAAGAAGGCAAGTGATGGCATGTCTCTTTTTATGGTAGCTCAGGACACCTTGCTTATTACATCCGGATACGGTTTTGGCCGCCTTGGTTGATTTTAGCAATCATTTTGTTGGTTAACACTTCAAAGCAGAGATACATACAGTTTTTACCAGATAGATATAAATATTTTAGGTCCATTTTATATCAATTTTGGAGCTACGAATAAGTTTATAGATATACCTTCCGATTAAAACATGTAAATAAACAACCACTAGAACTACATAAAAGGGTAAAAGTACCCTCCATCAAAATATTGAAGTTGAACCCCAGTTATTTTTCCTCCAACAGATAAAGAGTACGAGACTGCCACTCAAGTCACAGTTTATCACTTTATTTTTAAATTTCCTATTTTAATTACAGGATTGGTCTGGACAACGCCGAATTATTAGGGTAATGCCAAACACTCCCTCGGCTGTTGGACAGGCAGCATCAGGTAACATATGCGGACTTCTCTCTTTGTACACTTCACTCTTTGACCTGTTACCTATCAACTATGCACATACTACTTAGTACTGTCAACCAATCGTTCTTATCTAGTTATCGGTTGACTAGAATGACGGATATTTCCTTTTCGCTCTCCCCTGGTTGGGCCCTGTTAGGGGTTTGATCATGAAATGGAACTATGCAGTGATGCTTGTGGCTCTAAAAGTGAACTATTATCTCATGGGTTAGCTCATGCATAATCACTGATTGTAACATGACCTTCTCTTATTCTGTTTTTGTTTCTATTTATTTTAGTGTCTCTAATGAAACACCAAGGTTTACCTGACTTAAATACAATTGATTTTACTTCAAAATCTTGAATAGTTGCGCTTCTTGGTTGATTTTTATTATCTACTTGCCATAAAGTTGTAGGGGGCAACACATTATCTACTGTCTTTTCCAGTAGGACTACCGTTCTGTGATGTTTTGATTTTCTATTATTGGTTGAAACTCTAATGCTATTAAAATTTAACTAAATGGAGGTAGTTGGACTAGACATTTCATGCATTTCTCACACAATTGAAACTGTATTTTTCTTGCTGATGTTGTTGCTCTTGCATCTACGTAGTGATGTGTCTGGGAGAGAAGGCTTCTGAGAAAGATGAAGACCGTGTAAAAAGCTTGTTTAGTGCGATTGGAAAAGTTTGGACAGCTGAAGAGAAATATTTTGATGCTGTAACTGGTTTGAGGTATGTAACAGATTCTACATAAAATTTAAGTAAGCTATACCAAAAATAGGACGTGACCATTTCAAAATTGACATGCATTTCCATATGTTTGAATACAGTGGTAGTGGGCCAGCGTACATTTTCTTAGCAATAGAGGCCATGGCTGATGGTGGAGTTGCTGCCGGGCTTCCTCGGGATCTTGCTCTTGGCCTTGCAGCTCAGACAGTAAGTGTCCATTGACTCCATTACATATGTTCCTTTACATAGTTGTGCATTATCTTGGTTAGTTTGTAAGCTGGAGCATTGTGTTTAGTTCCTTTGCGCATTATGATTTAATGCAACCTATCGTTAGATTTATGATTTATGTAAGCTGGAGCATTGTGTGTTGTTCCTTTGCGCATTAATTATGTTCAGTATCCTTTTTTTTAATTGTACTTGCGATGATGTAATTTATGATCTCAATCTGCTATTTAGGTGCTTGGCGCTGCAACCATGGTAAGCGAGACAGGTAAACATCCAGGACAACTGAAGGATCAGGTCACTTCCCCTGCAGGGACTACCATAGCTGGGGTTCATGAGCTCGAGAAGGGTTCTTTCCGTGGGACACTGATAAATGCTGTCGTTGCTGCCACAACTAGATGCCGAGAGCTCTCAAAAAATTAGTTATCTTATTATGCTGGTAGCAGATATTAGGCTGGCTACAATTCCATAATAAAATGGTGAAGAGACGTTTTTATGAGATATTTTGATCTCAGACTCCAAAGAAGTTCTCAATGTATTTTCCGGTCTCTGGATATCTTGTTGGAGTTGGTAGCATGAGATCCATATTGTTGTTCAGAGTGATATTTCATTCCGAAAACAATGTTACAGTCATATTTCTTTGGGCTCTTTGCGACTGAAGTATGATGCCGGTGACAGGACGTAACACAATGTCATGAAATATGTGCCTATTCAAATAACCAGCAAAATCTATACGTAAACGAAGAGCTCATGAATCTATATTGACACCCAAAAACATAAAATCACATAATTTAGCATCTGTCTTTCATCTGTGAGACAGGACCTTATTATGTTGAAGATTCCTACAACAATTCGGTATGAGTTACCATGGGAAAGTAATACTTAATACACACATCAAACTTTAAGCCTTCAACAGCACAAGATGTCACATGTAATTCCGAGAATGCCACCTATCTTCAGGAGACCATTTGTCTTCATACCTACCAAGCGAGTACCCCGCAGCAGGTATATCAGTAAGATGCAGAGGATCAGGCTCTATACCATAGTCTGTCAATGGTCGGTGCTCAAGGATCTTGTCATGTTCAGTAACAAATTCTGGAATCTCAACCTCGCCCTTTTTTATGTCCGCCCACAGAAACTCCAGTCGACTGACATACTTGATTTTCCAATACAACCTGCAAGAAAAAATGAGCAGAAATGAGGGAAATTAACTGCATTTTGAGTGAGAAGTCAAATAAAATTTTAAGTGAACAAGACAGATATATGAATTCAAAGAAACTGTTTGTTGGCCAGACGGTATAGTGTTGTATTGTTTCACCAAAATTTGGTAAATATGGAAGACCAAAAACTAAGAATAGAGCAGTGATAAGGTCAGCATATTAAACGAGTGTTTTTTTCTCCAGGAAAATTCCTTAAAGCAAATTACAAGTAAAGTTCACTGCTCATGATTCAAGAAAAGTACACTGGACAAAATCATTCTCAAGCGGGATAAGGTCAGCAAAATCTATAATGTTTGTCCACAGGTACTAGTTTATTACTAATGCCCTCATACTGTGAGAAGGACTCTGAACTGCATATAGCCATATAAAAGTGTGATGCTGTTTTTTTTAGCTATATCCCATATCATCATAGAATAAACCAACATGCTTGAATATTTTAAAATGTTCAAAAAATGTATGAGAGAAAACTGACCCTCCACTTAAGAAGAGCCTGCCAAATGTGGCCATGGCCAGCCAGGAATAAAGCCCAGGATGCAAGAAATACACTATTTCCAGCCTTTCCTTGTATTCAGGTGGAAGTTCTTCATAAATACCCCTCAAAATCGTCATTCCAGGATTGTTGTCATCTGATTGCACAGTGGTGTGCACGTACAAGATGCTGAACGGACCCTCTGGCAACTCAGTGCGGAGCTTGTGGAACACATACCTCTTCAGACGTTCACCATCTATAACAGGAGCTGGAATTCCAAGAGAAAAGGCAGTGTGAATGTTACAGGTAGTGGTAGGAACTAGAATAACATAAATGCTAAAGCTTGTATACAAAAAAGTTTATGTTAGAAGTTATGAAACTGCCACAATATATAGAAAATAACAAAACCCAGCTCATTAGCTATGTGTCAAATGGTGATAGCTTCTGCCAACTGATTTTCAGAAATAATGCTAATTGTGGCACCAAAACTTTTATCCAACCAGAAGTCAGATCAACAGGACATGGCAAGGAATCATCCAGTAATAGCAAAGCTAGCTACACACAAACTGGATTGTGATCAAAATGAGTAATCATGAACTAAGAGCAAAGCAAGCTACATACAAACTAGATTACGATCTCCAAAAAGTTTCGGCTGCCTAGTTCACACGAGAAAGGCTAATTGCTCTGAGACATAGATATGCTCGGATGTAAAGACTAGCATAGTTTCATTCTATACGTATTCACGAAATGCATCAACAAGCTAACCACAAAGAACTCATCAGTCAAATTGCACCAAACCTAGAAGCGCACAAGCAATCCCCAACAGCCTATGTCGCACCAAATCGAGAAGAGGATGGGAATTAATGAGAGGGGTTTCACACACTGGAGATGAACTTTATGACGACCCAGATGGAAATGAATGAACAGATACAGGGTTGTTAGCTATCAGTTTCAAAATGACGATCGAGTCTGCTACAAGGTTTACATGTCGACCTGCTGCAAGTTGTCGCCGGGGTACTGACAAGTAGACAAGTCTTGACAAGTCTCGACAAGTGCTAGACTTGTCGATGTGCTGTCGACAAGGAACTACTAAAAAATATCAAGTAACTAGCCTATTAATACCATGTAACTACTAAAAAATATCAAGTAACTAGCCTATTAATACCAAGTAACTACTAAAAAATACCAAGCTCATAACCAAATAAGTTCAGATGCCCAAGGCCACAACCACACGTCCACAAGCAAGTAAATAAGTTCGAGAGAACAAGTTCCAGGGGAGGGGCAGGGGAGAGGTGGAGGCGACGGCGAGCCAGCGGCGGCCAGAGGAGAGGCAGCGCCAGGGGAGGGGCACCAGGGGAGAGACAGCTAGGGGAGGGAATCACGGGTGTAGGGTTTCACGCGAGGCTTCTTATATCCCAGCCCTTTAAGTTGTCGATCGGTTAGTTCACAGACACAAGTCTAGGTTTGTCGCTCGACAAGTTAAACTTTTCTTGTCATTCCACCTTGTCGACATCAGGATTGCGACAGGTAGACTTGTCGTGCGACAAGTCTAGACTTGTCGAACGACACTTAATCCTTGGTCTGCTAATTGATTATGAGAAATCGTGCTAATTGTTGTATCGATTCAGGTATCCAATCTGATGAAGATAGAGCAATAGGGCATGGCAAGGAACCACCCAATACTAGCAGCAAGCTGCATATAAACTAGATTACGATCAAAGTGAATAATCATAAATGCTGCGCCTAATAAATTCACTTTTAGTGACACAAACATGCTTAAGTCCGAAGCTAGTACATACAAACTAGATTACGATCGAAATGAATAATCCTTAACTCCGAAGTCCGAATTACAGCAAATGTTGTCACTGCAAACTTATCCACGGAATGCAGCCATGACCAACTGAAACGACTTCATTCGCACCAAGACCCTAGACGTGCAACAGCAATCCCTAACCACCAATTTATAAATCCCGGGAGAAGAGGATGGAAATTAACGAGACGGGGTTCACGCACCGGGGAAGAACTTGCCGATGATCCGGACGACCGGTCGGCCGGACCTGTCCGCGCCCTGCACGCGGACGACCTGGAGCTCCTCGAGGTCGGAGAAGTCGTCGCCGAGGTCGGGGACGCAGTCGTGCCACTCCGCCTCCTCGTGGTCGGCGTGGGAGGTGAGGAGCGCCGCGCCGGCGTCCACCGCGAAGTCGGACCCCAGCACCAGCACGGAGAAGTCTTCCCTGCCGCCGCTACCGGAGCCCGATGCGAGCGCCATGGCCGCCTCCTAGTCCAGAGTCCCGAGAGCCCGTCAGCGTGTGGTACGGAGTATGTCCACGACGGCAATACACCACTAGCCCACAGTATTATATGGGCTAGCGTTAGGCCTATTTAGTAGGTAGGCTGTCGCTCTGGTGGCTCCCCCTGAGGAAGGCCCGTTAAGCTTTTGCTTTTTCCGGGGAAGCTTTATAGACTTTTGAATTTATTATTTGAGATCATTAAAAAGAACTACTCCTTTTCCATCTTAAAATAGATGTCTCAGATTTGTCAAAATTTGGACAAATCTATTTAATAAATAATGTCTAAATTCATCTAAATTTTAACAAATCCGATACATTTATTTTAAGACGGAGGGAGTATTTTATTTAGAAAATGATTTCTCTAGATTGCAAACTAGAGTATTTAGCAACGACATATATTAGTGATCAATCAATATGATTTAGTAATTCCCCGTCAATAAATAAGTGCATGTTTCATTCTTTCCTAAGTCAAAATATTCTAACTTTGACCATATCTATGACATAAATTTAGTATATTATGAAATTAAACTTTAATATGGATCTAGCTAGTGAAACTTAAATTCTGTCCTATGTCAAATTATTCTAATTTTATATTATGAATTTTTATATTTTCTTCTATGAAGTTGGTCAAACTTCAGAAAGTTTGAATTAAGGCAAAGCTAATGGTTCTTGAAGAAATGCATGTTGATGCTGGAAACAGGAAGTGGTGTGAGCACATGAATCGCAAGGTTGAAACCTGGATGGCCAACTCTGGAGCGTCAAGTTTTATAGTTTTACCACTTGAAAGGTGACTCAAGAATGAGGAATTTCCAAACAGAGAATTGGTATATGCACCGTGAATACGATAGGACAATCAGCCAATATAATTGCTAACCATTTAATATAATCAGTGCTGGTTACTGTGCTAGTTTATGTTCGGACTTATGAATTGCGTCTGCTGCTACTTATGTTTTACTTTTTCCTCGAAAGCAAACTTATGTTTTGCTATTACTCCACTATATGCTTGGTTAGCATAAATAATGCATTCGGAACACAAGAAGCACAAAACATGAAGTAAAACAAATGCAAAGTACACAGGTTCAATCTGCCCAATTTCCTGAAATTGTCCACTGTATTATGCCTGATATCACTGAATATGGCGTCAGTATGGTAGGAACAGGGTTGCATAAATCTCCCCTTACAACGGGTAGAAAGCAGAAACGTCTAACAGTCTCGATGTATACTTAAATAAAGCAAACTCGAAAGATTGTCTTCACATAAACTGCATATATCAAACAAGAAGACCAATGTTTTCAGGCCATCCAGAATTCCTTCCAGCTATTAGTCCACCAAACAGTGCAAACAATCATAAGAATGCAGATCCAGACATTCCAAGCATCTGATCCTCACAAACGCGTACAGTATTGAAATGCAAAGCAGCAAAGGAAAGGGGAACAACAACGCAAAGTGCTCAGTAACCGTGAAGCACTGTTCAGTCTGGGTTCAGAAAAAACGCGTTTTGTACTCCATGGTTGAGCTCTGAATATAACTTCAGATACACCAATCAAATTCATCTGTAACTGGCTACAGTTTTATGTCAGGTAGAAAGTAAGAAGCCTTCAGATTCTCCTATATATCCAGCTGGAAATCAAAGAAAGAAGACGAGCAAAAACGACACCTAGAAAATAAGATTGAGTGGATGTTTGCAGTTTGTGGGCGTCCATATTCTGAATACCGCAAATAATGGATGCAGACCCAGACACTCGGAAACATTGAAACCAAAAGCAGATGAGAATTCAGAAACTGCGAATCAATACTCGCGATTTTCAGTTATTATTAGTCCGCAGCAGAATACTAAAAGAAAGAATCTATGGCTAATTAATGATCATTCTGTATATACACTTGGTAATTTTCCACCGCACACGTGCATATAGAAATGCAAAGCAGAGGAGAACTGCGGGGCAAAGAGCTCAGTCTGGGTTCAGAGAAAAGCGCGTGTCAACGGCATCCTTGGAATTTCTAAGGAGTTTTTCCTCTACGAACTCAGTCATCTCAATTTGCTTGTATACTATTCTCCTATGTCCCAAAGGGAGACTATGGAGTGTGCATTTGTGTGTTGTATGGAAGTCTGAAGCAGCATGACTGAGCTCTGAATATAGCTTCAAATACACCTATCAAATTCAGCTCTAACTGGCTACAATTTTACATCTTGTAGAGAGTAAGAAGTCTGAAGATTCTCCTGTATCAAAAGAAGACGAGCAAAGACGACAGCTAGAAAATAGGATCTAGTGGATGTTTTCAGGTTGTCATATTCTGAACACTCGAAGCAGCTGGTCCTCACAATCACAATTCACAAACTCGGAAGCATTGAAATCGAAACCAGACGAGAATTGAGTGACTGCTGAGAATCGATATTCGCGATTTTCTTTTATTATCACTCGGTAGTAGCACAAAGAAGTAAAGAAAGAAAGAATCTATGGCTAACTAATGATCATGTCATCCTTCTGTATATACACTTAGTAATTTTCCACCGCACACTATCGGATTAGATAGAGGAGATTACGGGAAAAATGAGTAATTTTCCAAGAACGAAAAAACCTACTACTGGAATCGCTCGATTGGACTGCGGCGGTTGTTTACGCAATCTTGGCGAATCCCCCTCCGACCATCATGCCCCTGAACTCGTCGAAGGAAATGAGGCCGTCGCCGTTCTTGTCGACGCCCTCGATCATGCGGCGGCACTGGCTAACGGTGTCCTTCTCGCCGAGGCCGTGCAGGACGCGCGCGAGCTCGGTGGCGGAGATGGCGCCACTGCCGTCGGCGTCGAAGACCTTGAAGGCGTGGCGGAGGTCCTCCTCGACGGCGGCATCGTCCCCGCTCACGGTGGCGTTGATGGCCGCAAACTCGTCGAGGCTGATGAAGCCGTCGCCGTCGGCGTCCGCCTCGGCCATCATGCGGGACAGCTCGTCATCGGTGACCGCGTGGCCCACGCTCTGGAACAGCGTCGCCAGCTCCGGCCGCGAGATCCTGCCGTCGCCGTTCGCGTCGAACTTGCGGAAGACACGCTCCATCTCCTCCTCCGCCGTCGGCGCCGGGGACCCCGAGAACGTCGGGTACGCGGCCTGCTCGTCCTGGTACTGGTGCGGCGGTGGTGATGAGGACCGCGACTTGCGGCGGAACAGGGAAGGCATCTTGATCATGCCCATGATGCAGGGGTTCTCTGCTTTGTGGTTTCGCTACGGAATCTCTGTTTTCTTCTCTCTCGATAGCTGTGGGGTTTGGTTGGCTGTGCTCGCCGGTGGTTGCAGGTTAGACTCCGAGGGAGACGGCGGTATTTATAGAGGCGGGGTGAGCCCCGGTGTCCATGGCAGATTCGGGGTCGACATCGCGACAGGACGGAGGAAGGTGTCGCCGCTGGCTAGCCGTGCATTTGCGTGGCCTGCGCTGGTCGCTGCGTATGCGGTCACTGAAGCGTGGGCATTTGCCACTTTTCCCTCTCCCGCGTCGGTGTCAGAGCGGAGATGATAGACCTAAACTACGGACTGACGTGCTGGTGTCTGGATGGATACGAGCCCTGAAATCACGGGAGTGATAAAAACATAAGCAAATCCGGTGTTGCCACATCATCCCGTATAACCAGTCCGTAAAAATCCTTACATAACTGTAGCATTACTGGTGTCAGAGCATCCGGAGGAGAGGCTCTATTTTAGGGCTGCGTTGAAATAACCCTTTTTTTTACCGTGTTTGCTGCAAACTCTTTCAGCGGATACGTTATAATTACCCGGGTTGAAAAAATTTAGCGCGACGTGGCATTTTTCTATTTGAAGCGGGATATATCGTGCTCGGACTACAGCGCGCGCTTGCTATTTGGAGCGGGATATATCGCGCTCGGACTACAGCGCGCGCTATCGATCGGTTCGCGCGGGAATAGCCAACCGCCCGGAAATTTCTCCCCCGCACGCACTCTCTTCTCCCCCAACCCATTTCACCAACCCCTGGGCGTCGCCGCCACCACCAACCCCTCGTTGGCGCCGCCGCCGCCACTGCGCGCGCATCCTCGCTCACCAGCCCGCGAACCGCGCTAACCTACCCGCCATCGCTTCATCATACAAGGCGTATTAATTTCAAGCTTGGCCGCACGGTCTCGATTCGTTTGTGGCGTGCTGCCGCGGCGCCGCGCTCAAGCTCGTCGGCGCCAATGTCTTCCTTGAGCCGGGAGGCAACTTGGCGCACCCAAGGTGTTCGTCATAATCGCCGTAAAGGTAAGAAACAAACCCATTTTCACAATGCGCAAGCGACGGCTAGGAAAGATGTGGAGAGATCATTTGAGATTTTGCAAGCCTAATTTGCTAGTGTGAGAGAACCGGCTAAATTTTGGGACCAAGAGTGTCTTTGGTATATCATAAATGATTGCGTCATCATGCATAACATGCCTATAGAGGATGACCGTGGAAAAGATGTAGATCAAACCAACAACTATGACTTGATGGGTGTGCCGGTGCAAGTTCAACGAACATAAGAGCATCTCCACTCGTTGGCCGAACCCAGGCCGAAATCCGGACCAAACTTTGGCCGGACGCGCAAGAATTCACGATGCCCACTCGCACCTGCACCTGCATCGAGTTCCCGGGTCGCCCGTTTCCGCTAGAATTCGGCTAAAATTCGGCTAAAGTTCGTCCAAATTTCGGCATAGTTCGTCATACGATGAATACAGAACACTTTGAGACCAAAGTTCGGCGTAGTGTAAACATAGTTCGGCCCGCAACAAAATTACAACATATTTCGGCCAAGTTCGCCGTTCATGCTCAAGATCTACGCTGGTTGCCCCGCGTATCCATAGGTGCTCGACAAGACCATCCCAGATGTTGATGCATCGCCGATCTCGAATCTCCTCAAGCATGCGATGAATGCAACCCATGTTGGAGGCACTGATGATCGTGCTGCAAGAGGACCCCAGAGATAGTATGGCTCGTCCTCCTCGAGCAAACTCATTGGATCCTTCCTCTCATCCTCAATGATCATGTTGTGCATGGTCACACAACAGTTCATCACTTCCCACATCTGATCTTTCGACCAGGTCATAGCAGGGAACCGGACAACTGCAAACCTCTGCTGGAGCACACCAAATGCCCGCTCCACGTCCTTCCTATAAGCTTCATGTTCCTTGGCAAAGTGAGAATGCTTGGGGAGCATTGGGCTTGAGATAGTCTTCACAAATGTTGGCCATCTTGGATAGATGCCATCTGCTAGATAGTATCCCTTGTTATAGTGGTGCCCACAGATATCAAATTCCACAGGGGGAGCATGACCCTCAACAAGCTTGGAAAAGACAATTGAGGAGTTGAGGACGTTGATGTCGTTGTTCAATCCTGCCATGCCAAAGAAGGAGTGCCAGATCCAAAGATCATGTGTAGCAACTGCCTCAAGTATCACAGTGCATCCTCCTTTATGGCCTTTGTACATTCCTTGCCATTCAAATGGACAGTTCTTCCACTCCCAATGCATGCAATCTATGCTTCCAAGCATACCAGGAAATCCTCTAATTTCATTGACTGCGAGGATCCGAAAAGGTGTCTTCAGCGATGGGTGATCTCAAGTACTCTTCCCGATCGTAATCACCGCCTGTAACTGTACAAGCAATCAAGGGCGGTGGACTTGGCGATGCGGAGATAGTCATCTGCAACATCAGCCGCCGCTCCATATGCAATCAACCTCATCGCCACGGTGCACTTGTGAAGCGAGGAAAACCCAACCAAGCCGGTGCAGTCCTTCTTGCAAAGGAAATATGGGTCGAACTCCCGGATGGCATGCACGATCTTGAGGAAGAGCTCCTCATCCTCGAAATGGCGGCGAAACACGTCCTCTCCATGGAGTGGCTGGTCGTCGGGCGTAGTCGGCGTACAACATGCAATAGCCTCTATCCTCCTCGCCTTGCACTTCATGCGACTGGCGCCGAGCCACTGCTGCTGCTTTGCCATCTCAGTATGTACACCGGTGGCGGCGATGAGGATCTGCAAGTGCTCTTCACTTTCGCGACCTCGGCGCTCCTCCTCCGAGTACGCGAGAAACTCCTCGTCGTTTAATCCATGGCGGTATCTCGCCTCGTTAGAGTCAGCGATGACTGGCCGTCCGCCGGAGTCCATGGCCGAATCAGGCCAAATGTCGAACACCTGGCGGGCGTGGTGGTGGGCGCACGGAGCCGAAGCACAACTACGGAGGGGATAGGTCGGCGAAATCGGCGGCGGAGAAGTCGTGGAGGATAGGTCGGCAACAACGGCGGGCATAGCTAGAGGTGTGGGCATGTCTCGGCGCGGGGGAGCTCCGCCGGCGAAGTCATGGCGACAGAGCTCTTCGCGGCAGTCTGAGCGAGTGGAGTGGGTGGGAATGGACTTCTCGCCGTGAGCTGCCCACGCCTTTTTGCGGCGTCCGGCGTATGCATCAGAAACCTGTTCGACCTAGGTAGGCCGGACTAAAACACGCCGAAATCCGGACGAAAACAGGTCCCTGGGTACGCGACTGGGCCGATTTTTGGCGTCCGGACTGGATTTCGGCGTCCTGGGTAGGCGAGTGGAGATTCTCTAACATAGGATTGCATGGTTCATGGCACCTTATCATGCAATCTGGTCCAGTGACACACATGATGATCTTCAACACGATCTCATCGAGGAGTTGTGGAAATGGTTTGGAGGCCGCTAGTGCCATAGTTCATTTTTATGTTTGTTGTATTGTTGTCAAACAATATGTTGTATTTGTTGGTGAATGGCATTGTTGTATTGTTTTAAAACTATTTGTTGGTGTGTTGTAAAACTATTTATTGTATTATTGATGCAAAACTTGTTGTAATAAATTATCTAGACAATTTATTGTTCATTTTTGGGTATTTGTTTGATCTTGTAGAGTGTATGCATTTGTTGGTTTGGTGTTTGTGTCGATAGCGTGTACTCTATTTTGCAACGCCTGGTGGAGGAGGGTTTTTCGTCAAGCCACGCGCGCTGCTAAATAGCGCCTCCGGCGGAGGCCGCAGCAAAATAGCGCGCTCTATTCTAGCGTAGCGTGCTGCATCGCATGTTTACAGCGCTGCAAAATGACGCCTCTTCTGAAGATGCTCTCAGTTCATCACGGATACAGCCATTGTCTGTTAGTGCTCTATGGGATTCTTCTTGGATTCGGCCGGCTACACATACACATACTGGACACAACTGTGTTTCACCATCGTCTTCTCCAACGGATCTGCAATGTTGATCCTACTAGGCATGTTGCCTCTCAAATGGATTCGCCACACCTGTCATGCAGACTTTTTCTATTCGGTGATATCCATCACCGATCACTCAACGGATCAACACAAATGTTGGCTCAACTACCATGTAGAATTCAATTGACTTCTACACGCATTGCTCGTTGCCAACTTAAGAATGTGATGCTAAGAGCATCTTCATTCGCCCCCCTAAATGCCTCCTAAGGGTGAAATGGGGGCGCTGGCGCCAAAAAACCCGCCCAGCCCTCCTCCCAAATGGCACCAACGCGGCCCAACTAAACATCTGGCATCCCTAGAACGAACCCAGCACGAGGAGGGCATTTGGGGGCGTCGGCGCCACTTGAAAGAGTTGGCGGGCCAGCCCTGTCGGCGGGACACCGAAATATTTCCTCCATTTTCCCCTATTTTCCCTCTCTTTTCCTTCACATTCGACATCCAGTCCCGCCATCCTCCCTTCCCCCGTAGCCTCCAAGTCCCGCCATTTCCCCGCCCTACCTCTCCTCTCCCTTGCTCCACCGCCGCCACCACCATGCCGCCAAAGAGGTATCGAGCTCCCCGCGTGCCGGCGCCCGTGAAGAAAGGGAAGGCCGATAAGAAGCGGCCAGAGGGGATGACTAATACGGAGTGGGCGTTCGACATACAGCACATGCATATGGAGAATGCGAGCCGCCGGTTGAGGGAGAAGAACTCGAAGTTGTGACGGGCGACGGAGGCGCGGGCAGAGAAGCGGGCGATAGCAATGCAGCGGATGGCGGTGCCAATCTATGTCACTGGCCAGAACTGCGTCTAGCCAGCGCCATCTACGGCGATGGCGGCGCCGATCCACATCCTTGGGAGCCAGAACAGCGTCTCTTCCTCTCCGTCGCCGTCCTGCGTGTCGCCCTCTGGCCAGCCTAACACAGCGCCACACCTCATCCGTTTCTTTCCGGGCTACAACGACTTCGACCCGCTCGACGGTTTTGACCCCAACTCCCTCGCCAATGACACCTCATCGGCCAATAGCCACGCGCCACAGATGGGCAGGCTCCAAGTGGAACTCGAGGGAGGATGAGTGCCTCGCGGAGGCTTGGAAGACCATCAGCTTGGATCCCTTCACCGGTGCCAGTGAGAACTCAGACTGCTACTAGAAGTGGGTGAAGGCGGCGTACGATGAACGGTGGCTCTTGGATCCCTACTTCAAGTCCTTGTGCCATGACCGCAACGACTCCGACATGTCTCACCGTTGGGCCATGATCCAACACGCCTCCAACAAGTGGCACAGGGTCGTCGAGGAGGTGTGCTGCATCCATGTCAGGGACACCAACCACGACGATCAGGTAAGAAAACTCCATCGCCACCCGCTCTCGCCCGTTCAAAATTTGTGTACGATTGTTGGTATTGTTCATAGATGCGCGCCATGATCGCCACCTACCGCGAGGAAAACGACGACAATGAGTTCAAGTTTATCCACGTCTTTACACGCATCGAGGGCTATGACAAGTAGGAGGAGACGAGGACCACTCTCACCAAGGCAAGGCCACCGCCTACGACCCAGGCGCGACGCCATCGGTGGCCTCGAAGGGTCCACCCGTTGGCCACAAGAAGGCCAAAACCATGAGCGACGTGGCACCTTCCATCGAGAAACTGCACTCGTCCATCCTAGCCCGCATGGCCTACGGTGCCACGCACGCCGCCATGAGGGCAGAGCAGGACACCAGATTGGAAAAGATTAGTGCGGTAAGGTGGGCGTTGGTCATCCAGTGGCAGGACATCAAGATCGACCTCATCAAGGCCAACGTGGTGGCAGAGAAGAGGAGGGAGGACTTGGCGATCTTGATGGTCGACATGAAGGACGTGGACGACGAGGTGAAGGCGTGGTGTGTTGATCAAAGCGCCTTGATCCTCTTCGAGACCCGAGCGAACGCCAACCAGGATAGCACCCTGACACAGGCGAATCAGACTACGACCCCAGCCTCGATCAGAACCCTGACCAACATCACCATCCCACCGCCGGCAACCCCGAAGGTGCCTCCTACCACGATCGATGATCTCCCATTTGATTTTTGTGTTACTTGCACGTCTATTTTGAGCGATGGACTTGTATTCTGGTTAATTTTGGCGATTGCATCGCCTGAACTATACTATACCCGATGGTGGCAAAATGTAACACCCTCAGAATCGACCCTATGCAAGTTTCAGCGATTTCCCGCCAAACCTGCATAGAAACGATTCAAAGGTGCCCACCAGGCACTTTCGTGCAGGTGGAAAACGAAGTAATAACATTACACAACAGTCCTCGATGGGACCCACAGAACAGATATATATATACAACAGCGACTCAAAGAGTCAAGAATACAGATATAATATACAAAGATCCAAATCACCTTGAAAATGATAGAGCGTCCGACTACGGACAAGATGCAAATGGGGATAAGAGCCCTGAAGAATAACCAATGGCGTCCATAACCCCCCAGCCAAGCGGAAGGGTAACCTCGCTAACGACGCCGATCTCAAAACCTGCTTAAACAAAAGGGGTGCCGACAAAGGGAAAGGAAAAGAGAGCGGTCGATCGAGGCCAAGACACTGCAGCGAGGCTAGAATTCGGGTCTCGCCCTACATAGGTATGGTGGATCAAGCGGCAAGGCATGCACTAAACATCCTATAGAGACTCGATACAACGGTGGCTATCGAGAGAGGGTAAGAAGGACCTATTCGAACCAACTGTTACTACCACCAAACATACCCATCCCGGTATTTCCTCAAGACCAAACGAGGAAGTCAACCGGAACTCACAGTTGGCGCTTTATTTATTCTTATCGTTGCAGCAATTACTAGTCGTATAGATAGTCATCCCGATATAATAAGCAAGGCGTTTAGTTAACCATTCCGTTGTAGTTGCGACACTTACTAGTCAAAATATACGATTAGCATGAGATATCCCAAAACCCAGCAGTTGTTGGTACTTTTATTTAGCCATTCCGTTGTAGTGAAGCTGATTACTAGTCATATAAGATACAAGTCAAATTACATCAGTAAAATTTAGTTATAGTTGTCTATGATCGAGACCTGTGCTCCAAGTCGTCCATAACCGCGGACACGGCTTCTCGAAAAGATTTAACCCTGCAGGGGTGCACCAAAGTTTCCACACGCACCTACACCCTTGTTGTCGGATCAGGTAGGTACAAGATCACAAAACATACACCCAACGGTATGTCGACGGGGTTTCGGACACGACGCTTCCCAAAGCAAGCACGGGGGCACCCCACTACACACACCAACAAAGTCGTCTCGCCCGTGGATTGGACCTGTGGTTTGCATGGTCAGAACGATCGGGAACCCGAAACTCGGGCTTGTCGACGATACGAAAACACTCGCTTACCTAAACAAAGACAGTGCTCTCGCACAATCGTAAATAAAGCAAAGAAAGCATGGTATTGGTACAGGATAGTAAATAAAACCTCAAACTAGTTTGTGGCCCCTAGTACAGTACTTGGAATCAGGTACTAAATCGATGGGGGTGCCCATACATCCCACATGTGGTTAGCGCCGATCTCTAACAGTGTCAAGATCTCGTGTTCCTACAGGACACCAGTGAGCGGTCGGAAATCAAATATTATCTATCACCCACCGGTGCCTCTGCATTTACCTACTTCAATTTTAGTTATTAAACAATAATTGAATTAAACGATAATTAAAGCCATGATCATCTCCAACATTAAACATGCGACAAAACTCCAACAACTGTGGTACTTGACGACACGCAACATCACTTGAGCAAGCGACTACGACGCGCAAGTCCAACTATCTATCAAACAACAGGTAATAGGATGTGTCCAAGGCAATATATGGCTGCAAGGGATATCACGGGTACGGAAACTAGAGCATCACAACACAGATAGCAATAGATCAACAGGAGGAAATAAATACTATAAAAGTAAGATAGGTAGAAAGGGGGAGATGCTCGCCTGAAAACATTGCCGAAGATTCATCCAAAGATCGGGTCGACACTCGCATCAACTCAACGGCCTTATCCGCGAAGAAGCAAAACACTAGAATAAACACCGGATGCACTATTTAATACTACGGCAAAAGATCGGGCATGATGCATGTATGATGTATGACATGGCAAAGTGCGATGCAATTGGGCAATATTAAGTGGAACCGGGGTCCCGACAATTAATTAAACGGTTCAAGTTATTTATCTACCCCGCAAATTAAATGTTGTAATAATAGGGCAAGATAAGTTACCGGTTCGCTACACAAATTTAAATGAGGCCAATATAAGACTAGATTTGCCCGTATATGGATCCCATATTTAATTTAGGTGAATCGGCATAGTGCACCCAAACCACAGACAAGTATGCATGCATGAATGATTTAATGCAACAAGTTTTATATGAAGCATTTATAAAATAGGGGAAAAGGTTCACACATCTGGGCTCGGGAGATCTTGGGGGTTCGATGTGGTTTGGGGTCCGGTCTCAGGGTTCAGGGTTCGATGGGATCGGTCTTCGAAGGTCGGATACAAGATGAAGATCTTAGCGTTCCGGGAAGAAGGACTTGGTGTCCGAGACGATCTTGTCGCATCCGCGGTCGTCGGGTCGTGTCGTCGGTCTTGTCGTTTCACGACGGAGATCTTGGTGTCCCGGGTTCTCGGCGAGCTCGGCGTCCGGGAAGGAGTACTTGTCGCACCGGGGTCTTGGTGTCCTCGGATCCGATTGAAGATCTTGGCGTTCGGAGGGATCGGTCTTCGGGTCCTTTGGGTTTTCCATGTGGCGGTCTTGACGTCCGGGCATCGGATCCTCGAGACCGGGGTCGTCGGTTCCCTCTCAACGATCTTGTGGCTCCGAGGGTTTGGTTAATGTCTTGAGGTCCTCTCTTCGGTGGCGGATCGAGGTTTGTGCGGACGGTCCTGTCGTCGATGAAGATCTTGCCGCTTTGTCGGGGTTCTCCATGTCCGGTTGCTCTTGGCATCAGTTTTTGCGAAGGGGATCATGGCGTTCCGAGATGTAGCTCTTGGCTAAGGTTCGGTCCCTCGTGGTTCGTCTTGATGGGCTAGTACACAGACGCTTATGGCAAACGGTACATGGAGGCAGTACCCAAACCACCTAATGGCCAGAAAACCAAAACACGGGGATGTGCCCCTGGCGACAGACGGAGGAGGCGGCACAACAACATCGGCGAGAGGCAGGGGCAAGCCCGGGAGGCCGAAGGTGATGTAGGCCGGAGAGGGCGATGAGGTAGAGAGGAGGGCGGCCATGGGAAACGGGGCTCGCGGGGCGGCGAGTTTGCAGGCGCGGGGAGAGGAGGTCCAGGACGGCTCGACGGGGCGCGGCGACCAGCGACGCTCGAGGGCGCGGCCACCGGGGCGAGGCGGGGTCACGCAGGAAGCGGGGCGAGCACGGTTCATGGGCGCCGAGTCAGCTGGTGGGCGGAAGGAGGCCGGTGGCGGCCTGCAGAGGGAGCGCCAGAGACGACGGAGGGTGGCGAAGCTCGACGAGGGGGGGGGGGGGCGGCCGGAGGATAGGGGAAGAAGGGGACGGCGGAGCTCCTGTTGTCCAGCGGAGGAGCGCGCGGGCGGCCACCGGGAGGGACGGTGAGGACGACTAGGGGCCCGCATGGCCGCATGCCAGAGCATCGGCGGGCTTTTCGGGCACCGGGAGGACCTCGCTGCGCATGGTCGGGTTATGAGGGAGGAAGATGGCGGAGGAGGCGCTCGGTAGAGGGCGGGCGGTGGTTCGGGGATCTGGTGAGGGAGGCGACGGAGGGAGGAAGGCGACAGGGCTCAGGAGCACGCCGGCGGGAGCAGAGGAGGCGGATGCGGCGGCTCCCGCGCAGAGAGAGGGAGGCGGCGGAGATTAGCAGAGAGAGGGGAGCGGGGTGAGGAGGTGAGACCGCACGGGAGTGGTGGGGCCGGGGGTGGGTGAGTGCGAGGTGGGACAGGAGCGGGGCCGGGTGGTGTGCGGGACGCGCCAGGGGGAGAGAGAGAGGGGTGGGTGCGGTGTGCGTTGTGTGCGTGTGGGGCCAGGGTGGCAGGGGTTGTGTGGGTGTAGAGGAGGTGGGCCGGGGGTTGGTGAGGTGGCGGCATAGGATAGGATAGGGGGAAGAGAGTGGTGAGGTGGCGGCAGACTATTGGGTTGGGTGAGGTGGAGGCAGAGAGGGTAGAATAGGATTGGGTAGAAAAGGGTTTAGGGGGGACTGGTTTAGATATTTATCTGGGGTAGTAGACTGCTGCCAGCTGGGCCTTTTGGGCCTGGCCGGTGGCGGCCTTCCCCGGAACAAAACAGATTTATTATATTTTATTATTTTTCTTTGTTTTAAATCAAAACATTTGTAAAATGGTTTTAGACAAACAAAAGGTCCGGACAGATCTAGGGTTTGGATTTGAACAAAGAGGAGAATATCTAGAAAACAAAATAGGCTTTTAGAAAATAGTTCCAGACAAACAAATGCATGATTATTATGACGATGCTCAAATGCAATGTGGCATGATGACATGAGCATGCGGTCATGATGATGCAATGCACAAACAACGCGATTTTCTAGTAGTGGTTTTTGCGGGATGCCACACAAAACTATATTTAATTTTTGGCAACCTTTTGAATATTTGAATTTGCAATTGCGATTTGGAGGGGGGGCTTTTTGGGGGCATCGGTTGGGAGGCGGTGACCCCCGATAGGAGGTACCTGCATCGACGCCTCCCATAAGGTCAAACACCAAACCCCATATGGGGGGGGCAAGGGGAGATGCTCTGATGGACGAGGGCGCCACTTTTCCCTCTCCCTCATAGCTCAGGAGCTCTCGGGAAGCAGTTAACCTATATTCTTAATCGAGTTATAGTAATAGCTTAAAACCACCACAATCGTAGCTAAATTTACACATTGGTACCACTTTATGTTTTGTGTTCCAAAAACTACCGGTCAATTTCCAAGTTGTCTCAAAAAATACCAATCTGTGTCTAAACTTGAATTGATCAGGATCGACGCGATACTGATAGGTGGGACCCACCTATAAGGCCGATGTGGTGAATTGACACTAAAACTGGCAGGCAGAATCCATTTGTCAACGCTAAGGTGGAAAAAATGTATAATTTATTGAGTTGGGGTGGGTCCCTCATGTTTTCCCACTGAAAATACCTCATTAAAAAACTAAATATCTAAAAATGAAAAAAACCTTGATGCCGGTTTCACCACCACTGCGCCACTGGCAGGGCTCGCTCTGCCCACCCGTCACGCCCCTGCTCTGCCCGAACGCCAGAGGTCGGGAGGACGATGACGATGGCACCGGTGAGGGGGCCTCCCGGGACGATTCTGTGGGTGAGGGGAACCAGGAGGACGAGTTGACCAGTTCGATCGCTCCATGCTCCACCTCACCACCATCCCATGCTCCACCCCACCTCCTCGGCGCCGGAATCAACCGTTGCTGCCACGCCATGGCTGAGGGCCTGACCGCCTCCCTACCCCGTCCCCTCCTCCTCCCGATGTCATGGCTTTCTAACCCTCCTCCCCACCTGCAGGGGTTCATAGCATGGAAAACAAAAAATTCTATCGCATGAACACACACAAGCCAAGATCTAATATACGAGATCGGTGCAACGATTTTGTAGAGTACTAACCCTCGAAGATCCAAATCATTTAACGAGATACATATCTCTCATGGGTGATTTAGTCGTTCACTTGCCGATCTCAAGATCACGTAGACTATCCTTCCGGCCGCGTTCCAAGATCGCTACCGCACGTCACACGCTCAAGATTTCGATGAAGACCTTCCGCTCCTTGTTCCAAAGAGCGGTACCGTCATAAACGTATCTATAATTTTTGATGTTCCATGCTTGTTTAATATCTACTTTGATTTGCTTTGTCTACACTTTGAGGTATTTTTATATGTTTTCTGGGACTAACCTATTAACAAGATGCCACAATTGCCGCTTACTTTTTTCTGCTTTTCTCATTGATTGGTTCCAGAAAAGGCAGAAGATCAATATTCTCGGAATTGGACGGGACAAAAGCCAAAGTCAATATTTTACCGTGGGGAACAGAGAGCCAGAATACGAGACAGGGGAGAGCCACCAGGGGGGCCACACCCTCGGCATGTGGCTCGGCTCGCTTAGGGGTGCACCACTGGTGCCCCCGCCGCCTCTTCGCCTATAAGAATCCCCCGATACCAAAACCCTAAGAACCCGATCAATCTTCCACGAAACAGTATGTTGCCACCGCCACTATCGTCCCTAGATCGGGGGAGATCATCCCGGAGGCTTTCTTCATCACCATGCCAGCCTCCGGTATGAAGCATGAGTAGTTACACCTTGGACTACGGGTCTATGTAGTAGCTAGATAGTTGTCTCTCCTCCTTTGTGCTACCATGTTTAGATCTTGTGAGCTCCGTTCATGATCAAGATGATCTATTTGTAATCATGCATGTTGTGTTTTGGGGATCCAACGGATATTGAGATTACTATGTCAGATTGATTAATGGTTTTATCTTATTGATTCTATTATGTTTGTGTTATTTGTGATCTTGCATGCTCTCCGTTTCTAGTAGCTATCTTGGCCAAGTAGATGATAGTGACTCCAAGAGGGAGTATTTATGCTCAATAGTGGGTTCATGCCTCTATTTAATCTAAGGGAAGTGACAGAAATCTCTAAGGTTGTAGATGTGATGTTGCTACTAGGGGAAAACAACTATCTCTTGTTCATGGAATAACTGGATTGTTTACCTTACACACTTTGCTTAAAGCAATTATTCGTTCCTTGCAACTTAGTACTGGAAGGGGTTTGGTGATAACCTGAAGATGGATTACTAGTCATAGATGCAGTTGGATGGCGTTCTATCTTGTTGTATTGCCTAATCAAATCTCATATGATCATGAATGTCTTGTATTGCATTGTTATGCCTTGCTCTGTCCTATCAATTGCCCTGCTGTAATTTGTTTACCCAGCATGCCATGTTTGTTTATCTTAAGGAGAACACCTCTAGTGAACTATGGACCCCGGTCCAATCTTTACCATCGATACATCTTCCACTGTTACTGTTTACTTTCTTCAAACCACTATTATCTTCCACACCATACAGTTAATCCTTTGTTTTCAGCAAACCGGTGAGATTGACAACCTCACTGTTTGTTGGGGCAAAGTCTTGAGTTTGTGTTGTGCAGGTTTCCAAGTTGCTAGCAACACCTTTGAGTCATTTCCTTCTTCCTACTGGTTTGATAACCTTGGTTTATTTCTGAGGGAAAACTTGTTACTGTGCTCATCAGATCTTCCTCTTGGGGTATCCCAACGAAGCTCTACATTGAACTGAGCCTCCATCAAGGTTTTTTGGCGCCGTTGCCGGGGAAGCTAAGGACGGCTTCACAAGGTGAGTCCTTCACAACCTTTCTCTTTACTTTGTTTTTGTTTTCTTAGTTTCTTTTGCTTGGTTTTGTTTGCCTCTTTTTATCAAAAACTCATTTTTTAGTTTAGTTTGGTTTGCTTCCTTCTATCAAAAACACAAAAAAATAGTTCCTACCCTAGTTGTCACCTTGCTCTAGATCACCATGTTGATCCCCAAGTTCACCCTGAAAGACCTTTCAATAGTTAGTGGCTCCATAATTGGGAAAGAAAATATTGAAGAATTCTTTAATCATGTTAGCAAACATGAGGATATTGAGGATAGATCCTTAGCAGAACTTGCTCCTAGTTATGAAATTGCTGCAGCTTCTTTAGTTCATATATTGGAGGCTAGGTTTGTTAACCTTAACCCCGTGATGAAAATTTTCTTTCTTAAACTAAAAGAAGAAGAGGATGCTGAAAAGATAGATTTTATCCTAGAAACTTTGCTAAAAGAGTTCAATGATGTTGCTAAGGAGGCCAAAAAGGTCTTTGAACGTTTTAATATGCTAGGTTTATGTGTAGATGTTATGGGTACTTTAGATAAAACTAAACCCAAAGAGGAAATTAATATACCCATACCTTTTAAACTTGTAGGAATGCATGAAGCCTTAGAAAAGAATTTTGATTAGATTATTCCTGAAAACCCATTTGATGAAAGTAGTGAACCTAAGAGAGATGAGAAAGGATCCTCTAAAACTCATTTGGATGGGATACCTTTCCTAGTTGAAGAGATTTTGAGTATTGATCTTAATGCTTCATCATTTAAAAATATTTGATTCTTGCTTCTTGTGCCTAACTTAAAGGCGTTAAAGATAACCCAAAAGTTTTCTTGAGTCTTGGAAGTTATTACCTCTATAATAACAGCTCCTTATCCTTTTTATTTGCTTTTTGTGCCAATAATAACCTCTAATGAGAGGGAAGTAAGATTTGGGGAGTTGCTGTCTCGAAATAGATTTTTGTGTTTCACTCTAAAAATTTGTGAAAAATCTCTGTATGTAAGATTGAGCTGTAATTTTCTGACTAAATCCCCCAGGTTGTTAGCTAACTTTTAGTTCAACACTTTTTGATTTGAGCAATAGAAGGTCTTCCAAAAAATCAGTTTTTACATGCTCATCTGTTTTGATAGATTTCTGCCATTATTTGCATTTGCCTCTTTATCGATTTTATTTTAGTTCTTTTTGGTAAATTGAGATTTTTGAGGGAATTGCTACAGTAGCTTGTGTTTTTAATGAAAGTTTTGTTGTTTTGAAACTAAAACCAAAGGATTATTACTTTTAAATGCACTAATATTGCTAATGAAGATTGTGTGAAGTTTTGTATGAAGGAAATTTTCAAGTGTAGGGAAAGAATGATGTAATGCGATGAAGAATGGACAAAATATCTCCCCAAGAAATATTCAAGTGCCGTGTGAGCTGGACCCGCCAGCGGCGGAGAGCGCAGCTCGCCGCGCGCTAGACTCCGAAGGCGCTTGCTTGCGTTTGTCGAGCTCCTCAACTTCACCTGCTTGTTATGCTCGCCGATGAGGAGGAGGCTATATGCCATCAGCAGATCCCGTGAAGCATTCACAGGTAGGATGATGTTGCCCGCCACGGCTTCTCGCGCTTGGCACCAGTTGTCCTCGTTGAGGTTGATCTTCTGGTAGGCGTTGGCGTCGCCTTCGTTGGGCCTGAGCGGAGGATCTCCTCCGTTTCCTCCGTTCACAGCTTGCGGGTTGGGAGGTGGGTTTGGTGAACTCGAACTTGGTGGTAGTTCCGATTCGTTCTGAATGACCACGACGCACAGGTAACGCCCGCGGGCTGGATCGCTGCTGCCGCAACTTTTGGATCCAGAAACGTAGGTTCCTTCATCCGAGGGAAGGCCACACAGATCTGAGTTGCAGTTGCTGCTGTCATATGACTCCTCTGTCAGTTTCAATGTGCATAGTGCACCGATGGGTGGAACCCACGAAGCGGGCCTAATGGATGGTGGTGGCACCCGCTCTAGGAGGTGGAGAGTGTCGGTCTGCCCCACCTAGAAGCAGAAGCTCCCGAAAGATCTCGAGCCTCACGATGACTCGAAATCCTCGTGGTGGCGAGTGGGTGGTGAAGTCGAAGGTGCCGAAGACGAGGTGACTCTCTGTCACTGATGAGTTGTAGATCACTCCGGATGGGACCGTCATGATCGCACAATCAGCGCCCCCAATTCCCACAGACGGCGCCAATTGACGAGGTTCGATCTCGTCAATGCCCATTGCTATGGACTTGGGTTTTGGAAAAGATGGGGATGCTGGAGATCGCAGAACGGTTAACGGACAAGCAACACAGGGGCACGAAGTTTACCTAGGTTCAGGCCCCCGGAGGGAAAAACCTAATCCTGTTTGTCTGTTCTTGATTACGGCAGAACCGATGGTTATAGGGGTGCGCAGATACAATCTGGCGTGAGGTGTGTATGAGGTGAGTATCGTCCTCCTGATCGTGCCCTCCTAGACTTTATATAGATAGGTATGTGCCGGGCGCAGGTCGAGTCGGTTATAGATTAGGGTTTGTACCCTTTGAAATTCTATCTATTCTAGTCTTGTTCTCCAAGGATCCGAAGGCATCACGGGCTTGGGCCACCCAAAATCTCCACAGGCCGCGTATCTTGGCGTGGGACTTTCCTTGGGCTGGACCAGGTATACCAATGTTGTGTACCCGTGGGGTATAACCATGTCATCGTCAATGCGGTCCGCCTCGCGCGCCCCGCATCGTCGGCCCAACTTGGTCGCGAGGAACTGGATGCCCTAACCCTCGTGATGCCACATTGCCCTGCAAGCCAGCACGCCAAGCACCGTTGTGTGGGCCTCCTCCATGCCATGTGTTGCTAGAGCGCCATGCCCGTTGGCCGCCTCTTCAAGCAGGCAACCCGAACTTGCTTGCTGCCTCTACGTAGCGACGCACACGCACACAGGGACACAGGAAGGTCGTTGGTCATCTCCGAGGCACAAAACCAGCTCGACGACCATCCGCTTGTGCACTACCTCGAGTTCCATCGCTGCGTAGGCCCAACTGCTTCCCCTCTACCCTCAGACGTGGTGCCGCCCTCTCTGTACCCACTTCTTCCCAACGGTGTGGCTCCCGACCTCCTCCTGTGGCTGGCAGCATCGCCAAGTGCCGCCTTGCAGACTCTTACGGACGAATCCGCAAAAGGGGCACGACAGCGGCCGGAATCGGCACCACTTTGTGCTCTGGTGCCAGTATCGAGGCGACGGCATGATGAATGGCAAGGTGGGGGAGCTGCGGGTCGACGGGTCGTGGTGGAGACGCTAGGCAGGGTCTCGAACTGGAGAGAGGAGAGAGGAGGCGAGCCGTGGAAGGATGGTACAGGTGGCGGGGCGCCGTCGCCGGGAACAAAGATGGACCAGCGGCGGACGATGGAGGGGAATAGAGGCCGGTGGCGATGGGATTTGGGTGGCGCGCGGCGGACGGGACAAGGAACAGAGGGTGCAGGGGTGGCAGATCGAGGAGATCTTGTACGTAGAGTCCGTTTCAGCCACGACTTTTTGTTGGACCCACAAAACCTTATGTTTTTTCCAGGACACGATGGGCGAGCAGACTGACGGACAAAAACGAAAACCACCTTAATAAAAATTATGTACACTCTCTGTCCCAAAATAGATGTCTCAGATTTATCAAAATTTGGATCAATATAGACACTATTTAGCATATAGATTCATCCAAATTTTAACAAATTTAAGACATCTATTTTGGGACGAAGGGAGTAGTAGAGATATTCAGCTCAATTCTTGCCAATGTTGATCCTCGACATGCTTGTCGCCTCTCCACTTGTTGGAGACCCTAGGACAAATTCCAATGTTTTTTGAGGTCAAATCACATTATATAAGCAAGCAAGCCGCCTTATTAAAAACCTTCCAGTCCCCTTGGGTACCCTGGTAAGAAAAAGAGTGCGTAAAGAAACTTGCCGCTGAGTTCAAATAGTTACATCATCTAGTAGAAGTTGCAAAATGAAACTAGGGGGATCATCGTCCCAAGTACAAGAGGTTGTAGAGAGAAAACAATCCCTAGCTAGTGCATGAGCCACTTTATTTGCATCTCTTAGTCAATGTGTGAATTCGACCTTCCCAATTCCTCCAGGTTGAGTTAGTATATCTACATAAGTTGTCGTTGCTTGACTCCACATACGGTTTGTGCCTGAACACTGATCAATTACCTCAGTTGAGTCTGACTCTTCTTGCACGTCTGAATAACCCAAACAATTGGCCAACGTGAGCCCATGTAACATTGCCATTGCTTCAGCTGAAAATGCCGAAGCCACATGTGATAAAAACGTTGAGGAGGCCACGATAAATTCGCCCTGGAAGTTCCGAATTACAACGCCAGTCGATCCAGACCTGCTAGTGGCGTCAAAAGCCGCATCCACATTCACTTTAACTGACAGGGCAAGGGGTTTAATCGACTTCTTTCCATGATCATTAGATATCATACTAACCTTCACTGCATTTGCCGTGATAGATTTAATTGAGTTTAAGCAAGTTGAGGTTGGTGGCACATGCTCACCGTGGGTCTGCTGTCGTCGCATCCACCAGATGTACCATGCTGCCATAGCCATCATATCATGAAGCTTGATTATATCATATCCAGGAAGGGTAGTCGAAGGAGAATTCAAGATAGCCTCAAAGAGTTTTGGGCCCGACATACCAGGAAGCACTTTTTGTTGGATCATCTCCTGAACACCCAAACCTCTCCAAATCTTCTCTGCTCCTTCACATTTAAAAATCACGTGCATAAAATCCCCAGGTTCATTGTTACATAGAGGGAAGATTGCATCCATGCCAATATGACGTCTGAAAAGAACATCTTTCAACGGAAGAACACCATGCAAAACCCTCCAACAGAAAATTTTCACCTTTGCTGGTACGTCTAGTTTCCAAAGGATTTTCCAAGTAGGATTATTAAGCGAAGTCCCAGATATCAGTGATCTACAGGTCACTCCGTCGAATTGGTGTTTCCATTCGACATGGTAGGCCGATCGTACCGTAAACATACCAGTTTTAGTGTGATGCCAAGCAATGAAGTCTTCAAAATCATTCTGATTCAGGGGTATTTCTAAAATCCTTTCGATGTCAATCTGATGGAAATTTGAACGAATCAGTTCTTCATCCCATGAACCCGTCACTGGATCAATCAATTGAGACACCTTAGTTAGGATAGATCCATCGCGTGGAGACACTACTCGGCGATCATGGCTTGAGGGGATCCATGGATCCTTCCATATTTCAACAGATTCCCCACTGCCAATACGCCAAATATAGCCACGTTTAAAATTCTGGATACCTGCACATAAGCTTTACCAGGTGAAAGAAGAGCCAGATTTAGGTCCAGCTTTCAGAATGTCTCCATCCGGATAATATTTCGCTCGCATAATTTGAGCACAAAGAGAATTTGGCGCATCAATAAGCCTCTAGACTTGCTTTGCTAGCATTGCACGATTAAACGAATGCGAGTCACGAAATCCCATACCTCCTTCACTCTTCGGAAAACATAGCCTCCACCACGTGTACCAATGCATTTTCTTTCCTTGAGCATTGTCACCCCACCAATATTGGGCTATGACATCTGTGATCTTCTTGCAAATATTTTGGGTAACAAAAAGACCGACATTGCGTAGACCGGGATTGATTGAGCTGCTTTCAAAAGTATTTCTTTTCCACCAATAGAGAGTAGCTTTTCCATCCATCATTTAATCCTTTGCATCACTCTTTCAACGAAATGAAGGAAATAGTCACTACGGTCAGTTCCCACCAAAGCTGGGAGTCCCAAATATTTGTCTGATAATAGAGCTTCAGTATTTATATTGAGAACATTACAGATCTCAGCCCGAGTGTCCACATTAGGGCTAAAAAAGATACTAGACTTAGCCACACTAACCATGTGTCCCGAGTTTGCACAATAGTCATCAAGAACTTGTTTCAACGAGATTGCATTATTCATATTGCAATGTTGATCCTCGACATGCTTGTCGCCTCTCCACTTGTTGGAGACCCTAGGACAAATTCTGGATCGAAACTTCCCCAACCATGTGCACCTCAACCCGTACGCCGCCCGTGCTACCCAGCTGGGCCGCCTGCCACGTCGTCCAGCTCTGGCTTCTACCGTCTTTTTTGCGAATTCTCAGATACTCTTTTGAAAATAGCCGTCCACAGAGAAAAGCAAAATGAGCACTCTATTCGATTTACAGCTTAGTCCTTCATATTTGCAAGTACGAGCTCTAACCATAACCGATAATCCTTGCGCAACAAATATCAATGGCATATTAGAAGATTATTGGAAATGATTGGCGTTGGCATAGGCTTTCGATCGATCTAGTGCCATGTTCTGATGTTCACCGTAGCCGAGGACCAGCTGGCTAAGGACGCGAAGAGGCCGTCGGCTGGCGTCTTTGCTGTCTGTAAATACATGGTGGATTAGGCTCATATATGGAGGATTAATTTGTGAGCCATATCGCTGTCCCACGCTCTGATGCCCTAACCCTCTACTCGTGCCTTTGCTAAAGAAGAAGGAAGGCAGCATAGGCAGCATCGAGGAATCAATATGACGAGAGGAAGCGACCCTCTTGCTAATGGTCTTTGGGCAGCCAATCAAATTTGGGGTGGGCGTAGAATTCTACCGAGTCATTCGTTATTGTATCTCACATGTTTGATAATTCTAGTGCTCGATTTACATATTATCATACTTATGGTTCTAAAGACAAAAGATTAAACACCCGAGCTCATGTGCTTCAGCTACTTCATCAAACCTCCATGTATTGTTGGTGCCACATGCATTCACTCCGTGATTCCGATCCACATCCTTCTTCAAAATCATTGGTAGTACATACATTTCCGATGCCTTCCACTTCTATAATGCCAAGAATAGCATATATTGTGTGAGAGTGTGATGACCGGACCTCCCTTTAATCTACTCCCTTCGACCCATATTAGTTAACTCAAATTTCTCTAGATTTAGATGAATATAGACATTATTTAGTATAAAGGTTTATCCAAATTTTAACAAATCCAAGTCAACTAATAGGGTCAGAGGGAGTATGTTATTCTGCCTAGAAGATTGGAACATATTTCGACCGACTATTTTGAGACAGAACATCTATGGTCATTTTTTAAATACCTTTACATTCAAACCATGTGATCTGCTCGATTATCAAAAATACTATATGAATAAAAATAATATTTTCTATACACACATTTATTGAATGGAGAAGTTGTAGGAACTGAATATGCATGATACCAGCTGTCCTAGGCTTTATTTTCGAAAATACCTGTCCACGGGGAAAAGCAAGATAAGTACTCCCTCCCTCCGTGGGCTGGCGTCTTTAGCAAATACATGAAGGATTAATTTGTGAGCCATCTCGCTGTCCCGCGCTCTGCCATGACCCTCTACTCGCTCCTTTATTTGCTAAAGAAGAAGGAATCCAGCATCGAGGAATCAATACGAGGAGAGGAAGCTACCCTCTTGCTAATGGTCTTTGCAGCCAATCAAAATGTTGGGTAGGCTTAGAATTCTACCGAGTCATTCGTTATTTTATCTCACATGTTTGATAAAATGTAAAATTCTAGTGCTCTATTTACACATTATCATAGTTCTAAAATCAAAAGATTAAACACCCGAGCTCATTCCTTCAGCCGCTTCATCAAACCTCTATGTATTGTTGGTAAGGCTGGACACTCGGGGAAAGGGGGTTCCAAGATTTTGGCTCGGCCCGAGATGGTCATTCCCGTTGCGGGCCAAAAGCTCGGTTTGGTCCATCCCGTTAGCTCGCTGTTTATTTTTGAGGGACATGGACCGAGTTCTTACCATGCTCGGGCCGAGCCCATTTTTCTGGACCGAAGGCAGAACGAGCTAGCCCGAGCCGAGCCAGTTTTCCGCAGGCTGAAACCAGGCTCGCACCGAGCCCAGCCCGAGCTGGCTCGTGTCCAGCCCTAATTTGTTGGTGCCACATGCATTTACTCCGTGTTCCCGATCCACATCCTTCTTCCCGATCCACATTCTTCTTCAAAATCATTGGTACTACATGTAGAGAAATAGAGCAATTTACCAAGCGAATTATTCAAAATAAACGCTAGATAAAACATGACTAGAATAATAGGCAATATACTAATCATGCTAAATAGCGAATACAAATTAAGGCATATAGTCAAACAAACTGCAAGACATAAAACTTTGGATAGAATCAGAACAAGATTGAGACATAAGATATACATGGCAGTAGCAGAAGTGGTGTAACACCCTCAGAATCGGACCTATGCAAGTTCTAGCGAAAACCCGCCAAACCCGCATAGAAACGATTCAAAGGTGCCCACCAGGCACTTTCGTGCGGGTGGAAAACGAAGTAATAACATTACACAACAGTCCTCGATGGGACCCACAGAACAGATATATATACAAGCGACTCCATGAGTCAAGAATACAGATATACGGTACAAAGATCCAAATCACCTTGAAAATGATACGGCGTCCGACTACGGACAAGATGCAAATGGGGCTAAGAGCCCTGAAGAATAACCAATGGCGTCCATAACCCTGCCCAGGCCAAGCCGGAAGGGTAACCCTGCTAACGGCGTCGATCTCAAAACCTGCTTAAACAAAAGGGGTGCCGACAAAGGGCAAAGGAAAAAGAGGAGCGTCGATCGAGGCCAAGACACGGCGAGACTAGAATTCGGCGGTCCTCGCCTACATAGGTATGGTGGACTGAGCGGCAGCGGCAACATGCACTATACAACCTATAGAGACTCGATACAACTGGCGGCGATCAGAGAGGGGTAAGAAAGACCTATTCGATCCAACCTGATGCTAACACCAACCAAACCCATCCTGGTATTTCCCCCTCGAGACCAAACAAGGAAGTCCACCGAGGAACTCACGCAGTTGGCAGTTTTACTTATTCAGTTATCGTTGCAGCAATTACTAGTCAGGTTTAGATAATCATCCTGATAAAGTAAGCAGTGGGCATTTTTAGTTAACCATTCTGTTATGGTAGTAACACTTACTAATCAGATGCAATTAGCATGAGAAATCCCAAAAACCCAGCAGTTGTTGGTACTTTTATTCAGCCATTTCGTTGTAGTTGCAATACTTACTAGTCAGGTACAATGGTCGCAAGCGACACTCCAAACAAGCAATTGTGGGCAGTATTAATTAGCCATTCCGTTATAGTGAAGCTGATTACTAGTCATTATAAAGTCAAATTTATAGCAATAAACTTTAGTTATACTTGTCTATGGTCGAATCATGCTCCAAGTCGTCCATAACCGCGACACGGCTTTCGAAAGTTTTACCCGGGGTGCACCAATAGCAACACACGCCGATCAACCTCGGAAAAACCAAATCAAAACCCAACGAGGCTTTCACGACTAAGCAATCACAGATTCAGAAATATTTGTGGGGCCACCCTTGAGTCTTACCATAGCAAGTAAGCTAGCTTGAGACGGACCCGAGGTTTGTGGGGCGGTCAGAAGCGATCGGGAACCCAAACTGGGCTTGTCGATACCGCGAACGGGTCACAATTCCTAACAAGACAGCAGTGCTCCTCGCACAAACGTAAATACATAAGTAGCATGGCATAAGTACAGGATAGTAAATAAAACCTCAAACTAGTTTGTGGCCCCAAGAAATAAGACTGAATCAAGCTCTGGCTCAGGGGGGTCCCATATACCTCCCGGATTTGGATAGCGCGATAAATCAAGGAACAGGTATCAAGTACTCGGGGTCCTACGGGACACAAGTGGGCGTTCGGAAACCAAATATTATCTATCACCCATCGATGCCTCTGCTTACTTCAATTTTAGTTATTTAAACAGGAATTAAAGTGAACGATAAGTAAAACTATGATCATCTCCAACAACAACATGCGGCAATACATCAACAACTGTGGCACTGAGCGACACGCAACAGCACTTGAGCAAGCGACTACGACGCGCAAGTCCAACTATCTACCAAACAACAGGTAATAGGATGTGTCCAAGGCAATATAAGGCTGCAAGGGATATCACGGGTACGAAAACTAGAGCATCGCAACACAGATAGCAATAGATCAACAGGAGGGAATAAATACTATAAAAGTAAGATAGGTAGAAAGGGGGAGATGCTCGCCTGGAAAACATTGCCGAGGGGTTCATCCGAAGATCGGGCGAAGCTCACATCAACTAAACGGCCTTATCCGCGAAGAAGCAAATCACTAGAAGAAACACCGGATGCAATATTTAATACTACGGCAAAAGATCGGCATGATGCATGTATGATGTATGACATGGCAAAGATGTGGTGCAATTAGGTCATATTAAGTGGAACCGGGGTCCCGACAATTTAATTGAATGGTTCAAGTTGTTTAGAACCCTGCAATTTAAATGTTGTATTACATGGCAAAAGATAATACGGGTTCGCTACACAAGTTTAAATGTGGCCAATATAAGGCTAGATTTGCCCGCATATGGGTCCCATATTTAATTAGAGGTGAATCGGCATAAGGCCCCCAAACCACACAAATATGCATGCGAGATGAATGATTATTATGCAACAGGTTGTTATTACTTTTATAAAATAGGGTTTCGGGAAGGGGCACACATTAGGGTCTCGACGGTCTTGGTGTTCCGGGGTTCGGGGTCGGTCTCAGGGTTCGGATCTGGGGTTCGGGCCTCAGGGTCTTGGGGTTCGCGTCCGTGTGACGGTCTTGTTGTTCCGTGAAGGAGGACTTGGTTCGGTGTCGGGGCACCGGACTCCTCAGTCGGTGTCGTTCTTGTTGTCGCGACGATCTTGTCGGGTCCGCGCCATCGAGTCGGTCTTGGCATTCGTGATGAAGTACTTGTCGCTCTCGTGGCGATCTTGGAGGTCGCCGGGTCCGGCTCGGCGTCCGGGAGGAGTACTTGGTGTTGCCGAGCGGAAGTCTATGTTGTAACCGTGTCGACGACCTTGGCGTTCAGGGGGGGAAATTCTCGGTGTTCCGCGTCGGTGTCCTTATCGTTCGGGTACGGAATCAGTCTTCAGGGTTCGCCATCGGATCCATGTAGGAGGGCTCGAGGGCTTCGGCTCAGGGTCGCCGTCGAACTCCGCGGATCAGGGTCTTCGGATTCCGTGAAGGAGAGCTTGTAGTTCCGGGATCTTCGGGTCCCGATCATCGGATTCCGTGAAGGAGGCCTTGGCGTCCGGGGTGGATATCTTGGCGTAGATCTTCAGGCAGCAATACGGAAGTACAAACACGGCTCGCAGATCTTGGACAGGACGGCAACATCACCACATAAGCCGCATGCCACCACCATCACATCAAGTGCAACGCCAGGATCAACTTCCACCAAACAGCACAAGGGTGGGGCCAACTGCGATCCATGCAGCCACGGCAGAAGGCAGACCATATGAGCAGCGGTTGTTGCAGAAAGGGGACGCGGCGAAGGATCATGGCGGCGGGCTCCACGCAGAGGCAGAGGACAGGAGAGGCCGATGGAGCGAGGAAGGCAGCGGCGATGGGGAACGGGCCGGCGAGGCGGGGCTGGTGGCGGGGATGCGCGGGCGCGGGCGAAGGCACGCGAACGGCCGCGCGGAAGCTTGGCGGGCGGAGGAGAGCCGGGCGCCGGAGGCGGCCGGAGGCTGCCGCGCAGGCGGCTGAACTGGCGCGCACTACTAGAAAAACGCCTATTCGTGGCGCATAAAGGCCTTACGTGGCGCACTAGCAAAGGCGCCACGGGCTCAGCGCCACGGCTATTCAGAGCGTGGCGCATCGCATGGTGCGCCAGAAGTTTAGATACGCGTGGCGCATATGCCAAAGGCGCCATGTGTTTGGGCAGGTGCGCCACGCGTATGAACGATAACCGTGGCGCACTAGGTGCCAGCGCCACGGATATAAATTTCAAAATTCAAAAAGCAAAGAGATCTCGATCTCTCGCCGCTGCCGGCTTCAGCACAGTCGCCGCCGTCCTCGCCGCTGCCGGAACTGCAAGGAGGAGGAGGAGAATAGGAGGAAGAGGAGGAGAGGAGGAGGAGGAGGAGGAGGAGGAGAAGAGGAGGAAGAGGAGGAGGAGAAGGAGAGGAAGAGGAGGAGGAGGAGGAGGCGGAGGAGAGGGGGGGGAGGAGGAGAAGAAGAAGAGGAGGAGGAGGAGGAGGAGAGGAGGAGGAGAAGAGGCCGCTGCACCGCCGCGAGGAGGAGGAGAAGGAGGCCGCCGTTGCCGCCCCGTTGTCACCGCGAGGAGGAGAAGGAGGTCGCCGCGCCATCACTGCAAGAAGAGGAGAAGGGAAGGAGGAGAAGGGAGGGAGAAGGAAGAAGGAAGAAGGAGAAGGGAGAGGAAGAGGAAAAGGGAAGGGAAAAGTGGAAAGGGAAAGGAGAGGAAGAGGGAAAGGGGAAAGGGAGGAGGAGGCGGGTGGGATTCAAATTTGAATCTCTTGCTTATCCGTGGCGCACTAGGTGCGCTACGGATAAGTCGCCCTGTTTTTTTTTTTGCATTAAAAAACGGTTTTTTGACCATAACTTTTTACTCTTTTCGAATTTTGAAAATCTAAAAAATCGCTAAACGACCTTAGGTGAGCCAACGATTCAAAGGTGCCCACCAGGCACTTTCGTGCTGGTGGAAAAACGAAGTAATAACATTACACAACAGTCCTCGATGGGACCCACAGAACAGATATATATACAAGCGACTCCATGAGTCAAGAATACAGATATACGGTACAAAGATCCAAATCACCTTGAAAATGATACGGCGTCCGACTACGGACAAGATGCAAATGGGGCTAAGAGCCCCAAGAATAACCAATGGCGCCCATAACCCTGCCAGCTGCCGGAAGGGTAACCCCGCTAACGCGCCGATCTCAAAACCTGCTTAAACAAAGGGTGCCGACAAAGGCAAAGGAAAAGAGGAGCGTCAAGATCGAGGCCAAGACACGCGAGGCTAGAATTCGGCGGTCCTCGCCTACATAGGTATGGTGGACTGAGCGGCAGCGGCAACATGCCCTATACAACCTATAGAGACTCGATACAACTGGCGGCGATCAGAGAGGGGTAATAAAGACCTATTCGATCCAACCTGATGCTAACACCAACCAAACCCATCCTGGTATTTACCCCTCGAGACCAAACGAGGAAGTCCACCGAGGAACTCACGCAGTTGGCAGTTTTACTTATTCAGTTATCGTTGCAGCAATTACTAGTCAGGTTTAGATAATCATCCTGATAAAGTAAGCAGTGGGCATTTTTAGTTAACCATTCTTTTATGGTAGTAACACTTACTAATCAGATGCAATTAGCATGAGAAATCCCAAAAACCCAGCAGTTGTTGGTACTTTTATTCAGCCATTTCGTTGTAGTTGCAATACTTACTAGTCAGGTACAATGGTCGCAAGCGACACTCCAAACGAGCAATTGTGGGCAGTATTAATTAGCCATTCCGTTATAGTGAAGCTGATTACTAGTCATTATAAAGTCAAATTTATAGCAATAAACTTTAGTTATGCTTGTCTATGGTCGAGATACTGTGCTCCAAGTCGTCCATAACCGCGGACACGGCTTTCAGAAAGTTTTACCCGGCCGGGGTGCACCAATAGCAACACACGCTCGATCAACCTCGAAAAACCAAATCAAAACCCAACGAGGCTTTCACGACAAAGCAATCACAGGATTCAGAAATATTTCAGGGCCACCTTGAGTCTTACCAACGGGTAAGCTAGCTTCGAGACGGACCCGAGGTTTGTGGGGCCGATCAGAAGCGATCGAACCCAAAACTGGGCTTGTCGATACCGCGTAAACGGGTCACAATTCCTAACAAAGACAGTGTGCTCCTCGCACAAACGTAAATACAAGTAGCATGGCATAAGTACAGATAGTAAATAAAACCTCAAACTAGTTTTGGCCCCAAGAAATAAGACTAATCAAGCTCGCTGGGGGTCCCATATACCTCCCGTATGTGGATAGCGCGATAAATCAAGGAACAGGTATCAAGTACTCGAGGTCCTACGGGACACAAGTGGGCGTTCGGAAACCAAATATTATCTATCACCCACCGATGCCTCTGCTTACTTCAATTTTAGTTATTTAAACAGGAATTAAAGTGAACGATAAGTAAAACTATGATCATCTCCAACAACAACATGCGGCAATACATCAACAACTGTGGCACTGAGCGACACGCAACAGCACTTGAGCAAGCGACTACGACGCGCAAGTCCAACTATCTACCAAACAACAGGTAATAGGATGTGTCTAAGGCAATATAAGGCTGCAAGGGATATCACGGGTAGGAAAACTAGAGCATCGCAACACAGATAGCAATAGATCAACAGGAGGGAATAAATACTATAAAAGTAAGATAGGTAGAAAGGGGGAGATGCTCGCCTGGAAAACATTGCCGAAGGGTTCATCCGAAGATCGGGCGAAGCTCACATCAACTCAACGGCCTTATCCGCGAAGAAGCAAATCACTAGAAGAAACACCGGATGCAATATTTAATACTACGGCAAAAGATCGGCATGATGCATGTATGATGTATGACATGGCAAAGATGCGGTGCAATTAGGTCATATTAAGTGGAACCGGGGTCCCGACAATTTAATTGAATGGTTCAAGTTGTTTAGAACCCCGCAATTTAAATGTTGTATTACATGGCAAAAGATAATACGGGTTCGCTACACAAGTTTAAATGTGGCCAATATAAGGCTAGATTTGCCCGCATATGGGTCCCATATTTAATTAGAGGTGAATCGGCATAAGGCCCCCAAACCACACAAATATGCATGCGAGATGAATGATTATTATGCAACAGGTTGTTATTACTTTTATAAAATAGGGTTTCGGGAAGGGGCACACATTAGGGTCTCGACGGTCTTGGTGTTCCGGGGTTCGGGGTCGGTCTCAGGGTTCGGATCTGGGGTTCGGGCCTCAGGGTCTTGGGGTTCGCGTCCGTGTGACGGTCTTGTTGTTCCGTGAAGGAGGACTTGGTTCGGTGTCGGGGGCACCTCGGACTCGCCCTGGTCGGTGTCGTTCTTGTTGTCGCGACGATCTTGTCGGGTCCGCGCCATCGAGTCGGTCTTGGCATTCAGGATGAAGTACTTGTCGTTCTCGTGGCGATCTTGGCGGTCGTCGGGTCCGGGCTCGGCGTCCGGGGGGAGGAGTACTTGGCGTTGCCGAGCGGAAGTCTATGTTGTAACCGTGTCGACGACCTTGGCGTTCAGGGGGGGAAATTCTCGGTGTTCCGCGTCGGTGTCCTTATCGTTCGGGTACGGAATCAGTCTTCAGGGTTCGCCATCGGATCCATGTAGGAGGGCTCGAGGGCTTCGGCTCAGGGTCGCCATTTAACTCATGGATCAGGGTCTTCGGATTCCGTGAAGGAGAGCTTGTAGTTCCGGGATCTTCGGGTCCCGATCATCGGATTCCGTGAAGGAGGCCTTGGCGTCCGGGGTGGATATCTTGGCGTAGATCTTCAGGCAGCAATACGGAAGTACAAACACGGCTCGCAGATCTTGGACAGGACGGCAACATCACCACATAAGCCGCATGCCACCACCACATCACCACTTCGAAGTGCAACGCCAGGATCAACTTCCACCAAACAGCACAAGGGTGGGGCCAACTGCGATCCATGCAGCCACGGCAGAAGGCAGACCACATGAGCAGCGGTTGTTGCAGAAAGGGGACGCGGCGAAGGATCATGGCGGCGGGATCCACACGGAGGCAGAGGACAGGAGAGGCCGATGGAGCGAGGAAGGCAGCGGCGATGGGGAACGGGCCGGCGAGATGGGGCTGGTGGCGGGGATGCGCTGGGGCGAAGGCGGCACCGCGAACGGCGGCGGAAGCTTGCCGGGCGGCCGGGAACTGGCGCGGCAGTGGGCTGGGAGAGGCGACCGGCGTCGGGATGAGAGGGTCGCCGGGCGCGGTGCAAAGCGATGGGCGGCCGGTGAGAGGAGGGCGTGAGCTCGGGCCGCGGGCAAAGCGCGCAAAAGATGGTCGGCGGGCAGGGCGTCGCGGCGGAGGGAGGTCAGCTGGGAGGCGGGCGCGCGCTGTCGGGGCGCGGAGGAAGAGGACCGGCGAATCCGGGAGGAGGCGGTGGCGAGGCGAGGAGGCGGACGCGGGTGGCTCAGGAGGCACGGGGAGGCGGGGAAGAGGAGGAGAGGGAGGCGGGGTCGCCGAGGGAGACGTGCGGTGGTTGGATGGCGAGCTCGAGGAGGAGGAGAGCGGCGGCTCCAAGCGGCGTCGGCCAGCTGCAAGGAGGAGGAGGAGCTCGAGGACGGTCCGGCGACGGAGCCAAGAGGGAGAGGAAGGAAGGCGGGGCCGTGGGGGCGGCGATGGGGCGCGGCGCCAGCGGGAGGGCTGAGGGAGGCGGGCGGGGCGAGAGAGAGAAGGAAGGACGGGAAGGGGTCGGGCGCCAGCGAGGCGTGCGTGTGAGGGAGACGGGTTGGGGTGGGCCAGAGGAGCTGGGGCCGGGCGCTGGCGCGAGAGTGGGGCGCAGCGTGTGTGCGTGTGGGGTGAGGCGGGGTGGGGGTGGGTTTAGAGAGAGAGAGGGAAAAGAGAGGGAGGCCAAGTGGCGTGATCCGATTGGGTGGGGAGAGGAGAGGTGAGGTGGCGCGACGGGTTGGCCGGGTGATGTGGCCGGAGGGATGGGTAGATAGGTTGGTAGGAAAAGAAACGGGTGGACCGATCTGTTTTGTAATGGGTGGTCGTTCGGGTCGATTTGGCCGTTCACCGCCCCACTAAAATAATATAATTAAATTATTTATTTCAACCAGCGCTTTTGCAATCCGACAGCGGACAAAACAAAAACATCCGGGGACCCGGTTTTGATGTTTGAATAAAGAGGGGGCGTTTTAGAAAACAAAACGGGCTTTGCGAAAATAGTTTTATGCAAACAATGCATGATGATGACGATGCAATGCACAAATTCAACGCGATTTTCTAGTAGTGGTTTTGCGGGATGCCACAAGTGGAACCGCTGGCGTTGGAACCATCGTTGGCCATGTCGTCGAGGAAGAGGGTGCTGATGTCGGGGAAGAAGTCCTCGCCGGGGAAGACGTCGCTATCTGTGAGGGAGTCCGTGATTGCCGAGTCGCTACGAGCGCTCCCAAAACCTTCTCCGTCACAGACTCGAAGCAGGGGTCTCGGAGGTTTCTTGTCCCGGCTTATGCACGCCGCAAGACGGATGGAGAAGATGAAAGTAGCGCGTGCTCTCGAACTGAGGCAAGGGATGTGTAACAAGAATCGAGGAGGAGCGCGACTCTCTCTTATAGGCGCAGAGGAGAAGGCAGACGGTACAGAAGATGAAATGAATTCAAAGCAAACGTTTCACCTTCGTATTAAAAGTCCATTCAAAGCAAACGTTTCACCTTATGTACATCTGTTCATATAGCATTCATGCGTGGCAAAATAAAGCTCGGCTCGGCGAGATTCCCGCAACCTGCGGCGCGCGTCGCGTCGTGTCGAGGCGAGCGAGGAGGAGGAGGAGGAGGAGCGCGCGTGTGGAACTCTCTCCTTCTCCTTCTCATCCTTTTACCAAGTGGTAGAAGAGCTCACCTTATAAGCTGGTCCAACTTCTACTCAACTAGCAATGTGGGACTAAACATTTGTCCCACCTCTTGTCTTGCATGAATGGGCCACATGGGCCTCTAGGATTTTCAGGAATTATTGAAATAGAAAATGGGCTAGACTATTTGGGCCAAAATTCCAACAATCCCCCACCAGATCCCAGAGGCACATGTAATTTTCCTTTGGTTCCAAAACACTGTTTATATACCGGTACTATAGTGGAGACTGTTAAGTTGAACTTCCACCTAGAATTCTATGCTACACTAGGTTGCGACTTGTACAGTGGACTATGCCTTGAACTGCAAGTTTGCTGCAATCTAGCTTCACACGAAGTCTTGACCGATACTGGGCTACCGTGGGACTTCCCCGCGGGTGGAGCTTATACGTCATACTCCATGACCTTTCATGAGTTTATTAGAGAGCACCCTACTCTCATAGACTGCGAAGTTTTAACAGTCAGACTCATATAGGTGTGTTCTTCAAAAGATGTTCTGCAGGACAACATCTTTGCTTAGGATTTCCCAATTCTAATTCACGGGATCTCCGATCACATAGAGTGGTTTACCACTATGGAAAGCTCAAATTGTGGGTCTCATACCCATCTCCTTTGATGTATTTTCTATCACGTTGCGTGATAGACCCTTTGTGAAGGGATCTGCCAAGTTTTTAGATGTTTGGATATAATCCAATGCAATAACTCCGGAGTTTCTCATTTTCCTGACAGATTTCAGTCTCCTCTTCACATGTCTTGAGGACTTCATATTATCCTTAGAACTGTTCACCTTAATAATCACAGTTTGATTATCACAGTTCATTGGAATTGCGGTATAGGTTTTTCAACCATGTAAGTCCATCAAGAGTTCACGAAGCCACTCGCTTCAACAAAGGCCGTGTCTAGTCCGTGAGTTCTGCTTCCATAGTTGACCTCGTTAAGATGGTCTGCTTGCAAGACTTCCAAGAAACAGCGCCACCACCAAGTGTGAAAACATATCCACTCGTGGCCTTTATCTCATCAGCATCAGATATCCAATTTGAATCATTATAACACTCTAGTACCCTCGGATACCCGGTATAGTATATGCCATAGCTCGCAGTACCTTTTAGATATCGCATAACTCTTTCAAGAGCATGCCAGTGATCATCTCCTGGATTTGAGACAAATCGACTGAGTTTGCTTACAGCAAAGGCGATGTCAGGTCTCGTGGCACTAGCTAAATACATAAGCGAGCCAATGATTTGAGAGTATCTTAGTTGGTCTCTAGCATTTCCTCGATTCTTTCGAAGCAACACACTAGGATCATACGGTGTAGGAGAAAAATTGACGTCGCTATACCCAGATCCTTCATCTCAAAGGAACGAGATAAGAAATCTTTGACCTCCTTAATTGCATTAAGGTTGGTTTCGAAAATCAGTATGTCATCAACATACAAACAAAGGATGACTCCCTCACCCCCACCATGACGATAGTACGTATACCTTGTCAACCGTTTACAACAAAGCCTCGGCGTTAATGTTTTATCAAATTTTTCGTACCCGCTTAGGTGCTTGTTTAAGACCATACAAAGACTTCAAGAGCTTGCACACTTTTCTTTCTTGACCATTTACTACAAAACCATCTGGTTGATCCATATAAATTTCCTCATCCAACTCTCCATTTAGGAAAGCCGCCTTAACGTCCATTTGATGAACGAGAAGACCGTGTGAGGCAGCCAGAGAAAGTAGTACTCGAATGGTGGTCAACCTTGCTACGGTGAGTAAGTGTCAAAGAAGTCTTCACCTTCTTTTGGGTATAACCTTGGCCACAAGCCTTGCCTTGTACTTCTCAATAGTACCATCAGGCCTTAGTTTCTTCTTGAACACCCATTTACATCCTACAGGTTTGCACCCATAAGGACGATCAGTGATCTCCCATGTTTCATTAGCTAAGATGGAATTCATCTCACTATGAACAGCTTCCTTCCAGTAGTCAGCATCAGGAGATGCATAAGCTTCTGAAATGGAAGCGGGAGTGTCATCCACAAGGTACACAATGAAATCATCACCAAAAGACTTTGCAGTCCTTTGTCTCTTGCTCCTTTTAGAAATTTCATTATCATCCTCCTTAGGACTTTCAGAGTGTTCAATCGGAATGGTAGGTTCAGAGAATATAGTGAATTCCTGATTAGATGAACTAGGTATCTCCGGATTTGATGAGTTAGGTTTATCCTTCATTGGAAAGATATCCTCAAAGAAAGTCGCATCAGTCGACTCCATGATTGTACCGACATGAATATCAGTTACTTCAGATTTTACTATCAAGAATCTATAACCAATGCTATGAAAAGCATAGCCCAGAAAAACACAATCAATGGTTTTTGGTCCAAGCTTGCACTTCTTGGGGATTGGTACATTAACTTTTGCCAAACAACCCCAAGTACGTAAGTAAGAGAGTTTTAGTCTTTTCTTCTACCATTCTTCGAATGGAGTAATTTCTTTGTTCTTTGTGGGAACTCGGTTTAGGACATGACACGCGGTCAATAATGCCTCCCCCCACCATTCCTTAGAAAGACCCGATGTGTCTAACATGGCGTTAACCAAATCTGTTAGAGTACGGTTCTTCTTTCTTTGGCTACTCCATTTGACTGGGTGAGTAGGGAGGCGTCCTCTCATGAATTATGCCATGTTCCGCACAAAGAAATCAAACTCGTTGGAAAAATACTCTCCACCACGATCGATTTAAGCCTCTTGATCTTTCGATCAAGTTGATTTTGCCTCACTTTATAGATTTTGAAGAAACTCAAAGCCTCATCTTTTGATTTTAGAAGATACACATGACAATATCTCGTAGAGTCATCGATCAAAGTCATGAAATATTTCTTTCCACCTTTTGTTAGCACAATTCATCTCACAAAGATCGAATGTATGAGCTCTAGTGGTGTTAAATTTCTCACTTACTGCGATCGTATGTGACTTGCGAGGTTGTTTAGCTTGCCTTGAGACTTGGCACTTAGATCCCTTAAGTTGAGAAATCGGGATTAAATTCATTTTAGCTAGCTAGCCATACAACCAAAATTAATATGACAAAGACGAGAGTGCCAGACATTTGATTCAAAATTTGTGTAAATATGATTAACAACTTTATTACAAATGTCTGACAGAGATAAGCGGAACAAGCCTCCGCATTCATAGCCTTTAACAATAAAAGATCCATACTTCGAAATTACAAATTTATTGGACTCGAATACAATCTTGTAGCCATCTCGACAAAGAAGAGATCCGCTAACAAGATTTTTATTTATTGAGGGAACATGATGCACGTTCTTCAGGCGCATAGTCTTTCCCCGGTGAACTTCACGACCGTACCAACACCATGAGCGGAAGTACGAGCCGCTCCCATCGACGGTTTGAGTCCTCCGACCTGATATGAAGAAAACATGGAAATATCGAACGTACATGTACATTAGCGCCGTGTCAATCCACCAATCAGAGAATGACATAATGAAAGAACAGAGGTAATATACCATACCCAACATCTTTCATCTCAACGCCCATGACAACATTAGCGATCTTGTCGCTCTTCCCATCTTGGCGCTTGTCAAAGCGGTTGGGACAAGGAGCCCAATGATTAGGATCACCGCACACATGACAAGCACCTTTCCTCTTATCGTCTTCTTCTTGAAGCTGGTGGACTGTGAGGCCTTGTTCTTTCCATCGAACTTTCCTTTGTCATCAAACTTGCCTTTGTTCTTGAACTTGTGAGGCTGGAAGTTCCTTTTCTGCCAGGTTGGCATTAGAACCTCCCCTGCACTCGAGCACGTGTGTCTTTTGCTCGCCTTCTCTTCCACATCAAGAGTCCCAATGAGATCCGTCACGGAGAACTCTTGTCTCTTGTGCTTCAGAAGTAGCAAAATTCCTCCATGACGGGAAGTTTGGCAATGATGCCTCCGCAACAAACTTGTCCTAACACACAAGTGAAGTGCTCAAGCTCCCTGGCAAGTGACTGTATCTCATGAGCCTGCTCCACAATGGAGCGGTCATCAATCATCTTATAGTCATAGAATTTTTCCATGACATACAGTTCACTGCCAGCATCAGAGACTCCAAATTTTCTCTCGAGCGCATCCCACATATCTTTGCCATTGCTAAATGACAGATATGAATCGACAATATTGTCACCAAGGATGCTGATCAAGGCAGCCTTGAAAGTAGTATAAAGTTTTTGGAACGCCTCTTCAAAGCGGGATTAAGTTCCTCGCGCCATAGATGGCGTTATAGCAGCTCATGGTCCGAAACTGAGCACTGCTCTCGACGCCACCGCTTGTAATTCACACCTTCAAACAGGTGGCTTCATAGAAGCAACAAAGCCACTTGGGGCAAATTGCTGAAATAAGGTTTTGGATTGAGAAAGAGCAATTTACCAAGCGAATTATTCATAATAAACGCTAGATAAAACATGACTAGAATAATAGGCAATATACTAATCATGCTAAATAGCGAATACAAATTAAGGCATATAGTCAAACAAACTGCAAGACATAAAACTTTGGATAGAATCAGAACAAGATTGAGACAGAAGATATACATGGCAGTAGCAGAAGTGGAACCGCTGGCGTTGGAACCATCGTTGGCCATGTCGTCGAGGAAGAGGGTGCTGATGTCGGGGAAGAAGTCCTCGCCGGGGAAGACGTCGCTATCTGTGAGGGAGTCTGTGATTTGCGAGGTCATACCGAGAGCGCCCCAAAACCTTATCGCCTTCTCCGTACATGACTCAAGCAGCGGGTCTCGAGGCCTTTGTCGGCTTGCGGTGCACGCCGCAAGACGGGATGGAGAAGATGAAAGTAGCGCAGTGCTCTGGAACTGGAGGCAAGGGACGCAACTGAGAGGAGGCGCGACCTCTCTCTCTTATAGGCGCAGAGGAGAAGGCAGACGGTGCAGAAGATGAAATGAATTCAAAGCAAATGTTTCACCTTCTGGCAAAATAAAGCTCGCGTGAGATTCCGAACCAGCTGCAGCGTCAGCGTCCGACGAGAGGCGAGGAGGAGGAGGAGCGCGCATGTGGAACTCTCTCCTTCTCCTTCTCATCCTTTTACCAAGTGGTAGAAGAGCTCACCTTATAAGCTGGTCCAACTTCCACTCAACTAGCAATGTGGGACTAAACATTTGTCCCACCTCTTGTCTTGCATGAATGGGCCACATGGGCCTCTAGGATTTTCAGAAATTATTGAAATAGAAAATGGGCTAGACTATTTGGGCCAAAATTCCAACACTACATACATTTTTGATGCCTTCCACTTCTAGAATAGCATATATTGTGTGAGAGTGCGATGACCCGACCTCCCTTCATTCTATGTTATTCTGCCTAGAAGATTGGAAAATACTCATACAGTTAATTTAAGGCAACAACATATATGGTTCTCTTTGATATGCTTTTACCGTCAAACCATGTGATCTGCTCGATTACCAAAAGTACTATATGAATAAAAAAATATTACATGTACACATTTATTGAATGGAGAACTTGTAGGAACTGAATAGCGTTAATAAATTGTGTAAAGCATGGCTTAGGGTGTCCCCGGCTAAACTTGTAGGTTTATTGTTTTCAGACTCTAGTGTGATTGATTAATAAAGCGCGGCCTTAATCTAAAAAAAAACGGTCGTCCTAGGCTTTATTTTTTAAAATCGATGTCCATGGGGAAAAGTAAGATAAGTAATATTCTAGATTTAAACTTAACCGATCGTCAGCCTAGATATTTTCTCTACACAACCACAACCCATAATCCCCTAATCAAACGACATGAGTGGTTTATACACTAGAGAATTATAGGCAAGTGTGTTAATGAGATGGGAATGCTTGGAGTTGGAATACTCTTTAAATGGCTAGATCGGCCATGTTCACTGAAAAAACTGAATACCGGTGGCATTTGACTATAAGATTGAACAAGTTGCTTGAGAGATGAATGAGCATATCGTATTCCCAATCATACACAACCCGTCCTCATCCAAATCCCTTGTTGTATTTCAGCCCGGTGTTGGATTGATCTCCCGTTCGGCCCAACGGCCCGAACAACCCTTAGTCTCGCGCCCTGATCGGGGGCGCCCAACGTCACAATCGTTGGTGGGTATCCGTCGTGCAACGCAATAAATAGAGGCAGGGGCCGGGGGCACGAACGCCAAGGTTCGTCGTACCCACTCACCCCACCAAAACCCTAAACCCTAGCCACGGATTCGGCTTTGCGCTTTAGCGACAGGAATTACCCCTGACCGCCGCCACCACTCCGACAAGCTCGATGGCAAGCTCATCCTCGACGCCTAAGGCCGATGGTATGCATCTCTCTCTCTGCGAGATCGAATCCCATAGTCAAGTCCTACCGATTAGATCTAGAGCAATACAAAGCTAATAATGGTATCAAAGCCAATGCTCTGTAGATCTACTCGTGTAGAATTGCAAAAGGCAAAGAGAAAAAGTTAGAGGCTAGGGTTTCTAGAAGCGCCGCCGCGAGGCCGCACCATTCCTCTCGATCCCGACGCATCGGCAAGCCGAGGTCGGGAAGAAGAACCCTCCCAATCAGATCTGAAACCCCAACCTCAAGATCCAACCGAAATCTTTTTTTTTTGGGAAGAAAGAAACCAAGAAAGCCCCAGATCCCGAACCCCAGATGCACACATCCAAACCCCAAAGAGAATTTTACCGGCCGCCGCCGGGAGAGGGCACCACCACTGGCCACTTGACGGCGACGCTCCCACCCACGGGTGGAGGCACTCGCCAGCAAGGAGCCAGAGGGGTGCCACCGCTTGTCCTCCGCTGTCTCTTTCTCACCGCTCCGAACAAGCTAGTGGTGGAAGGGGATGGTGGAGGAGAATCAGGGGGGCTCGAAGGAGAGAGGGAGAGGCTCGTCGACGGCGCTTGGCCGGGCGGCGGAGCCACCTCGCCTCCATCAGCGCCGCCCAGAGAAGGTGAGCGATCGGGATCGAGAGAGGGCTAGAAGGGAGGGGCCGTGCCGCGGTGTGCCGGGCGTCGCCGCCTCGCCGTCACGTAGAGGAGCCGCTAGAGGAGCTGCTTTCTGCGGGGAAGGAAGTGCCGAAATGAGCTAGGGTTTGCCCTGGGGTCGGGGGGCACCCGTTTTGTTGCCCCGACGCGCGCGCACAGCCGTACGATCCAGGGCAGACCGGATGGACGGCCAGGATTCCATCGCGCGCTGGGCACTCGGGCGGCTGCAGGCCAAGGCCGCTGCTGGGCCGTGCGTCGCGATCAACTAGGTGGCGCACTGAGCACGTGGGCGCTGTGCAGTTACAAGGCCTTCACGGGCCGCTGCTCTTCGCTCACAGAAAAGGCTCAAAAGGGCATTTTTAAGCACAGTTTTCCTTCTGTTTTTTTTCAGAAGCTGTTTTTACTGTTTTTAATAGTTTTTTCAACCTTTTTTTTCTATAGCAATTTTTCCAACGAAATTTTGTGTAGAAAAATAGTAAAGTAACATTAAAAACTATGTAAAGAAGTAAAGTTCATTAATTTTTTCCATTGTAAGAATTAATTGCTTAAATGCAATAAAGTAAGATTTTAATTTTGATAGTGCTTATTTTATTTGACAACCAACGTTGTTAGTAAAATTTTCACTATGAATAGTAAATTTTATCCATATTAGTTATAGTTCTGCCCAACGTTGATGTAGTATTAATATGGAGAAGTTTCATGTTTTAATTTGACCAACGTTGAATTAACTTGTTTTGATGATATTTTGCTTTCAGGCAATCCTATGAGTTTCATCTCGGCCATTGAGCCCCTCAATGGAGGGAACTACGGCTCATGGCGAGAGAAGGTAGAGATGGGGCTTGATCTGCTTGACTTCGAGTTGTCACTGATTGAAGCTTGTCCTAAAGAACCAATCGACCCCGTCAGGGACGAAAAAGAAAGTGAAGAGGACTTTAAGAAAAGGGTCAGTGACCATGCACCAATAAGAATGAAGTACGACCTTGAGCGTGCAAAGTGGGATTCTTCCAATAGGAAGTTCCTAATGGTGATTAAGAGCTCCATCATGGAAGCTATCAGGGGAGCAATACCAGAGTGCACCACAGCTAGTGAGTACCTGAAAATGGTAGAGAGTCAGTTTACTGGGTCGTCAAAGGCCTATGCAAGCTCACTCATCAAGAAACTTGTTACTACAAGATACACCGGTGGTGGTGTTAGGGACCACATCTTGCGAATGAGCAACATGTCTTTCAAGCTTAAGCCTATGGGCATGGAGCTTCCAGATGAGTTCATCCTTCATCTTATCTTTGCCTCACTGCCAAACCAGTTTGAAGCTTTTGCTGTGAGCTACAATGCACAGCCAGAAAAGTGGGGCATCGAGAAGATGATGGCCATGTGTGTTCAGGAAGAAGAGAGGCTGAAGGGGCAGTCCGGTGATTCTATGAACTACCTGAGCCCAACCAAGAAGAGGAACTTTTAGGGTTCCAAGCCCCAAGGGAAACCTCAGGGGCATCCCTCTTCTTATAGGCCGCATGGAAAGGCTCCTGAACACCAGGCACATGAAGTGGACAAGGACACCTGCAAGTGGTGCAAGCAGAAGGGCCACTACTGTTGGAGATATGCCCTAGAGGCAATAATAAATGAATTTATTATTATATCTTTGTGTTTATGGTAAATGTTTACATTCATGCTATAACAATATTAACCGGAAACATTAATACTTGTGTGATTTGTAAACTAAAATAGAGTTCCTAGTAAAGCCTCTTTATAATACTAGCTTGTTGGTTAATAGATGATCGTGGTTTCCCGATCATGAATGTTGAGATGTTGTTAACAACAATATCATATCATTAGGAGAATGGTATGATGGACATACTCCTATAGATAAGCGTAGCATAAAGATCAAGTCATTTTAATAGTTCAATTGCTATAAGCTTTCTGATACATAGTAACCTAATTCCTTCGACCATGAGATCATGCTAATCACCATCACCGGAAGGATGCTTTGATGACATCAAACACCACACCGTAACTATGTGGCTATAAATATGGCATTGAATGTTTGGAAAGTATGGGTTGAGGCACATGGATCAAGAGTGGGATTTGTCCATCCATATGACGGATAGGTATGGGCCCTCTCGGTGGAATGTCTTCCAATTAGCTTGCAAGCATGTGACTGGCTCACAAGGGATCACATACCACGGGAACAATAAAAGAGTACTTATCGATAACGAGGTTGAACTAGGTATGTAGAGATACCGACGATCAAAACCTCGGATAAGTAAACTATCATGAGACAAAAGGAAATTGGTATCGTATGTAAGTGTTTCATTCGATTGCAAAGTAATCATAGAAATATGTGGGAGCCATATGAATTTCCAGATTCCTCTATTGGTTATTGATCAGAGAAGTTTCTCAGTCATGTCCGCATAATTCACGAACCGTAGGGAGACACACTTAAGGATTCGATGTTGTTTAGTAGATATGGAATGTTAGTAGGGATACCGAATGTTGTTCGGAGTCTCGGATGGGATCCGGGATATCACGAGGAGATCCAGAATGGTTCGGAGAATAAGATTCATATAAGGAAAGTCCTATTTCGGAGTTCGGGAAAGTTTCCGATGATTTCATCGGAGAGGTTCTAGAAGGGTCTAGAAGGTTCACCGGTCCGAAAGGAGAATGGTCCATGAATGTGTCATGGTTAAGTGGAATGATTGGATCATGTCCAAGGTCACTTGGTGTTGTCATATGCAAGAGAGAAATAAAGCTCTAAATTGAAAGTCAAACGAGAAGTTTGAAAAGTCAAACGGGAAGTTTGAAAAGTCAAACTAGAACAATGGTTTCCTAGTGGGAGAAGAAACAAGTCCTTCTCTGAATCCAACTTGGGTTTGGGTTTGGATTGAAACCCACCCCTCCCAAGGCTGCCCCTCCCTCTCATAAATAGAGGGAGGGCTGCTAAACACAAGTTCCAAGCCCTCCACAAGCCGCTTACGCCATGCCTTGGCCTCACTTGGCCGCCACTGCCGCCTTGCCGCCTTGCGCCCGCCTTAGCCCTTCGCCGCCTTCAGCCGACACCTCCTCCTCCTCCCGGATCTCTAAACCCTAGTTTTGAAACCTAATCCACCATAACTCGTGATCGGCTTAGCGAAGCCTGCGGGATCTTCCCTCTACTTCCGCACCATGTCGTCGTCTTCCGGAATCGCGAGGAGAACTACAACCTTCTGCTGGAACAAGGAGAGGAAGGTCTTCATCGAGTACCAAACGTGTGACCATTACGGCGCTGCTTAATGCGGCCGCGGAAGGATCTACGATCTTGAGATCGGCAGTGTCGACTACATCACCCACGAATCTGCTCGTTAACCGCTTTGGAATCTTTGAGGGTGAGTTCTTCTATCGACTCGTTGCTACAATCTAGTAGATAGATCTTGGCTTGTTTGTGTGCATGCGGTAGAATTTTTTTGTTTTCCATGCTACGAACCCCTACAATGGTATCAGAGCCGTGTCTATATGTAGATCTGTTGCACGAGTAGAACACAATGGTCATTGTGGGCGGTGGTACTTTTATTATCAATTGCTTTTTGTGTACTTTGCATGTTGCGGTATGATGGGATGAAGCGGCCCGGGCTAACCTTACATGACATCGTTCATGAGACTTGCTCCACGCTCAACATGCAACTTGTATTGCATAAGTGGCTTTGCGGGTGTCTGTCTCTCCCATCATAGTATAGATCCAATTTACAACGGGCACTTGATAGTTCAAGCATCAACATTGTGGTTCTTGTTCATAAGTTAGAACGACACTTATTGAAAGCCCCAAACCACCTAAAATATGCAAAGAAAATTAGAGACGTCTAACTTTGTTTTGCAGGGGTGTGATGTGATGTGATATGGCCATGATTGTGATTATATTTGATGTATGCAATGTTCCTTATTGTAAGTTGGCAACCGGCAGGAGCCATATGGTTGTATTTAAATTCCGTTAAGGCCTGCGTGTCTATTCAAAGTAGTTGTAATAGTTGAAACTGGTGGACGACAACCATGAAACGGCGCCATTGACCTTGACGCCATACCGGTGATGATGGAGATCATGATTGTGCTTGAAGATGGAGATCGGAAGCACAAGAAGAAAGGCCATATCATATCACATATTATGAATTACATGTGATGTTAATCCTTTTATGCATCTTTTATTTCTTAGTTCACGACGGTAGAATTATAAGATGATCCCTCAAGCACACAAATTTCAAGTTTTAAAGTGTTCATCCTTAGTAAACACCGTTGCTAAAGCTTGTTGTTTCGAAGCACCTCGGGTGTGTTAGATTCTGCAAGTGTATACAACGTGAGCAAGCCAGATTTGCTCATGCAGAATCTAGGGTTTGATCTTGACGAGCCTAGCATGTACAGACATGGTCTCAGAACACGGATCACCGAAAGGTAAAGCATGAATCATATAGTAGATATGATGAACATGTTGATTGTTCGCCATTGAAGTTACATCAACTCTCGTGATGATCGGTTTTGATGTGGTGGATTTGGTTCGTGTGATCACTAAAACAATGTGAGGGATATTGTTTTGAGTGGGAGTTCACCTAGATTAATTTAACTATTAATTAGAACTCAATTTGTCATAAACTTAGTCTAAACTATTGCAAATATGTTGTAGATCAATGGCGGCCCCTACCATCAATTTTAATGCGTTCCTAGAGAAAGAAAAGTTGAAAAACAATGGAAGCAACTTCGGATTGGTTCCAATTTGAGGATTGTCCTTAATCGGTAATTTGACCTATGTCTTTGGATGCACCATTGGTGTGGCCTGCAGCTCGCTACCGATGAAGTAAAGAATGTCTACCTCACTCGAAAGAATCAGTACTCCATAGTTCAGTGTGCTATCTTGTATGGTTTGGAATCGGAGCTTCAGAAAAGGTTTGAGAACCATGAACCACATGATATTGTCTGTGAACTCAAAATGATATTTGAGGCTCACGCGGCAGTTGAGAGTTATGAGGCTTCTGAAAAGTTCTTTAACTGCAAGATGTAAGAGGGCAGCTCCGTCAGTGCGCATGTGCTTAAGATGTTTGGGCTTCTCTAAAAAAAAGATGTCTGGGCACGCAAACAAACTCCAAAGTTTGGGTATAGTGATTCCTAATTATTTGGGGATTCACCGTGTCCTCCAATCACTACCACCAAGTTACAAGAACTTTGTGATGAACTACAATATGCAAAACACGGACAAGACGTTGCCAGAACTCTTCTCCATGTTGAAATCTGCAGAAGTGGAGATCAAGAAAGAGCACCAAGTGTTGTTGGTCAATAAGACCACCAAATTCAAGAAGCAAGGCAAGTCTAAGAAAAAGGGAAACTTCAAGAAGGGCGGTAAGAAAGTTACCGCGCCGGCGAAGAAGACCAAGCTGGGCCTAAGCCTGATACTGAGTGCTTTACTGCAAGGGAGAAGGTCATTGGAAGCGGAATTGCCCAAAGTACTTGGCGGATTTGAAGAACGACAACATCAAGAAGAAAGGTATATCCGAAATACATGTTATTGATGTGTATTTCACTAGTACTCGTAGTAGTGCCTAGGTATTTGATACTGGTTCGGTTTCTCATATTTGTAACTCGAAACAGGTACTGCAGAATAAAAGGAAGCTAGCGAAGAACGAGGTGACGATGCGCGTTGGAAATGAATCAAAGGTTGATGTGATCGCGGTCGGCACGCTACCTCTTCATCTACCATCGGGATTAGTTTTATACTTAAATAATTGTTATTTGGTGCCTGCGTTGAGCATGAACATTATATCTGGATCATGTTTATTGCGAGACGGTTACTTGTTTAAGTCCGAGAATAATGGTTGTTTGATTTATATGAGTAATATGTTTTATGCACATGCACCTTTGATAGATGGTCCATTCTTATTGAATCTCGATTGTAGTAATACACACATTAATAACATTGAAGCTAAACATTTGAAATTGAGCGATAACAAACCTATATGTGGCAATCGCTGCCTTGGTCACATTGGAGTGAAGCGTATGAAGAAACTCCATTCCGATGGACTTCTTGAATCACTTGAAAGATGCGAAGCATGTCTAATGGGTAAAATGACTAAGACTCCATTTTCTGGTATGATGGAGCGAGCTATGGACTTATTTGGAAATCATACATACCGATGTGTGTGGTCCAATGAGTGTAGCATCGCGCGGTGGTTATCGTTATGTTCTTACCTTCACGGATGACTTGAGTAGATATGGGTATATCTATTTCATGAAACATAAGTCCGAAACTTTCGAGAAGTTTAAGGAATTTCAAAGCTTGGTAGAGAATCAACGTAACAAGAAGATTAAATTTCTACGATCTGATCGTGGAGGTGAATATCTAAGTTACGAGTTTGGCGAGCATTTGAAGAAATGCGGAATACTTTCACAATTGACACCCATGGGAACACCACAGCGAAATGGTGTGTCCGAACGTCGTAATCGAACTCTCTTAGATATGGTTCGTTCTATGATGTCACTTACATATTTACCGCTATCATTTGGGGGTTATGCATTAGAAATATCCGCATTCACTTTAAATAGGGCACCATCTAAATCCGTTGAAACGACACCGTATGAATTATGGTTTGGGAAGAAACCTAAATTGTCGTTCCTTAATATTTGGGGTTGCGAAGCCTATGTAAAGAAGTTACAGCCGGACAAGCTTGAACCCAAAGCGGAAAAATGCATCTTCATATGATACCCGAAGGAAACTATTGGGTATACCTTCTATCATAGATCCGAGGGCAAAATCTTCGTTGTTAAAAATGTATCCTTTCTAGAGAAGGAATTTCTCTCGAAAGAAGTGACTGGAAGGAAAGTAGAACTTGACGAGGTTGTTGAACGTTCTCTCGAACTTGTGAGTAGCGCGGCACCGGAAGTAGTTCCTGTGGACCCTACACCAATAAGAGAGGAAGCTAATGATGATGATCATGAAACTTCGGTTGAAGTTACTATGGAACCTCGCAGGTCAACGAGAACTCGTACCACTCCTGATTGGTATGATCCCATTATGAGTGTCATGTTGGTGGACAACACCGATGACCCTGCGACATATGAGGAAGCAATGATGAGCCCAGATTCCAATAAATGGCAGGAAGCCAGGAAATCCGAGATTGGATCCATGTACGAAAACCAAGTATGGACTTTGGTGGACTTACCGGATGGCCGGAAGGCTGTCGAGAACAAATGGATTTTCAAGAAGAAAACAAATGCTGACGGTAATGTTACTGTCTATAAATCTCGACTTGTCACAAAAGGGTTTCGACAAATTCAAGGAGTTGACTACGATGAGACTTTCTCACCAGTAGCAAAGCTGAAGTCTGTGAGGATTATGTTAGCAATCGCTACATATTATGATTATGAGATATGGCAGATGGATGTCAAAACGGTGTTCCTCAATGGAGACATTGATGAAGAGTTGTATATGATGCAACCCAAAGGTTTTGTCGATCCTAAAGATGCTAACAAGGTGTGCAAACTTCAACGGTCCATATATGGATTGAAGCAAGCATCCCGAAGTTGGAATCAACGTTTTGATAAGGTAATCAAAAGCTTTGGTTTTATACAAACTTATGGAGAAGCTTGTATTTACAAGAAAGTGAGTGAGAGCTCTGTAGCATTCTTAATACTCTATGTAGATGACATATTGTTGATTGGGAATGATGTAGACCTTCTTAATAGTGTCAAGGATTATTTGAATAATAGTTTTTCAATGAAAGATCTTGGCGAAGCAGCTTACATATTAGGCATAAAGATTTATAGAGATAGATCGAGACGCTTGATATCATTGTCACAAAGTACATATTTGGACAAAGTTATAAAGAGGTTTGGAATGGAAGATAGCAAGAAAGGGTTCTTGCCCATGTTGCCCAATACGACATTGAGTAAAACTCAAAGTCCTGCAACGGCAGAAGATAGAGAAAGGATGAGTAAAACTCCCTATGCCCCAGCCATAGGATCTCTTATGTATGCCATGCTATGTACTAGACCCGACATTGCATATGATGTTAGTTTGACTAGCAGATATCAAAGTGATCCAGGAGTGGATCATTGGACAGCGGTCAAAAACATCCTTAAGTACTTGAGAAGAACTAAGGATATGGTTCTTTCTTATGGAGGTGATGAACAACTCGTTGTTAATGGTTACACCGACGCTAGTTGAAACACCGATCCGTATGATTCTAAATCTCAATTTGGATACGTATTTACTTTGAATGGTGCAGCAGTTAGCTGGAGGAGTGCAAAGCAAAGCATTGTGGCGAGATCTTCAACTGAATCTGAATACATAGCTGGTTCGGAGGCTTCACAAGAGGCGATATGGATGAAGGAGTTCATTACAGAGCTCGGTGTGGTTCCAAGTGCGCTGGACCCAATGTATATCTATTGTGATAACATGGGCGCCATAGCCAATGCGCAAGAACCAAGGTCACACAAGAAGCTGAAGCACATCAAGCTACGTTTTCACGCTATTCGAGAGCATGTCCAAGATGGTGACATAAAGATTTGCAAAGTACACACAGATCTGAATGTGGCGGATCCGTTGACTAAACCTCTCCCGAGGGCAAAACATAACCAGCACCAAACCGCCATGGGTGTTCGGTATATTACATGTAATCTAGATTAGTTGACTCTAGTGCAAGTGGGAGACTGTTGGAGATATGCCCTAGAGGCAATAATAAATGAAGTTATTATTATATCTTTGTTTTTATGATAAATGTTTACATTCATGCTATAACAGTATTAACCGGAAACATTAATACTTGTGTGATTTGTAAACTAAAATAGAGTCCCTAGTAAAGCCTCTTTATAATACTAGCTTGTTGGTTAATAGATGATCGTGGTTTCCCGATCATGAACGTTGAGATGTTGTTAAGAACAAGATCATATCATGAGGAGAATGGTATGATGGACATACTCCTATAGATAAGCATATCATAAAGATCAAGTCATTTTAATAGTTCAATTGCTATAAGCTTTCTAATACATAGTAACCTAATTCCTTCGACCATGAGATCATGCTAATCACCATCACCGGAAGGATGCTTTGATGACGTCAAACACCACACCGTAACTGGGTGGCTATAAAGATGGCATTGAGTGTTCAGAAAGTATGGGTTGAGGCACATGGATCAAGAGTAGGATTTGTCCATCCATATGACGGATAGATATACTCTGGGCCCTCTCGGTGGAATGTCATCCAATTAGCTTGCAAGCATGTGACTGGCTCACAAGGGATCACATACCATGGGAACGAGCAAAGAGTACTTATCGGTAACGAGGTTGAACTAGGTATGCAGAGATACCGACGATCAAAACCTCGGATAAGTAAACTATTGTGAGACAAAAGGAAATTGGTATCGTATGTAAGTGGTTCGTTCGATCGCAAAGTAATCATAGAAATATGTGGGAGCCATATGAATTTCCAGATTCCTCTAGTAGTTATTGATCGGAGAAGTGTCTCAGTCATGTCCGCATAATTCACGAACCGTAGGGAGACACACTTAAGGATTCGATGTTGTTTAGTAGATATGGAATGTTAGTAGGGATACCGAATGTTGTTCGGAGTCTCGGATGGGATCTGGGATATCACGAGGAGATCCGGAATGGTCCGGAGAATAAGATTCATATAAGGAAATTCCTATTTCGGAGTTCGGGAAAGTTTCCGATGATTTCATCGGAGAGGTTCTAGAAGGGTCTAGAAGGTTCACCGGTCCGAAAGGAGAATGGTCCATGAATGTGTCATGGGTAAGTGGAATGGTTGGATCATGTCCAAGGTCACTTGGTGTTGTCATATGCAAGAGAGAAATAAAGCTCTAAACTGAAAGTCAAACGGGAAGTTCGAAAAGTCAAACTAGAACAATGGTTTCCTAGTGGGAGAAGAAACAAGTCCTTCTCTCAATCCAACTTGGGTTTGGGTTTGGATTGAAACCCACCCCTCCCAAGGCTGCCCCTCCCTCTCATAAATAGAGGAGGCTGCCCCAACAACACAAGTTCCAAGCCCTCTCACAAGCTTGCCGCCGCCAGCGCCCTTGCCGCCGCCGCCAGCCATGCCGCCTCGCCGCCCTATCCATCGTCGACACCTCCTCCTCCCGGATCTCTAAACCCTAGTTTTCAGAAACCCTAATCCACCATAACTCGCATCAAAGCGAAGCCTTGCGGATCTTTCCTCTACTTGACACCACGCCGTGTGATGCTTAATCGCGAGGGAGAACTACAACCTCCGCTGCCTGGAACAAGGAGAGGAAGGTCTTCATCAAAATCGAGCGTGTGACCCATTGCGAAGCGCTCCCGAACGCATTTTGGAAGGATCGTTTACGATCTTGAGATCGCAAGTGTCATTACATCACCCACGAGAATCTGCTCTCGTTAACCGCTTTGGAATCTTCGAGGGTGAGTTCTTCTATCTACTCGTTGCTACAATCTAGTAGATAGATCTTGGCTTGTTTGTGTGCATGCGGTAGAATTTTTTTGTTTTCCATGCTACGAACCCCTACAACTACATGAGTGACTGTGTGGCTTTCCTGAAGTATCTGTGCAAGAATGGTGAGGATTTAATTACTTTTGTTGATCAATCCTTATTTTTAAGTTATGAAAAATCTACTTGGCGGATTGACTCAGGTGCGACTGTTCATGTTGCCAATTCATTACAGGAATTCCGTATGAGAAGGACTCTGCGAAGAGGAGAAAGAAGTATTAAAGTTGCAAACGGCGTTCAAGCTGAAGTCAAATCCATTGGAGATCTTCCTTTAGAGTTGTCGAACGGCTTTGTACTTTTATTAGTAGATGTGCTTTATGTACCCTCTTTGCATCGAAACTTAATAAGTGTGTCGCGCTTAGACGATTGTGGTTTTACTTGCCATTTTGGCGATGGTCAATGTAAAATCAAGTTTAATAATCAGATTGTTGGTCTTGCCTTCATACAATATAAGCTTTATTTATTATCACTTGGTGAGAATGTGAATTAAATAAGCGCTGAGAATGAGAATGCCTCCTCATCCCTGAATGGAAAGAGTAAGAGGAAAATAATTGATGAAGTCTCATCAAAATTATGGCACTGTCGTTTAGGCCATATTTCGAGGGGGAGAATAGAACACTTAGTAAAAGAATCAATTCTACCGCCTCTAGAGTTTTCAAATTTAGAGCAATGCGTCGATTGCATTAAAGGAAAGTTTGTAAAGAACATTAAGAAAGGCGCCAAAAGAAGCATAGGAGTATTAGAAATAATTCATACGGATATATGCGATCCGTTTCCTATGACATCTGTGGATGGCTATGACTCTTTCATAACATTCACCGATGACTATTCGCGTTATGGTTACATTTATCCTATTAAAGAACGTTCAGAAGCACTGGATAAATTCAAGATATTTAAGGCTGAAGTTGAAAATCAGCATAGTTTAAAGATTAAAGTAGTAAGGTTTGACCGTGGAGGTGAATACTACGGCCGGCATACCTCATATGGACAAGTTCTTGGACCCTTTGCAAGGTTTCTACAGGAACATGGTATAGTCGCCCAGTATTCAACACCGGGCGAGCCTCAGCAGAATGGAGTACCTGAAAGAAGAAACCATGCCTTGATGGATATGGTGAGAAGCATGTTAAGTTACTCTACCTTACCGATTGGTTTGTGGATGGAGGCGTTAAAAACCGCCATCCATATACTTAATCAAGTTCCAAGTAAAACGGTGTCTAAAACACCATATGAGTTATGGACTAGTCGCGAACCTTCACTCAATTATTTGCGAGTGTGTGGTTGTCCAGCTGAGGCAAAGCTCTTCAATCCAAGCCTTGGTAAGTTAGATCCCAAGACAGTAAGTTGCCATTTCATTGGCTATCTAGACAAGTCAAAAGGTTATCGTTTCTTTTGTCTAGATAGAATTACTAAGTTTGTAGAAACGAGACACGCTGTGTTTCTGGAGGATCAGATGATCAGGGGAAGCACGGTATCCCTAGAAATCAACCTTGAGGAGAAGCGGGTGCATGCACCCACTACGATGATTCAGGAACCATTTTTCTCGATACACCGACAGGGACAATGTCGATGTGACACCTATTGTTGGTTCTCCTGTGGTAACAATGAATGAAAATGAAGACCTGTTACCACACGAGAGATCATAGCATTACCGAGAATGTGCGGATGAGACCCTTAGAAGGTCTCAAAGAACTAGAAAGCCAGCTATTCCTAACGATTTTGAGATCTATGTCACTGAAGAAGTTCAAATGGAGGGTGATCCCACCACATTTGAAGAAGCCATTAAAAGTCCTCACTCATCGAAGTGGCTTGAAGCCATGGAAGATGAGATGAGATCCATGAGTAGCAACAAAGTCTGGGATTTAGAAGAAATTCCTAAAGGAGCCAAAACGGTAGGCTGTAAATGGGTCTACAAAACCAAATGTGACTCTAGAGGGAATATTGAAAAATATAAGGCACGACTTGTTGCTAAGGGCTTCACCCAAAGAGAAGAAATATATTACAATGAGACATTTTCTCCAGTCTCAAGTAAGGATTCTTTTATAATCATAATGGCTTTAGTGGCACACTACAATTTAGAATTGCATCAGATGGATGTAAAGACGACATTCCTAAATGGAGACTTGGAAGAAAACGTTTACATGGCACATCCCAAGGGTTTTGTTGTGGAAGTAAAAGAGCGTATGGGATGTCGTCTGAGAAAGTCCATTTATGGATTAAAACAGGCCTCCAGGCAATGGTACTTAAAGTTCCATGAAACAATAAGGAAGTTTGGGTTTGATGAGAATGAGGAGGACAATTGCATATATGCAAAGTTCAAGAATGGGAAATTAATTTTCCTTATCCTGTATGTGGATGACATTCTACTCGCTAGTAGTGATGTTAGTCTGCTATTGGAGACGAAGAAGTTCTTGTCCTCGAACTTTGATATGAAAGATCTTGGTGAAGCTTCATTCGTTCTAGGAATTGAAATTCACCGAGATAGAGAAAAGGGGGTTTTAGGGTTATCGCAGAAGGCATACTTAGAGAAGATTCTGAAGAAGTATAGTATGCATGCGAGTAATCCCACGCCTGCTCCTATAGTCAAGGGCGATAGATTTGGAAACTTTCAGTGTCCCAGGAACCAATATGAGATCGATCAAATGAAAGCGGTTCCATATGCTTCTGCTGTCGGAAGCTTGATGTATGCTCAAGTGTGTACACGCCCTGACTTAGCTTTTGTTACCGGGGTACTTGGCAGATTTCAAAGTAATCCAGAGATAGATCACTGGAAAATGGTGAAGAAGGCATTGCGTTATGCAAAATATAGAAGAACTGATTCTCTTGAGATAGAAGGGTATTCAGATGCAGACTATGCGGGAGATGTAGATGAAAGAAAATCCACGTCAGGATATGTATTTACTCTCGCAGGTGGAGCTATATCGTGGAAAAGCTTCAAGCAAACCATCACGGCATCGTCCACGATGGTAGCTGAGTATTTAGCATGTTATGAGACCACGGGGCAGACAAACTGGTTAAAGAAGTTTTTACCCGGGTTGAGAGTGGTAGACAGCATTCAAAGACCACTCAAGATGTACTGCGACAATGAGCCAACAGTATTCTATGCTCACAACAATAAGTCAAGTGTTGCTGCCAAACACATTAACATTAAGTTTTATGTTGTGAAAGAAAGAATTCAGGATCGTACCATAAGTTTAGAGCATATAAGTACAAAAGAAATGCTCGCGGATCCGCTCACAAAAGGCTTACCACCCAGTATGTTTAGAGAACACTTAGCCGACATGGGTTTAAGAAAAAGCCTATGATACCTGGATATTTAAGGGCCTAGAACAAGAATCCGTATCAAAACAGAGAGGTGTATAGTGGCTGTTAAATCGATGGTGCGTAACTGACCATTATGACGAGACATGCTCTATATATTGATCTGTGATAAAATGGGTACCAAAGTGTAAGTTTAAAGTATAAGTTAAATGAAAGATGAGATCAAGGGGGAGAATGTTGGATTGATCTCCCGTTCGGCCCAACGGCCCGAACAACCCTTAGTCTCGCGCCCTGATCGGGGGCGCCCAACATCACAATCGTTGGTGGGTCCCCGTCGCGCAGCGCAATAAATAGAGGTGGGGGCGGGGGCACGAACGCCAAGGTTCGTCGTGCCCACTCACTCCACCAAAACCCTAAACCCTAGCCACCGATCCGGCTTTGCGCTGTAGCAGCGGGAATCACCCCTGACCGCCGCAACCACTCCGACAAGCTCGATGGTGAGCTCATCCTCGACGCCTAAGGCCGATGGTATGCATCTCTCTCTCTGCGAGATCGAATCCCATAGTCAAGTTCTACCGATTAGATCTAGAGCAATACAAAGCTAACACCCGGATCTCACTTTAAAGAAATATATGCACCGTGAATACGTAGAACCGTTGCCAATATAATTGCTAACCACGGAACATAACCTGTGCTAATTACTGTACTAGTTTATCCTGATTTTAACCACGGAATATAACCTGTGCTAATTATTGTAGTTTATCCTGATTTGACCGGGGAAAGAGTCGGGTTTCAAGTTCTAATTATGTTTTTTATTTTCCTCGAAAGCAACTTATGTTTTACTACTACTACTACACTATGCTTGGTTAGCATAAAGAATACGTTTGGAACACAAGAACGACAATAATTCAGTAAAACAAATGCCAAACTACACTGATTCAATCCGCCAAATTTCCTGAAATTGTCCATTGTATTATGCCTGATATCTCTGTACTCGCTGAATATAGCTTCAGTATGGTAGGAAGAAGGTTGCACTAATCTCTTTTACAACTGGTAGAAAGTAGAAACGTGTGACAGTCTCGATGTACTTAAATAATGGAAACTCGAAAGATTGTCTTCATATAAACTGCATATGTCAAACAAGAAGACGAATGTTTTCAGGTTATCCATAATTCCTTCCAGCTACTAGTCCACCAAACAGTGCAAACATTCACAAGAATGCAGATCCAGACATTCCAAGCATCTTATGCTCACAAACGAGTACAGTATTGAAATGCAAACCAGATGAGAACAACAACGAAAAGAGCTCACTAACCGTGAATCACTACTTAGTCTGGGTTCAGAAAAAACGCGTGTTGTACTCCATGGTTGAGCTCTGAATATAACTTCAGATACACCAATCAAATTCATCTGTAACTGGCTACAGTTTTACATCTGGTAGAGAGTAATAAGTCTTCAGATTCTCCTATATCCAGCTGGAAATCAAAGAAAGAAGACGAGCAAAAACGACACCTAGAAAATAAGATCGAGTGGATGTTTTCAGTTTGTGGGCGTCCATATTCTGAACACCGCAAATAATGGATGCAGATCCAGACACTCGGAATCATTGAAATCGAAAGCAGAGGAGAATTCAGTAACTTGGAATCCGTATTCGCGGTTCTATGTTATTATTACTCGGTAGCACAGTACTAAAGAAAAATCTACGGCTAATTCATGATCCTTCTGTATATACACTTGGTAATTTTCCACCCCAACTTCATGATGAACTCTAATCTTTCATGATGACCATACATCCATCTTCCAAGAACGAAAGAACCAACTGGGGAATAGGGCAATTGGACTGCGGCAGCGTTTATGCCATCTTGGCGGCGAAGCAGGCGCCGCCGCCTCCGGCCATCATGCCCCTGAACTCCTCGAAGTTGATGAGGCCGTCGCCGTTCTTGTCGACGCCCTCGATCATGCGGCAGCACTGGCTGACGGTGGCCTTCTCGCCGAGGCCGCGGAGGACGCGGGCGAGCTCGGTGGCGGAGATGGTGCCGCTGCTGTCCGCGTCGAAGACCTTGAAGGCGTGGCGGAGGTCCTCCTCGACAGCGGCGTCGTCTCCGCTGACGCTGGCGTTGAGCGCCGCGAACTCGTTCAGGCTGATGAAGCCGTCGCCGTCGGCGTCCGCCTCGGCCATCATGCGGGACAGCTCGTCATCGGTGACCGCGTGGCCCACGTTCTGGAACAGCGTCGCCAGCTCCGGCCGCGAGATCCTGCCGTCGCCGTTCGCGTCGAACTTGCGGAAGACACGCTCCATCTCCTCCTCAGCCGTCCGCGCCGGGGACCCCGAGAACGCCGGATAGGCGACCTGCTCGTCCTGGTTCTGCGGCGGCGGTGGTGACGAAGACCGCGACTTGCGGCGGAACAGGGACGGCATCTTGATCATGCCCATGATGCAGGGGTTCTCTGCTTTGTGGTTTCGCTACGGAATCTCTGTTTTCTCTTTCGATCGCTGTGGGTTTGTGGTTGGCTGTGCTCGCCGGTGGTTGCAGGTTAGACTCAGAGGGAGACGGCGGTATTTATAGAGGCGGAGCCTCGGTGTCCATGGCAGATTCGAGGTCGACATCGCCGACGGGACGGAGGAAGGTGTGTGCTACTGCGATGGCCGCTGGCTAGCTGTGACTTTGCGTGGCCTGCGCTGGCCGCTGCGTGTGCGGTCACTGATCAGCTGAAGCGTGGGCATTTGCCACTTTTCCCTCTCCCGCGTCGGTGTCACTTCATCGCGGATATCTCAAAAAAGAGTGCCAGTGTTGATCCTAAATTGCTCGTTGCCAACTTAAGAATGTGATCCTAAATTCCTAATGACCGAAAACTACTAGTCAATTTCAAACTTGTCTAAAAAAAACACCAATTCATGTCTAAACTTGAATTGATCACGAATTGACGTGGCACTGATAGGTGGGATCCACCTGTAAGGCCGACGTAGCGAATTGACACTGCAACTGGTTGGTAGGACCCATTTGTTAGTGCTAGGTGGCAAAAAATGTATAGTTTATTGAGTTGGGCTAGGTCCTGAACGTCTGCCCACTTAAAATACCTCATTAAAAAAATGAAATATCCAAAAAGTTAAAAGAACGCGCCGCCGGCCGCCCCGGCTACTCCACCACCGCGCCACCAACAGGGCCCCATGCTCCACCCGCCTGGCACACCTCTGCTCTGCCCGGCCTTCGGAGGTCGGGAGGACGGTGACCATGGCATCGACGAGGGCCTCCCTGGTCGATTCCGTGGGTAAGGGGAATGAGGACGACGAGGTGACCGGTTCTACCGCTCCATGCTCCACCTCACCACCGCCCCAAGCTCCATCCCGCCTCTGCGGCGCCGGAATCAACCGCCGCCGCAACACCATGCCTGAGGGACTAGTCGCCTCCCTACTCTGTCCCCGCCTCCTCCAGATGTCCTGACTTCCTGTCCCTCCTCCCCACCCCCATTATCGTCGTCATCCATGGCAATCCACTATCTGCTAACCCTCTATCTCGTAGCATCCCATGTCTTCTAACTCTGGATCTCTCAACACTCGCCCTCTTCATGACCCAAGATCCCATAACCATCTCCACCGGCGAGATCATCAGTGCTTTGCAGAGCGACATCGCGAAAATCGCATGTACAGAAGATGGTGGTTAGGAAAGTGATGTCGTGAAGATCGACTACGCGGAAGATGGTCAAGCAAGCGACATCGTGAAGATCGACCACACGGAAAATGTTTAAGCAAGCGATGCCGTGAAGATCTACCACACGGAAGATGGTCAAGCAAGCGAACACCATGAAGATCGACCATTCTTTGCAGATCAAGTGCGCCGATGCAAGTCTTTCAGATTAGGAGGAGCTCAAGATTAGGGATTTAGTTAGATTTTGTAGGTAATTTTTCTTTTATTTTTTAATATTGGAGAAGTTAAAGGAAATGCATCCATTAATTGTAATTAAATATATAACAATAATAATTTGCAATTTCATTATGTGCGAATTGATTAACCGTTAGTTGTTATAATTGAAATAATTAATTGTCGTTAACTATTATACTGTAAAAGGTGCCAAACACGGCAGATTAATGAGCCACACATTCCAGTCATACGGCACTAAAGTTCCACCCTCTTTCATTATGTAGCATGGTACAACGTTTGTACCGCCGAGGAAGCGCTAGCTGGACTAATAACGATGTGCCGCATAAAAAAAAGCGTTGTGTAAAAACTTTTCCCGACGTAGTTATCCCTCCCGGACTTTTTTTGCTGCACCAGCACAAGCGGGGCGACTAGGCGTGTGCCTTGATGTCTATAAGTGCCATAGCATGTGATATGTGTTTTAGTGTACAATGCAACATTGATTATGTATTTTTTGTCAAAACATTTAAATTCTAAATTTCAAAGGTTTCAAAATCGAACTCTGTGTAGTCCCTTCTCCCCATGTGATTTAGCATCTTGTTGTTTATCATGGCGACATCGCACTCTTATGAAAATTCATTTTATTATCCCTTTATTTAAGCAAAGCAATTCCATGAAAACTCTTTGGCATATACCATTATGCTACTACGGACAATGAAGTGGAGCTGGTGTTTTGGCTCACGGGTGCATATGAACCTATTATGAAAACACTATCAAAAGCTAATTTCAAATTGTCAAAACATTCTGAAAATAAATTTTGCATGGACATTCAGACATTCTGTGTTCGCATACAAGTTTTTGAGAGAAAAAACATTTTGTGTGTCTTGAGTAAAAATACAAAAAAAATATACGTGAATAGGCATGTTGGAGCATCGGAAATTGTCTTTTTACACGGGACACAAAATTTGTTCTTTTCCACTAAAATTTGTGTGCCGATATAAAATGTCCATATGTACATTCGAATATTTTTTCTGATTTTTTTGTAATGTGTTTTTAAATAACAGGTTCATTTACACCCATGAGCCAAATTGGATTTCTGATAATCTCTCCGTGTAAATTCACTTCTTATCTTGTCTAGCTATATGCATATGAGTTACTAACCTACACTTGCCTATATAATAGAGGAACTTTGCTTCTCCACATTTAGCAAATGACAAGATCAACGGTTCAATTGTAGCATATGTATATGGTGCAACAAAATATGATATTGGTTATGAGTCAAACTATAACAAATCTAGCCACCAACCTTCTCATGCTTAAATATATCAAAACTCAAAGAACTCACCACCACCTTCCCCACTTGAACTATTAAGACAAGGTGCACATGGGTGCGAAAAGCCCTTATGAGTTAATACATTAGTGGATTGTTGTGACATGGTTAGGCAAGAATCTAATCCTAGAACCTTTTTACGAGAGGCGGTTTATACCCCTTAATATTCATGAAGCCACTACTATAGCCTACAAAAGAAGAACGTTTGAGTTTAGTTCTCAATACCTACTAATCCCTATCAGATCACCGTCCGGTTGTCTGTTCATGAGATCATGGTGAATGTTGGTGATCAAAGGGAATACCATTTCGTTTGCTAGAAGAACTGGAGAAAAAAATCCTCAATGGTTTATGGTTTACATTATCCATGGTGAGATTTATGTCTACCTTTTTTTTGCCAAAGGTGAACATGTGTAGCTACTTCTACGACATTAGTTGGGTGGATGATTTTTTTGTGTCGACATGTCTGTTCAAACAAAGTTCATTTAATATCTTGCCCTGGGGCACCTACCATCAGCCAATATAAGCTTGCCTCATACACCATTTTAAATTGAATCGTCGACGAATACAAGTTTTTTACATCATTGTTACTAAGATCTAGTGTGTTTTGTTGGTAGGTACTTGGATCTTGCGTAAACGTTGAGATAGTACTTTCATAGAGTCATAAGAAAGTAATAAACACCCCCACCTACCAACTAAGTGTTGGGATAAACACCTCCTCCCTGCCACCAGCTTACGGTATTGACATATTCACATGTGGCACCCTAAATTAATTTGATACTTCACCTCTCAGTTTCTTTTCCGTGTATGTTACAAATAGCCCTATACTGAATGTAATTATACATGTGCACAAGTTTTTCTTTTGCATATTTATGATTATTTTCATTTTTTGAACTCTTAGAGTGAAAGTATGTCAATTAACACTATGGGGTACACACTCAACCAGTTATGCAAAATATGTACTCTATGTTACTCTATACGAGGTGGTGCGGTAGAAGTGCTTAGCTTATTTTCGTAAAGGAAGAAAGACATTGAAGCATCTTGTATGCACATGAAAACTTATTTTTCCTTGTCTAAGAGAATATAATTTCAAATGTATTCTATCTGAAACAAATAAAATGTATATTTTTCAACATTAGTGGTTCATGTTGTCTGTTGTCACTAAAAAAGGCGATACAACCTCTAGTTCATTGGTCCAAAAGTTAGGAGGCCAACTTAAGCTCACATGGCCAAGTACTTGTCTAGCATAACCCACAAATACATACAAGAAATTATTAAAATTACATACCTATATTCGAGAACAATATCTAGAAGCAGTTATTATGATGAAAATGGTTGGAGTTAATGTTGTCTCTAAATCGACCGGCCATGTCCACTCAGAGAAGTAAAATTACTCTAATTTAACCATCGGTTGAATGAATTGCTTAACAGAAAAAATAATATGTTCCAAGACAATAATAATACATGCATATACAACACGTGTTTGGATCCATCGATGGTGTAGTAGAACTAATTATTAACAAACCAAGGAAGTGAGAACTTTCAACCATACATGGTTATTATGGACTTTCTATCCCGTACTAATAACAAACGAAATAATACAGGGAAATAACAAGGCGAATTGATTATATTGATTCTATACTAATCAAGCCATGAGGTAGGTTGGCCTGCTCTAGACTTGGTGTGATGATTTAGTGAAAATATGGTTGTGATTTAGTTTCCCTCATGCTCTATACTTGACCTACTGGTCTCTCCAAAATAAAAAAATAAAAAAAAATCATTGGGATATTATTGGTATTTCCCATCTAGGATGTCAGAATCTATGGGTTGTATGGATGGCCGCAAGACTACACTATTCGGCTGACCGTGGCTCGAATTGCAAACGCGTGTAGGGATAGTAGTGAGTCGACGAGCAATGGGTACATGGATTCTATGTTTGAAAGCAAAATTATATGAATTACTATTATATTTGTATCTCCTAGACTCTATTTTGAGTGAGTGATTGGGCGTTGTAACTTGACACTATTTCATCAAAACCGTGCTTGTGAGCCTAGTATTTTAATTAGTCATTTTTCATTGTATCTCCTATTTTTGTAAATATTTGGTACGGAAATTTAGCGCTTATCATTCTCTAGAAAAAGCTATGATAGCATTTACATTACATGCATAAAAATGTGTGCAAATTGTAGTTCTAAATACAACAAAATTATGCGCCCATGTGTGTACGATGATCCCTTGCTTCGTCAAATTTAAGGGCAGTGCTGGTGTTGCCTGCATTCATGCGTCGACTCCTAGAGTGGCATATGTTGGCCTTGTTCGGTTTCTTAGGAATTGGGAGGGATTGACATGGATTGAAGTGGATTAGATCCCATCTAAATCAATATCCCCTCAAATTCTCTCTAATACACTCCAATCCACCTCTGAAGAGAATTGATCGAACAAGGCCTAAGGAAGAATACATGTATGGCATGCATTTCTGATACCTTCCATTCCTAGACTGGCATATGTTGCCCAAGAGTGAGCGACAACTGGATCTTACGAACGGTAAGGCTAGGTATGCCGGAGGTTATTTTTCTAGTGTATTGGGACGAAAATTTTCTGAGACTAGTAGCTGGGAACACGATACGAAGCCTATATATGTTCCTTGTTTAGTATACTTTTAGAGATACATGTATCGGTCATCAACCCATGTGATATGCATGGTTCAAAAAAGTACCTTAAATCAAAACTATACTATTGTGGGACGACAATTGTTTACACATCTACTGCGTGGAAGAAGTCATAAGTATCTGGATATGATAATTATAGCTCACGGATACCCTTTTTTTTGCGAATTCACGGATACCCTTCTAAAAATAGCCATCTATTGAGAAAATAAAATTGAGCACTCTACAAGATTTACACCTTAGTCTTTCATATCTGCAAGTACGAGCTCTAACCATAACCGACAATCCTTGCAAACAATTCAATGGCATATTAGAAGATTATTACTGATAAGATGGAAATGATTGGCGTTGACATAGGCTTTCCATCGATCTGGTGCCATGTTCTGATGTTCACTTAGATTGAAGTAGAGATGAATGAACATATCCGTCCACATAAACACACAGCCCTGTCCCCTTGCCTTGCCCGTAATAAGGGCATCAACAATGCAAGGTGCTTAAAGACAGTGCTTAGAAAAATAAATCGGTTTTTTAAGCATTGGTGTTTATTTATACTAGACATATGCCTAACTAAGCACCTTTCTTATACAAACTAGCTGAATGCCCGTGCGTTGCTATGGTCATCAAGTTTATTTTTCTCTCCCACATGTAATCATTCAACGACAAAACTATGGGAAAAACATGCAGTTTGGATTAACCAAACTACAGAACATCCTCTCACTCTCACCCTCCCTTCGGACCAATATGTGTACTTAGTATGTTATTTTTATCTACATAAATTTTCAAACAGATCACTGGTTCTACCAAATACTAATGCCATTTAATTATCCGTGTCACATTTTACATAAAAACTGAACATAGGACAATTTTCCTTTTTTCCATCGGCATGATATCACTACCATCAATACATAACGCATGTCATTTACGCACCAATACCGTGAAAAAATTCAAAAATATGTTATGATCATTAATACCAGATTGATACGAAAAACATAACATAAAATTAAAAGGTACTCTAGACATTTTACAGCAACCGACCTCACTAATTTCTCCCAAACACGTTTTACTACTCCAGAGCGCCCTTAGGTGGAGTGTAGTGGAGCCTTCCAAACAGTCTTAGTCTAGCCAAAAAAATAGCAATATAGATACATTTTTACAGAAAGATTAAGCTAACCTATATTAGTTCGAATAATTGTTATGATAGACAAAAAGAAAGTTATGAGCAGATGGTTTATCTTCATGGGCAATGCTTGACGGTCTTCACAACGATGGATGCAACTTGCAGAACATAAAAATAGACTTAATTTAATATATCCAAATTAATTTTGCAAGGTTATAACGTCAGTGATGTGTTTTGGGTGAATAGGATAGGGTACTTATCCATATCTAAGGTTATTATGATCATTAGAAAGTATGTTGCGAATAATTTAAGGAATATAATTTTCCTGATACATTATGTTAAACATTGGATTCCTTGACACATATGAATGTTGTTGAAGGTCCCTACTAAGACGAATAATATCTACTCCACATCTTATGAATAAAAAAACATGAAAATAGAAAATCGACTCTTTATCACCCAATTGACCGTGGGATGATGTACAACTCTCACATTCTCAACATATCTTAAGTAACAGTAGATGAAATATGGCCACATATCAGGTCCTACAGGGAACAATCAGAAATATGGCACAACTTGCAAACTAATAGAAAAACTGAAAGTTCGGATGTTGGCGCAAAATAGAAATAAGTAGATTTTTTCAAACCAAGATATTTGCACAAAATATACACATGCAAGTGGCTTGCTTGTTTGTTCTTCTTTAATCACCAACCACACCCACCCCGTAAAAAAAATTCACTGACCACACCCAAGTCAATTTAATCTCACTGCCTAAGAATAATGGAAACTGAACCAAGCGTAATAGCATAACTTGGGCCAGCCTTGTAGGATGCCTAGGCCTTGTGCAGGAGCAAGGAGTTGGTAATGCTTCTTACAAGCCTTGAGGCAATGGGCACTCCAGCACTTGCCACTACTCCCAGGTCGATGCCCGCCAGCGAATCCTCTGGCAATCAAGCCAATCATTGTTTCTTCCTCCCCCAACTCATGTGCAGACAACAGCAAGATATATATCAAAAGTTCATTTCATTTTGTGAAGAGAACCAAAACTGGCAATCATTACATTACATGTTCTAAATGCTACGGTATGGCAAACATATCAGTATCACACATTCAGAAATAAAAGTAAATGTTGAGGAGGAATGGTAACATAACTTTTACCTACTACGACTGTAAAAATACATGTTATAGAAAAGTGAGAAACCATGCTAAATTAAAAACATGGAACAAAATATAAACCTGGAATCCTAAAGGCTGGAACATATCCACTGAAAAGAGCATGCATTGAGAGATAAAATAAAATCCAATTTGAAACAGATGTATGATATCATTAGGAACATAATGATAATTGCCAAGTTGTAGAAAGATTCACATATATGCAAATACGTATGCATACTCTAGGCATGAGGTAAAGAATATAGACTGAGTATTCGTCGATCAAAAAGAATTCCCGGAGATCACCACGGGAAAGTGCACAAGAACTACCAATTAGATGGCAAACATTCATCCTTCCTTGTTGCAGTGATAGCATTAACGTACCAAATGGAAAGGGTATAAAACTCGGAGTAGCCTTACTCCAGGCAGAACAACCTATCAGTATGTCATGGAAAAATAAATTAAACTGACACTCCATTAGATACCTTACTCTTGAAATGCGATTCAGTTATAGCACAAGAAAAGTTCCAGCGGCGTCCATCATTGGTCATCCATGCATCTTTCTGAAGCGGAAGAACAAACCGCTGACTGCTACACTGTTTCTTTTGTTGAGAAATTTGGCACTACTTATCATTGGCGCTCATTTCTTCCTTTTTGCCAACAAAGACCATCACATTGTTGTAAACAAAATGGGCAAGCCACGAATGATACATGTCAAGTTTTGAGGCTAGGGTTGAAATGGACACAATTAAGAAATTGAAATGTGATATATCAACCAACAATTCAAACAAATACAACACACGATTTTTCTTCAGACAAGGCAGCAGCTTCTGATCAATCAATCGACGCCAGCATTTTGGGCCAACATAAGAAAAATGCACAAGTCTATGCTATGCCTCACCCTACTATTACATCAGTGTATGTCTAACTATCTACCACCAAACTCAATAACGCTCTCATTCATATGCAACAGTAAATCTCAATTTCACCACAACATAATCTGTTGACTTGAAATGCAATTAGTGAGATGTTCTCCCTTGGAAGCCTATTGACAAACTCTCGGCAGGAGGAGTGCATGGGTAGATGATGTTCGTATTGATTATGCGTGTCAAGAAAGGCCACACTCATCTATAGCACATCCTCCTCCATAGAGTCGCTCTACTTTGAGGGGTACCTCAAGTGCTCTAAACAAGGCCGCTATCATAATATGGCCCGTAAACTTACAAGATGGAGTAATGTACCGAAAGCAGCACTGTTTGTAGATAAATGGGTCAGGTAAAATGAGTGACTATACAAAGAATGGGCGTATTGGAAATTCAGCACAAGGTAAAATGAGTGATTGTATATCGAAGATTGTCAGCGAAGAATTTTGAATACTGACATCTTTCAGACTGTAATTTTCTCCGAGCCTGGAAATATGATGTCCATACTCGTCCCGTGCGAGCATTTATGGATTGTTGCTACTAATATAAGTTAAAGGGTGTTTTTATCAGCAGGAAAGTAGGTGTTGAAGAACTCAAAAAGTTCTCTTTATGATTGCTAAAAAAGCACATATGATGTCAATGGGATGGAATGCATTTGTCCATGATACTTTGATGGAACTGCAGTCTAAAACCTGTTAGTCAGTGCTATGTTGTCCACATGCCTTGTATCTTTCATCCCATTACGTGTGCATCTGCTGCAAATGACAAAAAAAATTATAGTGAGATGTCAGATCCGACCTGAAGTTTATGTAACCTAAAGAGTGACGAGGTTCGATCTCGTCAATGCCCATTGTTATGGACTTGGGTTTTGGAGAAGATGGGGATGCTGGAGATCGCGAAACGGTTAGCAAACAAGCAACACGGGGACACGAGGTTTATCCAGGTTCATAACAATGGGCATTGACGAGATCGAACCTCGTCAATTGGCGCCGTCTGTGGGAACTGGGGACGCTGATTGTGCGGTCGCGACGGTCCCATCACCTGCAATCTACGACCCATCCATGGAGAAAGCTGTTCCTGAAATCAAGATCTCGGCGGGATCCCTCGCCGCCACCGGTCAAATCACATCTGGCTCAGAAAATCTTCGGCGTCAGCATCTACAGCAAGCCAATATTGCAATCAACGCACATGTGATCTACAACTTGTCTGCGCCAACATCTTCAGTTTCATCATCCATATTTTGTTCGTCGCCAGTGAGATCCGTTCGTGGCTAACTAAAAATAGCGAATTTGCAATCGGTCGAGAGAATCCGAAGATCTCATCTGCAAAGTAAAATAGCTTGATCGGACCCGTATGGGTGCTCCTCTAGTGCGCATCACGTGAGCTGAGGCAGAATTTTTCAAGCAGGATGTGGCATTGGTCCAAGGCATGCACCGACTGCATGTAGAAAAATAAACATGACGTCAGATCGTGTCTCCATGGCGTGCACGCGCGGTGTGTTTCCCTTGGTGGCATTGCTTCAAATCCCAAGTCAATTCAATTATGCTGATTCAAAAAAGGGGCGTAAAGCGATGCAAATAGAAAAGAGCATGCATACATCGAATTAGCTAACACGCCAATCGAGTTTGGCCCGACGTGTTGGAACGGCGACGCACTGTTTGTATACGATATGAACCAGGAAAGGCAAGTTTCGGTGACTACGGCCGGTCCGCACAGCGGACTCCAGATGAAGAAAACTTGTCAACTACTACATGTCCGCCACGTCGATTTCGTTCAGTCACAATAAATCTACACCCAGGGGTTGTGCCCACACGACCTGCTGTGATCTTCAGCTGTAGCGACTCGCCGCTAATGTACTTGACTCTGGCGATCCGTTGCGGTCTTCGACCCCGACGACCTGGTGTACTCTTCGACTACGTCGACCTTCTGTGATCTTCAATTGCAGCAAACTGTTGCCACCATCGGCCTCGGTGACCCGCTGTCGCGTTGACTTCGGTCCGCCGCATCGGCTCTCGGACGCCGCCTCGACCACACCAACTCCACGCTCGGGGGCTGCGCCCACTTGGCCATACGACTCGCGACCATCGACATGTTGTGGTTTTCGACTGTGACGATCCTCTGCGGTCTTCGGTTGCGGTGACCCACTGCATCTTTTTGAATGCGACGACCCGACACGATCTTCGATTGCGGCATCTGTCGGCATCGGCTTCAGTGACCACGACTCGGGGGCTCCTTCGACTCCCGCGACCACGACACGCATGTCGTATTGGCTCTCGTGACCGCGATCTGCCGGTTGCGTCGGCTCCCGCGACCCGTTCACCTCGTCGACAACAAACAAAGCTAAGTTCACTATTCAGAGTTGATTTTCTTTCTTACTTTAAATCGCACTCAAAACACTCGGGGGCTCCGCCCTCTTCGAGTAACATAATGTGCCATCGGCTCCACGCACTCGAGCACCTCGAACGCGACAAGCCGAGTAGCTGATTCTGCCTGATCGTCGAATCCTTGAACTCCGAGTGACTCGACAAGGTACTAAGACTAAGGGTAATCAGGCTAATGAAAAGGCCTAGCATACAGTGCAAAAGTGACGACTCGATCGGCACCAGAATCTTACGATAGAAGCCGAAAGGAAAATATTTCTTACAAGATACGAGTACTTCACAATTCGTCATGTTTTTCTGCAGCTTACAAGGATGTCAAATGCGCCGAGCTATTCTATCGGGTCCTCCAATGGAGTCGACCAGCGCCAGTCACGTCAACAGACGCCAAGACCCGAGCCGAAGCATTCCTCGGATGACCACATCAATCATCGACAAAAGCGGCGCTGGCCGTGCACCGACAGAAGCAACGGCGTCGACTTCGTCCGCAACGTCGAGTCCTTTCGGCTAAACGCCGCACGACTCCGCCACGTCAACTCCGACTGCATCATCGATTCTTGGCTCCTTATGCATGAGATGCTGACTCGATGCACTTCCGGGTTAGTGGTTTCTCCTCGCATGAGTCTCCACTCGAGTCTGTGACTCGACTAGACACTCGGGGGCTACTCCTATCAGGAGCGCTGGTCGCGCACCCGATGTACTTCCGGGTCAGCGGTACGTCCACGAGATTGTCGACTACAACTGCACGATACAAGACTCGAGTCTCTGTCCGAGTCTACGACTCCTCCAGACACTCGGGGGCTACTCCTATCAGGAGCGTTGGTCGTGCACCCGAAGCATGAATAGCGTACTACGCCAATGATCTATTCTTCGAGTCCTACGTCGAGTCTGCGACTCCACTATGGACTCGGGGGCTACTCCCATAGGGACACTAGTAGAAAACAGGCCATCCGTCCACGCCCCCTCAGAGCACTAGTCCCGGTTGCGCCACCAACCGGGACTAATGCTGGCACGCGTCCCGGTTGGAGCGGGCACGGGGCCAGGGGGCATGGGTCCCGGTTGGTAAGGGGGCATGCGTCCCGGTTGGAGCCACCAACCGGGACTAAAGGTTTGGCCACAGCCACGTGGCGTGGCACGCACCTTTAGTCCCGGTTGATGGCTCCAACCGGGACTAAAGGCCCCTTGCCCTCTATAAATGCAACGCCCTAGCCCCCTCTGCCTCCACTCTGTTTTTTCGAATGGTGTAAGGTGTGAGGGTGTGTGCTAGTTTTTTCTCATGCATGCATTGAAGGTGTTTGTTGAAATGTTTGAGTGAAAAATCCAGTTGAATTTCTCATAGAACAAAAATATAGAAGGTGTCCGAGACGCACTTGAGCTTTCTCCTCTTTATTTCCCTCGATCGAGGTTAGCAATCCTATCTTTTCTAGGTCATTGATACAATTCATGTGTCGGTGTGAATTGGTTATTTCACTATTTACGATGTCCTGGTTTTTGATAAACTTACTTATATGATGCAGATGAACGGTCGGGAATGGATGTACGGTGACCGCGGTAGCCGGTATATCAAAGGCGTGGATAAATTTATCGATGTGGCTACGGCAAACAAAGAGAATGGATTTATCGTTGTCCATGTGTTCAATGTCGGAACAACAAGGAGTACTCTTCCTCGAAAATCATTCGCGCCACCGATTATGAAAGGTTTCATGCCCAACTATAATTGCTGGACCAAGCACGGGAAAGAGGGGTTATGATGGAAGATGGTGAAGAAGAAGATGATGATAACAACTATCATCATATGTTTCTGAATACGGTGATACTGCTATGGAAGACAATGGAGAGGAAAAAGGTGAAGAACGGGCATCGGATGAGCCTGATGAACTTGGTAGGGTCATTTCGATGCAAAGCGACTGGAAATGTAAAATGAGAAGTTGAAGTTAGAGGGCATGTTAGAAGATCACAAGAAATTGTTGTACCCAAATTGTGAAGATGGCAGCACAAAGCTCGGTACCACATGGAATTGTTGTGATGGAAGGCGAGTGTGGTCTAACCGACTCCTCATTTGAAAAGATGCTGAAAATAATGAAGCCAAGTTTCCAAAACATAACGAACTTCCCGAGAGTACCTCTGAAGCAAAGAAGACTCTCATCCTCGGGATTAGATGTGCAAAAGATACATGCATGCATTAATGATGCATCCTCTACCGCGTAAGGAGTATGAGAATTTAGATAAATGCCGGTATGCAACGCTGCGTTATAAGATCGACGAGATGACCCTGGTGATGTTGAGGAGAGCCCTCCGGAAGAGGGTTCTGCTAAGGTTATGTGGTATGCTCCTATAATACCAAGGTTGAAACGCATGTTCGTAAACAAAGAGCATGCCAGTTGTTGCGATGGCACAAAGAAGACCGTAAGAAAGATGGGAGTTGAGACACCTGGCGATGGGTCACAGTGGAGAAAAATCGAGAGAGACTTCCTGACTTTGCGGTGACGCAAGGAACTTATGGTTTGGTCTAAGTACGGATGGCATGAATCCTTTTGGGGAGCAGAGCTGCATCCAAAGACTGGCCCGTGACTCTATGTATCTACAACCTGCCTCCTTGGTTGTGCATGAAGCGTAAGTTCATTATGATGCGTGCTCATCCAAGGCCCAAGCAACCGGCAACGACATTGATGTGTACCTTAGGCCATTAGTTGAAGAACTCTTACGGTTGTAGGGCAAACCAGGTGTACGTGCGTGGGATGAGAACAAACAGAGCCATTTAATCTACGAGGGTTGTTATTCGTAACCATCAATGATTGGCCTTCTTAGTAACCTTTCGTGATGCACAAACAAGGGATATAAGGCATGCACCCACTGTTTAGATAAGACTGAAGGTACATATTTGCATAAATGTAAGAAGGTTGTGTACCTGGCGAATCGACGATTTCTTCCGACCAATCATCCCGTAAGAAAGAAAGCCAAGCATTTCAAAGGTGAGGCAGATCACCGGAAGAAGCCTGAACTCCCTGTCGGTGATGATGTATTTGGTATGGTCAAGGACACAGAAGTAATCTTTGTAAAGGGTCCCGGTCAATCAGTTCGAGCAACGACGCCGCTGGGACACGCACCCATGTGGAAGAAGATATCTATATTTTGGGAGCTGCCATATTGGAAAGTCCTGCGTGTCCGCTCTTCAATCGACGTGATGCACGTGACGAAGAATCTCTGTGAACCTGCTAGGATTCCTAGGCGTGTATGGGAAGACAAAAGATACACCAAGCACGGAGGACCAACAAATTATGAAAGGCCCAAAGAACATGCATACAGATAATAAGGCGGATAAAGGGCGTCACTTAAGTCGTGCCAGCTATGCTCTTACCAAAGGTAGAAGGAAATCTTTTTGAAGTCCTTTACACGATATCAAGGTGCCGCTGGCTTCTCATCTAATATAAAGGGATAATAAATATGGCGGAGAAAGTTCCAAAACCTGAAGTCTCATGATCACACGTGATTATGACGCAGTTGCTTCCGATTGCATTGAGGGGCTTCTACCGAAAATGTTCGAGTACCCATTGTGAAGCTGTGCATTCCTCAATGCAATATCTCGAAGGTAATCAATCCAGATATTCGCCAAGGTTACGAAGGATGTGGTACAATGTCTTGTTAGTTTTGAATTGGTGTTCCCACCATCCTTCTTCAATATTATGACGCATCTCCTGGTTCATCTAGTGGAAGAGATTGCCATTCTCGGTCCGTATTTCTGCACAATATGTTCCCTTTGAGAGGTTCATGGAGTCTTAAAGAAATATGTTCATAACCGTATAGACAGAAGGAAGCATCTCCAAGGGATATGGAGCAGAGGAGGTCATTGAGTTTTGTGTTGACTTTATTCGACCTTAAGCCGATTGGTGTTTCGACTCTCATGCATGAGGGAAGACTAAGTGGAAAAGGCACTGGGAAAGAAAGCACCGATATGTAGGGACGGGATTCTTTCACTAAAGCACACTACGATTCTACATAATTCCACCTTGGCAGCTCCAGATATGGAGGAACACAAGAATATTATGCGCTCAAAAACCCGGGAAGCTGAATCATGGATTACAGATGAACACATGAAGTGCTGGTGGTTGGATGCGACACATCTCTTGAATGACACCACTGTTGGAGATCAGCTATACTTGTTGGCGCGTCACCATCTTCTACTGTATTGAATTTCCAAGTGCGAAATAAATGGGAATACATTCTACACGATCGCCAAGATAAAAGAGCACCAACCAAAATAGTGGTGTCCGCTTTGATGCAATAGACGAGAATGGACAAAAGGACACATATTATGGTTACATAGAGGAGATATGGGAACTAGACTATGGAGTCTCTTTTAAGGTCCCTTTGTTTCATTTGCAAATGGGTCAACCTGAATGGGGAAGGGTAAAGATAGACCAGTTATGCGGAATGACAACAAGTGGATCTCAACAATCTTGGTTATAGAGATGAACCATTCGTCCTAGCCAATGATGTGTCTCGGGTTTTCTATGTGAAGGACATGTCCTCCGCATCAAAAAAAAGAAAAATATGCAAACGAATACATCATATGATGATCCAAAGCGTCACATAGTTCTTTCGGGGAAAAGAAACATCGTGGGAATCGAGGGCAAGATGTACATGTCGAAGATTATAATAAGTTTGATGAAATTCCGCCTTCACAAAGGAAAACTGACCCAAGCATTCCGTTAAGTAAAGAAGATGCTCCATGGTTACGTCAAGCGGTCATAAGGAATGACATATGCCAAGAAGTTCATGCTCATATTATGTAACTCTAGTTCATGTCTTTCATGGTTTGTGGCTTGACCAAGGATATTTTTCATGTTTGTGGCCTTTAGTCCCGGTTTTGTAGTCTCGCTTTTAATATTAATAAATGTCTTGAGTGTTAGTCCCATTTTGTGGCTGGACCGAGTGCCTCTATGACCAGTTTCTGAGATGCCGAGGACTGGGCTCCGTCGCATCTCCTCAAACTGATGCAGTGGTGTCCCCTCTCGAAAACCATCTTGCAGCTTGTAACTTCACTAACTAGATCAATACCTCGAGCTAACTAATTTCACATATTAGGAGTGCCTCTATGACCAGTTTCTCGGAGATGCCGGAGGACCTGGGCTCAGTCGGCATCTCCAAACTGGCAGATGGTGTCCATGCTCGAAAACCATCTTGCAGCTTGTAACTTCACTAACTAGATCAATACGCCTCGAGCTAACTAATTTCACATATTAGAGTGCCTCTATGACCAGTTTCTCGGAGATGCCGGAGGACAGGCTCCGGCATCTCCTCAAACTGGCAGCATGGTGTCCCTGCTCTCGAAAACCATCTTGCAGCTTGTAACTTCACTAACTAGATCAATACTCCTGAGCTAACTAATTTCACATATTAGGAGTGCCTCTATGACCAGTTTCTTGGAGATGCCGAGGATCGGGCTCGTCGGCATCTCCTCGAAACTGGCCGCAAAGGTGTCCTGCCTCGAAAACCATCTTGCAGCTTGTAACTTCACTAACTAGATCAATACGCCTCGAGCTAACTAATTTCACATATTAGGAGTGCCTCTATGACCAGTTTCTCGGAGATGCCGAGGACAGGCTCCGTCGGCATCTCCACGAACTGGCCGTAGTGGTGTCCTGCTCTCTAAAAGCATCTTGGAGATGCCTCAAACTGGCTGGAGGACTGGACTCACAAGGATGCATATTTATAGTACAAGCAGCTCGGCATAATGTCGACACTCACGACATAATGTCGACACTCACCCCTATTATTAGTGCTGTCTCATCTTTAGTCGGTTGGTGTCTCCAACCGACTAAATATCTTTAGTCCCTTGGTGACACCATCCGGGACAAAGTACAAGCCGCTCGACATAATGTCGACACTCACCCCTATTATTAGTGTTGTCTGGCCCACTCTGCCGCAATCCCTTTAGTCCCGGTTTGTGACTACATCCGGGACTAAATGTGTGTCGAACAATGATCATGTGTGTGTGGACATTGGTATGTAGAACAATGTTGCAGGAGGAAGTTTTCCTTTTGTCGCACGGAAAATCCTTTTCCATTTTCCGGCGCAAAAAGCAGCGTTTTGTGAAGTAACCACCAAAATGCCGTTTGAATGCTACCGTCCTATTTTCCTAAAATACTAGACCACCTTACATGGACTATATCCCAACCGTACAAATCGGGACTAAATATGAACCCTCTCTTTATATAGGCATTTCCCTCTATTTATTAGGTAACACTTAAGACATTTATTAATATTAAAACCGACAAATCGGGACTAGCTAACACTCAGGCCTAAAGCCGCCCCCTTTATCATAATCAGCCCTAGTCCTATAGTACGCAGCTTCAGGGTCTTCATCATCGTCGTCATCATCATCATCATCGTCACCTACCACTCTGGGGATCCTCAGCCCATCCATGGCATATACCAGGGGCCATTCCAGCCTCGGATTCACGGCAGGTGGGAGAGGGGTCTCCTGGAAGACGATGCGCCACCGCGGGATAGTGTGGGCCTGTAGGGTGGACTCGTGGCACCGAGAGGATGGTCTCCCGGCGATGTAGCGCATCACTTGATGATAGTACGGTTCTCCCCACGACGACCGGCTTCGTTGTGGTTCAAGGGTGGCGGGCCATCACCCTCGTACCTAGCGAGCTCCCTTTCCCGCCTATTAGCGAAGAAGGCATTCCAGATGTCATAGTTGTCGAGATCCCACTGGGGATCCATCCGCTGCTCCGGCGTGAGCTCGTGGTAGAAGTGGTTTCTGATGGCCGCCTGGCGTGCAGAACCTTGAGGGACAGGAGCCCCTCCAGCGCTCAGCATCCAGCTGGCGGGTACCCGGACAAGGGTAGTTGAGGCGCCTGGCGCCGGTCTCCTCGAGGGTCGAATGGCCCAGAGGCGTTGTCCATTGTTCTAAGAGAGGAAGGTGTGGATGTGTGGATAGGCATGACACGATCACCCTAAATATAGAGGAAAGGCGGGAAAACTTGGCGTGAAGCTTTGGGAAATGGCGGCGGAAATATCTTTAGTCCCTTAGTGACTACATCCGGGACTAAAAGCTCTAGTAGAAAGGAAAGGCGGAAAACTTGGCGGGAAGAGGTGGGAAATGGCGGAAAATATTTTTAGTCCCGGTTTGTGACTACATCCGGACTAAATGTGTCTGAACAATGATCATGTTTGAAAAACCTTGAAAATTACCTATCATGTTCGAGGTTTCATGGCTTTCGTCCAAATGACCGATGTTATGTGCTGAATCACGGCATAGTTTGTGATGTTGTGCCCATATTATGCATGTGTGGACATTGGTATGGAGAACAATGTTGCAGGAGGAAGTTTTCCTTTTGTCGCATACGGAAAAGCCCTTTTCCATTTTCCGAGCGCAAAAACGGGTCGTTGTGAAGTAACCACCAAAATGCCGCTTCGAATGCTACCGCCCTATTTTCCTAAAATACTAGACCACCTTACATGGACTATATCCCAACCGGTGCATCTCAAACCTTTTCGTCCATCCGGGTAAAAGGACAAATGTCTGCCGAATCGTGGAAGTGGGTCCGGTTTGTACTACAGTACATGATCTATCGCCGTGATTTTTGAAAAATCATTTTAGACTCGCAATATGTGGTTTCTTCAGAGATCAATGCAAGTTCTAACAATGCCCGTCCCTATCTTCATGCACACGGTTCGACCATAGTTAGAAATTCAAATAATTCAAAACGGGCATAATAAATTCAAAAAATCCGAAAATGAAAATCCTTGGCGTGGTGTCATATTATGTTACATAGTTGAAAGGAAAAATACCAGACTTGGTATATTGATCATGTTTCAAAAACCTTGAAAATTACCTATCATGTTCGAGGTTTCATGGCTTTCGTCCAAATGACCGATGTTATGTCTGAATCATCACGGCATAGTTTGTGATGTTGTGCCCATATTATGTATGTGTGTGGACATTGGTATGGAGAACAATGTTGCAGGAGGAAGTTTTCCTTTTGTCGCACGAAAAGCCCTTTTCCATTTTCCGAGCGAAAAACGGGTCGTTTTGTGAAGTAACCACCAAAATGCCGCTTTCAGAATGCTACCGTCCTATTTTCCTAAAATACTAGACCACCTTACATGGACTATATCCCAACCGTGCATCTCAAACCTTTTCGTCCATCCCGGTAAAAGGACAAATGTCTGTAGAATCGCGGAAGTGGGTCCGGTTTGTACTACAGTACATGATCTACCGCCTGTGATTTTTGAAAAAATCATTTTAGACTCGCAATATGTGGTTTCTTCAGAGATCCAATGCAAGTTCTAACAATGCCGTCCCCTATCTTCATGCACACCGTTCGACCATAGTTAGAAATTCAAATAATTCAAAACGGGCATAATAAATTCAAAAAAATCCGAACAATGAAAATCCTTCAAGTGGTGTCATATTATGTTACATAGTTGAAAGGAAAAATACCAGACTTGGTATATTGATCATGTTTCAAAAAACCTTCACAAAATGACCTATCATGTTCGAGGTTTCATGGCTTTCGTCCAAATGACCGATGTTATGTGTGAATCACGACATAGTTTGTGATGTTGTGCCCATATTATGCATGTGTGTGGACATTGGTATGGAGAACAATGTTGCAGGAGGAAGTTTTCCTTTTGTCGCACGGAAAATCCTTTTCCATTTTCCGGCGCAAAAAACGGGTCGCTTTGTGAAGTAACCACCAAAATGCCGTTTCGAATGCTACCGCCCTATTTTCCTAAAATACTAGACCACCTTACATGGACTATATCCCAACCGTGCATCTCAAACCTTTTCGTCCATCCCGTAAAATGACAAATGTCTGCCGAATCGGTGAAGTGGTCCGATTTGTACTACAGTACATGATCTATCGCCTGTGATTTTTTGAAAAATCATTTTAGACTCGCAATATGTGGTTTCTTCAGAGATCCAATGCAAGTTCTAACAATGCCCGCCCCTATCTTCATGCACACCGTTCGACCATAGTTAGAAATTCAAATAATTCAAAACGGGCATAATAAATTCAAAAAATCCGAACAATGAAAATCCTTCAAGTGTCATATTATTATGTTACATAGTTGAAAGGAAAAATACCAGACTTGGTATATTGATCATGTTTCAAAGGAAAAATCAACAATGGCCGCCCCTATCACTTCTTATGTTTATAGTTTTCTAAATTCCAAATTGATATTAAAAAATATAAGTTAATTCATTTTAATTGTAAATGGTTCATATTTTAAATGGTTACATTAATTATTTTTAAAAGAAAATGGTTTTGAATTATTTATTCAAATCCAAACACTTTTATGTTTAAAGTTTTCTAAATTCCAAATTAATTATCATTTAAAAAACAATACAAATTTAAACCCCAAAATAAAAAATAAGGCGGGAACAGAGAGAAAACACCTGAATTTTTTGAAAACAGGGGAATATGTCCCGGTTTGAGCCACCAACCGGGACTAAAGACCCCCTGCGCGCCAACGCTTGGGCTGCTGAAAATTTTGGAGTATAGGTCCCGGTTGGTGGCTCCAACGACGATGATTTTTAGTCCGGTTGGAGCCACCAACCGGACTAAAGGTCCTTCTTTATAATCGCATCGCCTCTTCTTCTTCTTCCCTTCTCCATTCTTCGCAACCCGACACAGCATAGAGACGCGCTTCGATCCCGGACGCCCGAAGCTGCCCCATCTCTTGGCCGGTGTCGCCACAAGACCGCCGCCTCCACCTTCATCTCCGCCCATCGCAAATGCCTCCGCCTCAGAGCCTCCGCCCGGTAGCGCGCCGTCCACGTCTTGGGCGCCACCTCCCTCTCCTCCCGATCGCCATAGTGCCGCCGCACTGCCACCGCTCGCACGCACGTGCCAGGCTCCTTTTTAGTTTTTTAGTTGATTTAGGTGATGATTATTTTAGGTGTATTAGTTGTTAGATGATTTATTTGTTAGATGATATAGGTGTATTTAGATGATGTAGATGATTTAGGTGTATTTAGATGATGTAGATGATTTAGTTGATGATTATTTTAGGTGTATGTGTAGATGATTATTTAGTTGTTAGATGATTTCGTTGTTAGATGATTTAGTTGTTTGGTTATAACTCGACGCCGCCGCCGCTCGAGCTCGACGGAGGCGACGCTCAAGAAGAGCGGCGCCGCCTCTCTAACGCTGCGGTGAGCCTCTCACCTCCCTTGCCTGCCCGCTTGCTTGTTGTAGCCGCCGCCGTCCCGGTGAGCACCACGGTGGCGCCGAGATGATGTCACCCCGGCCACGCCGACGCGTGGCCCATGGGCCCCGACCTTTGACCACGGTGGCTTGGCCGATGGCATAGGCCCGGACTCGATGTGATGGCTAGGTTCTGTCTTGTTAAAAAAACCCAACCCTTTTGATGTCATATTGACACAATTCAATTTTAAATGATTTAATAATTCCAAATTGATATAAACTTGTAAATTCAATATCTTTTTATTTATAAGTCGAAAAATACAAATAATATATCAAATTGTTCAGAAAATGAAACCTATCTATTTATCCTATAATCATGCATTGTTCAACAATTTAAATGACAAGTATAATTAGAAGAACAAATTCACCCTCTCATATGTTCCGAGTTTCCCGAGTTAGGGTTTTCACCGTCAACCCGATTAAATCGTCGAGCATGTCTTTAGGTTACATTCCAATGCAAATTAACTTGTCATATCATCATTTTCTTGAGCATTGCATCGATGCCATGTGTTGATTGTTTCCTTTTCGGTGTTTCGATTATTAGGTTTATTATTAGTTAGGTATTATTAGGTTTATTAATTAGTTTGGTATTATTGGTCTTCGCCCCACCGTCACCAATGGGTAGCCCACCGATTCACATTGCTCCAACGTGGTTAGATAAGGAATCATTAATACCCCTTAGGTGCATGTGGGTTCCTCTCATATGCATCGGAGGTTTCTCCGAACTAGGTTACACCCTCGGAACAACGGAATATTGATAACCGCTGATTTTAGCTAGAGTTACCTATCTACTACACGGTTTTTTTGTAGCTAGGTTTAGGTTTCTCTTCATTTTATTATTGTGTATGTATATATCGGTTTCTCCTTAACTTTATCCTTTAGCCGCTTTGACTTATTCGTTTTCCACCTATGCGTAAAATATGGATCCACACGCCGAGACGAAGAAAAGGAAGAGTTGATCCAAGGTGTGATCCGTGGGGAAGATAATTTAGACGTATCAACGTTTACGAACAACTCCGGTGAGGGTGATCCTCTTTTACCGGAGTAGACAACTTGTTTGAGGTTGAAGGTGTTGCCTCATGAGGGAGAAGGCGATGCCTTGTGTAACGAGAAGACGATCGCCCGGGAGGTGCATGTAATATAAATCAATTCATTAATTAATCATCTGCTATCTATATAGAAATAGTAACGACGATCTTTCTTCTTTTAGCCCTCCGGATCGAAGGAATCTCTTGAAATGAGCGCAGAGGCCCAACCAAAAGTTGGAAGACCATGAGAGGTTCAGATCGAAGATGTCGCTGTAGACGGCGCAATCGACCGCTCCGAAGTTGTCGCAACCAAATTTGTGGCACAATGCGGAGTAATCGTTAGGGACTTAATCCCGATCACCATTAGAAATTGGAATAGGCCTGCTAATGCGGCTGAAGAGGGAACATGTTTATTTGTCCCTAACCACGCCAAAGATTTAAGGAAGAGGCTCATGGTTAATTTCAAACTACAAGATAGAGCTGGATCCAAATGCGGAGGATCCGATTGAGGACGCCTTACAACATGGGAGAGCCATGGAGGCTAAGGTCGTGGAGTGGGCTTTGAAGAAGATGGCCCATGTTTCACCAAACTGGAAGAAAAGATTGCACCTTGACTATGTCGTGAAAGAGAAGACTCGATTTCAAGAAGACTCGTTTCGTAAGATAAAACCATTCGGGCTGAGTTTTTGGAATACAAGACATCGAAAAAGCTAAGGAAATGTCGCAAAGAATAAGCTGAATCGCTAACAAGAAGTATCACCATACTATGGGGCAAGGTGGCTCAGGTGGCATTCCTAAGTGGGAGAAACTTGAGCAGAACTGCGTGATAAAATATCACCCCAGAGATGACGATTGGGTAGAACGTGCAAGGAATTGGTTTTACGGGCATGGGGGCACGTTGGACTCGGAAGGAGGTGTATATATACCATACGACATAAAGAAGACCCCTGCCAATCGAGAGGATGAGAAAAGCGAGAAAGGCTGTTAAAGATGGGGACTTCATTCCCGATAGAGAGAATGATGAGATCACACTCGCCCTTGGAAATAAGGAACATGATGGACTAACACGAGGCACAATAGGCTCCCAATCATGGAGGACTGGGTTTCCCGAAGAGAGGAAGAAATATCCTGATAGAAGCCGTCAGAGGAGTAAGGACAGGGCGGCAGTTGAAGCAGAAAGTCAGAAAGAGCGAATGCGTTTAATTGAAGAACGATTAAAGCAACAACAAGATGAAATTAACTCACTTAAAGAGCAAAGTACTACCGGCGCCCCATCTCAGCAGCACACTGCATTCGATGCTACCGCCTATCGAATAATCGAAAAGCGATGTGGCTTCCACCGAGGTCCCGGTGATGACAATGGCGATGCCGATGATGCACGACGATGGCTCCTGGCTACCCGGTGGATGATATCACGAGATGACACATCTGCGAGCTACATGTCAAAGTTGTGAACATATCAATGAAGGTGGCGGTCGGCTATGCCTTACCAATTGGACCCACACCAACTTACCACGCCGTCCGGTTCCAGAGAGGGCTCTGTTGTCGGCGTGGATGAAATCATGCCCACCTTTGAGGTTTTGGATCTTCACTACCCGCCGGTGAAGGGGATGTATCTTTGGGTGACGCAAAAAACGTCACCATTCTATGGCCGAAGGATTGTATCGTGCTTCGAAATCACACGCCAAGGCCATCTTCGCCGCCGTCTCACCCGTCTCCAGCGAGGTCATCGCCGCCGCGGCAGCCGTCTTCGTCGCCTCACCGCTCCGTCGCCTCACCGTCTCCGGCAGCCATCGCCATGGAGCCATCGCCGCCTCGGGATAAAAGCGTAAGCGTCACATCTTGTCGTCGTGGCGATCGAAAACGTAAACAAGAGCCTCTTCCAAAAGTACCAACGGTTCCTCCCAAGAGAGCTTATGATCAGATCAAGAGGAGACCGCTGCTCGGTTGATCGGAAACGACAATGCGTTTTCGCTAAGCCGAGGCGACCAAAAGAGCCAGTTCCCCAAAGACCAAAGAAGAAAAAGCCAAAGTGTTGAAAATGCTAAAGACTCTTCATCAACCCGAGCCAAAGCTGTCATCGGACTATGAGCGTTCTATTCTCAAGTCACATGCGGCACAAAAGCCTCAAGAGCGATCGATGCAAGCGGAAATCTGTTGCCCACTCGAGAACAAGCAAATGACTTGCGCCTCTCAAGGTGATTTCTCAAACCAATGGGGTCGAGCAAATATGGGGCGAAGCGGTATGATCCAGAGGTAGTTGCTGTCGGAGAAGCTGCCGCTGCTCAAGGTATGAGTATTGCCCAAGACTTATCCCAGATTAGAGTTCTTCCCCGTGGTGAAGTAGCATACAAATACCGGACGGCAAACCTCTCGTCAAACCTGAGGAGGTAAATAATCTTTCAACAAAATGCGAAGATTGCATAACTGGTACATGCACGCCACAAGTGCCGGGCTAACTGGATAGTGCCGAGGGTTACAAAAAGCATCATGGGAAAGAAAGTGATGACATGATATCCATTGAATTTGTTGAGCTATTTCAATTATTCAATCAAGACGCCTTGGACAAATCGCTCATCGCTGCCTATTGTCCGTAAGTACTAATTCTGTAATTAACTTAGTCTCCAGCTATCTCACTTTGTTTATTGCATGTATATAATCATACCGTAATATGCGAATGAAGATTCTCGAATGCAGAGGACAAATCTATGATATTGGCTTCATTGACCCATATTGGGTTCATGAAGCTAATCTCAAAATAAGCCCCGAGGATACGGAGGATAATATAGTACACGTTAAGGTTTCAAGAAACCAAAAGGGAAATACTTTTTCCTTACAACTTCGAGTGAGTGTTATTGTCTTGTATACACTTTCTATTTCGCTTACTCGATGTTAAGTATATAATTGATTAGTTATGCATTCGCAGCTTCCACTATATTCATTAATCATTCAACTTGACAAAGGGCGTGTACTAGTCATGGACTCAAACATAAACCCTTGAGACGGAAGGACATGCAGATACTTCTCCATGTAATTCTAATCATTACACTATATTGGCAACGTTCGTGAATTTTATGATATCAAGTACTTAATAACTTCTTTTATTCGTTTTCTTCGCGGGCAGCGCTTGGAAGCAGTTCACCAAGAAGGCTAGGGTGTTTGGAAGAGGAGCTTACATTTCAACCACTAGATGTAAGCACCACTAGCTATATCCGCGCATCTCTTTGATTCTAGTTTTGATACAGTTATTATCATGCTTGATTATTATTTTGATTGAACTATGTTCTTGTGAAGTGCCCGACGAGGACCAGTAACAATCTGTGGATACTATGTTTGCGAGTTCATCCGCAGACGTGCGATGAGAAGGGCAGAAATTTAGAGCAACTCCACGTATGTAAACAATTTCTATAGTTTTATTTTCAAACAAATTGTGTTTAGTTTCATTCATATAGACTGACTCCTTTTTAAATCAGATCGAACGCGTCACGGACGGTCTTCGCCAAAGGATCGCACGAGCAATTCAGGAGGAATTGGCGGATTCTTGGATGCGAAGTCCTAGACCGAAGGGAGTACTATTCTGCTGTGTATAGACAATAGGGATTGTAAAAATAGCAACTCGATCCGTGTATAGACAAGGGAATACTTTTGTATGTAGTGCATGAACTCGATCCGTATTGAATGTAATATTGTCATGATGATCTTGTGTAATATAAGGTTCCTTCATTGATAAGTGCAAAACACTAAATAAACAATAAAACAACCTAAATGAATTCTCTGCCCACAAAAAGTGGCGAAAATGCTGCCGCTGCAACAAAATGTGCAAAATGAATTCTCTGCAGCGCAGAAATGGCAAATCTCTGCCAGAAGGTTATTAGTCCCGGTTTAGTTACGAACCGACTAAAGCCTCCTCGCACGGTGCAGCTGCCACGTGTATGATCTTTTGTCCCGGTTGGTGGGGCAACCGGGACTAAAGGTTCGGGCTTTAGTCCCGATTTCCCCGTCCCGGTTGGGCAACCGGGACTAATGCCGCTTACCAACCGGGACGCATGGGGTTGTTTCCACCAGTGGGAGGATGGATTCAAGCATCCGAAAAATTTGTGTCCTATGGACCTGAAGCCAAACAACGGCTGAATTAAAGTCTATGCTTGAGTATACGACTCGAATAGACACTCGGGGGCTACTCCCATAGGGAGCGCTGGTCGCGCACCCTATGAATTTTTCGACTGCGATCCTTCGGATCAGCATGAAAAAGCTTTTCGGCAACTCTGCCCCAATCAACGATAAATGAGAAGCATTCTCTTTGGCCGCCCGAAACACCTCCGCGGTGATAAAAATTTCAGATGATGCATCTGCGACGCAAAGATAAGACCTACAGATACCATCTGATGGCCTGGCAACGCACACGATTGCGCTCTGCTAGTAAGAATCCGTGCCAGCAGGCGCGATGAAAAATCCCGACGGACGCATTGGTTATATCATTTAAATTCACTGGAATTCCACTCCTGTAATTCCTCCGCGGCCTAAGTCAAATTACGCCAGCCTATGTTCCGGATTCGAGTCGAGGGACTCGAATCTGAAGAAGATCATGTTGTTTTGTCCTAAGACAGTTAACTGACCCTGATCCATCGGGACAGTCAGGCACACGCATCAACAATCCCTACACATTCTCTTGAAAGACAGAGTTGCACCCGAAGGATTGAAGAGTCCTCAGCCGAATCTGCGATTCGACTGAACACTCGGGGGCTACTGACATGGTTATACCCTGCGGGTACACAACTTCAGCATACCTAGTCCAGCTCAAGGAAGTCCTACGACAAATATACGTTGGCCCATGAAGACTTTCGGGTGGCCAGGACCCATGACACCCTCGGATCCTTGGAGAACAAGACTAGAGTAGATAGAAAATTCAAAGGGGTAAACCCTAAACCTGTAACCGACTCGATCTATGCCTGGGACCTTGCCTACCTCTATATAAAGGCTAGGAGGGCACGTCGAGGAGGCCCTGACCTCATACTTTCGCATACACACCTCCACGCCAGATTGCATCTACGCACCCCTGTAACCTTCAGTTCCACCATAATCAGAGCAGACAAGTAGGAGTAGGGTTTTCCCTCTGGGGGCCTGAACCTGGGTAAACCTCGTGTCCCCGTGTTGCTTGTTTGCTAACCGTTCCACGATCTCCAGCATCCCCATCTTCTCCAAAACCCAAGTCCATAACAATGGGCATTGATGAGATCGAACCTCGTCAAAGATAATAATCCCTTAGAAGCTTGTTTATCTCAGAAGAAACATGTAGAATGTGAGAACATAGTATGTAGCTCCTTCAGAACTCAGAGGTCCATCCTAGTTTTGTTGTTGGGTAGACACTCTTTTGCGGTATCAAGGGAGACATGTGTTTCTCTAGAAATACTGGAAAGTTTTGCAACCTTTGGCTTCAAGAAATACCGGGGGTAGCACAACTAAAACATAAATATATGTCTCATGAAAAATATTATTATACATCAGATAGTTGGCAAGAGAGCAACTAACCAATAAATTTCGAATTATGTCAAATGAAGTGGCCAAAATATACTGAAGTCAGAGTGACATGTTCATGGTTCCAGAGAGAATAAAGAGGGTAATGAGATATTTGTGATAATATGCCATAAGCATATAATGCACATGTAATGGGTCCATGAATCCATGAGATATATCTAGAAGGGTTGAACCTGAATGTTATGTTCCTTTCAGCACCATCATCACTATTTTGAGATAAACCACTGTCTTCACTATATAGCATTTCATCAATTGTTTGACTGTAGTATTAAGACTAATCATTGACTTACCAAAAGGAAACCAACCAATAGTTCATTTCATTCATGCTAAGATAAAAATCTGAAAGAAAAGGATAATTTACATAAGAGAACCACTTCTTGATGTAAACTTTGCAGCTGACACAAACAATACACATAAGAGCTATACAATCGCCCTGGTACTTGAACGAGGAAAATAAATGACAGAGTTTCAATTCTCACCTTATTCCAAGCATTTCATCTCATCTAAATTATTTATGTCTTGGTCCCTCTAGGGCTGCAACAATAAAAATATATATACAATCTTCAGTGGGCATAATTATCTGTCTTAAATAACGGCAACAGTACCACAAGTGTTGCTGCACTTGTCTAAGAAGTATTGGTGTATGCCTCCGTAGATGATCTAACTCAAGTATTGATCTGATTTGGCCATCTTCAGGTTCTTTCCACCTACTATATATCTGAGTAATTTAGAGTTACTCATTCAATGGAGGGAGGCAGGAGCGTCTGAATGTTGTGTTCTGCTTACCAAGCTTCAGAATTCTTGGAGGCGATCGTGTGCTCTCAGTGGTTTTAGGGTTGTGGTTGATGGGGACCACGTGGTTAGCTCACTACAAGCAGAACTTCAAGATGTCTCTGGTATTTGTAATCAGATCGATTAAGCATTGTGCAACAAAATGAAGTTTTAGACACACGTAACTCCATTGCAGAAAATTGAATCTTCACTTGATTTTAATTAACTTTAGGGAACTTACGTGAACAAACTTAGGTGTTAAATTAACGAGGACCTCGCGAGCTGCGCGCACCGGTCCTGCTAGTGGAAGAGCGCGTCCACGAGGGGGCTAAGAGCGAGGGACGTGGAGGTGCACGCGGCACCGGCAGCGGCGGCGTGGGCGGTGCCCATGAGCGCGCCTTAGATGGACAGATCCTGGTCGTGGACGCGGCGAGGATGCACGACACGAGCGTGGTGACGGCGGCGATGGTGTGACGTGGAGAAGATCTCAAGGAGGCAGAAAAGTGTGCGCGTCCACGACGAGGAGGATGCCTGGTACGAGGGCGACAACTTCACGCGGGTGTGAGACGGCGACAAGCGCGCGGAGGTGGAGCCAGTGGTGCCACAATGAAATCTTGCTGGTGGGATGGGGACAAAGGCGGCGGCTGAACCCTATCGGCTCATGATCTGTACGATGGGACCGTTTGTCTTTTTGATAGTAGAGAGGTAGAGAAACCGGCAGTTTCCACTTATCGGTGGCAAAGCAGTGTAATTAGCTTAGCGATGGACTATCATCAGATGCAGATATACAATCCTGATTGTTCTAATGTTTGATGTTAAAGTGTCAAAGTACAACTGCGTCCCCAAAAAAAACGACCTAGCGCTCCCAGGGGCGACTAGGGTTTGCCGTCCTCCGCCGCCGGAATCTATCCCGGCAAGGAGTCCTTCTCCTTGTAGTTTCAGTTTCCCTCTCTCACCAGAGGTGCGGTGGGTTTTGGCTGGCTCCTCGTTTCACAATTCCTTCCCCTGGATCAAAACTAGGGTACGTGTGAAGGTTTTTGGCAGAAGCGATCTACATGAATTCGTCTCCATCAAGTTCGTCTAATCGGGCTGGTGGATCTGGCAGTAAGGAGACCGAACGGATAGATGATATGCTGAAGCGTCTTGGCATTGAAGAGGATGAATTCGATGACCTAGTTTTTGAAGAAGCAGAAGATGCTCCGTTGGAAGGTATGAAGTGGATGGCACTTGTAAGAGTTCATACTTCGAATTTTTTTAGTCCCCAAACCTTTGAACAGCATATGCGGGTTGCTTGGAGCCCGGCGAGAGAAGTAAAGTTCCAACACCTAGAGGGAAATTTATTCACGGTTCAGTGTTTCTGCTTGGGAGATTGGTTGAAGGTGGAAAAGGGAGGTCCGTGGTTGTTCCGACAATCTGTGGTATGTATTGAACCATATGATGGATTAACTGACCCTGATACAATAGATCTTAACTTCTTCACGACCTGGATTCAAATTCATAAGGTTCCGGTTGGGTATAGGAATAAATCCTTGATTACAAATCTAATAGAGAAGAAAGCTGGGAAAGTGATTGAGGTTGAGCTTGATGTTCAAGGAGCCGGAAATTTTGTCAGAGCTCGGGTAAGGATGGATGTGAGGAAGACTCTGGCTCGGTTTGTGTCTATGTCAAGAGGTGGTCAGCGGGAGATCTTTCAAATTAAATATGAGAAGTTGCCACGGTTCTGTAGTGCATGTGGGTTCATTGGGCACTCATATCTTGAGTGTGGCTCAGGAGAGCATGTGGAGGAATCTTTGAAGTGGGGCGATTGGCTTAAAGCCGAATGGGAGACTTGGCATGGCCGGGGTATTGGTGGCACCCGTGGCAGAGGTGGTGCTGGTCGCGGACGGGATGGCCGTGGTGGTCGATTTAACGATGGCCGTGGAGGTCGCTTCAATTATGGTCGGGGAAGGGGCCATGATGGTCATGGAGAACGTGTTGGTATTGAACCAACCGGATGTGATGGAAATATAGTGAGCTGGAGAGGTAATGCAGTCGCTCAGGTTGGTGTTAATGCTAGTATTGAAGAGGATCTGGAGGACACTGCCACGAGTCCAGAGAAAATAAAAGATGCAACTATGTCAGAGCGTGAGAATATAGACTCTGGGATTAAGAGAACTTTAATTGACGATCTGAATGCATCTGTATCACATATGGAGGAGGATAAGGTAGGGGCTGCCTTGGCTGCTATTAATGGCTCTCTTATTCCTGATGCTAGTATGGTTGATGCGGTGGTAGGTGGAAGTAACAAACGCCCAAAGAAGGACGGAGCTAACTCCTCTTCACTAGGATCGGCGGGTTCCCTTGAGGAGCCTGTCCGGTCGCAATGAAGATCCTTTCTATGAACTGTCAGGGTTTGGGTAACGCCCCGACAGTTCGAGCGCTTTCGGATGTGCGAAGGCAATGTGACCCCGAGGTGATTTTCTTGTCAGAGACACACCTCGATGATTTTCCAGCAGAGTGTTTGAGAAGGACATTGAAGATGGATTTCAAAATTGTTAATCCTAGTAGTACAAGAAGTGGTGGTGTTATTCTTTTTTGGAAGAGGGAGGTTGCGGTTCAACAGATCTTTTCTCATCCTAAATATATAGATGTGAGAATTGTGGAAGGGGCCAACAAAGTTTGGAGGTTAACGGGAATCTATGGAGAGCCTAGATGGCGAGATAAATACAAGACGTGGGACAAGTTACGAGAGCTGAAAAGCCAACATGATTTGCCGTGGGTGGTTTTAGGAGACTTTAATGAAATATTGTATTCACATGAGAAGGATGGAGGTAATCCGAGGCCCCCGAGTTTTATGCAAGCCTTCCGAGATGCATTAGACGACGGCGAGCTGGAGGATCTTGGGTTCTCGGTGACTCCTTTAGTTGGAAGCGTGGTCGTTTGAGAGAGGCTTGACAGAGCTGCAAACAATGCATGGTCGTTGATGCATCCAGGAGCTAAACTACAACATATGAGCTATGCTCATTCTGATCATAGGCGATCCTCCTTGACACGGAATATCAGGCTGATGCACCCAGGTGAATTCTGGTCAGTGTCGTTGAGGCCAGATGGTTGCAGGAGAAAAATTTCAGAGATGTTGTCAGTCAGGCATGGAAGCTGCCACAGCGTCACCTGATGGGAGTATTCTTGAAAAACTTGGGCATCTTCACAGATCACTGCACGTATGGGACAAAACAGTACTAAAAAGCCAAAAATAGATTACGTGCAGCTCAACGGGAATTTGAGAAAGCTGTCTCGGTGCAATCTCTGATGAAAGCGAAGAAAAGGCAAAGGAGATGGCTGAGTTGATCGACATGCTTCTTGAACAGGAGGAGGTCCAATGGCTTCAAAGAGCGCGAGCAAATTGGTTACGATAGGGGGATCGTAATACATCCTTTTTTCACAACTTTATACGGCTCGTCGAAAAAGAATTATATAAAAATTGAAAAATAATATGGATGAGTGGGTGGAAGGTACGGAGATGCTAAAACCTTTAGTTTTTCAATATTTTGCTAACCTCTTTTCTTCTGAGGTGCATGAGACAGATCCGGCTTTTCTAGAGAAAATCTTGCCAAAAGTTACTCAGGAGATGAATGATAAATTGATAGCTCCTTATACTGGTGATGATGTCAAAAAAGCAGTTTATAGTATTGGTGATTTTAAGGCCCCAGGTCCGGATGGACTCCATGCGGTATTTTATAAGCATTTTGGGATATATGTGGGCGAGATCACGCATGATGTTTTGCAGGCCATTAACACGTGTACTATCCTGAGGGGTGGAATGATACCACAGTGGTACTAATTCCAAAAGTCAATGATCCAGAGTCCATAACTCAATTCCGCCCAATAAGCTTGTGTAATGTTATTTATAAGATAATTTCAAAGATGTTGGCTCTGAGATTGAAAGATGTGTTGCCTGAGGTGATTTCCCCAATGCAAAGTGCTTTTGTCCCTGGACGCCTCATTACGGACAATGTACTTGTTGCATATGAGAGTGTACATGCTATTAAAAATAAAAGGAAAGGTGTAATGGGATCTTGTGCTGTCAAGTTGGACATGCACAAGGCATACGATCGAGTCGAGTGGGTCTTTCTAGAAAACATGATGGAAAGATTGGGGTTTCATGAGCAATGGATTTCTTTGATTATGTCATGTGTTACCTCTGTGAGATATCAAGTAAGATTCAACTCGGAGGAGACTGATGTGTTTACTCCTACTAGAGGTCTTCGACAGGGGGATCCACTATCCCCATATTTGTTCCTTTTGTGTGCTGAAGGGTTATCGAGTCTATTGTTGTATGAAGAAGAAGTTGGTGGCATCGATGGGATACGGTGTGCAGAAATGCACCGTCACCACACCTTTTATTTGCTGATGATTCCTGATTCTCATGAAGGCGGATATGACTAATGCAACTTCCTTGCAACATGTTCTTGAATCCTACTGTGCAAACTCGGGACAATTGGTGAGTGTGGCTAAATCTAGCATTTTCTTCTCTCTAATACTCATGCAATTTTGAGAGCAGAAATATGTGAGATGCTTCATATTGATACAGAGGCCTGTCGGATAAATATCTTGGACTCCCAGCCCTGGTGGGGGCTGACCGTAGTGATTGTTTTGATCATTTTATTGAGAGGATCATCCAGCGGATTTGTGGATGGAAGGAAAAGCACCTATCCATTGGAGGGAAAGAAATTCTTCTCAAAGCAGTTGCCCAGGCTATATCTGTTTATGCTATGTCTGTGTTCCTTATTCCTAAAGCGATTTGCAAAAGATGATGGACGGATAGCTCAATTCTGGTGGGGACGATGAGAACTCTAAGAAGATGCATTGGCTGGCTTGGTGGAAATTATGCTATCCTAAGAAGGAAGGAGGATGGGATTTAGAGACTTCCATTCTTTCAATTTAGCCATGTTGGCTAAACAAGTTTAAGGGTTAATTAATGAACCTGATTCTCTTTGTGCAAGAGTTCTGCGTGCCAAGTATTTCCCTGATGGCGATATCCTAAAGGCTGGTCCTAAGGCAGGTTCGTCTTTACTTGGCAAAGTATACTTGCTGGATTAACCACGTTCAAAAGAGGATACATATGGAGGGTTGGGAATGGAGAAAATATTAGTATCTGGACCGACCCATGGATACCATCAAGCCCAACTAGGAAGCTTATTTCACAACGAGGAGGTACAGTATATACAAAAGTAAATGCACTGATCGCCCCTGCCACTGGTCAATGGGATGAACAATTGCTGGATGCACTGTTTAATCAGGTGGACGAAGCCGTATACTGCAGATTCCTCTTAATCTTCAAGGTTTTTCGGATTTTATTGCTTGGAATTTTACTAAACATGGTGCGCACGGTCGGTCAGGATATCATTGTCAATGGCGCCATCAATTTGGCCCTAATGCAAGTCAACTTTCTTTACCTGGTAGATCGGCATCTAATCCAGTATGGAGTATGCTATGGAAGTTGAATATTCCCAGTAAGGTAAAGATTTTTATTTGGAGAGCGTTGCATGGCATTATACCTCTAAAAGTATTCTGGTTAATCGTCATATTGGTAATAGTGGTCAGTGCCCAATATGCCGGATACATGGAGGATATTTTTCACCTTCTGTTTCAGTGTGAGTGCACGAGCTATGTGGATGGAGTTAGGTTTAAATGAGATAATTTCAGAAGCGATGGTTGTCAATCGAGCTGGTTCTGCTGTGCTTGAACATTTGATGATGTTACCAAACAATTCATTCCCTTGATGGAGACAGTGAAGCTTAAAGAAACGGTTGCTGTGACATGTTGGTACTTATGGTGGATACGTCAACGCATTAACCCTGCGAAAGTGTGCCGCCAATATACAAGTGTAAACTCTCAATCTTGGCTATTACTGCAAATGCCGTAAAATAAATAAGGCTCGGATGGTGGGTAGCTCAGAAGTGGACGAGACCTGAACCTAGAGTCCTAAAACTAAATGTGGATGCGTCATTTTATGCTGACTTGTGTGCAGGTTCAGTAGGGGCAGTAATTCGAGACTATGAAGGAAGTTTTGTTGCTGCAAAGAGCGTTCTATTACCGCATGTCCACTCATGCGATGGCTGAGGCGCAGCGAGAGTAGGCCTGTCCTTGGCGTCTAGCCTAGGTTGCAACAGAATCATCATGAGTCGACTCTATCGAGACGATTGAAGCATGTTCTGGGAATCAAGATGGTGGTCCGAGGCTGCAATTTCGCAGATTGTGTGGATTTAGCGTCTTCTATTGGTAATGTGGTTTTTAAATTTTGTCCGAGGGAAGCAAACCAGGTAGCTCACGAGATTGCTAGATTTAGCTTTTTGAATAATATTGCTTGTAATTGGGTCGATGAACCCCCTAGCTTTATTCTTGACAAGTTCATAAACGATGTAACTATTGTTGATGATTAATAAAGCCTCGCAGCAGGACGGAGTCCGGCTGCTTCCCTCAAAAAAAAAGTGTCAAAGTACAACCTATCAACACCAACTTCTTTTAATAGTAAAGATTTTCCATCCTTGATAAAAATAGAGCATCCTAGAACATTAGGCGTGTTAATTTAGTAAAAGCTTACATGTCTGCTTGATAGGTTGATAGACGTGATGGAATTGTCCATGTTGTTCAGATACGAGTGTTTCTCGTGACTTGTTTACTTGAAGAACATAAGACCAATAATCGTGTACCTCTTTTTGATGTGTGTTGATGTGATGGTGAGGAGACTTCGCCAGCCAAGGGGAGGGGAGAGGGTGGAGTTGCATATAGAGCTGCCCACAGGAGCACATATCCTTAAATACAAAAAGATGGAGATATTCAATACCCATTCTCATAATTCAACCAACATTAGAGACCTTGATCTCTATACAAGAATATACTTACGAAGGATACCACATATTCAGTACATGAACAAGCAGAAGATTAACTTTTAAGTTTTTACATTCCCTGAATCATGTAAAGATTGAAGATTTTCAATCTGGTAGTTCACATACCAATACAACAAGCACCAATTTATAACATTCATTTTTTATAAAAAGGCTTCACCTACGGGAAGGCAAGGACATTTAGATTTGTCACTTCGGAGATGGTATGTAGATTCTGAATGATTCCTTGAAGAACCTGTGAAGCTACATCGACCTTTTTTTACTGATGTAATAGTCTAATCAATAATGCTAATTCTTGCTTTTATATATTATAAATAACCAATGGTGGTCAAATCAGAAAAATAACCTATCTCTCTTAAAGCATACCATATTAATCTTGCCAATGGGCACGCAAATAAAACATGATTAAAATTCACTATGAGATTGCAATAACAAATACATAAAATTTAGGTAAACACTAATGTCATGTATACATAGGAAATTCTAAGAAATGAGGAGTAAATAACTTAGAAAAATATTCTATATCATCTTATTTAGAGACTCAACCTCTTAGGAAATTCTCCATTTTGCAGTTCTGATTCACACCAATGAGTATGCTAAACAATCTCCAAGCAAGGTCCAAAATGGAGCTTATGCACCTACGGTTGAAGACTCATGATTGCATAAGCATTTCAGTATTTGTGAGATTGTCAATTCGCAGCGACACCGACAAGTGCCAAAACTCTATCCAATCTTGTAAAACTAATGGGAGCATAATACCACGGTTTCTCCTGTGACCAGATAGGAAATCAGTGTAGCTAAATTGATGAATACTCCAGTTGTTCATGTAAAATACAACAGCAGGAGTAGAAGCACAACGACTTGGTTGGTGAAGACACGATTGTGCGGGGATGACATGGCCCGCCAAGGGATGGAGAGGGCGGCGCCTGCACACGGACGAACAGATCCAGCATCACGCCCAGATCCTTCCGGCCGCACTCCTCCTGCCTCGCTGTCGACGGGAACGTCTCCTCCCACTGAAAAAAATTCCGCCTCAAATCTAGGGTTTGATCTCTGGTGGGCTGAGGATACAACCATCCTCCTAGCCACCCAACCACATGTTGGTTTGCCACATCCTTCTTCAAAATCATTGGTACTACACACATTTCCGACGCCTTCCACTTCTAGAATTGGCATATATTGTGTGAGAGTGTTGACCGGACCTCCCTTCATTCTATGTTATTCTTCCTAGAAGATTGGAACATATTTCGACCGACTATTTTGAGATGACAACATATATGGTCCCTTTTTATATATGTTTTTACAATGAACTCATGTGATCTTCTCGATTACCAAAAGTACTATATGAATAAAAAATAATATTACATGTACACATTTATTGAATGGAGAACTTGTAGGAACTGAATATGCATGATAACAGTCGTCCTAGGCTTTATTTTTGAAAATAGCCATCCACAGAGAAAAGCAAGATAAGTAGTATTCTAGATTCAAACTTAATCGATCATCTGCCCAGATATTCGCTCTACACAAGTACAACCCATAATCCCCTAATCAAACAACATGAGTGGTTTATATATATACTCCCTCCATTTAGAAATATAAGATATTTTAGCTTTGTGAAATAAATGTATCTAAACGCATTTTAATGTATAGGTTCACTCCCAACCTCTACAAACCTATATACTAAAAAAAGTCTATATACATTCGATTCACAAAGCTAAAACATCTTATATTTCTAAACGGAGGGAGTATTAAAGAATTATAGCCGTCGTGTGTTAATGAGATGGGAATGCTTGGAGTTGGCATACTCTTTAAATCGCTAGATCGGCCATGTTCATGGAAAAAACTGAATACTAGTGGCATTTGACTATAAGATTGAACAAGTTGCTTGAGAGATGAGTGAACATATCGTATCGGCCCATCCTCATGCAAATCCTCACCACGCAAACATTCACAAGAATGGAGATCCAGACATTCCAAGCATCATAGCATCTCCAGCAGCCGCGCTAAACAGCACCTTCGCTAAAATAAACGCCGATATACAGTGCGTGGCGCGATTTTCGTTGCTCCAGCAGCCGCTGGAAAGCAGCGCACACGGTAAATAATTTGCCGCGGGCGGGGCAGTGCGCTATTCTGCGCCCAAAATTTGATGCGTCGACTGGAGCACGCGGTAGAGCTACGGCAACGCAACTGACATGGTTATACTCTACGGGTACGTGACTTCAGCATACCTGGTCCAACCCAAGGAAGGCCCACAGCAGACATACGCTGGCCCATGAAGATTTTTGGGTGGCCAAGGCCCATGACGCCTTCGGATCCTTGGAGAGCAAGACTAGCATAGATAGGAAATTCAAAGGGGTAAAACCCTAGAACTTGTAACCGACTAGGACTATGCCCGGGACCTGCCTAAGTCTATATAAAGGCCAGGAGGGCACGTCCTAGATCTCTCGACTCATACTTCAAGACACGCACCTTCACGCCGGATCGAATCACAAGACCAGAACCTTCGGTTCACCGTAATCAAGAGCGTGCATGCAGAGTAGGGTTTTCCCCGGGCTCGAACTCGTAAATCTCGTCCCTGGTTGCTTGTCTAACTTCCATGATCTCCAGCATCCCCATCTTCTCCAAAACCTAAGTCCATAATGGGCATTGACGAGTCGAACCTCGCCAATTGGCGCCTCTGGGAATCGGGTTGATTGTGCGATCGTGACGGTCCCGACCCGATCGATCTACAACTCTGCGGCGACGGAGAACCACCTCCTCAAAGCCGCTTTCGACTTCACCGCCCACTCGCCGGCCACCATGAAGGATTTCGAGCCTGTAGGCGACGGACTCGAAATTTTGTTCGGGAGCTTCGCCAGTGGGACAACCGCACCTCCGCCTCGAGCGGGTGCCCGTGCCATCAATCAGGCCCGCCTCGTGGGATCCACACCCCATGCTGTGCACATCACCTTCGACAGATGAGTTCTACGACAGCAACAGATGCAACTCCGATCTGTGCGATCCACCTTCGGAGGAGGGGACCTACGGTTCCGGATTCGAAAGCTGCGGCAGCAGCGGACCGATCTACGAGTGCTACCAATGCGCCGCAGTCATCCAGGAGTAGCAAACGCCTAACCCGCCGCCCAACACGAACCCCAACCCGCAGGAAAGAAACGGCAAAAACGGCTGGAACAGAAGAAGCCAGTCCCCCCACCCAACGGGGAAAACAACGGCCACCTCATCCAACTTAGCAAAGAAGGATGGGTCCAGGCACGCCGTGCCGTCGCAGACGACATAGTCCTGCCTGTGGACTCCCCACATGACCTACTGATGGCATACCACTACCTCCTCATCGAGGAGCACAAGAAGCAAGTCAAGATGCAGGAGACGCTCGATAAACGCAAGCAAGCAGCCTCCAGTCCGCCATGACGAGCCGCGCTCTCCGCCATGGCACCCGTCTCTAGCACAAATGGAAACCAGGGAAACAAACACCGCTCTCAGGTGGAGAACATGGATCCCAGGGAACGCCGTGATGTGGCCCGAACTCTCCACACATCGTTCATGGATATGGATGCTGACGGCAACATCATCCCGAAGACACCGCAAGCTGCGATCATGGCAGCCACTGCGTATCTCGCGGCCCACCCACCTCCGGAGGGGGACCCAAAAAGATCCATGCATAAGTCCGCACTCACTGGACTCGGACTTGTCGGAGCTGCACTCCACGAAGATGCTCCTGCAGAGCCGAAGAAGAAAGCTCCGGCCGGGCGCGACCGGAGCCCCACCCCTTCATCCGAAGAGGAAGAGGAACACGACCTTCCTCGAAGGAAGAAGAGCTCGCATCTCCATAAACGTGACTACGACGCCAGAGACGCGCTTACACAGCGCAAAATCGACAAAGCGCGAGCAAAACGTGCATGTTCGTCTGAATCCGAGATGGACGAAGACGAAGGAGAACTCTGTGGAGCCCGATGCTTCAGCAGATCTGTTCGGCGAACGCAGATGCCACGCAATTTCAAGCTTCCTTCGACTCCAAGTTCAACGCACGCAAGATCCAAAATCGGCTGACCATCCATTATTCGTCAAGCTGCACGGCGGTAACAAAGAAACCGCCATGCAATGCCTTCATTTGCAGCTGACAGGCGCGGCGCGGGTATGGCTCAGCAGCCTATCATCAGGATCCATCCGAAGTTGGGAGGAGCTAGCTTACAGCTTCATCCGAAATTTCAAGGGCACCAGCAAGAGGCCCGCCTCAATCGAAGAGTTGCGAGCCTGCACTCAGAGAACGGGTGAATCTATTCTCTCGTACATACTACGCTGGTCTACCACCAAAAACTCCGCAGCACACATCTCCGAAGAGAGAGCCATCGACGCCTTTAGGGACGGCGTTAAACGCCAAGATTTCAAGGAGGAACTTGGGCGCGTCAAGCCCAAAACACTCGACCACCTCATGGACATCGCCAACAGGTGGGCTGACGGCGAAGATTGCATTCACCGAGCACAATCGGATGAAGAGGACGACTACGGCCGAAGACGGGAACGCCGCAACAAGAGGATATCGCGCGTCTACGAGGACCGCGACGGACCCGACATGGTCGCGGCCGGCTACGCCGACCGTCGCAATGACAACAGCCGCAACAGCGGAGGATACCGCAGAGGAAACTTCTGTGACAGCGACGCACAACGTGGCAACGCCGTGATCACACAACGGACCTCAAAGATTCGACAAACTTTCGGTCCATGCACCATCCACTTCTACATCGACAAACAGATGGCAAAAGAAAGCCACCACATGCTCAAGGACCGCCGCGAGTTCTAGAAACTCAAATAAAGCATGGTGCGATGAGGCAACAAGCCCCAATCCCTGCTCGAAACGCACCGCGCTGTGAAATAGCACACGGAGCTCGCCCACCGCCGCCTATTGACGCCTAAACCAACCAAATCGACCAACAAGAAACAACACCGGATCGGGTACCCCCCACCAAAAGGAGCACTAAATATGATCCAGAAGGGACGCCCCACAAATAGGGTGCAGAAGAAAATCACCCGACAAATCAACTTGGCCGTGGCAACTCCGCCTGCAATCCCTGAGTACCTTAGCGGATCGGAGTCCTGCATCACATTCACTCGCGCGGATCACCCTTGCCAGATCCCTCGCCCAGGTCATGCTGCCCTGGTGCTGGAGGTGCAGATCGGAGGCTTCGAGATGAGTCGCGTCTTCATGGACGGCGGCAGCAGCATCAACCTAATGTTCGTAAGCACTCTAGCAGCAATGTGGATCCCGCAATGCAGCCTGGAACAATCAGACACAACTTTCCACGTCATTGTCCCAGGGAAGGGCATATTCCCCCTGGGCAAAGTAGGGCTCGACGTCATCTTCGGGAAGCCGAACAACTTTCGGCAGGAGCGACTCGAATTCGAAGTGGTGGATCGGGTTGTAATACCACGCCATCCCGGGCGTAGCATTCGCAAGGTTCCGCCGTCACCACGCATACCTACTCAAGATGCCAGACCAGGCCATCACACCACGGAGTTTCACCCGATCGGACCAACGCGACAGGATTTCAACAAATCTCCTTTTTCGCATGCAAGACAAGCTTGTAAGGCTGTGAGGTGACGGACAATGGGGCACCCCTACAAAGCGTAACGCACCGACATGTCCTTCGAATCCACCGTCAACACCAAGAAAGTACAGGTCCATCCGACAGATGCTCCAAGACGGCCTTGATCGCCAATCGACCACCAGATAGAAGACGCGCCGTCAATTCCTCCGTGAGCTGGAAATTCTTCGGTGTCCTGTGGACATGCCAGGAGTTCCCAGGGAATTCGCCGAGCATGCACTCAATGTCTTTCCAGACACCAAGCCAGTCAAGCAGTCCATCCGGAGACTATCGGAGCCACGAGCCGAAGTTATCGGCAAGGAAATCAATAGACTGCTCGCTGCAGACTTTATCAGGAAAATCAAGGAAAGTGAATGGTTGGCAAACACAGTGATGGTCCCAAAAAAGGACACGGACATCCTACGGATGTGCGTGGACTTCATGTCACTAAACAAGCACTACCCAAAGGACCACTTCCCTCTTCCTCGGATCGACCAGATCATCGATTCGACTACAGGTTGCGAGAAACTCTCCTTCCTCGACGCCTACTCAGGCTATAACCAGATTCGACTCAAGGTCAAGATCGTGAAAAATGGCGCTTATCACACCGCTCGAGTATTCTGTTACAACACAATGCCCTTCGCTAAAGAACGGGTGCCACGTATCAGCGATGCATGCAGCTGCCTCAAGGACCAGATCGTCGCATCGCCCAAGTCTATGTCGTTTACATAGTAATAAAATCAAGGAGGCAAGGACACTCATCGACGATCTCCGCGAGACGACAACCTTGATCGCCAGGATCAAGCTTAACCTGAAAGTGCGGCGCCCCATCGGTCACCGCTTGGGTACTTCATCTCAACGAGGATCAAGGCGAACCCAAGAAAATCAGAGCCATCATGGCAATGGAGAAGCCAAAACCTCAAGGCGTTTCAGCAAGTAGGCGAATAGCGGCTAAGCAGATTCATTAGTCAGATGGGATATAAGGCCTCGCTTATTCTACCAATCAAGGCGCAGGCATAAGTTTGAGTGGACACCGAAGCCAACGATGCATTCAAAGCCTCAAATGGCTCTCCACCTTGCCCGTTTGGTCACACCAAAGGAGCGAGCCTCATTCCGCATATAGCAGCCACACACCGTGGTCAAGACCGCTCGCTTGTCGAACGACCAAGAAGGCAAGACCCACGGGTCCAGCGCCCAATTTACTACCTCGATGTACTTACACCAACAAAGCGGTACCCTCACTACCGTAAGCTAGCCTATGGCGTGTTCATGACGGCTCGACTACCGAGCCATTACTCGTGAGCACCAAGTGATGGTCGTCAACGAGGCACCCCTGAACAACATCCTGAATAATCCAGAGGCCACATGACGGGTGGCCCTGTGGGGCATCAAGCTGTCACCCTTGGACATCGTCTACGAGAAGCGACTTGCGATCAAATCTCAAGTCCTTCCGGACTTCCTGGTACATTGTATGGAGCTGCAGCTGCCAGACACCCCAGATATGTCGCAGTCATGGACGATGCATTTCGATGGCTCCAAGAGAGAAGCTGGAGCGGGAGAAGGGGTCATACTGACCTCCTCGCAAGGCGACAAGATGAAGTACGTCCTCCGGATGAAATTCCGAGCCTCCAACAACGAGACCGAATACGAAGCCCTCATCCATGGCATGAGGATGGCAAAGATATGCGCGAACGCGTCATCTACGGTGACTCCAACCTCGCCAGACGATGAATGAGTGCGACGCCGAAAAACATGATCGCGCATCGCACTCTACAACGCACTCGAAGGAGAATTCGACTGCGAGCTTGACACGCTGGAAGATAAAGCAACAAGGAAGCCGTGACCGCCAACATCGGCTCCACCTGCGCAAAGGTGCCACCATGTGTGTTCTCGAACAAATCTGTACATCCATCAAGCGGAAATTCCCAAGGATCACCAAGAAGCAGAACACTCGGAGCTACGCCACCCGGCGACACGAAGGACCCAAAATCGGACACAGGTAGCCATAGTCAACCTAATGCAGGTCATGGAAGTCGAAGAAACCGGACGCCCATACCTCTAGTTCTTGTTAAATGGAGAATCGCTCGACAGCCCGACAGATGCCCGCGATATCTCGTCGGCCAAAAGCCTTCACCATCATCAACGGCGAAGTAAGCGCAAGACACGTGTACTACAAAGGTGCGCCACCATCGGCGACGGAAAGCAACCTCCAAGACATCCACGAGGGCATCCTGCCATCACGCAGCACCGCCCTTGTCACCAAAGCTCTACGAGCAGGATTCTATCGCCAACGCCATGAGCGACGCAAAGGAAATCGTCAAGATGCAACGGATGCCAACGGTTCGCCGACAAACCGCACGCACTGGTCCGAGCTCGCACCATACCCATAGCCTGGCCTCTTTTGCTCAATGGGGCTCGACATGATCGCAAACCGCCAAAATCCTCAAAGGGGACACGCCTTCCTCCTCGCGCCGACAAATTCACCAAGTGGATCGAGGCCATGCCGGTCACCAACCGTAAAGGCAAACTCGTCAAGTTCTTCGAGTCCATTGTCTAGGTTTCGGGCGACATCATCACCGACAACGGATCGAACTTCATCTCCGAGAATTCCAAGATCGAAGGCCTTGGGATCAACATCACGACGCCAAAGGCACACCCACAAACGAACGGCAAGTGGAAAAGGCCAACAGAATCGGCGCCGCATCAAGAAGCGCCATGAGTTCACTCGAACAAAAAGCCGAGCTCGACGAAAGAGCTACCATCCGCTCGTGGAGCTTACGGACTACGCCAAACAGCTCCACCGCCACACACCATTCTTCATGGTACACGGAGCCGAGGCCGCTACCACCGGCACGCCACCAGGCCCCACGGTCGTCGCAAGGAAGCCGAATCCACGATTGTACTCAAGACGCTTGTCGACACACTCGACGGCACTGTGATATAGCAGCTCGATCGGTGTACCAAGAGAGTCTCCGCAACTACCACAGCCGGCTGCGCCCAAGGTCCTTCGTCAAGGAGACCTCGCTTTACACTCAAAAAGCGATCAAGAAATTCGAGTCACCATGGGAAGGACCCAACGTCATCACCGAAGTCATCCCAGGTGGCGCCTATCGCCTCAAGCACGTGGAGTCTGGAGTCGCATACTCCAACCCATGGAACATTGCGCACCTACAACAATTCTATCCGTAGCAACCTACCCCCTTTACTCTCAATAAGGCTTTCAGCCAAGGCTATTCAGCCGAACAATGTACCTCCTCCATTACGATATAAATAAAGCTAAGTGTCTCGCCCCAAAACTTCGCTATTTTGCAACTTTACATGCTACAAACGCACTGGCTCCTCCACCTCACGATTTCATCGACCGAGGATCAAACGGTACACCGAGTAGCGACAACGCCGAGACAAACGAAAAGGACACGTGATCAATCAAAGCACGCGTGCTCACAACAAACAAACCTTTACAACAAAGGACACAACACGCCCGCCGAAATATACAAATTTTACATCTATCTCTTTTTCGTGTTCTACCTATTCAAGAATAACCGAGCACGCCGTCAAACAAATCATTTAATTGCTCGCATACCGCTTCAAATGCGTAATGCGACGCATGTCCCACTCACCACCATCGTATGAAGAGATGGCCCAACGCCACAACAAAGCAACCACGCCAGCCGGTGCAGCCTCACAAGAGACAAAGCAGCCTTCACTCCTGCGACGAGCTATTGCCACACCAACTCCTTGACATTGCTCACGTTCCGAAACTTCGACAGAAGACCCGCAAGGCTTGTCGGTACGACATCCAAAGGGAACATGACGCGGCACCGAGGCAAGCGTTTGCGCTTGGCGAAGTACTCGAAACCTGGTGCACACGATCCCGCACCGTCGCCAGAGCTACGCGGTCATGATCCATCCGGAAGAAGTCGCCAGCCTCCATGTCCTGTTGAGTCAAGCAATTGACCAACAGCGACACGCCCTTTTTCTTCCTCGAGCAAGGTTGGCACCGCGATAATCGCACAAAATAATAGTAAGGCCAGAGGCCCATCCAAGAATCAACTACAGCTCGAACCAAAGAACAACTTATATTGCAGCTCCTGGACAGCCGAACCAGCTCCGCCATCAAGTACTCCTCTGGCACCACGATCCGCTTTGACTTCCAAACATCGGCATGGCCAGAATCTGATCAACTCCTCTCTCGGACTACGCACACGATCCCGAAGAAAAGTGAGTTGCGAGGAATCATCCAAAGATGGTCGCAGCGGCATTGCGGACGGGGTGTCAATAGGGTCAGCACCCGAAGGAACCTATAGCGGCAGAAAAAGAAAGGAACACAGACACTCAGACAATGATAGAGCACAACTCATAAGAATTCATTAAACATATAAGGCCACTACGTGGCACAAGGATGGTTTTCTTCAAGACATTTACAACAAAAGCAGACTGCTGTTGGAGATATGCCCTGGAGGCAATAATAAATGTAGTAATTATTATATCTTTGTGTTTATGATAAATGTTTACATTCATGCTATAATAGTATTAACAAGGAAACATTAATACTTGTGTGATTTGTAAACTTAATTTGGAGTCTATAGTAAAGCCTCTATATAATACTAGCTTGTTGGTTAATAGATGATTGTGGTTTCCCTATCATGAACATTGAGATGTTATTAACAACAAGACCATATCGTTAGGAGAATGATATGGTGGACATACTCCTATAGATAAGCGTAGCATAAAGATCAAGTCATTTTAATAGTTCAATTGCTATATGCTTTCTGATACATAGTAATCTAATTCCTTCGACCATGAGATCATGCATATCACCTTTACCGGATGGATGCTTTGATGACATCAAACACCACACCGTAACTGGGTGGCTATAAAGGTGGCATTGAGTGTTCGGAAAGTATAGGTTGAAACACATGGATCAAGAGTGGGATTTGTCCATCCATATGACGTATAGATATACCCGGCCCTCTCGGTGAAATGTCATCCAATTAGCTTGCAAGCATGGACCGTCTCTACAAGGGATCACATATCACGAACGAGAAAAGAGTACTTATCGTGAACGAGGTTGAACTAGGTATGCGAGATACCTACGATCATAACCTCGGATAAGTAAACTATCGTGAGACAAAGGAAATTGATATCGTATGTAAGTGGTTCATTCGACGCAAAGTAATCGTGAAATATGTGGAGCCATATGAATTTCGATTCCTCTATTGGTTATTGATCTAGAAGTGTCTCGATCATGTTCAGATAATTCAGAACCAGGAGACACACTTAAGGATTCACGTTGTTTGAGTAGTTATGGAATGATGAGAAAGAGTCCGAATGTTGTTGAGTCTCGAATGGGATTCGGGATATCACGAGGAGATCCTAATGGTCCGGAGAATAAGATTCATATAAGGAAAGTCCTGCTTTCGAGTTGGAGAATGGTTCCGTGTTTTCATCGGAATGTTCTAGAAGGTTCCGAATGTCCGACACTCCGAGGGCGGGGGAAGGATACATGAATGTGTTATATCAAGTTGGTATGATTGCATCATGTACCGTGTCATCATGAACAAAAAGAGGGTTTATTCAAATCCTAGTTTGAAAAGTCAAACGACTAGTTTGAAAGTCAAACGCGCTTTTGGAAAGAGGAGGAGGAGGAAACCGAGTCAGAGGAGTTCCTCCTCCAACCGCCGCCCACCTCCAAGCCGAGTTGGGAATCCTCTCCCCTTGGCCGGCCAACCTCCACCTATATAAGGAAGAGGGCAGGATCCTCCTAGAGACACACAAGATCCTCTCCTCCAAACCCTAGTACCAAGCCGCCGCCTCCATAGCCGCTGCCCTAGGGCACTCGGCCCGCCTAGGTGTAACCCTAGCACTGCCTAGCCCCTCCTCGGCGTGTCTAAACCCCAGATCGTCGAGGAATCTCTCATACTCCACCATACTGCCCGGCTTAAGGCGGTTCTCTGAGATCTCCCTCTACTTCCTGCGTCACTCACGTCAGGAATCGCGAGGAGGGTGCTACAACATGCAAAACATGAACAAGACGTTTCCAGAACTCTTTGCCATGTTGAAATCTGCAGAAGTGGAGATAAAGAAAGAGCACCAAGTGTTGTTGGTCAATAAGACCACCAAATTCAAGAAAGGCAAGTCGAAGCAGAAGGGACACTTGTCGTGGGAATAGTCACGGCAGATGCTGCAATCGGCAGCGAGTAGTAGAACGAGGGGCAAGGGTGGCCAGCCATCTGCGGTGCGAGATGAGGGCAAAGACACAGGGTTTTACCTGTGTTTGCCCCGAGGGTAAAGACCTACTCTGCTAGATTGTATTAGGGAGGTGTTACAATGGCGAACTCCGGCTAGGCGGCGAGTCGCTTGGGTGTATGAGGAACGATTCTCTACTCACCCTATAGGAGTTTTATAGGCTCACCTCCCTAGGGTTTACATATCTCAACCGATTCAGTTAAAGCTTTAGTCGTTTAACCTAATCCGACCGGGCCTATCGACTACTTTGGGCCTTGACTTCCGCCGGTTCCTCACTGGCTTCAATCCACTGCGCCGTGCTGCAGCCCACTCACCGGTTCTTGGGCCATCGAATGTCCTGCTGGTATAAAGAGGCATATCCCATCAGTAGTCCCCTAGGCCGCCGATTAGGCGTGGTGGCTGCCGGGCAATGGAGTATACGGCTTCAGAGTTGGCATCTAGTCGAATCGTCAAGGCTCCTCAGATAAAGGAGAAAACCAGTGATCCAAGTCGCGGCTTTGGTCGAGTCGTCGTGTAAACACCGCCATAGTGATTGGAGTCATGCGAGTGGCAGAAGTTGGACCGTCAGCGTGGTCAAACTAGCTGCTGGTAATCCAACGGTAACCTTTAGCGTAATCATCGCTGTAACGGCTCCTGATTTGGCGGGTAACACCCAAAGATATAAGGGAATGGCAAAGCGATTGTAGAGCCAACTTCTCACCACTTCTTCCGATCGCGCAGATTTTCCTCGCATCGCGATCCAACCGACCAAATCCTCCGACCCCCAACCAACCCCTCGCCATGGCCCTTTCCACCAAACCGTGGGTAGATCCAATGCACGGCGCAATGGGCCTCTTCGAGGAGGCCGATCCCGCGAGCCGGCTGGTGTATTCCGCAGCCGAGAACGACCCTAAACCAGCGAGAGGGAATTCATCTGTTTACCAGCCATCTCGGCGGGGTTTTACGCCCTGTTCTTTCGGCGCTTATGCGCTTACCACGAGATCCAGCCTTCGATCTGGGTCCCCACAGATCGAAGCTCGCCATCTTTGTATGCTCGCGAATGCTACTGGCTGCCGCCCTACTTCCCCCTTGTGGCAAGATCTGCTCCACCAAGGATCAGCCGCGAGGAAGCGACCCAATGCTAGCCGTGTGGCTTGACGCTCCAGCTCAAGTCCAAAGCGTCATTCTTCGATCTGATGCCCGCCAAAGCAGCGAATCGAAGAAGTCGTGGTTCTCGTACGCGGCGAGCCAGAGACGAGGTGGCGATCCCGCTGTATTCGCCAATCGGTCCGAAGTCGCGCCATCTCCAAGTCGGCAAGCTCCCCAACCACTGTGGATGGTCGTCGACGAGATGCTCCTGCACCATCTCGCGGTCTGAAAAGAAGGGCCTCCAGACGATAAATCAGCCTGTACAACCGCTGGTTTCAAGCGGTGGCTTCGCCGCTCCGCCCAAATAGCCACTACATGTACCAAGACACGGGCTGGGAGACTCGACGAAGGCCCGCCTCGACGAGGAAGTCGAGGACTACCTCTCCCAGCTGAAAAAGATTACCCAAAGTGTACCGGGATGCGTGCCGGGTCGCCTCATACCGCCGCCCTCAACGGTAATCACTTTGCTTTGCTCGCAGTCGCAGTTTATGCAGTCGCGGTAATTCTGATTCCATTCTATATTCGTCGCAGCTATTCCAAGTGGTGGAAGGGTGGCTCCCACCTTCGGACGATGAGAGCTCGGGCTCATCCGCCCAGGACGTAGGCGAGTCGCCGCCTGCCAAGGGCGATGAGGACGACGATGACGAGTCTGAGGAGGAGGTCGCCCCACTGGTCCGAAAGACCCGCGAACAACGACAGCGCGAGATCGAGGCAAGCAGAAGCCTGGAGCGTCACGATGACGACGACGAGCTCCCAGAGACCACCTCGCGCCGTCAAGCCACTCCGTCGAAGAAGAAGAAGAAGGAAAGGGAGGCAAGGGCCCCCCGAAGAAGAAGACGAAGCCATCCAAGCGGCCGGCCGCCGCACTCGGAAAGCAGCCTGATGCTCCCAGACTGCCGGTGAGGACGCGCGCCATTAGTGGCAGCCGAACCGGACGCGGAGACCAAGGAAGTGCCGCTGCTTCAATGCCTCCGCCATTCGCCCCCGGCCTCTGGCCGTGAGGCTCCATAGCCGTTTCGCGCCGCAAGGAGGCTCCCGCCAAGATATCCTGCAGGCTCCAGGCGGCCTCAACGACGAAGAAGCCGCCCGTGTCTTGGGCACGCGACGTCTCCCGAGATGGGGCTCAGTCGCCGATCGTTCCGAATCGAAAACCAGCCGTGACGGGGCTACGCTTATCCTCATGCCAAGTGAGTGCACTCACCCATCCTTGTTTTTTCAGTTACTTCAATTGTTTTTTCTTATTCGATTGATGCAGGACCGGAGTGAAGAGGATGGGCCATCCACCGTATTAAGGTGCCATCCGCCGTTAGCGAGGAGGATCCTTCCGCAAGAGGAAGGCTGACGAGTCTCGTCGCTTCGGATGGCAGCAAGAAGGCCAAGGGTGACGACACGCCACTATCTCTCGATGACACGGCGATTGCACCAGGGCCGTGGACGGAGGCAGTCATCTACAAAGGAGGGCTTCCTGCTCGAACGGGCGGAGGCGATCTATTGAGCGGTGCTCTATCGCTACCTTCCCACGCCGTGACCAAGGCGTTACGGCGAGCGGGCTGCGCCGAGCCACGCTCCTGGGACCGCCGATGTCGCACCAACGCCGTGGGTACACGCCAGTTACTCGCGACGTGGACGCGATACAACTCCATGTCATGTTGGCGAGCCATCCAGGTACATCCATTCCCGAGGATCAGGTCGGTGCTGCGCGGCCTGATTCTTATAATTTCATCTTTTATTATTCGCATCCAGTCCCCGAGTGCGCACGCGCTAAATTTTAGCGGGTGGGCACTTAGTAATTTCTTGATCGCCAGTCCCCGAGTGTGCACTCGCTGAATTTCAGCGGGTGGGCACTTAGGAATTTTGCTTTGACTAACTTTTTCGGTGATGTGCAGGGTCTGCAGCTTGAGTCGGCGAACCGATCGCCAAGCAGCACAAGGAGAAGGAGCTGGCCATCGCCCGGTGAAGCGAACAAAGGGCTTCTGGATGTTGCTGCGAAGGCAGAGGAAGCTCGCCAGGGCTTGTCCAGTGAATTGGTGGCGGCGCACCGCTTCGAAAAGCCGCTGAACAACGGATCGCCAACCTCGAGCGAATCGGGAAGCAAAAGAAGAAGCGAGCTGGCCGACGGGCGAAGCTAAGGCTGCCATTGCGTCACCGAGGAGGATCGCAAGGTGTCGAAGTCCTTATTGCTTGGCCAGATCGACCATACGCCGCTTCAATGCTTCATCACGGAACTCGCCAGCTACCGCCAGAGTACATCCCTTTCTAGTGGTTGTGTCTTTTGGTGTCCGACTCATTATTGTCTTCACTCACAGGTCGCATCATCGATAGCGGCGAGAGGCGAAGCTCGCTCGACGCGAGGCAAGGCGTAAGCATGCTCGTCGATTCGGCGACGCTTGTCGGCGACGGCATCCGCCGCCATCTCCAAGAGATATCGCCACGGAGGTGATTCCCATGACCTCGTTGAGGTGTGGAAGTATTTGGAGAAGGCGCCCGCGGTGGTTGAGTTCATGACGCTGTCGGCGTTTGGCGCGAGCCGACGACTCGAGCCTTTGACTCGCCCACTTCAAGATTTCGACATCGACGATGTGACGAGTGGATATCCATCGTCAATCGGGCGCGGTGGAGCTGTCCGAGGTCCTCGTTGCAGGACTGCTTCGCCACGCATTTTAACGGTCAAGAATGGCGACTCCTTCCGTACCAGGATACGGTCGCCGCGACCAACGACCCGCCGTGATCGTGACTTCAAGGTCGAGCAACCTTTCGCTGGCGATGGCGGGTGAATCGACGACGATCCGTCAAACCCAGACACGGCGTTCATCCGCAATCGCCGGGATGTTGGCGAGTCGTCATCAAAGCCTGCAGAGTAGGATAGTTTGCCTTGTGGCGTTAGCAGCAGGTCTGCCACGCGGGCATATTTTGTAACGTGAAACAATGCAATATTCAATTGAATGAGATGTCGTGTCTATTTTGGTATTTGTTGTGTGTTTGTGATTGATTTTTGAATGAGTCCCCGAGCGCCGCCCGCTTTTTGTGGGGTTTACCTCGTATATGATATATGTTGTTGTCATGTGTTGTTGTTTTGGTCGACTCACCGAAGCTCGGACAGCTGGCCGCTAAGCGACTCCCTTGAGTGCTCAGATTACCGCTTTCCTTGCGCTTAACGGGTCGGGTGGCCGAGTCCCCGGCGTGGTACTTGGTTGTTCTAGGCGCGACTTGAGGGTGGTTGAGGACTTAGCGCTGGTGTGAAAGCGTCACTCCTGCCTGGCCCGGGTGGTCGGCGTGAAGTCCCGGCATGCTCTTACTTGGCGTTTTCCCTGACCGCTCGCGACGAACTGGTCTTCAGTCCCCGAGCGTGGTACTTAGTTGTTCGAGTCGCTATGCCGAGGATGCGGAGGACCAAGGTCGCTGTGAGAAGCGAGGGCAGCTGTCTTGGCTCGTAGAACCAGTCGAGCTAGGCGACTCCAATGGGGCTCGGGTGCGTTTTAAGTGGACGATGCAAGACCGAGGTGATTCAATTGTTTTACACGGCACTACTTAGCCGTGCCGATCGCTGTACCAAAGGTTGACTTCTGGAGTTAGCGTAACGCTGTTATTACTAGTGCGAGTGGCACAAGTCATGGAGAGTAGGCGCAGTTTGCGGTAACCGTTTCCTTTTTATTTCATAGCGACTGGAGAGTACATGTGTGGGGTTCTAGGAGTAGAACTTCCGTAGGAGGTTTACATTCCATGGTCGCTTGACGTCGAGTTCGCCGTCCCCGCGGACGTCGATGAGGTAGTAAGCGCCGTTAGTACGCTACCGATAGCGAATGGGCCTTCCCACGGAGGGGAGAGCTTGTGCATGCCCTTCTTGTGGATGAGGCGTAACACCGTGTCGCCTTCTGGAAGGTGCGATTTCACCCGCCGGCTGTGGTAGCGCGGAGTCCTCTGGTAGATAGCGGTGCGTGACCGGCGAGGTCACGGGCTTCGTCGGGTTGGTCTATCTCGTCTTGGCGGGCAAGCCTGCTCGCATCCTCCGTGATAGTGGACGACCAGCGGTCGTGTTTCGAGGTCGGTGGGCATGATCGCCGGGCGCCGTAGACCATGAAGAAGGGGTAAACCTGTCGATCTGCTGATCGAGGTGCGGATTCCCCATGATGAGGGAAACTCTTGACCTAGCACCGGGCAAAGCGCCGAGTGGCACTTGGACTCGCGGCTTCAGCCGTGAAGGATGCTGGTTGGCCCGTTCCGTCTACCGTTGGATTCCGGAGACCGACGCGAGGTCGAGCCGGATGTGGTGATATTCGCAGAATTCGCCATGGCTCCTTGGCAAAGTTGGTGCCGTTGTCCGTGATGATGCTGTTTGGGGAACCCGTGGCGATATATGAGCTCGCGTAGGAATTTAGTGGCGGTCTTCCCATCGCATTTCGGACTGGCTTGGCCTCCACCCACTTCGTGAATTTGTCGACGGCTACTAGCGTGGGTGTAGGAGGGGGCCTTCTTGAAGGGCCTACCATGTCCATGCCCCACACAATAATGGCCGGTGATGGGGATTGTTTTGAGCGCCGAGCTCGGGTATGCGCCCTGACATGTTTCGCACCCGCGCATCCGACGATATCGACAAAGACGGCGCGCAGTGGGCCAGAAGCCATATCGCAGCCTTGGCGACAGGAGTGGCGGCGGCAGGCCGCAGCCACCGGAGTGAATGTCGTGGAGGATCTTGCGTCCTTCCGGTCGACGCAGCGTTGAACACGCCGGTGGCCTTACGCTAGGAGCTCGCCGTCGATGGCGATGTAGGACTTGCATCGACGGCGATCATCCGAAAGTCTCGTCTGCCCGCCAGGTGCCGCTTCCGTGCAGGCAATGTAGGGCTTGGTCCAGTTCGCTCGTTGACTTGTGCGACCAAGGCTGCCTGGTGGAGTGGGACCCGATGTCGATCTCCCTCGGGAGAGACCGATGGCTTGGTGATAGTGTCAAGAAACGCCGGGCGGTGCGAGTCGGGCCGACCCGATGCGAGAGAGTCGTCTGCCTCCTCGTTTCCGTCTGTCGATCCACTCGACGGAGTAGCCGCGGCGTCCGCCTAACTTGTCCACGGCATGCGCGCCGCCATGGTAGGGGAGACGCGTCAGAGTGCAATGACGGTTCTCGACGAGGTCAATCTCCGTAGCGGCGGAGGCGATTGACGCGTTCATCTCCTTGGCGGCTCTCATGCCATGGAGTAGGGCCTCATATTCAGCCATGTTGTTAGTACAGGCGAAGTCAAGGCAGAGGATGTGGCGGAGCTTGTCGCCTTGCGAAGTCACTATCCCCACTGCACCATCCGCGTTCTTGGAGCCGTGCCGGCGTGCAGGGTAATGGAGGTACGGCAGCTTCTCCGTTGCTGGGCCTTCCCCCGGGCGAAGTCCGCCAGTGCCGCGACTTGATCGCTTTGGGCTCGTATTTGATATTGTGGACGCCGATCTCGACGCTCACTTGGCACACCGGTCGCCTCGCCAAGTTGTGATGATGTCTTCTGCAGCCGAGGAGACGACCGTGATCGGTGCTCTGGAAGTGGTGCAGCGCCGCTGAGCTCAAGACCGCGATACTAGCTTTTGGTATTGTGGGTACCTGGCGCGACTCGGTGAGGACCTCATGTAGTATAATTTACCGGACTGGCGCCTTTCCTTCCTCTCGTCGCCGACGACCATCACGGGCGCCGACGACGCTGGCCGAAGCGATGACATAAACCAGCATGGGTTCTTTGTCGTTTCCAGGCGAGTAGTGGTGCGCGAGTAGCACCTTTTGAGGTCGCGGATCGTGTCGTCCGCCTCCTTATCCCACCGGAAGGTGGGGTTCTTGCGCATCAGCGGTATAGGGCATCGCCTTCGCCAGCGAGGGAAGAAGCGATCGAGAGCCGCCATCGCCCGCCAGCTCGATCGCCGAGGCACTGGTTTGCCGAGCCGGGCGATCGCCGATCTTCGTGGGTCGCCTCGATCCTCGCTTGGAGACGACGCATTCCCAATTGTCCGGTACACCAAGGTGCATTTGCCCGGTTGAGCTTTATCTTATCTTCGCAGGTTGGCGAATGTTTCCGCCAGTCGGCGAGTAGGTCGCTTGGCGGCGGATTTCACGACCACGCCGATGTAGATGTGGATGTTGCGCCAATTTGGCTCGCGAGGCATTCTTGCATGCACCGCTGGTAGGTTGCCCCGCTCTTGAGGCCAAGGTCATGGCGGTGTAGCAAAAGGCTCGAATGGCGTGATGAACGCCGTCTTCTCCTCGCTCGACAGCCATCTTGATCTGGTTGTACCCAGTAGGCCGAGGAAACATATACTCCGAGCCAGCGGTTGAATCGATTATCCGTCGATCCGCGGAGGACGAACTGCTTTTTGGGCAACTGCTCAGTTTGTGTAGTCGATACACATTCTCCGTGTCCCGTTCTTCTCGACCAGACTGGGTTTGCAGCCACTTGGAGTATTTGATTGGCGGATGAAGCCGCAGCGAGTAGGCGCCGCACCTCGGCGATTGCTCGACGGGCGTTCTTCATTAAAGGGCCGCAACGATCGCTGATGTGTCGCACTTTGGGGTCGGCATTTAGCTTGTGCTCGAGCTCCCTAGGGACACCGGAATGTGAGGGTTTCCATGCGAAGATGTCCCTGTTCTCACGGAGGAACTCGATGAGCACGCCTTCCTATGCTAGGCTCATGCCCGACCGTCACACCGGCCGAGTCGCCGGGACCAGCTCGACGGTGCGGTGGCGTCGTGGCCTCAAAGGTTGAGGTGTTTGCGCCCGAGTTGGGCTTTAGTATGGTGGGGTCGTCGTTGTTGACCCGCCGCATTTCTGGCGATTGCCGGCGTGGTTGGTCTCGCCGCGATGACGGCGTCATGAAGCTCGGCTCCTTTGGCCTCGCCATCAAGCGCCATGTCGGGTCGCCGTGGATGGTGATGACGCCGCACGCCCGGAGCTTCATCGCTATACGCCAGTGGGGTGCTGCCATGAATTTGGCGAACGCTGGCGCCCAGACGCAGTGGTAGGGGCTGTCGAAGGCACCACCAAGACGATCCGCCGGCGGAAGTTTTCAGTGAAGGTGACCGGCAGCGCCTTGCCGATCGGGTACGCCTTCCGACCGGGACGGCGCTGCGGAACGTGGTGTGGGTCGTCTCGATCATTGATCGCGGGAGCCGCACCTGAAGGTGTCGAGGTATGTGGATGTTGATGGAGCCGCCGTCCATCAATGTCTTGGGGAGCTCAGAGTCGCCGACCTTGGGCTTGACCACCGTGGCGACTCGCCCCGGGTACTCGGCGCGTGGCGAGTGGTCTTGACGGCTCCTGTGATGGGCTGTTCGACACGGTTTAGAAACGGGGGACCCCACCGCGACGTTAACGGCGACAGCGACGATGACCTTCTTCTCGCGCCGTGTTGAAGCTCGTGAAGGTGGAGCGAGCGGCCACTTTGCGAATTTTCCGCCGCTTTGGCGGTCGCTGGGTCCTCCCGCCGCTGCGTTTTCTCGATTTCCTGGCGTGTGGCGGTCGGTGGTGTGCGGGCTTCCCTTCCCTGCTATGAAACGCATATGGTTGGTTAAGGAGGTCCGCGCTCGAACCTTGTCTTGTTCTTGTAGTTGCCGCCGTCATGGCGTTGTCCTCCACGGCGGAAGTTTTGGCCTTCAGGCGCTGCGTGCTGGCGTTAGCGAAGTCGACTCGCCGTCATCGCGGGCGCTTGCCGTGAGGCGAAAGTCCTGTAACGTAGGTCGGATCGGCGCCGTCATTATTTCGCTGCGGCGTTGACCTCCGACTTCGCCGCCGTTTCTGGTTTGATCTTCCTCGGCGTACGCTTGGCGATCTCGAGGAGGTCGGGGATGTTGTCGAGTGTGCGGAGTGTCGCGAGCTTGGCGACCAGGGGCTCAATGGCGCACGAGGTCTTGAAGCAATGGATCGCGGTGTCCGGTGGATGCCGACCGCTGTACCAAAGCTCTTGCCACCGCGGACCCAGCTGTTGTCGACTCGCGGGGTCCTCGGGCGATCGCCTGTGTCCTCGATAGTGGTGGAGCGGGTGTAGAGCACTGGCGCTCGACGAAGGCGTCGCATCTCCTCCGTGAGTCGACATCGCCCGGGGGTGTTGATCCACCGCTGCACGCCCCTTCCATCATTAGGGGAGGTAACGGCAGCTAGCGGTCGGTGTGGCTGCAATCCCCATCGCCATGAGGTATGTGTCGAGCCGACGGGCGGGTCGCATTTAGTAGTCGATTTTTCTATTTCCTTGGCGCCTTGAAGTTTGGCGGTACTTCGCCGGATCATTGGTCCGCGCACTTGGGTCCGAGTCGATCGAGCGACCCATGGGCTCACCATCAGCGGTGATTGGTTAGGTATGTCGCAGTCGTCGGCTGGCGTGCGCGCCAACTTTGGTTGTTGATGATGTGGGTCGCGAGCGCCGATGGGGTTGCCCGTTGGCGGCGACAAGATTGGTTACCGCCCGGTCACAGGAGAGTGCAGCGTTCCGCGGGTCGGTGTTGGAGCTAGCGGCCCGTGGCGGCAATTGAGGGTGTTTGCCGCTGGGTGGCCGCTAGAGGCCGCTTCTCGCTTCCCGAGGAACGCGAGTATACTCGCCCTTCGCGGTCGGCGCCGCTTGCTGCTCGACGGCCTTCGCGGCGGGCCTTGACGATTCGATTCAGGGCGCCGTTGCGATGTCGCCGATCTTTGACCGCTGCTCGGCCTGCCACGAGGTTTTCCATTGGGGTGGAGAACAGGAGGCCTGGTGCCTCGCCTCCGTGAGGAGACTACTATCCGCTGGTCACTCGAGGGGTTCGGTTGGGTGGAGGTGGGGCACCCATTGCCGTTGATCTGGCGGGCGCTTCCTCGTGGCGCTCTCGCAGACGCCGCCGCCACGCTGGGCCGGTCGTTTCGTCGAAGTTCAGGCACACCGAACGGTGGGGTTCAGCGCGACCGATCCGCTGGTGGTAGCGCTGATAGCTCCTGGCGCCACCGCCGAGGCGAAAATTTTCGCGCTCGGCTTGCTCCTTGCGCACCGCCTCCGCCAGTTTCAGGCGGAGTTCCTCGACCTCCGTGGCCGTGGCGTTTGGAGGGATTGGGGTGGAGAATGGATCCTCCGGAGGTCGGCGGAGTTCTCCGACCCGAAGTCGAATTCGAAGATCCCAAGGATGGAGGGGTCCTCGAAGTCTCCAGCGTTGGAGACCTGGGCGATGGAGCCCGCGGATGAAGCCGCGGTGATGGATCCGGCGAGTGACGCTGGTCACCGAAGTCGGCGCTGCCGGTAAGGGCCGCGTCTTCGTGGCAGCTGAGTTCTCGCCACGTTTGTGGCCGAAGTTGTACTCGGGCGAGGCGATGGATCGTGCGGATCCGGGTCTCGGAGAGCCGATCGCAGGCGGCGACTTCGCGGATGCGAGCCGAATCTTCCGAGACGGCGACGCCGGTGAGACGGCGGGCGGTGATCGTGCTGATCGGCAGGATCACGCTGTCGCGTGATTGGTCGCGCCGCCGGACGTAGCTTTCGGCAAGATTTGGAACATCTCGCCGATCGCTATCATGCGCGCCGGTGGCGACCGTCTTGTTGATGGGCAGATTGGATCTCGCCAAGAACACCGCCGGACCGCCAGGCCCACGATGGGCGCCACTGCCGTGGGAATAGTCACGGCAGATGCGCAATCGCCACGAGTAGTAGAACGAGGGCAAGGGCGGCCAGCCATCTGCGGCGAGATGAGGAAAAGACATGTGGTTTTACCCAGTTCGCCCCGGAGGGTGTGCAAAGACCTACTCCGCTAGATTGTATTATGGAGGTGTTATAATGGGCGAACTTCGGCTGGCGAGTCGCTTGGGTGTATGAGGAACGATCTCTACTCGCCCTATAGGGAGGTTTATATAGGCTCACCTCCGTAGGGTTTACATATCTCAACCGATTCAGTTAAAGCTTCAGTCGCTAACCTAATCGACTAGGCCTATCGACTCGCTGGGCCTTCAGTTTCCACGCTCGCCTCCTGGGCTTCAATCCACTCGCCGTTCTGCAGGCCCACTCGCCGGTTCTTGGGCCAGTCGGAAACATCCTGCTGTGTATACCCCAGTAGGCATATCCCCATCAACACTTCAAGAAGGGTGGTAAGAAAGTTACCACGCCGACGAAGAAGACCAAGGCTGGACCTAAGCCTGATACTGAGTGCTTTTACTGCAAGGGAGAAGTGTTGGGAATATGCCCTAGAGGCAATCATGTATGATGATATTTCCCATTGTATTCATAAAGTTATTAAGTAGTCCTTGTATAAACATCTGATGTGTATCATTGAATATGTGATTCAGTTGTGGAACTATGCATTCATGTTGTTTGTACTAAATATCCTTGGTCATTGAGGTTGTGCTGGACACACAACTTAGACCAATGTGAAAGTTGGCTTGATGACCTTTCCACTTGTCATGGGCATGGAGATGCTATTCCAACTTACACGCACTAGGCTAAAGAGTTTAGCGAGTCGGATTGACCCATATTGAGGTACAACGAACTAAGCTGTCATTTGTATATCTCAATCAATGTAATCCTTAGACCTGAGGTTGTTGCATAGTCCGAGTTGAGGATCATCGACTTAGGTTCTGTCAAACGCTGATCCGTAACTGGGCAGTTATAAAGGCAGGGTTCGGGTCGACTGAGAATCAAGCTGCGTTATGTGAATAACCAAGATGGGATTTTGCCCTCCACCGAGAGATATTCTCCGGGCCCTCGTGAGATATGATTCGAAAGCATGGCCATGCACCGACTGTTAAGTGTTAACCGAGGCGATCGGCTAAGAGTTAGTCGGGTGAATCACTTATCTTGATCGAGAAGAGAGTTGGACTATTTAAGGGATGACATATATTCGCCTATAGTCTGACAAGGTATATCGTGAGGCAAAAGGGACTCAGACGTAAGTCGCATTGGAAAGGCAAGTTGTCATGACTCTTTGGTACTTGGGAATCGGTACGTTCTGCTAGGAGCCGATGCCGATTGATCGATTGTGAGTTGGACTCAAATCGTGTCCAAGTAGCCATGAGCCAATGGTCACACACTTAAGAGCGGAGCAGATTCGATTGGATCTGAATCATATAATCTGGTTGGGTTGGACCTAAACCAGATTAGGACTGAGTTAGTGAGTTGGACTCACGGTGACTAGTTTTATATGGGCTTTAGTGAATGGGTCGCGCGAGCAGAGCCCACGTTCACTCCCTATATATGGTGGAGCACAAGAACCCGTAAAGGTTAATCGTTGTTCGGTTAGGTCATTCCATGTGTTGAAACCCTAGATCCACAACCGTCCGCCGTAACGAACCTAGCAGCCGCCGGTGCTCCTCCTTATGCGGTGGATACCAAAGAGGTGCCGATCACGCACCAGGACGATCGGATCGTGAGGACTGCACGCATCAACCGACGCGCTTCATCGCAATCCGCAACCGCTGCCTAGTGGTAAACCTCGTGGCCTTCTACCTCGGCTAGGTCTTGGGATCACCATGTTAGAGGAAAAGTTTTGTTTTATCTCTGCGTGGCCCAACAAAGGGTATCGAGCGATAGCTTCGGTTTTAGGTTTCGAGATCTCGCATATGTGATATGCGAGGCTATAGATGAGATCTATGTGTTGTTTTGGTGGTCGATCTATGAGATAGATCGGTTTTGTATGAAGTTGATTGGATCAACTATACTGGAAGTGGTAGATCTGATTTCGTGATCATCGCCGAGGTCGTGGAACGACATACCCTACCGTCGGCTTCCGCCGTCGGGTAGACTGTGACACGAAATCCGAGCGGTGATCGAAGATCAAAAAGTTTGATCGAATCGTCGGACCGCCGGCCGCCTGTCAGAAGCGCCTTAGATGTCGCTAGTTTCACAACGCCGTAGATATTGTATCTATGCATAACTTGTTTTTGCAGGAAGTTGTGAATGGTATGGTTCATGTGCATGTGATGTATGTGTGTAATCCATACGTGATCTGCGAATCACGGTTTTTGTCGCCGGCCGGAGCCTAGGTGTCATTTTATTGTATAACGACCTTCGTGGTTTGATTCTCTATGTAATTTACTTTACTAAGCTAGTGTAGCTGTTTGAGAACCCGGAAGGCATGCATAGGCGTTGTACATGGCGACATGGAGTAAGACAGAAGTGACAAGAGTTGGCACGAGTCGGATTACAAGCTTTATGGAGATGGAGATCGCCATGAAGAGAGCCATACCATTTCACATTATAATTGCTTTATTTTGTGTTATTGTTATGTCTCAGTTTTACCTCTATTAGATAGTCGGTAAAATTTAATCCCTCAAAGAAGGTCTAGTCGGTTTTCCCGCCAGTGTTTGCACCATCACAAGTCGGACATTTTTGGTAGTGGGCTCATAAAATTGAGGTGCTGCCAATTCTTTTCGACTAGGTGGGTTCGAGTCGGACTCTTACTGGAAACACTTGGTAAGCTAGACGGGTCTATCACAACGTTGTGAGACTCGGGAAAGGTCGAATGGGAGCCGGGCATGTGATGCCACCGTCTACCAGGGAGTCGCATGAGATGCGACAAGGAGTTGTCTACCTAGATCACTTGGCGGCTAGCGGTGATGCTAAAGCTCACTAGCCGACTTGCTTATTTAGGATCCTGAATCACTAAGTAACCATCGGAGGGGTGTTGGTTCTAGTGGGAGCATAAAATATTAAAGTGTTTAATATGCTCTTTTATGAATACATGTCTTAAGTGTTTTGCATATTTTCCGTTGTAGATCATGGCACCTAGTAGTAGTCACTCTCGGATATCCGGTTTTGCGTTGAGAACCATTCTTGAGAAAGATAAACCGAACGACACTAATTTTACCAATCGGTATCGAAATGAGAATTGTTCTCAAACAAGAAAAGAAGGACCATGTCCTAGACAACCCACTTCCAGATGAGCCGAATGAGAATGCGATCGCGAGCCACCAATGCCTACCGTCGGGCTAAAGATGAGTCCACGGATATTAGCTGTCTTATGCTTGCTCACATGGAACCGGACTTGCAAAAGCAGTTGAGCATGTTGAGGCCTACGATATGATCGAAAGCCTCAAAAGTATGTTCCGTGCTCAGCGAAGACCGAGAGGTATCAAGTCTCTCGGGCTTTGCTGAGTTGCTTAAGGATGGTGATCCAATGAGTCCGCATGTGATCAAAATGGTTGGTTACGCAGCCTACGGAGAGGCTTGGCTACCCCATAAGCGAAGAGTTCGCTACGGATATAATTAACTCTCTTCCTAGTGCATATGGGCAGTTCATTTGAACTACCACATGCATGGTATGGATAAGAAGCTCACTGAATTTCATGGGATGCTCAAGCAGAGGCGGATCTCAAGAAGGGCACCAACAAGTGTTGATGGTGCGAATAAGGCTAAGTTCAAGAAGAGTTCTTGGACTAAGAAGAAGGCTAAGTCGAGGAAAGGTGCTCAGACCCGTCCCAAGCGCTTCCTCGTGACTAAACCATCTCCTTCACCGGATCCATTTGCTTCTACCGCAAGGCGGATGGCCCCGGAAGAGGAATTGCAGAAGTACTTGGCCGACAAAGCCAAGAGTGGAGGTATGACTTCACTCGTACACTTGTTTGCAATGTTATAGACATATATCTTGGTCGATGCACCTAATAGTTCTTGGGTATATGATACCGGATCGGTTATTCACATCTCGCAACTCGCTGCGTGGACCGTAAGAACTAGGAGCGTAGCAAGAGGCGAGGTTGATATTCGAGTCGAACAAAGCAAGAGTTGCTGCGGAAGTCGACGATGCAACTTCATTTACCTTCCGGATTCATTATGGAACTAAATAATTGTTATTATGTTCCAAAGGTTTCAACGAAACATTATTTCGCTTCATGTTTGATGAGGCAAGGCTATGAGTCGAATATCAAGAATAATGGTTGTTCTTTGTATTTGAATGATATGTTTCACTTTGCACCCGCCCGACGGGTTATTTATTTTGAATCTTGATGGTGAGTCGGTTTATAACATAAATGTTAAAAGGTTGAAACCAAATGATCCGAATATGACTTACTTTTGGCAATCGCCGGCTTGGTCATATAAGTTGGAAACGCATGAAGAAGCTCCTTGATGATGGACTCCTAACTTCATTCGACTTGGAGTCGTTCGAGACATGCTAATCTTGCCTACTCGGCAAAATGACCAAGACACCTTTTGCAAAGAGTTGCGAAAGGGCGTCCGACTTGTTGGGACTAGTACATAGTGATGTATGTGGACCAATGAGCACGACAGCCAGGGGTGGTTATGAGTACTTCATTACCTTCACTGATGATTTGAGTAGGTATGGATATATCTACTTAATGAAACATAAGTCGGAAGCCTTTGAAAAGTTCAAAGAATTCCGTAATGAAGCACGTAATCAACTCGGCAAGAAAATAAAGTTTCTTCTACGACCGAGGAGGCGAGTACATGAGCCATGAGTTTGATGACCATCGAAAAGTTGTGGAATAGTTCCTCAACTTACTCCGCCAGAACGCCACAAAGGAATGGTGTTTCGGAAGGCGAATCGGACCTTGTTGGACATGGTACGATCAATGATGAGTCAGATCTGCCTTTATCATTTTGGGGTTATTGTCTAGAAACAAATGCGTTCACACTAAACAAAGTACCATCAAAATCGGTAGAGAAGACACCGCATGAGATGTGGACAGCAAAAAGCCGAGTTTGTCTATTCTTAAGATTTGGGGTTGTGAAGCTTTTGTCAAGCGACTTTACCGGACAAGCTTACCAAGTCGGATAAATGTATTTTCGGGGTATCCGAGGGAAACCTTGGGTTACTACTTCTACAACCAAGAAGAGGGCAAAGTGTTTGTCGCCGAATCGGTGTCTTCCTTGAGAAAGAGTTTCTACCGGGGAGTAAGTGGGAGCAGTGCAACTCAAGAAATTCGAGAGGAATCGGCTAATAGCGTATCGGCTAATAGCGAATCGCAAAAACCTTGGAGGTTGAGCCGATCGTGGCAATGAGCCGATAGCAAAGACCTGTACTACGAAGATCGGCAAGATTACGAAGTGTTCGTGATGTGTTACTTGTGCTGATGAGCCGACAAATTATTCTAAGCGATGGTGGATTCGATTCGAGTCATGGCTTGGAGCCATGAGATCCGAGATAAAGTCCATGGATGAAAATCAAGTTTGGAACTTGGTTGATCTCGAGACGGTGCAAGACCCGTCGAGTGCAAATGGGTCTTTAAGAAGAAAACTGATATGGATGGAAATGTTTCAATCTATAAAGCACGCCTTGTCGCGAAGGGGTTCCGGCAAGTTCAAGGAGTTGATTACGACGAGACTTTCTCAGAAGCGATGCTTAAATCAGTTCGGATCATGTTAGCTATAGCGCCTATTTCGACTATGAGATATGGCGATGGATGTCAAAACGGCTTTCCTTAACGGAAATTTAACCGAGGACGTGTATATGATACAGCACGAGGGTTTTGTCGATCCAGCTAATGCTAACAAGGTATGCAAACTTCAAATCCATTTATGGGTTGAAGCAAGCATCTCGGAGTTGGAATATTCGCTTTGATGAGGTAGTCAAATCGCTTGGCTTCATCAAGAGTGATCATGATTGTTGTTTGTACAAGAAGTTTAGTGGGAACAAAGTAAATTTTCTAATCTTATATGTGGATGACATATTACTGATTGAATGATGTCCAGATGTTGCAAGAAACCAAGGAATCATTGGAAAGGAGTTTCTCAATGAAAGACTTGGGTGAGGCAACATACATCCTCGGAATCCGGATCTATAGAGATAGATCAAGGAGGCTCATTGGATTGAGTCAGAGTACTTATTTGGACAAAGTGTAAAGGTTCAACATGGAATCGTCTAAGAAGGGGTTCTTACCGATGTCCCATGGTGTAAAACTTAGCAAGACTCAGTGTCCTTCGACAACTGATGAGCGAAGTCGGATGAGTGCGATTCCATATGCTTCTGCAGTTGGATCCATCATGTACGCCATGATTTGTACTAGGCCGGATGTTTCCTATGCTCTAAGTGTTGTGAGCAGATACCAGGCTGATCCTGGAGAGATCCACTGGACAGCGGCTAAAAATATCCTAAAGTACTTGAGAAGGACTAAGGATATGTTCTTGGTTTATGGTGGTGAAGATGAACTCAGTGTAAAGGGTTACACGGATGCGAGTTATCTCACCGACTCTGATGATTCTCGCTCGCAATCCGGATACGTGTTTATTATAAACGGAGGCTACCGGAGCTGGAAAAGTTCCAAGCAAGAGACGTATGCATCTACAACAGAGGGTTGAGTATATTGTCACGGAGGCGAAAGGAAGCTGTTTGGATGAGGAATTTCCTCATGGATCTTGGTGTGGTTCAGGGCTCGTCCAATCCGTTGGACGTGTATTGTGACAACAATGGTGCTATTGCACAAGCCAAGGAACCTAGACAACACCAGAAGAACAAGCACATACTCATGCGGTACCACCTGATTCGCCAGTTCGTGGATCAGGGTGATATCAAGTTATGCAAGGTACACACGGATGCAAATATTGCGGATCCGTTGACAAAGCCGTTACCCCAGACGAAGCATGAGGCGCACCTGAGAGCCATGGGCATTAGATGCTTAGACATGTGATGTCGGAAGATTGACTCTAGTGCAAGTGGGAGACTGGGAATATGCCCTAGAGGCAATCATGTATGGTGATATTTCCCATTGTATTCATAAAGTTATTAAGTAGTCCTTGTATAAACATCCGATGTGTATCATTGAATATGTGATTCAGTTGTGGAACTATGCATTCATGTTGTTTGTACTAAATATCCTTGGTCATTGAGGTTGTGGACACACAACTTAGACCAATGTGAAAGTTGGATTGATGACTCGGTTCCACTTGTCATGGGCATGGAGATGCTATTCCAACTTACGCACTAGGCTAAAGAGTTTAGCGAGTCGGATTGACCCATATTGAGGTACAACGAACTAAGTTGTCATTTGTATATCTCAATCAATGTAATCCTTAGACCTGAGGTTGTTGCATAGTCCGAGTTGAGGATCATCGACTTAGGTTCTCCAACGCGATCCGTGAATCGGGCAGTTATAAAGGTGGTTCGGTCGATCGAGAATCAAGTTGCGTGATGTGAATAACCAAGATGGGATTTTGCCCTCCACCGGAGAGATATTCTCGGGCCCTCTCGTGAGATATGATTCGAAAGCATGGCCATGCACGACTGCTAAGTGTTAACCGAGGCGATCATAAGAGTTAGGGTGAATCACTTATCTCGGATCGAGAAGAGAGTTGGACTATTTAAGGGATGACATATATTCGCCTATAGTCTGACAAGGTATATCGTGAGGCAAAAGGGACTCAGACGTAAGTCGCATTGGAAAGGCAAGTCGTCATGACTCTTTGATACTTAGGAATCAGTACGTTCTGCTAGGAGCCGATGCCGATTGATCGATTGTGAGTTGGACTCAAATCGTGTCCAAGTAGCCAGATTAGGATTGGATCCGAATCATATAATCTGGTTGGGTTGGACCTAAACCAGATTAGGACTGAGTTAGTGAGTTGGACTCACGGTGACTAGTTTTATATGGGCTTTAGTGAATGGGTCGCATGAAAGCAGCCCACGTTCACTCCTATATATGGTGGAGCACAAGAACCCGAAGGTTAATCGTTGTTCGGTTAGGTCATTCCATGTGTTGGAAACCCTAGATCCACAGATCCACCATGAATTTAACCTAGCAGTTCGCCGGGTGCTCCTCCTTGTGCGATGTGGATACCAGCAGAGTGTGGCGATCGGCACTGACGATCGGATCGTGAGGACTGACCGCATCAACCGACGCCTTCATCAGTAATCCGCAACCGCGCGTCTAGTGGTAAACCTCGTGGCCTTCTACCTCAGCTAGGTCTTGGGATCACCATGTTAGAGGAAAAAGTTTTGTTTTATCTCTGCGTGGCCCAACAAGAAGGTCACTGGAAGCGGAATTGCCCAAAGTACTTGGCGGATTTGAAGAACGGCAACATCAAGAAGAAAGGTATATCTAATATACATGTTATTGATGTGTATCACACTAGTACTGAGTAGTGCACAGGTATTTGATAATCTTGGTTCTAGCTCATATTTGTAACCTGAAATAGGTGCTTTGCGGAATAAACGGAAGCTAGCGAAGAACGAGGTGACGGCGCGGGAAACGGATCAAAGGTTGATGTGATCGCTTCGGCACGCTACTACCCCTTCATATACCATCGGGATTAGTTTTATACTTAAATAATTGTTATTTGGTGCTGCGTTGAGCAATGAACATTATATCGATCTTGTTTATTGCAGACGGTTACTTGTTTAAGTCCGAGAATAATGGTTGTTCGATTTATATGAGTAATATGTTTTATGCACATGCACCTTTGATAGATGGTCTATTCTTGTTGAATCTCGATAGTGGAAATACACATATTAATAACATTGAGGCTAAACGTTTGAAATCGAGTGATAACTCGACCTATATGTGGCACTGTCGTCTTGGTCACATTGGAGTGAAGCGTATGAAGAAACTCCATTCCGATGGAATTCTTGAATCACTTGATTTCGAATCACTTGATAGATGCGAAGCATGTCTGATGGGTAAAATGACTAAGACTCCATTTCATGGTATGATGGAGCGAGCTACGGACTTATTGGAAATCATACATACCGATGTGTGTGGTCCAATGAGTGTAGCATCGCGTGGTGGTTATCGTTATGTTCTTACCTTCACGGATGATTTGAGTAGATATGGGTATATCTATTTCATGAAACATAAGTCCGAAACTTTCGAGAAGTTTAAGGAATTTCAAAGTGAGGTAGAGAATCAACGTAACAAGAAGATTAAATTTCTACGTTCTGATCGTGGAGGTGAATATCTAAGTTACGAGTTTGGCGAGCATTTGAAGAAATGCGGAATCCTTTCACAGTTGATACCGCCGGGAACACCACAGCGTAATGGTGTGTCCGAACGTCGTAATCGAACTCTCTTAGATATGGTTCGTTCTATGATGTCACTTACAGATTTACCGCTATCATTTTGGGGTTATGCATTAGAAACAGCCGCATTCACTTTAAATAGGGCACCATCTAAATCCGTTGAAACGACACCGTATGAATTATGGTTTGGGAAGAAACCTAGATTGTCGTTCCTTAAAGTTTGGGGTTGCGAAGCCTATGTAAAGAAGTTACAGCTGGACAAGCTTGAACCCAAAGCGGAAAAATGCGTCTTCATAGGATACCCGAAGGAAACTATTGGGTATACCTTCTATCATAGATCCGAGGGCAAAATCTTCGTTGCTAAGAATGGATCCGAGGGCAAAACTATTGACCAAGCTAATGATGATGATCATGAAACTTCGGTTGAAGTTACTATGGAACCTCGCAGGTCAACGAGAACTCGTACCACTCCTGATTGGTATGATCCCGTTATGAGTGTCATGTTGGTGGACAACACCGATGTTTGACTAGCAGATATCAAAGTGATCCAGGAGTGGATCATTGGACAGCGGTCAAAAACATCCTTAAGTACTTGAGAAGAACTAAGGATATGGTTCTTTCTTATGGAGGTGATGAACAACTCATTGTTAATGGTTACACCGATGCTAGTTGGAACACCGATCCGGATGATTCTAAGTCACAATCTAGATACGTATTTATTTTGAATGGTGCAGCAGTTAGCTGGTGGAGTGAAAAGCAAAGCGTTGTGGCGAGATCTTCAACTGAATCGGAATACATGGCTTGTTCGGAGGCTTCACAAGAAGCGATATGGATGAAAGAGTTCATTACAGAGCTGGGTGTGGTTCCTAGTGCGCTGGAGCCAATGTCTATCTACTGTGATAACATGGGCGCCATAGCCAATGCGCAAGAACCAAGGTCACACAAGAAGCTGAAGCACATCAAGATACGTTTTCAAGCTATTCGAGAACATATCCAAGATGGGGATATAAAGATTTGCAAAGTACACACAGATCTGAATGTGGCGGATCCGTTGACTAAACCTCTCCCGAGGGCAAAACATGACCAACACCAAACTGCCATGGGTGTTCGGTATATTACCATGTAATCTAGATTAGATGACTCTAGTGCAAGTGGGAGACTATTGGAGATATGCCCTAGAGGCAATAATAAATGTAGTTATTATTATATCTTTGTGTTTATGATAAATGTTTACATTCATGCTATAATAGTATTAACAAGGAAACATTAATACTTGTGTGATTTGTAAACTTAATTTGAAGTCCATAGTAAAGCCTCTATATAATACTAGCTTGTTCGTTAATAGATGATTGTGGTTTCCCTATCATGAACATTGAGATGTTATTAACAACAAGATCATATCGTTAGGAGAATGATATGGTGGACATACTCCTATAGATAAGCGTAGCATAAAGATCAAGTCATTTTAATAGTTCAATTGCTATATGCTTTCTGATACATAGTAATCTAATTCCTTCGACCATGAGATCATGCATATCACCTTTACCGGATGGATGCTTTGATGACATCAAACACCACACCGTAACTGGGTGGCTATAAAGGTGGCATTGAGTGTTCGGAAAGTATTGGTTGAAACACATGGATCAAGAGTGGGATTTGTCCATCCATATGACGGATAGATATACTCCGGGCCCTCTTGGTGAAATGTCATCCAATTAGCTTGCAAGCATGTGAATGTCTCACAAGGGATCACATATCACGGGAACGAGAAAAGAGTACTTATCGGTAACAAGGTTGAACTAGGTATGCAGAGATACCGACGATCATAACCTCGGATAAGTAAACTATCGTGAGACAAAGGGAAATTGATATCGTATGTAAGTGGTTCATTAGATCGCAAAGTAATCGTAGAAATATGTGGGAGCCATATGAATTTCCAGATTCCTCTATTGGTTATTGATCGGAGAAGTGTCTCGATCATGTCCGCATAATTCACGAACCGTAGGGAGACACACTTAAGGATTCGACGTTGTTTGAGTAGTTATGGAATGACGAGAAAGAGTCCGAATGTTGTTCGGAGTCTCGAATGGGATTCGGGATATCACGAGGAGATCCGGAATGGTCCGGAGAATAAGATTCATATAAGGAAAGTCCTGTTTTGGAGTTGGAGAATGGTTCCTGTGTTTTCATCGGGAATGTTCTAGAAGGTTCCGGAATGTCCGACACTCCGGGGGGGAAGGGTACATGAATGTGTTATATCAAGTTGGTATGATTGCATCATGTACTCCGTGTCATCGCTGAACAAAAATAGAGGGTTTATTCAAATCCTAGTTTGAAAAGTCAAACGGCTAGTTTGAAAGTCAAACGACAGTTTTTGGAAAGAGGAGGAGGAGTGGGAAACCGAGTTAGGGAGGAGTTCCCTCCTCCAACCGCCGGCCCACCTCCAAGCCGAGTTGGGAGGACTCCTCTCCCCCTTGGCCGGCCCCTCCACCTATATAAGGAGGCAGGGATCCTAGAGACACACAAGATCTCCTCCAAACCCTAGTACCAAGCCGCCGCCCATAGCCATCGCCGCCCTAGGTGTAACCCAGCCGGACTGGCCCCCTCCTCAGTGTCTAAACCCTAGATCATCGAGGACTCTCTCATACTCCACCATACTCGCTCCGGCTTAGCGAAGCCCCACGAGATCCCTCTACTTGGGTACCACGCCTTGTGCCAGTCCGAATCGCGAGTAGAGTGCTACAACCTCCGGCCTCATTGGAACAAGGAGAGGAAGGTCTTCGAGTACCGAATGTGTGACGATCAAGGGAGCGCCTTGGAACGCAGCGGAAGGATCGTCTACGCGATCTTGAGATCGGAAAGAGTACGACTACATCACCCACGAGAATCCGCTCTCGTTAAACGCTTTGGAATCTTCGAGGGTGAGTTATTCTATCAACTCGTTGCTACAATCTAGTAGATAGATCTTGGCTTGTTTGTTTGTATGCGGTAGAAATTTTTTGTTTTTCCATGCTACGAAACCCTACAACTGCAAACTACCCTACGTCTACAACACCTAAGATGCGGCACCCTGAGTCGCCTCGGAGCCGGACTGCCTAGCTTTGGCCGCCATTGGCATATTCGTGACAAAGAAATCAATGAGCTTGGGCCCATATCGCTTGCAACAAGCAGAGTAGGCAGCAAAGGCTACCGCGGATCCATCCGCAGTCGTCGGCATCCAAGAGGTGATCTGGGGCAGATCCAGCTCCGCTCCAGCCGCCAAGGCCATCGCCATCCCGACGGACGCGCTGATGACCTTCTGCTTGCGCGTGTACGCCGCAAGCGCTTCGGCCGACAGAGCCTCCGCCAGAGCATCCACATCATCGAGGGCTGCGCCCTTAGGGACAAGCTCCTTGTAGAAGCGACCAAGGACCTCTTTCGCCTTGGCAAGGGAGCTGACGACGGTACTGCAGCGGTCTTCGACCGCCACAATAGCATCATCTAGAGCACTCCCGTGCTCTAGAGCACCGCGGTCAAACTCGATGCCTGCGGAATCTGAGAACAAAAATAAGAAGGAAGACATGAAGAAAAGCAGCATAGAAGAAGACACGAGGCATGAAGAAACAAGCACAAATCTAGCACTTACCCGAAATAGCCTTGGCAAGAGCATGAGCCCGCCACCTCTCTCTCATGGCACCAACAATAATGGCCATTGCCTCTCACGGTCCATGCTCCTCTGCTGCAGACGCTCTTTTCGCCACGCCTTAGTCGGCTCTAGCTCAAGCGCCTTTTCGCACAACGGCCTCGGCCTTCTGTTCCGATTGACCAAGGCTCTTCTTGAGAGCGTCGACCTCACGGAGAGAAGTGTTATGCTCCTCTGCATTCAAGACAAGCAAGTGTTAAAGAACAGGACCATGATAAATAAGAGAGGCACTAAAAGGAAGATAGGTACCTTGAAGCTGCTGAAGGTTCGCTTCCAGCGCCAAGCGCTCCTGCACCAGCCGCTTGGCCTCCTGCACAAAAGGCTGAAGAAAAATAAATAGCAGTAAGAAAAGGACTTGGGGGCTACGCCCAACACAAAGGAGTAAAAACAAAATTCGCACACGAAGACACTTGGGGGCTCCCCCCGTGACATGAAGCAGAAAAACTTACATGCTCTGATGGCGACTCCGAAGGACCGCCTGCGAAATTCTGAGGCGCAACCACCTGCACCTCCTACAACGGAGGATCCGGAGCCGCGCCACCCGAAGTCGCCACCGTCTGAGGCGGAGGAGACGCAATTTTCGACTCCCCTATCATCTCCCGCGCACCATCACTGGAGGAATCGTGTGAAGAATGCCTGCATACGAACAAATCAGCACAAGTGCAAAAATCATGAAGGAAAAAGGACAATAGTACAACAAGAAACTTATGAGCCCAGTGAGCTCAGGTCGAAGACAGGAGGAGTCCTTCGGGCTCTCTTCTCCTCCTTCTTCTCTTCCTTCTTCTCCTCCTTCTTTTCTTCCTTCTTCCGCTTCGCTGGCGGGTGCGGCGCTACAGCCCGCACAGGAATGGCAGGAAGGGGAGAGGAAGAACCTCCATGACCGTCACTATGACGCTCAAGGCCCAGAGGGTTTCTGGGAGTCGGAGGAGTCGAGGCATCCGAAGACTCGCTGGAGCTCCGTGATCGTTTGCGCGTATGGTCCTCACTCGACTCGTCAGCATCCTCCGCCGGAGATCGCGCCGACGGCAGCTCGGACACGGACTCAACCACTTCATTATCCGGGGCATTCGGATACTTTTCGGGCAATGGCGGTACCATGCCCGGCACTTTGAAGCTCTGCAAAATCAGAAGGAACTTTGTTAGCAAACAAAGGAAATAAATACACAGCTGACAAAAAGCACTACGTGCACAAATCTACACCTGCGGTACGGCCAACGTCGAAGAAAATGGAGGAGTTAGCGACTTCTCCGGGATTTCTTCTCCGGCCTTGAACTTCAGCGGTACGAAGGCCCTGTCACAAGATCCCCCTCGGAGATTTTCTCAGTCGAAACCCTCGTCGGATCACGGCGCCCAGAATAAAGAAACATCGGGTGCGCCCTCGCTTGGAGAGGCTGCACCCGACGCTCAAGAAACGTCCGGATGATGTCCACACCGTTCACCTCCTTCTCCGGAATCAGCTGGAGATCCTCCACCCGACGGTAAAGGGCCTCTATCTCCGCCACCTCACCATCCAAGATTTGGTTTTTCCAAGACCTTTTCTTCTCTATCATTTGGGAGGGGTCAAAGGGAACAAGACCAAAATCTTGCCCGAGCACTACGGAGTCGCGGATATAAAACCATCGCCCCCGCCAGTACTGAATAGATTCGGACATGGAAAAAGAAAAGAAGAGAAGATTGGGACTAAGGGAGATGATGCAACCCCCAATGGGATACACACCATCGGAACCAGATTGCCTCTTCACGGAATAGAGCTTCCGGAAGAGGCCAAAGTGCGGCTCAATGCCAAGCCAGCACTCGCAAAAAGTGATAAAACAAGCAATATGGAGAAGAGAATTGGGAGACAGATGATGAAGCTGAATCCCATAGAAGAAGAGCAGTCCACGGAGGAAGTTGTGGACTGGAAAAGAAAACCCACGCATAACGAAGGCGAGAAACATAACCCGATACCCAGATGGGGGACGGGGGATTACCTCATTGCCAGGGATTTTGACGGCCTCCCTATCTTGCGGGATCAGGCCCCGCTCGCGAAGCTTGCGGAGATCGCTCTCCCGCGTCTCTGATCGCAGCCAGCCACCATCAGTGACACGAGTAGCGGTGGTGCCCTTCTTTCCTTCGGCGGCATTGGTCCCAACCGCAGATGATGATTTCTTTGGTTTCCCCATGGCGCTACGGCGGCGCCGGCGGTGAAAACGCAGAAACAACGACGGAAATGTGGAAGGAAATCCCAGCGCGCAGCAAGAATCGTTAGAGCACAAGGAGGCAGTGAAAACAAGAACTGATGCGGTGAAAACAAACCGCGGCTTTCCCCAATGATTATAACAGCAAAGACGACACACGGCAGCCGTCCATCCAGAAGACCTAACGCCAACGGCAGATCTGACCGTACACGTGTCAACATCACAACGAACCGTCGCCGTCCACTACCCGCGGAAATCGAGGAGACGCCGTAATTATCTCCACGCCTCGCGTGACCGGTCAATTCAAAGTCAGTAAGTGGGACCCACGCTCGTCCAGTCAAGTCATCTCTGGCGTAGCAGACGTTTGAGATCATTGATCATCAGCACTGATGTCATCAAAAGCTATACTAGCACCAACTACAATTCCCCGGTCCACAGCTAAGAGTACTCACTCGAATCTTCGATTCGACTAAATACTCGGGGGGTACTCCTATCAGGAGCGCTAGCCGCGCACCCGGAAGATGAATAAAGCCAAAGTATTTCTTCGAGTCCTACGTCGAGTCTAAGACTCCACTACGGACTCGGGGGCTACTCCCATAGGGAGGATGAATTTAAGCATCCGAAAATTTTCGTGTCCTACGGACTTAACAACTGAACAAATCTTGAACTAAAGTCTCTGCTCGAGTCTACGACTCGAACAGACACTCGGGGGCTACTCCCATAGGGAGAGCTGGTCGCGCACCCTATGAAATCTTCGACTGCGATCTTTCGGATTAGCACGCAAAAACTTTTTGGCAACTCTGCCCCAACAAAACGCTGAGTGAGCGACAATCTCCTTGGCCACCCGAAGCACCTCCGTGGTGACAAATGTTTGGATGCTGCGTCTGCGACGCAAAGATAAGACCTGCAGATATCATCTGATGGCCTGGCAACGTACACGACTGCGCTCTGCTAGTATAAATCCATGCCAACAGGCGTGATGAAAAATCCCGACGGACGCGTTGGGTACATCAATTAAAATCACTGGAATTCCACTCCTGTAAGTCCTCCGCGGCCTGAGTCGAATTACGCCAGCATATGTTCCAGGTCCGAGTTGAGGGACTCGAACCTGAAGAAGATCGTGTTATTTCATAATAAGACAGTTAACTGACCCTGATCCGTCGGTTGAGTCAGGCACACGCATCAACAATACCTACACACATATACTATTAATACATAGTTACACCTGAAGGATGGAAGAGTCCTCAGCCGAATCTACGATTCGACTGATCACTCGGGGCTACTGACATGGTTATACCCTACGGGTACATGACTTCAGCATACCTGGTCCAGCCCAAGGAAGGCCCACAGCAGACATACGCTGGCCCATGAAGATTTTCGGGTGGCCATGGCCCATGACGCCTTCGGATCCTTGGAGAGCAAGACTAGCATAGATAGGAAATTCAAAGGGGTAAAACCCTAAAACTTGTAACCGACTAGGACTATGCCCGGGACCTGCCTAAGTCTATATAAAGGCCAGGAGGGCACGTCCTAGATATCTCGACTCATACTTCCGCACACGCACCTTCACGCCAGATCGAATCTGCGCATCCTGTAACCTTCGATTCCGTCGTAATCAAGAGCGCAAGCGAGTAGGGTTTTCTCCGGGCCTGAACTGGGTAAATCTCCCCTCGTTGCTCGTCATAACCGTTCCACGATCTCCAGCATCCCCATCTTCTCCAAAACCCAAGTCCATAACAATGGGCATTGACGAGTCGAAACCTCGTCAGCAACTGCTCTAAAAATTCTCTCGCGCCCGCGCCTCTCCTTCCCCCTTCCTCGCTGCCATCCCCTGCGCGCGCGGCATCCGGTGCTATTCCGGCGATGGTCGGGGCCGGCGGAACGCCACCAAATCCTTCCTACTCGGTCCCCGCCTCCGGCGCAGATGGGTCGTCGCAGATGTTGCCAAACCCGAGCGCCGTCGTCGCCAGTGTGCCGCGCGTTCTCTTCGTGCCCTACGGCCGGTGGCCAACACGGGCGCCGCGCAGATGCCGCCACCACCTCCACCGGCCGCCTCGAATGATGAGGATGATGATATGGAGGATGGTGGCAAAGAAGATGATGAATGATGTGTTTGATGATGTTAACTTGCTTTTGTAGTCTTGAACTTGGTACTTCTTGACATTGAACTATGGGATGCATTTGATCTATGATATTCTAGATGATATGTGTTTTAGAATCATTTATTGTTGATTTATTTTGCGTTTTTTGATCTTCCAAAGTACATATGGATGATTGTTTGCTGTTTGCGTCGAAGTGTCGTTTTTGGCTCACCCTTACAAAACGGCGATATGCAGCGTCTGGTGAAGCACTCGACCATGTGGCGCGATGGATCGACTTACCACGCGCTGCAGTGCCGGTTTACAGCGCCAAAATATAGAGCTACCGCTGAAGATGCTCTCAGATCCTCACCACGCGTATGTTACAATATTGAAATGCAAAGAGCTGAGTAACCGTGTAGCACTATTCAGTCTGGGTTCAGAAAAAAACACGCATTGTACTTGTTGAAATAAATTGTCGAGCCTTTCTTTATCAGTTCGGATTTTTGGTTTAGTTGGCCAATACATACAATTCAATATGGTATCAGAGACGGAGGTCCTAGGATCAAATCATGGCTAATGCAAGAATTATAAAAAATATTACGATTCCTCAAACATGCGTCATAATAGGCCAAAGGACGAAAGACGTAGGATAAGTGTTGAAATAAATTATCCACTCATTTTTTTTATCAATTCGGACTTAGCATTGAATATAGCTTCAGATACACCAATCAAATTCAGCTGTAACTGGCTACAATTTTACTTTAGGTAGAAAGTAAGAAGTCTTCAAATTATCCTATATATCCAGCTGGAAATCAAAGAAAGAAGACGAGGAAAAAGGACACCCAGATAAAAAGGATCAAGTCGATGTTTTCAGTCTGTGGGTGTCCATATTCTCCTCAAAACAGACATGTGTCCGCTTTATAAATAAAACAACATCTAGATACAAACGAATTCCAGCACACATCACCACTGGCTGAAGCCAAAGAACAAGGAAAAAACACACAGTACTGTCTGCTGGGGCCTAAGAACAAGCAGCAACAACATCAGCACAAGTCCGAAAGCAAGGAGGATGCCAGGGTCACGTGCAGTCAGGGGCCGAGGAGGGGTATGTCGCCGCCCCCAAGGCCAGGAGAGTGCCGTCTAGGAAACATTGAAATCGAAAGCAGAGGAGAATTGAGTAACTTTGAATCCATATTTGCAAATCAATAGTCGCAATTTTCCGTTATTATTGCTCGGTAGCACGGTACTATAAGAAAGAATCTATGGCCCGGGCAAAAACTCCGCACAAGAGCTTCAACGCCCCTCTCACAACATATATCCTGATAGCACTGGTAGTGGTAGGTTGATAATTCAGACCTCCGTGATAAAGTTGTGGTGACTGTAGGCACATCTTCATCGTGTGGTGTGCTTTCAGCAGACCAGCACCACGTACTAGTAGTGAGTGGTCAAGGTTGCACTAAAGTATCACCTCGTGTGGACTACTAGGATGTTCGTGTGGCAACCGAGGCTAGTGCGGCGCTAGATTGGCAGAGCGCCACAAGATCTCCATCATGATCATCCTACTAGGAAGATGCGAAAAGCACACGTCATCGTGGCGCTCACCAAGTCGAAGTCGAGCTACTGACAAGAGTGTGTTGATGTATCTCACATCAGTCGCGGACCTAGGACTTTAGCTAAAGGTATGCTACACCAAAATTTGGCGTGCCAATTGACAATGATTTTTCTTGGAATATAAACAACATTTGACTATTATGAATTATGAAAAAATAATAAATATGGATTTGCATTATGATCAAAAAAGGTTTTTTTTTGTTGACATATGCACCATCGCCGGAGCGTTCTAATATTAAACTGAATTTTCGTTGTTGGTGCAATCTTAAATCTCTAAAAGTATTTGACTGTAGGATAATCACTACAGCAACACTATTAAACTGAATTTCCGTTGTTGGTGCCTCCTACTTCGGCTTTTGGGAACGGCTCTCAATGGGTCCCAGGATGTGTACAGTTCGGCAGGTAGCCCAAGATGACCGAACTAGTGCCAAAACCTTGCGTGTGGACTAGGATACGATCGTATTCGTGTGGCAACCGATCGAGGCTAGCTAGTGCGGCGGAGAGCTAGATTGGCAGAGAGCCACACGAGAAGTCATGGTGGCGCTCACCACCAAGTCGAAGTCGAGCTACTGAAGTGTGCGTGTCCCACACTGTTGGGCCGGAACAAAATGGTACTCCCTCTGTTTCAAAATATAAGATGTTTTAGATTTATCTTATATTTTAAAACGGAGGGAGTACTAGTTAATGCACTATACACGGCTGAGTGATGAGTGCCTGGAAATAAAGTCCGCCGTCTGTGCTAGGTACGCGAGGCATCTCCTGTTGTCAATGAGCCGTGACAGTGATGTGTCCAGGCTATTTTTTTTAAAAATAATATATTTTTTAACTAATTTTCACAATTAATACACGAATTGAAAGATTTACAATTCTAGCGCGGTGTCGGTATTTGAATAGCCGACCAGACTAATCGACTTTTTAAAAGCCGATTAGTCCAGTCGGCTTTTGAAAAGCCGATCAGTCCCGTCTATTCTTCACACTATCTCTATAACCTATCGGCTATTAAAATGCCGACACCGCGCTAGAATTGCAAATCTTTCAATTCGTGTATTATTCGTAAAAATAATTAAAAAAAGTATTATTTAAAAAAAAATAGCTGTGCCCAGGATGTATACAGTATGGCATGTAGCCCAAGATGACTCAATGGCTGGGCCGACACAGGAACTGAGCCTTGGCGGCGTGTTTAATTCGGCCTACTTTGGCTATCTTGGCTTACAAGCAAACAGCTCAGACGAGGGAATAGTTGGTCTGAAAATCCGAGTGCCCCGGTGCAAAGATAAATTCAGGTGCTTCGACAAAAGATTGATTTCCTCAGAACACCAAACCTGTCCTTTTGATATTAAATCACACACACATGCCAAAGAAGCAAACTTGTACATTGCAAAACAAAAGAGTACAAATCCCTAGGTTTACAAAAATGCACCCGTGCGCGGCGCTTCTTTGTGACCACACAAGACTAAAGTATCCACAAAAGTTTTTTTTTACCTGATGAATGCGCATCCACGGCACTATTTTTAGGCCACAGCCACATATACGTGTGCTAGACGTGTTACTGGCATATACATATTTGTGCCGTGATAGATGACGCAACAACGGTGTTTTTATAAGTCGTGCTTCAGTAAAGGAGGCATTATGTATGTGTCGTGCATTGCAAGACACATGAAAAGTTTGCCATACCTTGTAAAATAGTTGAAAAGGAAACTCTCATCTCCCTCTCCCACTCCTCTGCTACAGTTCCTCGAAAGAACTCAAAGGGCTCCGGGCCAAACCGACGCCTCTCTCGCTGACACTGTCGATGAGAGAAGGCGGAGTGGCGGCACCAATGACAGTAGATTAGGTAGGTTTAGTGGCTCTATGCCAGTAGTTTGGACTAGGGTGCCGGTGCTATTTTGCCGGGACTAGCATATCCAAAGGGTGTCATGCGGCGGCGGCGTGCTCCGATGGTCGGAGAAGATGGTGAGCATATCCATGTCCACAATCTCCACAATAAGTGCCATTGTGTGCCTCTCCTCTATGCTCTGCTGCTTCCCTCTTGTCGTTTCCCTCGATACGGCCGGCCGTGGTGGCGAGGGGAGGGTGGCATGGGTATGACTTATCGGGTTCCCCTAATTTGTTATCATAGGTGCATTGCAGATATGACCCATAAGTCCCACATAGAATAAGGAGTCTAGGAAGCATCCGAAGGACAGAAGCTTGACTTGGCAATCAAGATGAAAGTGCGAACCGTTGTAGTTCTAGTGTTGTAATTGTAACTTGTAACCTATCCGTATATGGCTCCAGGACCTAGCATCTCATATAAAGGTTGGGAGGAGCTGACGAAGAGGGCACCTTAGTTTTTCCAGCAATCTACATTCCGTCATGTGCTAGATCGCAACTAGCGAACCGATGACTTTGTAATCGTATTCTCCATCATAGTCAGACTATATCGACTCCCTTGTTTGTCTGATTAGCTGACGAAATCACCAGCGTTCTCTTTTCCATGAAACCCTAAGTCCATAACCATGGGCATTGCCGAGGTTACCCCTCATCAGAGGGGATTGGGAGGAGTAAGCTATGCAGGTTGTAGGGAGGAGCAGAGGCCTCCTGTTTTGACGCCTGTGCGATGTCGGCGATTCGCTGAGGAAGCGCCGGCGTCTGAGGTGGAGGGTGACGATTTTCCTTCTGGTGGTAAGCCGCCTTCTCAAATAAGCGTCGGCGGTCTCATCCTCTACAGTTCGTTGGCTCTGCGTCCTCACTTGACCGACCTCGGTAGTGAGGGAGTGGTGGGAGGTGGAGCCGTGTTTGCGATGGGATGGAGATGTCGCTTGGGGTCAGTGGAGCATGCGACCTCGGTAGCACCATCCAAGCGACGGTGGAGCTTAGCCATTGCTATCCTCGGTCACGAGGGTGGCCCTGCTGTGCTTCTTCTTCCTCCTTTGTTGGAGGATCTTTAGCGACCTCGACGTCGCATAGAGCGCCACTATCTCCCCAAGTGGCTTGGTCCCATGCGGAGGCAACAGCGAACCTGTCTAGAGATCATCTCCCATCTACTTTGAGCAAGGCGATGAGCTCAAAGTTGATTGTGTTTTTATCTTTTTTGGGGGGGTGCTTCGTGTAAAAGCTAAGGGCATGGTTTTATTTTCTCTCTTTGTGAAGGTACTTTCTATAAATGTAACCCCACCGCCAATCTAATGCATGCTTTGGATCCATCGGAACCTTTCCATGTGCAAAAAACCTTGTAAAATAGTAAAGCACGTCCCTCTGCATGTTCAACCACGTCCCCGCTGACAAGTGTATCCCACCATTTTGTATGTTTGGAGGTAATTCTTATTAAAAATAACAATACCATGATAGTTAATGTCTTAAATCATGTCGCTAGACATGTTAATGATCATCCCGTCTTTTTATGTTTCGCTAGCTTTGTTTAGTCGCAAATTATTTTTTGGGTTGAGGACGTCATTTACTCACGATAATTAGGGAGTAAACAAAGAGGTGACTCCTAATCATTTTTTATGGGCCTTTTGAGCAAATGCGGCCCAAAAAGCTACACCGCACTTGCTGAAATAGCCCATACTTTCCGTTCCCCACTCCCATCTAAAAGTGTAATAGGTGCACCCCATGGGGCTCTCACAACGATCAGCTGTTTCTGGCCGTTGGATGGGGTCCTAGGGTGCATATGAGCCTTCTGTTCTAGTCCAAAGTGATGCAAAATCGGTGTTCTACACACATGCTGCCGTCCTGTGTCTCTGTCACTGGGGGCCGCCGAGGGGGATGGCCCGCTGTCCAGTGGGACCGGTTGGGAGAGGGGTGGTATCTGTGTCTGTCTCATCCTGGCGACCAAGGCTGTGAAAAGTCATTTTCTACCCGGTTGGCCATGTGTTCTCTCGCTGGCGCTGGGGTCAGACGATCGGTTGGCCCGCTTTGTAGTCTAATAGGTTGGGGCTGGGGTCGTGCGTGTTGCGCCGTTCGTTGCCATTTACGCCCTGCACAGTCGCGCCCATGTGCCTCTCTCCTAGAGGGAGATATTTCCATCCGCAGGGGTACAATGGGGTTTCCACCGCTTGCCCTTTCGAGCACCGGTGGGCCGTCACGCTGGATTCTCGCCATTCACTGGACGGTGCACTATTGTCTAAACACTTCTATTCTTGTAGACAGTTGTTGGGCCTCCAAGTGCAGAGATTTGTAGAACAGCAGCAAGTTTCCCTTAAGTGGATTATCCAAGGTTTATCGAACTCAGGGAGGAAGTGGTCAAATGTATCCCTCTCAAGCAATCCTGCAATCAAGATACAAGAAGTATCTTGTGTCCCCAACACACTCAATATACTTGTCAAGTGTATAGGTGCACTAGTTCAGCGAAGAGATAGTGAAATACTAGTGGTAACGGTGACAGAAAAGAGCTTCTGACTTGTTGTTGACGTGGAGAGACTAAAGGCAAACTGAAATAAAGATGAAAGCAATCAAACATGTAATAGATCTAGATGCAAACAGTGTTTCAATGCTTATGAACAAGGCCTAGGGATCATACTTTCACTAGTAAACACTCTCTCATATAAATATATTCTCTTCATGATACTACTCTTAACTACTCTCCGGTTGGACACTCTAATCTATGGTAGGGCTATAACAGCACTCCTCAAAGTCCGCATTCCCCAATCTAGATAACCCCACACTATCACCTTGAGCGCTAGATGGTTCCAACAAACACCATAATTTCATAGAGACAACCAACTCAAAATATACCCATGATAAATATATGTAATCTAGCCTAAGTGCCACACACGGTGTGCATGCTGTCACTTTCACACACATGGGGAAAGCATAGATCTATTAAAGCACGATGAGTATTTATGTAGACTCTAACCTAAGTGCCGCCACAGTATGCACGTTGTCACTTTCATACACGTGGGGAGAGAAGAGATCTATTGAAGCACTTGAGTAGAAATGTAGATCTACTTGATTACAAAGCTCATGACCACAAAAAGATCATGCATAGAGAGAGAGATATGAACACATAGCTACCGGTAGAGCCCTTAGCCTCGAGGAAGAACTACTCCCTCCTCATTATGGGAATCAGCAACAGCGATGGAGATGGTGGTGGAGATCGATGGAGATGGCTCCGTGGGAATTTCCCCGTCCCGGCAAGGTGCCGGAATAGAGACTTTCTGTCCCCCGAATCTCCCCTTTGGTTGCGGCGGCACTGCGGAACTTTTTGTGGCTTTCTGGTCGATTCTTTAGGGTTTCTAGCTTGGGGGCTTCTTATAGGCAAAGGAGTCAAGGTCGGTGGAGGGCCAGGGGGCCCACACCCCCTGTGGGCGTGACTAGGGTGGGCCTGCGCCCACCTAGGGTGTGGCCACCCTGGTGTCCTCCTCCGTCTCATCTTCGATTTTCCGTATCGCTAAAGGAAAAATACGAACTTTGGCTTTTGTCCCGCCCAATTCCGAGAATATTCATTTTTTTAGCTTTCTGAAACCAAAAACAGCAGAAAACAGGCAACTGGAACAGTGGCATATTGTCAATAGGTCAGTTCCAGAAAGTGTATAAAAATACCTCAAAGTGTAGACAAAACAAAGCAAAGTATAGCCCAGTTCTTTTGGGGGCTTCTCCAAGAAGCCGCCCTCCTCCCAGCTTCCTGGAGAAGCCGGTCTAAAAAAATGGTGAGGCTTCCAAAATAGTTAAGTCTAAACAAATTTGGAATCCTCGCAATTTTTTTGAACCGGCTTCCCCAGGAAACTTGGGGGTAGGGCAGCTTCTGGGAGAAGCCGCCAAAATAACTGGGCCTATATACTAAACAAGCATGGAACATAAAAAATTATTAATACGTTTCTGACGTATCATGCACTCACTGCTTACTCCTGCGTCCCGTTGTCCCGTCCGCCTCCGCACGCCACACCCAGCTCGCCATTCTTATCTCCCTTTTCTCGGTTGTTGATCCGGCTCTTCGGTTTAGGGTTCCTCCGCCTTTTCGAGACCGCTGTTGGTACGGCCCGTCGCCATGGACTTCTTACACGGTGGGTTCAGTTGAGGCGACTCGTCCTTTCCCGGTAATGGTTGATTCCCTTCTCTCTAATTCCCTAAATTTTCTCGATCTGTTTTATTCTGGGTTTTCCTCTCCTTGTTCTCCTCTTGATTTGTCCCTTCGGTTTCTTTTTCCTTGGTTTTGCTTCCATTGATTCGGTTTGTTCTTTCTTAACATGGAACTGTTGCTTCGTGTTCCTGACTTTTATTCCCCTCTAGTGATTCTTCTTCACAGGTCCTTCGCTCCCTGGAGGATGCTTCTTTGGTTGCCCGGGTGAGCTTCGCTTGTTCTGTTGTTAGTCTCCCCACGGTCTCAAATCGAGGTAGATTTGAGCTGCACGGTCTCAAATCAAGGCAGGTTTGAGCTGCATCTGTAAAGCGATACATAGAAGGTTGGAGGGATCCTGAGGGTTTGTTCCTCTCGTGTTTCTTATTCGCCGGTCGTCCGCTTGTCTGGGTAATCTTGTCTGGATCTGCTGCTTGTTCTAGGTGAGTTGAAGCTTGCTTCGTCAAGCGCTGCCTTTGCCGAGCCATTGATATCCTGTAGGAAAGGGTGTAGCTGTCCGTAGGGATTAGAGCCGGTAGAGGAATAATGTTTGTTAGATGTGTTGGTTGTTAGATGTATACATCTGTATATTGTATTTCCCCCATATGTTAGGGGGCTTCCTGCATATTTGCCATATACCTGTACTATATATTGTGGCCTTTGGCCCCCAGAGGAATACAACTTGTCTATTCCTAACATGGTATCAGAGCCAGGTTTTAGGGTTCCCGTGCCCACCGATCCTCTGCCTATGATCACCGCCGCCGTCAGTTCGCCCCGGTAATCACCGGTTCTGCTCGCCGCCTTCTCTCCTCGTCCCCTTTCCCGATCGGATCTGCCGTGGTCCTCTGCTTCCCGATCGGATCTGCCACCATCCACCATCCTGCTGTGCTACTCGTCGGGCCCTCCTGCACCGTCTCGCTCGCCTCCATCCTGCTACCGATTGGGCCACGCCACCTCCTGCACCGCCTGCTACTTTGCACCCTCCTGCTACCGCCCCTCCTACTACTCCTCCACCCTGCTACCGATTGGGCCACACCACCTCCTGCATCGCCTTCTACTCCTGCACCACCTGCTACTCTGCCCCCTCCTGCTACCGCTCCTCGCGAACGCACCAAACTGACCGCTCAGTCGGTTGAGTGTGTCTTCCTTGGATACAGTGATGAGCATAAGGGCTATCGCTGTTGGGACCCTGTTGGTCGTCGGATGCGTATCTCTCGTGATGTTACTTTTGATGATATGAGTCCTTTCTATCCTCGTCACACCGCTGGTACTTACCCGGTGGAAGATATCTCTTTTCTTCTCTTTCCTAACACACCTCCTTCTACACCTATTGTGTCTTCTTCAGGATCTCCTCCCCCTGATGTCTCTTCTTTGACACCGTCCTCCTCTGCTCCGTCTAATTCTCCTAGTTCTCCTTGTTCTCCGGAGTATTCCTCTACTATTCCCTCTTCTTCATCGTTGTCTCCTGCGTCGTCTTCCTCTGATGATCTTCCCTCTACTCATCATGTTCTTCAGCGTCGTGCCCCCAACCATTACTCTCCTAGTCAGTATGGTCTTTCTGTTGCCTCCGAGCCGACTTCTTATCGGGATGCTGAGCATCATCCTGAATGGCAGCTGGCCATGGCTGAGGAGATAGCTGCGCTTGAGCGCACTGGCACTTGATATCTTGTTTCTCCCCCTCCCGGTGTTCGTCCTATCACGTGTAAGTGGGTCTATAAGATTAAGACTCGCTCTGATGGATCTCTTGAGCGCTATAAAGCGCATCTTGTGGCTCGTGGTTTTCAGCAGGAGCATGGTCGTGACTATGATGAGACCTTTGCTCATGTGGCTCATATGACCACCGTATGCTCTTCTTGCCGTTAGCTCGTCACATCGGTGTGTCCCGCTTGATGTTCGTAACGCCTTTCTCAACGGTGAGTTGAGTGAGGAGTTTATATGCAGCCTCCTCCGGTATTCTGCTCAGGGATGGTTTATCGCCTTCGACGTTCTCTTTATGGCCTCAAACAGGCCCCTCATGCTCGGGTTTGAGCGCTTTGCTCAGTAGTGACTGCTGCTGGTTTCTCCCCTAGTGCTCATGATCCAACGTTGTTTGTTCACACTTCTCCTCGTGGACGACTCTTCTTCTTCTCTATGTTGATGATATGATCACATTGGTGATGATCCCGAGTATATCGCTTTGTTAAGGATCGCTCGTGATCGTTTCTTATGACCGATCTTGGTCCTCTTCGATACTTTCTTGGGATTGAGGTTTCCTCCACTCGATGGCTTTTACATCTCTCGAAAAGTATATTCAGATCTTCTTGCCGTCTTTGCTCTTGGGGATGAGCGCACTCTTGAGACCCCTATGGAGCTTAATGTTAAGCTTCAACTTACTGATGGTGATCCTCTTTCTGATCCGACGCGTTATCGTCATCTTGTTGGGAGTCTTGTCTATCTTGTTGTCACTCATCCTGACATCTCTTATCCTGTTCATATTTTGAGTCATTTTTTTCTGCTCCTACCACTGTTCACTATAGTCATCTTCTCTGTGGTACGATCACTCGTCGCCTTTTCTTTCCTCGTTCCAGCTCCCTCCAGCTCCAGTGCTATTCGGACGCTACGTGGGCGAGTGATCCTTCAGAACGTCGTTCACTTTCTGCTTACTGTGTGTTTCTTGGTGGTTTGCTCATTGCTTGGAAGACGAAGAAACAGACAACGGTTTCCCGTTCGAGTGTTGAGGCTGAGTTGCGTGCTATGGCCTTGTTGACTGCTAAGGTGACCTGGTTACGGTGGTTACTTGCGGATTTTGGGGTCTCTATTACCACACCCAGTCTGGTTTTGTCTGACAGTACAGGTGCTATTAGTGTTGCACGTGATCTGGTCAAGCATGAGCTTACCAAGCATATTGGTGTTGATGCTTTCTATACACGTGCTCAGGTGCAGGCTCAGGTTGTTGCGCTTCAGTATGTGCCTTCAGATTTATAGTTGGCGGATTTCTTCACGAAGGCACAAACCAGAGCGCAACATGATTTCTTACTCTCCAAACTCAGTGTTGTGGATCCACCATGAGTTTGAGGGGGGTGTTAGATGTATATATATGTATATTGTATTTCCCCCATATGTTAGAGGGCTTCCTGCATATTTGCCCTGTACCTGTACTATATATTGTGGCCTTTGGCCCCCAGAGAAATACAACTTGTCTATTCCTGACATTGGTGTCAGATGTGAATATGTCGGGTAGCTTGGAATATTATAATAGAGATGCAGTCCAAGTTTTCTTCCTACAATTTTTTTGTTTTATACAAAGTATTAGGAGCTAGATTTGTACTAACTTTTCATTTCAGCCTGAATATTCTACTATGTCTCCACTTGTGCAAGTGGTCTCGGTTAACATTCCAAGCTATAATATTTCTAAACTACACTTCTAAATGATTCGAGGATTTCAGGCTGAAAAGCTCCTCCATACTACCTTTTGAATTCAACCCGAGTATTCTGCTTTGTCTCCACTTGTGCGAGTGTTGTCGGTTAACAAGAAAGCTATAGTATTTCTAAAATACACCGGTAGATTATCTGAGGATTTAAGGCTGAAAAACACCATGGTGTGGTTTTATACAAAGAATTGGGAGCTAGATCTGTACAACCTTTTCAATTCAACCTGAATACTCTACTTTGTCTCCACTTGTGCATGCGTTGTCAGTTAATAAAGCTATAATATTTCTAAAATACACCGCTAAATGATTTGAGGATTTAAGCCTGAAAAACACTATGGTGTAATGTTTTTCCATGTGTAGTATTTCTACTGGTGGTTATTTGATTATTGTCTTTGTCTTGGGCCGATGGAATTATATTTTAATTTTTTGGTCCTGATTTGGTTTTTGTTGCATGTCATGTATACCTATTCTTAGTCACTACTGTGTGTGATATATTCCTAAATTTCCCTTACATTTACTTTGGAAATGGCTCCTTATTTAACTACATGATTTGTTTGGTCACTTTCCTTTTCTACTTCTTACATGTTAGAGAGCCTATTAGAATAGTTGGGGTACAAAAGAACATGTTTACTTCATAGCCTCATGAGGAGTGGTTGTTATTGCTGATTTAAGTGAATATAACAAAAGGTCTTTTCGTCTAAGGGTGTCAACCATTACATCAATCTTGCCGGATTTACAAAGAGACCTATGTCAAAACCTTGAATAACACCAACCATCATTGTTGCTTGAGATTCAACTTTGGTTAGGTGGAATGATGCTTCAGACTCAGCATGTTCGAATAGAAAGTTTGCAACATTTACCGTGAAGGTAAAGTTACTAGATTCTCAAGACATGAACTACAGTGTAAAGCTCCAAAAGAAGAAGCTCCAAAAGACAACTGCATACATATAAAGTATTAGCAATAAAACACACATGTGTCCTTAAGGAACGGATTTAACACTACTCGAATCCACGGCGACATCTTTCAACAATTGCACGTGAACCAAAGAAGGTTACTTCTAGCATCCAGAACTCATACTTCGAAATGACATGAAGAAGGTTCTCGAAAGTTTCCAACATTAATGCCCAATGTTCCACATGAATCTTTTCTAGCATGGAGAAAATAAGGATGTCATCGATGGGCTTCATAACAAACTTATAAAAACACTCCGAGAAGATGTACTGATATGTTGCATGAACAAGGCAAGAATATTGGTCAGATCAAAGGACATGAATATGTACTCAAGTGAAACATCACGAGTAGGAACACCATCAAGATAGTCCTTGGAACTGAGTTTGATTTGACGATAACCCAAATCAAATCAAAATTGGGGAATGATAACATATCCATGAAGGAAATACTATCTGTCTTCAACACGAACAAAACTAAACATCCCCTTTATATAGAACATAGTCGGATATAACTTTTGTCTTACAACTCTCCAAGTTTTTGCTTAAGCTCAACCAACTAGTTCAGGGGTATCTGGTATGGATCCTTGGAGAAAGGTGAAGTTCTAAGAACTTGCTTACTCAGGAACTTGACAACACGGTCATGTGGCAACATGGCGATACTTCTAGTAGACATCTAGAATATCACAAACCACCAATATGTCACTTAGTTCGAGAGGTAAATTGCTTTGTAAGGCAAGAAGACATAGTCTCAGAGCTTCGGCACTAGCCTAACTCTTTGACCGAATAGATGTACCAGAATAACAACTTGGTAGCACAACCAAACTTCGCTTGGTGATAGGGTTAACCAATCAAGCTAAGAATGACACAAATGTCCTTAGAGTTCAAAACAATGATAATTGCTAAGAATCTTAGATGGCCACGTTATTACGCACACGCATCATTCACGAGCGCGAAAGCTCGAGGAAGGGTGAGTATTTATGTGTAAGAGCATCACTTCATTAAGGGTTCAGGAAACTCTACACGACCTCTTAGTATAAAAGGGTGTGATACTTTAAGATAGAACAGATGGGAGACAATCACTGCCTCTTGATCTGCGGATTACAACACTTTGACCTGGTCCTAGATATGACGAGGTACTGGAGTTTGTTTCTCCTAGACATTCCGAAATGGTTTGTCTTGACGGACCACAAGAGTATCTTGCATTGGAAGACACCAATGCATATTTACTACTTGACTACCAACTGGTGGACAAAGGTCGGAAAACAACAAGGGAAAGAAGGAACATACTCAGGATAGAATCCCGAGATGTGCATGCATAAGTCAACAATGTTCCGAAAACCAATGCATGGAAGGGGTAAGGTGTGGCAGAGTCACGAGTATAGATGCGAGACTCTCGAGGAGTATTCTTGTCGTGATCTTTTTGGTTCCATGAAAGAACATCTGCCATAGCTAGTGGTAGGGGAAGTCCTTAGTTGTCACAATTCAATCGCGACAAAAACCACAAGCTTGAAGACTAGAATTATAGTACTAGCCATCCTGAGGTACTGTGTGAACATTAACAGCAGGGGTCAAAGAACTGGATCTTGGGTTAAAGGTCAGCTTCAGGTACAAGATTCACAAAAATAGAATCCACCACAATCGGGGATCTTAGGTTCAAGTCCAAGGGTTAAAACCCAAAGAAAGTAATAACTACTACTTGAGTGACTTAGCGTACACTACAAGATAACAATCACGGGGTAGCTTCCTGCGGTGACCCAACATACCACTGCATAATGTAGTACACTATAGTCGTTGACATAACATCAATGAAACACCGTTCACTAGTATTACATCCCTCAGAGTAGTACAACAGAAACACAACAGGTCCAAGACATGACTATAGGTTACAACTCAACTCTTTACACAAGATCCAGAGAACACTCTAGGTTAAAGAGAGAGAAAGAAACTTCTTACAAAGAAGAATCAGAAATAAATAACTCATAGCTACCATACTTATAGAACTAGTAGCTGAACTACTAGGCTTGCATTGCTGCTATTGCAATACTCTACAGAAGTAGGTTCTATGGTTAGAAATTATATTCTTATCTAATCAGCAACTTTGTCTTCACTTGAGTTGATGTATATGCTGACTTCCTTGAATTCATTGAAGAGTTTTAGCTTTTAATGATGATTCCTGGAGCATAACTTGATGTAGACATCGTCTGTACTGGCTTTAGAACCTAGCAAGGGTTAATAAGATACTTTGAGTACGAGCGTACTCAGCAAGTTCACTAGAAAAGGAGTGTTTGATGCACTATATCTACAGCCACAGACCATAGGTCCTAGGCAATGCAAGTTTTTGTAAACATTTCTTCAAAGGTTGCTTTTATTCTGAAAAACTATGTCCGTCAGCCTTCACGGGTTTACCAGAACCTTCATGGGGTTCCTTTCCCGCCGCGTTCGCAGCTCCTTTCCGGAACAAGGAGTAACAAGTTACAGTTTTTACACTCTGCAGAGGTGCGTCACTTTACCCATGAGAGATCTTAGCTTTGTTGAACATCCGAATTGCAGGTTCGTTCACACTTCCTTGGTGTGAGGCCCAGACTAAGATCCAAGCCAATCACTGCCTTCTCCACGACCCCACATGTCTCTTTGGTGTACGCCATCCCACCTATTGAATTACGGCAATGGCAGTACATACCGTTTAGATGCCGGAACTATCATGGGACGTTGAGGGCTCCCACCCATATGCTGCATATCCTCTACGAATTACCATAAATAATATGCACGCTACAAGTGATAACAGCCACGACCCGCACATCCAGCTCCATGCGAGAGGGAAAAGATACAGCTGACTTCTCCGTCCCATTCCAAATCTCATGGTCAACGCGTAATATACGGCGCAAGAATCACTGGCAACATTGGTTTTTAAGTCCTATATAATATGTTCCTTTACCACCAGAACTCTTATAGTAGGTTATTACCTTATGGTAAATAACCTATAATCACTTTATTATGAAAATAGTGTTTTCTGTCATTTTTCAAATGCAGGTGATGACAACACTGGATTTGTAAAATACTTTACAGAAAATAATCAAAGGACATGAGCAAGTGTGAACTTGCCTTTTGTGATTGCAAGATTATGCACTCACGGTCTTCAAGATAATATAAGATCCAATAGTTGAAATCTGCATCATTGGTCCGGTAAGGACTAATGTTTAAAGAAGCAAGATGCTTTTATGCATAAGTAATGTAATGCAAGTTGATAAACGCGAATCCCGAGAATAATGCTGTTTTAGGGTTTGGATACTGGAAATGGTTTCCTTGGAATGTGTTGCTCTTTTAGATTAAGTTTCATATATGTGCTTCTTATTAGGGCTTGTGAGTGTGTGGAAAACAACATGTATTTATACAACAACAAAATACACAGTATGGAATGCTACTCAAGGTTGCTTACATCTTAATTGTTTATCTTCAAGTTTTACTTTACAAGTAATGTCACTTAGAAAGAATTTTAAGTATGAACAATCTTATTATACAAGTATAAAGTAATGTGATTATGATTAGTTGTTATCTGTTTTCTGAAGTGACAAAAAGAATAACATTTGAAGAAAAGATTTCCTTACTAAGGTTTAAACAATATTTGTGGTTAATTAAATGTGATTGATGTTGTTTGTGCTTGCTTGAATAGTTTGGACTTGAGATGCTTTATAACTTAATTATAATAGACCAAAGTTAACTATAAAACATATAATAAATTTTTAGCATTATACTTACATCTTGTTCACCTTATAATGTTTCTTTAAAGTTATTTAAGAATGGCATTACTTCTATTGGAGTAGAGGTTTCTTTACATTATAATGGTATAAAGGGATTTATCTCCCTATAAAGGTGTGGTTAATGTTTGTGAATAAGTAAACAATATTATTTATTACTTATGAACTCATTTATAGTATTTTTATTTGTTTATAAACTTGTGGTTAATATAAAGAATGGGTTTTATCTTATTATAATTATTCCTGGAGTTTTTAGATTAATTAAGAATTCTTTTATAATCTAATCTACGTTAATGGTTGAGAGATAATTTAATAAAATTATATTTAAAATGTGTTGGACCAATTTGACTTTATATTATAAATATTTAAGACTAGTACTATTTATTAGACTCAATTAACTAATTTTTAGAATTATTAACAAATTTTATTTACCTTTATATGAATTATTAATTAAGGAAATAGGTTTAAATTTCAAGTTATAAAAGTGTTTAAATTTTTATTTAACTCAAAAGTGGAATATCATGTTTTTAACATGTAGGTATTATTTTTGTGATCATTTTTGGTATATTACATTTATTTTTGTGATTTATAAATAATAAGATATGATTTTAATAAGGTTTATTACTTTACAAATACTTAATAAATAACAAATATTTAATTAAGTTGAATAATAATGTATAATTATAATTTTAAAGTATAATTCTTATTTTTCTAAGATTTTTGGTATTTTATTTAGATTTTTAACATTTACCAATATTAAAATATTAATTATCAAAGTATTAAAACTTTGTAAAGTATTTATTAAATAATATTTATTTAAATAATCTTCATAATAATATTTAATAATAGTTTTTAGTTGTAGATTTTATTTTTCTACACATTTTCATATATTATATGTATTTTTCTGATTTATAAAACAAAAGATATTAAATTTACAAGATTTAGTCATTTTATTTATTTCTGAAATATTGAAATTTGAATTCATATTGTTTTAATTATTTTCTAATCAGTCATTAACTTTTTACACGGTATACCCAGATAACCCTAGTGACTGAACCGTGGGCGGTGACCACGCCACCGCCACGCTGCAAGGACCGAGTCAAAAGCCCGACTAATTTGGTGGCGTGTGCATGACGAACGATGACGTCACAGGTCGATCTTCTCGATCGAGGGATTGAGTGCATGCACCACGACGAGGTTAGGCTTCTTTGAAAAAGGCGGCGGGCAGCGAACCTAATGGCTAGAAGTAAAATGGTCACCGAGTGCAAGTGGCTACCGCAGCGGCGTTAAATCGGTGGCTCGACTCAGAAACAATCGAATCAACGGAGGAATAGCGTGTTCAAGCTCACCAGAGCGTGAAGAGCTCGGCGAGGTGAATCATGGTCGGAATCGATGGCGGCGCGGAGAGCGACGAGGAACGAGGGTCCGATGCGTCGATGAAGACCTCGCCCACATGCACGCTTCGGGAAATCGACGGAGACGAACGAGGCGAGCTCCCGGACATCACAATGCAGTCAAGGGATGGTCGGACGTGGCGAACGGCGAACACCGGCGAAGCTAGGTTTTTGCCTCGGGAGAAACCGAAGGAAGAAGAGAATTAGGTTCTCTGCGGCTACCGAGGTTAAATAGACAACCTGTAGCAATGCGCTCATCTTGGCACGCCAGACGTCATGGCGCGGCGGCGGACGGCGGCGATGCTGACAGACAGCTGCTTGTTACGTCGGGGAGGAAGACAACGACAGATATTTTGCGGAAAACCCCCTCATAAAAATCCAAATTCAACCCGCAGTCCGTTGGTGGTCCACTAGTTAGTCAGAGAGGTAGATTGGGCTGGTCTTGGGCTGTTGCTGGGCTTCGGTTGGTTGGCTGGAGTCGCTCGTGGGCGATGCATAAGGAAGAAGGGTAATGGGCTTCGGCCTAGTTATAGTTTATTTTACTGTTTCCTTTTCTCTTTTCTGTTTTATTTCCAGGTTTAAATATTTCACATTTGATTGAAATTTCTTTATGGAATTTATTTTCTGAATAATTGCAGTAATATTGAAGTTATGAAGAATCAATTGGTGGACTTTTATTATATATTGTTTAGGGTTTCTTTATTTTCTTCATATAGCTATTTTTCCTATAATTATTTATAAGAACCTTTTAACAAGAATTTAATTGGGAAAAATTTCATAAACATATTCTAGAATGCATTACTATTAAGTAATGAGATTTTATTCTCATTAATATATAATATTAGGGCAACTTTTATATTTATTGGTACTTCATTATTATTTGATACATAAAGTTTTGAGTACTTAATAGGGTTAATATTGTTCTCATAATTTAGGAAATGGCAATGTATATATCCTTTTAGTATTACTAACAAAAGAGTTAAAGTTTAAATTGAAAATGCTTACCATAAGTTCTTAGAAGGTTTAATATTCTCATATTTCTTTTATTGATGTGAATAAAGATTAATGGTTAATCATATTGTCTTAATGTTTATAATTTTTAATGTTATCACCTTTTGAGGTAAAATAGTGGGATTGTTTTCTAGGCTATCTTATGAGAAAGAATTGATGAAGATGGTTCCTAAGCACCTATGATAATGATGGTTGAAAATGACAAAGATGTGCTCAGGTGATTTGATATAGGAAAATATTCCTCTGAAGCATTGTGGAAACAAAATGATAGATCAATTAGATGAAATGGATAATAGGTTTGGTTATAGAATTAGGTGTTAGTGTTTATCAAGAATTACTATCTTCCATATTTCATAATCCTGGACTTCTAATTAAGGAATTCGTTTCCTAGATATATTCCTTCTTCCTATCCATCATCATGTGTTAACATGATGAGCTTTACCTCACAAGAATATTCTTATCCACCTTTATTCTTCTTAATCTATTTATAATTGCAATGAGCTTAACACTAAAGCATTTCCTAATCTTCACTTATCTAGACTTGGTTATATCAACTACTCTACTGCTGATAATGTCACATCCAACAAGTAGTTACTTCTAACTTTATTCATATACTTCCTTTAGTACCCTTCACTAATATCACTTCAATAGATGTATACATCAAATCCTACTTCACCACAAGGGCTTAGTATTTCCAAAGAGGAAAATACTACTTCTATAATCCAATGTTATTTTAGCATCACCTTATTCATACTATCTTGTCTCTTCTTAACTCCAATATCTAACATTTCAACCTCACATTATATTAATGTGACTTGTAATGACTAATCTAGGATAATAAACCTATACTATGGTTCAATCATGTTTTGTCCACCAATGTCACTTATACTTGGTATAAGCATTCAATATTGGTGAGTAAGGCATGATCATTATAATCTTTTGATCCTTTATGGTTCAGGTTTCCAGTTGGCTAAACAAGGCTTCCATCCATACAACATTACAGTTGTATTATAATTATCTTCTGTTTAGCTCTATTGGATTAAGAGATATAATTCATTGACTATACCTACTTGATCCAATAGTAGGACTACTATCTTCAGACTTCATCCTTGTAATCTTCTTTGTTACCATATTGATTTGATTTCCTCCAATCACTCCCATCCTATAGATAACATCTAAAACTAGCACCACTATTTACCTCTTCTGAATTCTTTATTTATAAGCCTTAAGTGAATGCTATAATAAGTACAAGAGTTGATAGGTCAAGAATTGATAGGTTAAGAATTGGTGAATCAATAGTTGATTACTCAACATTGATGAATAACAAATATAAAGATAGGATTCAATAGAGATGATAAGAATTGATATGGAAAGAAAGATATCTGGTGAATGATCTTGACTTGGTTTCCTTCCTACTCAATCTCACCTAAGAGTTAAGGTTAGGTATTACCATGAGATTCATGGTATAAGTAAATGAGATTAAGATTTAGTTGTTACATTCTTATTACTTAAGTTATGTTTATAATCTGGTATTCATAAGTTGTATAATGAATACTATTATATGATCACCTAAGGATCAAATATAAATCATTAAGTAATGTATTAGGTTTGAATTTTATTACATTTGACCTACCCTTAGATCAAATCATGTTTACCGAAAATAAGGTTTTAGCAAAGGTCATATTGAAACTTATCGCAGTCAACTTGATGATCTATTTCAATTCCATCAGGTTAAGAGAAGCTTCAATCACTTTGACAAGTTTTTTATTTAAAAGCGCGAAAATTATTCAGATTTTCTATGCATGAATGCAATGCACACACACGTGTTCAGCTTATTTCTAAGCTCTAATACTGGGATGTTACAGACTCTCCCCCTTAAAATAAACTTCGTCCTCGACGTTCGCACACTCTTTCGTTTCGGAATGAGGAATTGTTTTTTTTAATTACGTTATGTCTCAACTCCATGGTAACCTTAATGGGAATAATTGTAATATCCCATATCCAAATCTTTTCCTTGAATCCTCACCATGATCAACAATCTTTAACTTGGTGTCTCCAATACTCCAAAGTTCCTTTTAGTTTACTCCCTTAGGGATATGTCCTTGTTATGAAATTCTTAAATTGTGGTCTCTTCTTTAGTTTATTATTCTTATTGGATATTCTAATCCAACTCCTTAACTTGATCATCAAACTTCCTTACTATACTATATAAGGTTTAGGAAGTCTCACTAACATAGGATTTTAACTCCATTGAACAATAACTATAGTCAAAAGACTAACTTTTGATTTGTGATGGTATGATTTATACTGGTAGTCCTTCGAAAGATTGGATTTGAACTCATTTAGTCCCTACCCATTGGAATTTCCTTGTTTCTCTATACATGTCTAATTTGATGTGATTATTCACTCTTAAAGATCACTTAAGAGTTGTTCCCTCTTAGAATTAGTTTATTAGAATTAATCTATTCTATCTCCTTCAAGATTTTACCTTAGCAGACTTTAGACAACCTTTTGTTACCATCTTAAGTACCTCTATAATTATGATTTTCTTTTAACCTTATGAAATAAGGTTTAGTGTTGGCATAGGTTAGTATTTCCTCTCCAACCTTTCCTTGGAAGTCAGATAAAAATACTTCCACAAATTGTTACTCTCCCCTTAGGGTTTACTAATGGTCTTCAAACTATCTGTTTAGTATTTATTGGTTTAATAATTAGAATATTGGTCTCTATCCATCTTATACTCTACCTAGTTAGGGTCTTATGAAAGATTATATGGTGTATCCACACAACTGTGGATCTCCGAAGCGAATCTTTCAGCATTATTTGTCTTACTTACTATTCGGACATTTTCGCTTTGATCCACCTGACTTTGCGAAGCGTTTTTTAGAAATTCGTCGCTTACTATTTTATACTCCTCTAGGTCTTACTTAGCTTAGGACAAGTTTTATGCTCTTTATGCAACTTTTAAGATTATCTGGTTAACTATGTCAACCAATTACCAGCTGTGGACAAGATACCAACTATGGATCAAATACCAGCTGCGGATCATCCTAGATTGTATGATTTACGCTATGGTTTCCGACATACCTCTGGTATTCTCTCTGAATTGCAGAGCTTGAATATCACTTTGGTTTCAAAGCTACTTCTTTGTATTTATTCATGATACTTCCATGAACTTACATAATTACTCCATTGACTTCTTAGCAAAATTACCTATTTTGATTGAACTTTAAGTTCATCACTTCTTGTTTCTGACTAATAATGATCTAAGCTTGATCCATCCTCCAAATTGAGTTGATAATCCTTACTGTTGGCTTCATTCTTCATGTAAGTCTTCATTTTGGTCTTTGAAATTCGTCACTCCCTTACACGAATTCCCTTACTCTATCTAGGTCTATAACATCAAGTAGTGACTGGATGTTGCAACATGCATTTGCACACCAAGTCAAACTTCATGTACAGATCTAGTCAATCAAGAATATCCAAGAAAAACAAATAAATCCAAATGTGGTACATATAGCACACAATATTCTAAGCCCAGAATATAGTAGTCGAGTATAATATCTCTAGAATTCAGGCTTAGTTGTGTAGTATATGACACCTCCTCATATAGGTTTACATTGTGATAATTAGCACTTATGGTCAAACTATATTTTGTCTCAACATTTACCCAAATTGCTCAATTGCAAATAGGATAATCTTAAGCAAAGTGGTCTCAATTTGGTTTCGACTAACCTTTGGTTTCACCTTTGGAATGATTAACTATGTTCAACCTTTCTTTATTAGCCAACTAACCTCACATGATCTCTTCAAATGACTAATCAGATTCTATTTGTTAACTAAAACCAAAGATCATTAGAAATTTTTAGCACCCATGACTTCTATCATAACTCTACTATGTAGTTTTCATACCTCTACTCCAAGATAAATCACTAAGTACTTGTCATACTTACTCCTACATCATGGTTTCGAAGCTAATCTCACTATGATCTGGTTATGTCTACCTATACATCATGATTTAGGGTTTTATCTAACCATGATGACTTTGTTTCTCATTACACTATCATTAAGTCTTATCATAATTTTACTTCATCACGTAGAATTCTCAAGTGAATCCCACATGATTACTACTTATTACATCAACATTTATCCTAGTGAGTTTCATCTCGTTGTCTTTGGTTAACAACTAACAATAAAATTCCATTGTGCTACTTGAATTCTAGAGTTAGGCTACACCATTAAGACTACTTCCCTATGATGTCTTACACTTAACTAAAGTATGTTGGTGGTTTATGTCTCCTTCGGAAGACACTAAATAGCACTACACTGAGAAAAGATAAAATATTTACTCCTAAGAAAGAATGACTTAAGTATCTGACTTAGGTGTGACAAGGTTTATCCTCAAGTGGATACTCATCACGAGTCATAAGAATACTTGGTTTAGATAAGATGGCTCCTATAGTCACTATCCAACCTACAGAGCTTCCTAAAAGGGTTTTAATCCTAAGGTCAAAGCATATGCTCTGATACCAACTGCGGTGACCCAGCATACCACTTCATGATGTAGTACACTATAGTCATTGACATAACACCAATGAAACACCATTCACTAGTATTACATCCCTTAGAGTAGTACAACAGAAACACAGCAGGTCCAAGACATGACTATAGGTTACAATTCAACTCTTTACACAAGGTCCAGAGAACACTCTAGGTTAAAGAGAGAGAAGGAAACTTCTTACAAAGAAAAATCAGAAATAAATAACTCATAGCTACCATACTAATAGAACTAGTAGCTGAACTACTAGGCTTGCATTGTTGCTATTGCAATACTCTACAGAAGTAGGTTCTATGGTTAGAAATTATATTCTTATCTAATCAGCAACTTCGTCTTCACTTGAGTTGATGTATATGCTGACTTCCATGACTTTATTGAAGAGTTTTAGCTTTTAATGATGATTCCTGGAGCATAACTTGATGTAGACGCCGTCTGTACTGGCTTTAGAACCTATCAAGGGTTAAGAAGATACTTTGAGTACGAGCGTACTTAGCAAGTTCACTAGAAAAGGAGTGTTTGATGCATTATATCTACAGCCACAGACCATAGGTCCTAGGCAATGCAAGTTTTCGTAAACATTTCTTCAAAGGTTGCTTTTATTCTAAAAAACTATGTCCGTCAGCCTTCACGGGTTTACCAGAACCTTCATGGGGTTCCTTTCCTTGGCGTTAGAGCTCCTTCCTAACGAGGAGTAACAAGTTACAGTTCTTACACTCTGCAGAGGTGCGTCACTTTACCCATGAGAGATCTTAGCTTTGTTGCACATCTGAATTGCAGGTTCGTTCATACTTCCTTTGTGTGAGGCCCAGACTAAGATCCAAGCCAATCACTGCCTTCTCCACGACCCCACATGTCTCTTTGGTGTACGCCAGCCCACATATTGAATTACGAAAATGGCAGTACAGACCGTTCAGATGCTGGAACTATCGTGGGACATTGAGGGATCCCACCCATATGCTACATATCCTCTATGAATTACCATAAATAATATGCACGCTACAAGTGATAACAGCCACGACCCTCACATCCAGCTCCATGCGAGAGGGAAAAGATACAGCTGACTTCTCCGTCCCATTCCAAATCTCATGGTCAACGCTTAATATACGGCGCAAGAATCACTAGCGACATTGGTTGTTAAGTCCTAGATAATATGTTCCTTTACCACTGGAACTCTTATAGTAGGTTGTTACCTTATGGTAAATAACCTATAATCACTTTATTATGAAAATAGTGTTTTCTGTCCTTTTTCAAATGCAGGTGATGACAACACTGGATTTGTAAAATACTTTACAGAAAATAATCAAAGGACATGAGCAAGTGTGAACTTGCCTTTTGTGATTTCAAGATTATGCACTCACGGTCTTCAAGATAATATAAGATCCAATAGTTGAAATCTGCATCATTGGTCCGGTAAGGACTAATGTTTAAAGAAGCAAGATGCTTTTATACATAAGTAATGTAATGCAAGTTGATAAACGTGAATCCCGAGAATAATGTTGTTTTAGGGTTTGGATACTGGAAATGGTTTCCTTGGAATGTGTTGCTCTTTTAGATTAAGTTTCATATATGTGCTTCTTATTAGGGCTTGTGAGTGTGTGGAAAACAACATGTATTTATACAACAACAAAATACACAGTATGGAATGCTACTCAAGGTTGCTTACATCTTAATTGTTTATCTTCAAGTTTTACTTTACAAGTAATGTCACTTAGAAAGAATTTTAAGTATTAAAAATCTTATTATACAAGTATAAAGTAATGTGATTGTGATTAGTTGTTATCTGTTTCTGAAGTGACAAAAAGAATAACATTTGAAGAAAAGATTTCCTTACTAAGGTTTAAGCAATATTTGTGGTTAATTAAATGTGATTGATGTTGTTTGTGCTTGCTTGAATACTTTGGACTTGAGATTCTTTATAACTTAATTATAATAGACCAAAGTTAACTATAAAACATATAATAAAGTTTTTAGCATTATACTTAAATCTTGTTCACCTTATAATGTTTCTTTAAAGTTACTTAAGAATGGCATTACTTCTATTGGAGTAGTGGTTTCTTTACATTATAATGGTATAAAGGGATTTATCTCCCTATAAGGGTGTGGTTAATGTTTGTGAATAAGTAAACAATATTATTTATTACTTATGAACTCATTTATAGTGTTTTTATTTGTTTATAAACTTGTGGTTAATATAAACAATGGGTTTTATCTTATTATAATTATTCTTCGAGTTTTATATTAATTAAGAATTCTTTTATAATCTAATCTACATTAATGGTTAAGAGATGATTTAATAAAATTATATTTAAAATGTGTTGGACCAATTTGACTTTATATTATAAATATTTAAGACTAATATTTATTAGACTCAATTAACTAATTTTTAGAATTATTAACAAATTTTATTTACCTTTATATGAATTATTAATTAAGGAAATAGGTTTACATTTCAAGTTATAAAAGTGTTTAACCTTTTATTTAAATCAAAAGTGGAATATCATATTGTTAACATGTAGGTATTATTTTTGTGATCATTTTTGGTATATTACATTTATTTTTGTGATTTATAAATAATAAGATATGATTTTAATAAGGTTTATTACTTTAAAAATACTTAATAAAGAACAAATATTTAATTAAGTGGAATAATAATGTATAATTATAATTTTAAAGTATAATTCTTATTTTTCTAAGATTTTTGTTATTTTATTTAGATTTTTAACATTTACCATTATTAAAATATTAATTATCAAAGTATTAAAACTTTGTAAAGTATTTATTAAATAATATTTATTGAAATAATCATCATAATAATATTTAATAATAGTTTTAAGTTGTAGATTTTATTTTTCTAAACATTTTCATATATTATATGTATTTTTCTGATTTATAAAACAAAAGATATTAAATTTACAAGATTTAGTCATTTTATTTATTTCTGGAATATTGAAATTTGAATTCATATTGTTTTAATTATTTTCTAATCAGTCATTAACTTTTTACACGGTATACCCAGCTAACCCTAGTGACTGACCCGTGGGCCAGTGACCATGTCACCGCCACGCTGCAAGGCTGAGTCAAACCGACCGACTGTTGGCCGACGTAATTTGACGATGACGCATAGATAGAGGCTGATGCTCTCGGATCGAAGCTCGATCGAGGATTGATGCATCTTGAGGTTTAGGCTTGCTGGAAAGAGGCGGCGAATGACCAAATAGTGGCAAATGGTCAACAAAATGGTCAGTGAGTGCGATTACGGCCGCGGGCGGCTATGCACGGCGGCGTTCGTCGGTGGCTCGATTCAGGAAGCAATCGAATCAACAGAGAGGAATAGCGTGTTCAGTAGCTCACCAGGAGCGTGAAGAAGAGCTCGGCGAGGTGAATCGTGTTCGGAATCGATGGCGAGCACGACGGCCGGAGACGAGGAACGAGGGTCCGATTGCGTCAGTGAAGACCTTGCCCGCATGCACGCTTCGGGCCAATCGACGGAGACGAATGAGGCGAAGCTCCGAGACATCACGGCGAGACAAGGGATGGTCGGACGTGGCCGGAACGGCGATCACCGGCGAGCTAGGTTTTCGGCTACTAGGAGAAATCGAAGAGGAAGAAGAGAATTAGGGTTCTCTGCAGCGGCGCTGAGGTTAAATAGACAACACAGAGCGGCGGCGCTCATCTTGGCACGCCAGACGTCATGGCGCGGCGGCGGATGGCAGCGATGCTGACAGCCAGCTGCTTGTTAAGTCGGGGAGGAAGACGACAACAGATATTTTGCAGAAAACCCCCTGATAAAAATCCAAATTCAACCTGCAGTCCGTTGGTGGTCCACCAGTTAGTCAGAGAGGTAGATTGGGCTGGTCTTGGGCTGTTGCTGGGCTTCGGTTGGTTGGCTGGAGTCGCTCGTGGGCGATGGATAAGGAAGAGGGGTAATGGGCTTCGGCCTGGTTATAGTTTTTTTCTTTAATGTTTCCTTTTCTCGTTTCTGTTTTATTTCGAGGTTTGAATTCACATTTGATTGAAATTTCTTTATGGAATTTATTTTTTGAATAATTGCAGTAATATTGAAGTTATTAAGAATCAATTGGTGGACTTTTATTACATATTTTTTAGGGTTTCTTTATTTTCTTCATATAGCTATTTTTCCTATAATTGCTTATAAGAACCTTTTAACAAGAATTTAATTGGGAAAAATTTCATAAACATATTCTAGAATGCATTACTATTAAGTAATGAGATTTTATTCTCATTAATATATAATATTAGGGCAACTTTTATATTTATTGGTACTTCATTATTATTTGATACATAAAGTTTTGAGTACTTAATAGGGTTAATATTATTCTCATAATTTAGGAAATGGCAATTTATATATTCTTTTAGTATTACTAACAAAAGAGTTAAAGTTTAAATTGAAAATGCTTACCATAAGTTCTTAGAAGGTTTAATGTTATCATATTTCTTTTATTGATGTGAATAAAGATTAATGGTTAATCATATTGTCTTAATGTTTATAATTTTTAATGTTATCACCTTTTGAAGTAAAATAGTGGGATTGTTTTCTAGGCTATCTTATGAGAAAGAATTGATGAAGATGGTTCCTAAGCACCTATGATAATGATGGTTGAAAATGACAAGGATGTGCTCAGGTGATTTGATATAGGAAAAAATTCCTCTGAAGAATTGTGGAAACAAAATGATAGATCAATTAGATGAAATGGATAATAGGTTTGGTTATAGAATTAGGTGTTAGTGTTTATCAAGAATTCATATCTTCCGTATTTCATAATCCTGGACTTCTAATTAAAGAATTCCTTTCCTAGATATATTCCTTCTTCCTATCCATCATCATGTGTTAACATGATGAGCTTTACCTCACAAGAATATTCTTATCCACCTTTATTCTTCTAAATCTATTTATAATTGCAATGAGCTTAACACTAAAGCATTTCCTAATCTTCACTTATCTAGACTTGGTTATATCAACTACTCTACTGCTGATAATGTCACATCCAACAAGTAGTTACTTCTAACTTTATTCATATACTTCCTTTAGTACCCTTCACTAATATCACTTCAATAGATGTATACATCAAATCCTACTTCACCACAAGGGCTTAGTATTTCCAAAGAGGAAAATACTACTTCTATAATCCAATGTTATTTTAGCATCACCTTATTCATACTATCTTGTCTCTTCTTAACTCCAATATCTAACATTTCAACCTCACATTATATTAATGTGACTTGTAATGACTAATCTAGGATAATAAACCTATACTATGGTTCAATCATGTTTTATCCACCAATGTCACTTATACTTGGTATAAGCATTCAATATTGGTGAGTAAGGCATGATCATTATAATCTTTTGATCCTTTATGGTTCAGGTTTCCAGTTGGCTAAACAAGGCTTCCATCCATACAACATTACAGTTGTATTATAATTATCTTCTGTTTGGCTCTATTGGATTAAGAAATATAATTCATTGACTATACCTACTTGATCTAATAGGACTACTCCTGGTAACTATCTCTAGACTTCATCCTTGTAATCTTCTTTGTTACCATATTGATTTTATTTCCTCCAATCACTCCCATCCTATAGATAACATCTAAAACTAGCATCACTATTTACCTCTTCTGACTTCTTTGTTTATAAGCCTTAAGTGAATGCTATAATAAGTACAAGAGTTGATAGGTCAAGAATTGATAGGTTAAGAATTGGTGAATCAATAGTTGATTACTCAACATTGATGAACAACAAATATAAAGATAGGATTCAATAGAGATGATAAGAATTGATATGGAAAGAAAGATATCTGGTGAATGATCTTGACTTGGTTTCCTTCCTACTCAATTTCACCTAAGAGTTAAGGTTAGGTATTACCATGATATTCATGGTATAAGTAAATGAGATTAAGATTTAGTTGTTACATTCTTATTACTTAAGTTATGTTTATAATCTGGTATTCATAAGTACTATGATATGATTACCTAAGGATCAAATATAAATCATTAAGTAATGTATTAGGTTTGAATTTTATTACATCTGATCTACCCTTAGATCAAATCATGTTTACCCAAAATAAGGTTTTAGCAAAGGTCATATTGAAACTTATCGCATTCAACTTGATGATCTACTTCAATTCCACCAGGTTAAGAGAAGCTTCAATCACTTTGACAAGTTTTTTATTTAAAAGCGCGGAAATTATTCAGATTTTCTATGCATGAATGCAATGCACACACATGTGTTCAGCTTATTTCTAAGCTCTAATACTGGGATGTTACACTTCCAAAAGAAGAAACATCTTCTAAAGTACCAAACAAACAAAAAGGAGGCACACGAGGCGAAAGGAGACCTTGAAGCCTAGAACAGAACAGCCGAGCAGTTGTGAGTTTGACCAGGAAGCACAAATACTGTAATGAGCTTTGTGGGGGGCGGGGGGGGGGGGGTTGTTTACGTGGGTAGGGATATAGGATGGTGTATTCCTTCTTTACATTCTGGTTTTGTTTCCCTTCGTTCGGGTATACTGGCCAGCTCCTTGTCGGTGTCTGCGTGGGCTCGGGTTTACCTTTGTTGTTCATCCCAATTGTTTGTAGCTTCCTTTAGTTCTGCTTTATTGTCGTGCCATTTTACTATGTTGTTTTGTTCTATAATCTTGATTGTGCTTTCTTGCAGTTTGTCTGATCGTTCTGCCTGCTGTTAATTGCTCCTCCATTCCTATTACTGCCAGGTAGTTCTCTTTCTTCCTGTTGTAATGTTATGTTGATGAAGAACTTGTAAACATTCTTGGGATATATAGGAGCCTTTGGTCACGATGCTGCTTCGGGATAGAATATTTGCTTGCTTTTTGTTTGCTTCGGGATATATTTGGAACCCACAAGTCAAGCAAAGTCTGCACATATCCCTTCATAAATTTCCTCCGCTCGGGCAACACAACAATTCACGTTTTAACCACTATCTATGCACTTTAAGCCTAGAAATCCATGACCAAACTATATGCAGTTTAATGTCCACCTAAAAATAGCATGTATGAGTTAAACCATTATGTAGCACTGAATTATAATTAGCATCATACCCTGTAAAGCACGATGCATAAATCCAGTTCCACGTGTATGGCTGTTGAAAATTCCTTTGAGACCCACCAAAGCCCTTCAGCTCGGCACATCGCAAGATCTCACCGTTCAGCTTCCAGTGCCAATGTTGATCGATGAAACCAACATATCTTGGTAGCTGGCAATGGAGAACCACATTTTTATATTTCAAATAGTTGATGGTTATGGACCGAGCGAGTTGGATCTAGAAGCGCAAGTCGTCGCATAATAGTACTGGAGTAAGCGAGAGGTATGTACCTTTGTCGTCACATTCTCGACGCTACCTCGGTGATCAGGTTCTGCCCCATTCCTTATTTGTGTATGTAGGACAGTGTTGCTCAACACTTGCAAGTTCTTATTTTGGATACAAAGATACATGCATGTGTACACTCGCACCCTTCTACCCAACTTTTGTGAGTGCAGCCAAATTTGCCACCACTCAGATTATATGTTCTATATTGTTGCAACTCATTTATGTGTGAAAATTTAGTAGTACCATAAAATTGACCCTGATACCATTAAAATTTTGGTTCCATATACACTACTATGAGGGTAGATACATGTCTCCTTTTAGTTCGATGTATAATCATTTCTTTAGTTGTGAGTTACTAGGTTGTGTTTAATGAATGTATTTAACTATTGCATAGGTGAGCTCCAAGTGATGTTCTGGGTACAAATTTAAATATAAGAATAGAGGTTTTGACGTGGTTATTTTACATAAGAAGCAGTGCTGGCCTGAGATTTCGGGGGCCCGGGGCGAAACTAAAATGCTGGGTCCCTTAGTATAAACTTTTATGCATATATGAGATGATGAAAACTAAGTATTTTAAGTACACTTCCAACTATAATCTTCATATAAAAATAACAATTTTTACATGATACCTTAAAATTTTATCTAAAAATTCCTAGAAGCAAAGTCTGTGACGATGGAATCAAATATCAATCTCGTCCACTAACTTCTTTTTCATGCATAAACTTGTCAAACCATTTAACCTCTCCTTAGACATTGAAGATCTTAAATAGTTCTTCAATTACTCACATTGTCATCATCTACGTTGATATGAACATCGTCTTCTGTACCAACGACATTATCTTCTGTATCAACATTAGTCTATTCACCCATAAGAACTAGCACCAACTCATCTGGATTTCGCAAAGTGCTCGTGTTGCTCTTCAAAAATTTATGAAAAGATCCTCTCTGCGATTCTATTAATTTCTTCCCTTGTTGTCTCCTTTTTCTTTTTCTAGCACCAATATTCGGGCGTCATAATCAGTTAACCTCGGACACTACAAACAAGAACAATAATCAGGTGCTAAATAGAATTATGAACTAAGAATTAGGGCGAGCGTAACCAGCAGAGGTATGGGCTAGGCGTGGGCGAAGAGAGAACCAACAGGCAGGCTGAGGCGGTCGATATTTGCCTCGTCGATGGACATCGCGGAATCGCGTCTGGCGGTGGTGGTCGATCGTCGACGCAAAGAGCAAAGGACTGAAGGACAATCTGATCCAGGGAGGCAGGGAGTGACTAGGGGAAGCGTCGAAGCAACAAAAGGCTCGCGATGGGAGACTTCAGACTCGTGAGTCGAGAAACGAGTAGTAACCGACGCTGGCAGGGACGGAGCCAGGTTCTCAACTTGAGGGGGGCAAAATTGGCATGAGGGGGGAAAAATTGGCTAAATCAATAAGAAATTGGAGCTTTAGTGAGTAGAGTTCTTCACAAAATTCAAACCATGGGGGTGGCTAAGCCCCCCTCGCCCCCCCTTGTCTTTGTCCCTGGCTGGGAGTCCTGGGACCTGACGACCTGTCCTGCCTGGGAAGTGGGAAGTGGGAATCGATCGTCGTCTCATCGATCGAGAAGGTAGCGACGGAGCGGTGTTGATCAATGCCGGGAGTCGAGGCGTTCGGTGTCGACAACCCAATAGAAAAATACTTTTTTTAGATGTATACTAGAACTATAATTTTTTGGGCCCTATTTTTTTGGGGCCCGGGGCGGCTGCCCCGCTAGTCGGGCCGGCCCCGATAAGAAGTGAAAAAAGGTAGGTTGGTAAGACATTCGTTTCATTGCCCAGTATTTGTAGGACAATACATATTTATGAGCCATTTTTAAGCGTGGTAGAAAAATATCAGCAAAAGTAAGGGTTATTTTGGATTGCCTTTTAACCATACTGATAGTGTTATTACCATGTGAAAAATATCATAAATGTACATTTGTTGTTTTCTGTTATGAGACCAAAACTGAATAGCCTAGGACTCTCACTTCCAATTACTTGCTGATGTTGTTCCTGTGATCTGCAAATCCTTTGTATGATTTTATATTGCTTCGTTAGTTGTGCTTCTGAACAATGTAATTTTAGTTTGGAAATCTTCGTAGACGGACAGTTTCAGTGATGAGATGCTCAACATAACCGGGTTAGTCGATCTTTGTCTCTCACTACTCATGTTGTTCTATTTCTGCTTTGGTCTATCTGATTTCAATAGCAAAATACTTCATTTTTCCCTTTTTTTTAGACCTATGGAAACCATCAAGGTCCCAACCAGCGCCTCTTTTGACGCAATGCTAAATAAATTAGGTCTTCCTTCTCCTCAGTACAAGGGCTCAAATATCAGCGGAGGCTATTTCCAGATTGAGGTGCTCTTTTATATTTCTGCGTATTTTCTTCTAAATAACCTTCCTCCACACTCAATCATGGGCTGTCCATCATCATCTTTGGAAGAAGCAAAAGAATATGCTGCAAAAGATGCAGTCAAGTACATGGCAACTGATCAAAAAAAGATACTGAAAGATTACAACTATGATGAACAAGAGCAACAGAGAAAGCTAAATAAACGTCTTCAGTCCAAGCTGGAAAAAAACAAGCAGCTCACCAAAGCTATTTTTGCATGTGAGACCCTCATTGATAGAGTATCTGATTCAAACAAGCACATTCAAGACATAGTCTCCAAGAACCACGCTAGCCTCCTTGAAGTTCAGAATGTAGAAACTGAACTTAAACGTCATGAAGATGTTGCAATTAGCGGGCTAAAGGATACTGAAGACTTTTGAGGAGACAACGGTAGCTCGGATACCTCCACACACAACAACTCTGATGATCTCCGCTATGGCTCTGATGGAGAAGAGCTATATGAAGAAGAAGCACTTCGTTACACACAGAGTTAATCATATGAGGACTAGAAACACTACTGCCTCGCCCTACGATTAGTGTCTTTTGTGCTTTTAGGTGAGTCAGCTTAAGTGAGTGTCCTCTAGTTACTGTCTACGACTTTGTACTGGATTGAATATAATAAATATTGAATGACTCTACTATCCAGCTTGATGTGAACCAATGCCTTTGTTATTTTAGTCCCTTAATAAGCGTCATTTCTTTGAACCAAATATACAAATCTGATCATCATAGCGGATTTTAGATAGCTTAAGGCCTTCAAGTCTTGCAAGTCCAACATGACTCAACACAGTCAAGATAAAGCTGTATAAATATGTATCAAAAAGAATAAATATGTTTATTAATGCTAAACAGACACGAAACTAACGGGATCGTGCGCCAAGACACACCACACAATCTATTTATATATGATAGATGGAACCCTATCCTCACCTCCCACTACAACTCCTCGCTACCTATCCTTACCCTGTCATCCAAGTATCCAGTAAAGGCAATTCCCCACGAACCCTAGATCTCACCTGATAGTACGAAGAATCCACATGGGAAATCTTGCACGCCTAGTTGCATAGGATCTTGCGCATTCAAGTCATGTAAACTGCGGGCCCTTGAGCCCTCGTACTCATGTATTGGAATGTCCTGTCTGTAGGTTTTGTTTCCTCCTCTCTACACATATCCGATCCGCCTCTTTGTTCTTTCTTCATTAATCATCTCTGTTATTTGTTTCAGAGGTCCAAGCGAAGTTTCCGAGATGGTGTATGCTCAAAGATGTCCCCACGATGACGCGCATATCCGTTGTGATGATGTTCACTCGCGTAGGATGGCACATACATCCATCAGCCCCCATACTGATGTCGTACAGAATAGAGAGGCGCTCAAGGACTCAGACAGTAGATATTATATTTTTTTGTAATTTGGTGTATTTTTTTAGAGATACTAATGCTGTTATATGTTGATCCAAATTCTACAAAGTATAGGCCAACTTCTGACGAGTGGAGCGAGGCCCGTCGCCGGGAGGCTTGGGCCGAGTGTAACGAGTCTGAAGTTGGCCCACACCGTGCCCAACGGGGACGCCTGTAAAGTGGGGCGACAGCTGCAAGACTGGATCGTCAAGACCTAGGTTTCCACCGATATAAACCCTTGTGTCAGCCGGTTGGGATAGTTGCATCTGTGAAATCCCGGCGTTGTAAACACTCCTCGATATAGTGAAGTTTCATTTGTGGCGCCCGTTTTTTCCTCTCTTTGTTGGAGAGGTTTTCCACGTTAAATCTGTGTCCCCTTGTGTGTTTTCGTTTCGCTCTTCGTTATCTTCTTGTCGCAATTGTAACAAGTGGTATCGAGCCCCGTGTTCTAATCTAGGGTTTGCGACATGTCGTCATTGAAGTTCGATCTACCACAATGGACTACACCACAAGATTCTCCTTGTGGCGGTGAAGATGCTTGGCGATTCTCGCCCAAACTTCGATCTGGATGAAGCTGGATGGATTCGGTGAAAAGGATGCTAAGACCTGGTCCGCTGAAGAGAAGCGGAAGGACCGTAAGGCTTTGTCTTTGATTCAACTTCATCTCGTCCAATAATATTTTGCAGAAATCGGAGATGAAATCTGCTGCGCCCTATGGGTAAAAGCGGAAGCGATCGCATGTCAAAGGATCTAACCAAGAAGATGCATGTGAAGATGAAGTTGTTCTCGCATAGATTGCGGGAAGGTGGATCGGTAATGAATCACTTATCTCTTTAGAGAGATTATTTCCGATTTGCAATCTATGGAAGTAAAATATGATGATGAGGATCTAGCCCTATTACTCTTATGCTCACGCCTAGTTCTTATACACACTTTCGTGATACAATGTTGTTGAGCCGTGAGAAGATAACCCTTGATGAAGTGCAAGATGCCCTCAAACAGAGGAAAGATGAAATCTATGGTGCAATCAGATGGGGCGTCCTCCAAGGCTGAAGCTCGCAGTTCGTGGCGGACCGAGAAGAGATTTAACAACCATGGCAACCGAGATAAGAGCAAAGACGCAGAGGTCGCTCAAGTCAAGGAAAGGACAAGTTCTGGGTATTGTAAGAAATCTAATCATGTTATTGATGATTCTTTGGAAGCTGAATAAGGAGAAAAGGAAGCAGTACTTACCAACCGAAAGATAAGGATCAAGGCAATGGTAAGGCTGTTGTTGTTTCGATAGTTCGATGGTGAATGCTTAGCTGTTTTGCTTGTGCTTCTCGTGATGATGAATGGATACTTGATATCGCATGTTCGTTTCATATTTGCTGTAACAAAGATTGGTTCGATTAATATGAGTCTGTGCATCGGAGATTTTGTGCGTGTGGGGAATGACAACCCATGCCATATCGTTGGTGTTGGATCATTAAGATTAGGACACATGATGGCGTGACACGCACGTTGAGTGAGGTGAAGCACATACCAAGCATGGCGAAATTTGATCTCCCGAGTACCATGGACGTTGATGGATACAAGTATGCCGGTGGGCATCGAGTTCAAGGTATCAAAAGGTTCTCTTATTCACATGATAGGTGATATGAATTACGCTAAATTATATGTTCTTAGAGTTAGCACTTTGCCCGGTATTGCTGCTGTTACTTCTAATGATTCTGATGATTGTGGTAAAACACATCTACGGCATATGCTTCTTGGGCATATGAGCGAACAAGGCATGGCAGAGTTGGTCAAGAGAGAGCTGATTGATGGTTGCAACTTGAGTAAGTTTGAGTTCTGTGAGCACTGCATCTTTGGTAAGCATAAAAGAGTTAAATTCAATGCTTCCGTTCATACCACCAAAGGCATATTAGATTATGTGCATGCTGATGTATGGGTCCGTCCGTAAGACTTCTATTGGTGGTGCTAATTATATGCTTACTATTATTGATGATTACTCAAGAAAGGTGTGGCCTTATTTTCTAAAGCATAAATCGATGTTTTGATGCTTTTAAGAAGTGGAAAGTTATGGTTGAAAACAGACTGAGAAGAAGGTAAAGGTACTAACCGACAATGGTATGGAATTTCATTCTAATGAGTTTGAGGAGTTTTGCGATAACGATGGCATGATCGGCATCACATCATCCCATATACCCTCGGAGAATGGCGTGGCGAACGCATGAACAGAACCATCATCTCGAGGGCTCGTTGTATGTTGTCTAATGCAGTATGCATAGGCGTTTCGGCTGAAGCAGCCAACAAGTGTTACCTCATCAACAGGTCACCTTCTATTCCACTTGAGAAGAAAACTCCTATTGAGGTATGGTCGTTCACTTGCGATTATTCACAGTTGAGAGTTTTTGGTTGCCGCTTATGCTCATGTTGATAATGGAAAGTTAGAGCCTAGAGCTGTCAAGTGCATATTCCTTGGTTATGGTTCGTGAGTTAAGGCATATAAACTATGGAACCCTGAAACAAAAGGATTTTGTTGAGTAGGAACGTTGTTTTCAATGAATCCTATGTATCATGACACTTGCCATCGGATCCCTCTCCTGCTATTGGAGAGGAGGAGTTCGTGTGTGGAGCACTGCAGAAAACCGCTGATAATAATGTTGTTATTGATGATACTCATGAGGAAAATATTGATGATGATGTTGTTCACACTCACCTCTTTGTTTTGCGAGCCACAGGAATCTATTGCTGCTGATAGACCGAGACGTAACATAGTTCCACCTTGTCGTTTAATTGAAGAGTGTAATCTTGTAAATTATGCTTTGAGTTGTGCTGAACAGGTGGAGAACGATTCTGAACCTGCTACATATAATGAAGCCATTGCATCCGATTGACGCGAGAAGTGGGTATCTGCTATGCAAGAAGAGATGCAATCGCTTGAGAAAAATGGCACATGGGATGTTGTGCGCTAAACAAAAGAAGGCGGTCCGCTACAAGTGGATCTTCAAGAAAAGGAAGGTCTATCTCCCAAAGAGCCTTCAAGGTACAAGGCAAGGTTAGTAGCAAAAGGGTTCACCAGATTCGGTATTGATTACAATGATGTGTTCTCTCCGGTTGTGAAGCATAGTTCCATTCGTACTTTCTTTAGTATTGTGGCTATGCGTGATCTTGAGCTTGAGCTTAGATGTCAAGACTTTTACGCATGGAGAGCTTGATGAGGAAATATACATGGACCAACGAAGGGTTCATAGTGCACAGTAAAGAGGATTTTGTGTGCAAATTAAAGAAGTCTCTTTATGGCTTAAAGCAATCTCAAGACAGTGGTATAAAAGGTTTGATTCATTTATGATCTCACATGGTTTTGAGAGGTCTAAATATGATAGTTGTGTTTATATCAAGTTTGTTGATGGGTCACCTATATACTTGCTGCTATATGTTGATGATATGTTAATTGCTGCCAAGGGCATGAAAGAAATCACTACTTTGAAGGCACACCTAAGTAGTGAGTTTGAGATGAAGGATCTTGGTGCTGCTAAGAAGATCTTAGGTATGGAAATTACCCGAGATAGAAAATCTGGTTTGTTATTTCTTAGTCAGCAAAGTTACATTAAGAAAGTTCTTCATCGTTTTAATATGGATGGTGCCAACTCAGTTAGTACTCCTATTGCTCCTCACTTTAAATTGTCAGTTTCTCAAAGTCCTACTACTGATGAAGAGTTTGAGTACATGTCAAAGGTGCCGTATTCTAGTGCTGTTGGTTCTTTGATGTATGCCATGGTTTGTTCTCGTCCTGATTTATATAAACCCCTGGTACGGTACGGATCGTCGAAGACCTAGGTTTCCACCGATATATAAACCCCTTGTAAGCCGCCGGTTGGGATAGTTGCATCTGTGGAATCCCCGGCGTTTGTAAACACTCCTCGATATAGTGAAGTTTACATTGTGGCGCCCGTGGTTTTTTCCTCTCTTTGTTGGAGAGGTTTTCCACGTTAAATCTGTGTCCCCTTGCTGTGTTTTTCGTTTTCGTTCTTCGTTATCTTCTTGTCGCAATTGTAACAAGTGCTGAATAGAGAGGGGCTAAATGCATCAGAGTAAATAAATAAATGCATGAAAGTTTTGGCCGAATATGTTATGGACGTCGCCTCAATTATTTTCTGCCGTGGGATGGACGCTGGGAAGGTCACTTATCTCCATCGTGGTGGAGCCCCGCTCTCCTAGGGAGACAGGGCCCACCTTCTAGGATTTCCTGGCAAGGGCGTCTCGGGCGCCCTTTCCTTCCCTGAATCGCCGCATGGTGGGCCACGCGTGCGCCACAGGCCCGCCGTCAACATCAGTGGGCACTACCACGCTCCATGAGAAGCATTTTGAGTGCGGAAGGGCTCCGGACCCTCCATGGACCGCGGCCTGTTGACGGACGATGTGGCTGCGGAAACCCTCGCCTGCCACTTGTTCTCATGGACGACAGATGGTGTGGCAGCGAAAATCGTACATGTCCACGATATTTCGTGTCGAGGTCATCCAGTGGGTCACATTTGTGCGGTAAGATGGAAAGTGCAAATCTCACCGTCTGCATTGAGTAGCGGCGAGGTTATGCGGTCAGCCCATTCGCACGGGATACATCGGTTTCGTAGTGCGGAAAGCGGGAGAGCTCCGAAATAGCCAGTTGGTTGGTTCCGCGCGAACCGACTTGTCGTAACCACAACCTGGACGTTTGCGGGTCCTCGTGGGGAGATCGTGTGGTGGGTCTTGGACGCGCCAGAGATAGGCTCTCACAAACGGTATTTACCCTCGTAAATCCTGCTCCACGCTATGCTTTCCCTACCCGAGTGCACGGTAGCCTCTTCGGGAAGGGCTGTTGCCGCCTAGCTTTCTATCGCTTGTCCTCGTGAATTTTCGGTACATCATGGTCAGAGTGTTAATATAATTGATACTTCCTCCGTTTAGAAATATAAGATGTTTTAGGTTTGTGAAGGGGGTGTATCTAGACACCTTTTAGTGTATAGGTTCAATAAATCTAGACAGTCTAGATACATCTCATTTACAAACCTAAAACATCTTATATTTCCAAATGGAGGGAGTAGGATATTATAATCAACAACGTATAACATTTTTATCGGAAGCTCATTCAGAAGGAACTCAAAAGTTAAGTGTGCTGCAACATGAGCAATCTGAGGATGGGTGACCGACCAGAAGGTTTGACCACAAGTGGATAATTTGACCTGAAATTAAGAGTGCTTGGAGTTAAAGACATTTCCTGTACGATTAACCGGTCAAACAGTTCAAATATTTTAAAATTTTGGAAAAAGAACAATAAATTTATATATTTTAGATTTTATTTTCTTAATTCAGGGAATACCGCCCGCTCGTCAAGGTGGTATGCGCCGGGTAGTCTAACTACCGCTGGTGTACCACAGTATGCTGTTACCACCGAGGCTAGGCCTTGGAAGGCCCACAGGGCTTTGGAACCTAAAAAAAGGAGACCTAAGGGACCCCAAGAGGCACACAAATTGTGTGCTTAGCCTCCCAACACAGCAACACGCCGTCGGTTACTATACCCTAGCCGCACGCACGGTGTCGCCACCGGGCTTATAGCTCCTATGCGACGTCTTTACATGGAATTAGAAGGAACACGACATCGTTGAAAAGAATAGCTCGCACGCGACACTTCTGAAGCGGCAAATAGCTCCCGTGCGACACTTCCACTTAACCCCACGAGACCGTCAACGAGTTCGAATCAGCTGAGCATGAGGGACCCACAGCCTCTCCACGTCACGGCGGAATTCACCGATGTCCACCTCATATCGTGGGACCCACCCTGTGGTTGAAGAGAGCCGTTGGCCCCGATCCGCCCCTCGCACCCGAGCACTCCCGCCACTGCTCCAGATCTCATCCCTTCGCTTTCTTCTCCGGCGAGCAAGTGCAACGCCGGCGAGGATGTCGAGCTCGCTTCCTCCCACCGCTCATGGCCTCGGTATGGTGCGGTGCCGAGGAGGTGCCCCGATTGCCCGTGCAGCGCCCCAGGCGGCTTGTCACATCCAGGCCAAGAACGACAACATTGGTCGGGAATTTGTGAAGTGTGAGAGCAAGCCCGAGCCGTGAAAGGTGAGATCAGAGTGTTCCGAGCGCCAATTTCTCGCTTTTCTTTCGAAATTTCATGCATTTCATCGAATTTGGGATTTAGGGTTCATCTCTGCGATTTCAGGAACGCCAAAATGTGGGCATTTTGAGTGGCTTGATGAGTACATCGAGCGAATTGGGGTGGAGGTAACATCCGGAGCTCGAAAACCCGTCCGTGGTGGAGCAATTGGGATGTGGCAACCCCATTTCCGCTGGTACTACGGTGGATGCGACGTGAAGGCCGAGCTAAAGAAGATGAACAAGCAGCTAAGACAAATCATCGAATTGAAGAAGCACAACTGATGGCGGTTTTTTATTTTGTGTAATTTCTCTCGGATTAGTTTATCTCCTCATCGTTAGTCATTAGACATCGCAATGTTGTTCGAGTGATGCTTTGTAATGGATGTAATGGTCTATGTCTTTGGCTTGAATAAAATGCAACACAAATTCGGGCTAATTTTGAGCTGCTCTGTTTTCGAAAGCAGTGTTTCTTCAGTTTCGTCAGTGTTCCTTTTATCGGTGTCGATGTGCGGGGAGGGAGGGGTTGAAAAGTAAAAAAACAATTGACGAGGATTGAAAAAGGCCAGGCCCAAATATAACCTAGCCATGCCAAAATGGACGTATCCAGGCCCAATAGTAACTATATGTTGATTGGGCAAAAAAAAATGGTACTCACGTTACAATCTAAATAGAAACGTGTGAATCCGCAGATACTCGTCCTCAGGTTGCAATCTTTTTTTTTGCAAAAGTACATATATAAATGAAGTCCAAAGATATCCATTTAACTAACATAACTTGGGCGCTCCTTTAACTTATGTAAATATGTAAATTTCTTATTTGAAAATGAACCATGTGTTGTATGAACTTGTTTTTGTGTCTTTTGTTTTATACACTTGTAAATATATAAATATTGCACGAGTATTATATGAACTTGTTTTTGTGTCTTTTGTTTTATACACTTGTAAATATATAAATATTGCACGAGTATTATATGAACTTGTTTTTGTGTCTTTTGTTTTATACACTTGTTGTTTTGGGTGTTTTGACAAATGACAATACAATAAAATAAAACAGATTGCAATGAAACAAGGGATAGATAATATTAAATATAATATTGGGATAACATTACTTATATTAGATAGATAACATTACAATAAAAATAAAAAGTACAATAATATAGGGAAGGCGGAATAGGCGCCCGCCTAAACCTGGCTAGCCCTAAACCCTAACCCCTACTCCATCGGTGGAGGCGGTGCAGTGCCCGCATTCGGGCCGCATTCCACGCCCGCCTCCCGCTGGTCCCGCCCATTGCTCCTCCCGAAGGCCCGACCATTGGCCTCCTGCTGCTCCTCCCACCTGTCGCGCCTTTTCAAGGCATGGCCGCCTTCTCCTCCCACTTGGCCATGCGAGCCTCCTTGCCTCCTCCTTCGCCGCCTTAGCCCAAGAGGGCTTGGAGGAGGTCACCGCCAGGGGAGGTTGGGGACGGGGTTGTGGGCGATGGGCCCTGGTCTCCCAGGGGAGGCGGGGACTTCTCCTTCTTGCCACGCTTGGGGGCGGGCGCGTGGGCTGCTCACCACCGCTTGTGGTCCGGGTGGTTGTCCTCGTCGCTGAGTTCTTCGTCGGAAGGAGGCGGAAGGGAGGTCGCCATGGTCGGAGTGTTTGGGGCGGGGAGGAGGCAAAGGGACGGGCTCGAGGTTGAAGAGATGAGGGCAAGATGAGATGAGGAGGCAAAGGCGTTTGCCTATTTATTGAGCGAGCGTGAAGGGCGGCGTGAGAATCCAGCGTCACATGCGTAGACGCCGAGGCAGACGCGTCCCTGCATGCATGATCAATGCGAAGAGACGGAAGCGGGCAGGCGTGATCAATGCGAAGAGAGAAAAATAGCTAGGATGCGACGCCCTGCATGCATGCATGTGCATTAATGCGAAAGAGAGAAAAAGTCCAAGGTAGTTGTTCATTGGCACGCAAGAAAAATCGGTGGGAGTAATATTGACTTTTGTATGGCGCATGAACCAAATGGAAGTAAATTTGAAAGAAAGTTGTTCGACGTACACTTATTTAATGGGCAGCTGTTGCACGCAAAATAGCTAGATCACACGCTTAGGGGCAGCTGCATGCATGGTGCAGCCCGCCCAAACGCCGAGACGACGCAGCGCGTTGCGTTGCGGGAAGCGGGCGTGATCAATGCGAAGAGAGAAAAAATAGCTAAGATGCGACGTCAGAACTCGCCGCCGCCGACCTGCATGCTGCATGCATGGTGCAGCCCGCCCGCCAGCCCTCGCATGCCACGCTCGGTCCAACGGTCTCGAGTGTGCCAACAGACGTTATATTTATTACATATTTTAGATTTTGATATTTTTCTGCTGGTCATAGTGACATGCATACTCCCTCGTCCTCAAATAAGTACGTTTGGCTTCAAAATTTGTCCACAAAAAATGTACTTCTACCTTTCCAATGCACTTGGGCATCCACTATAGTCCATAAGGCTATCCACAAGCCAAAAAGTAGTCCATAAGACTGCCCTAAGACTAGTCATAGTGGGAGTAACTTAGGGCATCACCTATGTATAAGGTAAACTTTAGCCATAAGATGGGACCCATCTTCCTTGTAAAATCTTCCACTATGTATAAGGTGAACTTTAGCTATAAGTGGGACCCACATGTCTCATCCTACATACTCATGCATGAGAGGAAGAGAGTAAATTATTTTATTGCTTGTGGACAACCCATAAGCTTAAGGTCACCTACAAGCTTATGGACAACTCTTATTTCTTCCACTATGTATAAAGTAGATTACAAGCATTGCCACATAGGACTTAAGGTGTGGTTTTTTGCACATAGTGGATGCCCTTAGGTAGTAACATGCATGTACATGCAATGCCAATTAGGCAAATTGGTGACATGGCATGACAATTAATGAAGAAAGAGAGAGGTAGTAACTTAGCTAGTTACCATAACATCACACATAACCAAGATCATATGAGTCTACAACCTAATTAATTAGCTCTTGCATGACACCATACATATGTTATCACCCACTATGAAGGTAGTAACATCAACTAGTAACATGTGCAAGTTACTAGTCTTAGTTACTTAGCACTATGACCAGCCTAAGGCTATCCACAAGCCAAAATAACATAGATGTGGTATCATGCAAAGTCTCATTTATTACAATGAACCTGAGGGGAGTAAGTTTGATTGGAGAAAGTTGTTACACGTAAACTTATTTAATGCGACGGAGGGAGTAAATATGCTGCTACTGTTGGACGTAAATAGCTAGATGCGACGCTAGGGGCATTGCATGCCCGCATGGTGCAGCCCGTCCAGCGCCCTCGCATGCCACGCTGTTGCTGCGTAAAACGATGAAGCCAATCGATTCGTAATCATCCATCCCACGGATCGCTAAGAGCTAGCCACGAAATCCTTCTAAGAGACGCCAACCAATCAGTTGCGAACAAGCCCTTCCACGGATCGCCAGAGCCACCGGAATCCTTCTAAAAGACGCGATCGGACGCCATGTTGTCGCTTAGGGTTAGATCTACGGTCCTCATTCGCCTTAGGGTTAGCGGGGTTTAGGATGCACAATCGGGTTTCACAAGTTTGACCAAACATTCAAATGTGCATAACTAATTCAAAAAAATCAAAAAATACAAAACCTTCGCATTGTGTCATGTTATGTCACATAGTTGTGAGGAAAAATATAAAACTTGGTCTATTGATCATATTTCAAAAACCCTTCACAAAATGACCTATCTCCTCCGAGGTTTTCGGCTTTGGGTCAAATGACCAATGATATGGCTAGAATCAAGGCATAGTTTGTGATAATGTGCCCATATTTGGCATGCATGTCTATAATGGGATGACTAACAATGTTGTAGCACAAAGTTTTCCTTTTCGACTCACGGAAAAATCATTTTCTATTTTCCGAAAATAAAGAGGGGATTTATGAAGCAACCACCAAATTGAAGTTTCAAAATGGTAACATCCTATTTTTCAAAAATACTAGACCACCTAGAATGTACAATTTCCCAACGAGTATCTCAAACCTTTTATTCCATCCACAGTGAAAAGACAAATCCTGTATAATCGGAAGTGGTAAGATATGAACTACAAGTACATGATTCCATCTTGATGATTTTTGTAAAAATAATTTTAGGTTCACAACATGCTATTTCATCAGAGATCCAATGGTAGTTTTAGAGCCTCATCCCTAGCTAAGAATATTTATGAAAACCCTTCAAGTTTGACCAGACATTCAAATGTGCATAAGTAATTCAAAAAAATCAAAAAATACAAAACCTTCGCATGGTGTCATGTTATGTGACATAGTTCTGAGGAAAAATATCTAACTTGGTTTTAGAAATGGTCGAAAAAACTTGCTTAGAAATGGGGTGGTTTACCCTAGCTTTGGAGCCCATTTCTACCCCATTTTGGGTGAGGGTGAGTTGTACTTCACAAAAGGGATCAGGGTGAGGATGAGTTGTATTGTACATATGAGAAAAACATTGGAAGCTCATACAAACATAGAAAAGTGACATAGCTACATATGTTGAAATTCAAATTTACCATCATATTTGAATTTTGTCCAAATTATCAACAAGTGACAAATTATTATAATAACAAATGTTTACAACAACAAGTGCCAAATTATTACAACAACAAGTGTCAAATGTTTACAACAATAACAAATGTTTACAACAATAACAAATGTTTACAATAACAAATGTCTATTTCTTTTGGCTCTTCTTACCCCTCGTTTTCTTCTCCTTCACAAGTTTCACACCACACAATAGGTTTATGCTCTTCTTTTTCTTACCATTACCATCTGGCCTCCCCACAGCACGTCCAAGAGTCTCCTTCACCTCCTGCACCTCCTCAACAACCTCATGATCATGATCCAGAGCCTCAACAACTTGGTCAGTTTGCACCAGAGCCTCAACAACAGGCTCATTTTGCACCAGAGCCTCAACAACATGCTCATTTTGCACGAGCCTCAACAACAGGCTCATTTTGCACCGAGCCTCAACAACAGGCTCATTTTGCACTGACCTCAACAACAGGCTCATTTGCCCCTCATTTTGCACCAGAGCTTCCAAATCGAAACGGTGTGCCCTAAAGCCTCAACAGTTTGCACATCATCCTCCAAAACAAGTTCAGATTGCACCTCAAAGACACCAAACATGATCCGTTAGTTCTCTTCTTTCTTTGGCCATTGATTCTTGCCCTTTTCAGCGGCGACATTCGTCAACAACAAGAGGTGGGCCTTTTTCTCCACGCTTCCTCGAAAACAAGCAAGTTAGTGGGGAGAAAATCATCAACAAGAAATGGGATAGATTTTGGATGAACATACTTTGGCTTTTCAGTGTATCTGCACTTGGTAGAGCCATTTCGGTGTCCAAGTTCTTCACAGAGTTTGCATCTATTCTTGTTACCTTTTGGGCCCTTTTGGCTTGGCATCTTTCTTTTCATCTTTCTTTCCCTTCTTGCTGCTCCCACCTTTCTCAAACCAAGCCTTGAATCTACTCGCTTGGGCTCACCTTTCTTTTCATCAAAGGAGGACACAAGGAGAACTGAATGTCCACTTGAGACCCATCTGTAAGTCTTTGGAATTGGTGTTCCATATGCAGCCTTGAATTTTGCTAGAATAATACTCATGCAAATATGGGTGCATATTTAGCTTGTGTTTGGAGGCCAAGAAAAGTATGGCATGCTCACAAGGCTTCAGTGTGTTGCCACTCAAGGCATGTGCATTCATGCAATTGAGTGTCAACAACATGCCTCCTGCCGATCTTTGTATCTCGACTTGACCCCACAATGAGGATTTCTCAACATGCAAATGTGCAAGATTTACGCTCCTGTTGACCACCGCCGCACAACATCGAAGCTTATCTCCTTGAAGAACATCACCAAGCCTTCTTCTCAATTCCCACAACCTCATGATCATGATCCTGATCGGTCAACCATGTCATGGAGGCAAGTCTTTTAACTCCTTCACTTTGTTGTTGAAACTTTCGCCAAATTATTGTTGATATGATCACATTTGATGGCAGTGTTAAAACCAGACTGTACCATAAAAGAGAATGGTAGGTTTCAACCATGTACAAAACTTGACCCTATCCTCCTCGAGCATGCCGCCTTAATATTCTCAAGGTGATATGAATGTGTCTCGCTGGTGTAAGATCTTGTCACCACATGCGTCCAAAATCATCTCCTCTGAATTTTTGATCAAATTCATCCACATATGGTCAAGCACTCCTACACTCGGCATGAGGAAAACAATCTTCACCGCATTTTCTAAACCTTTACATGCATCTGTGCACCGCCAATGGAGATCGGCCCTATGCATCTTTTCAAGCGCATCATGAACCATGTCCATGATGCCTCTTCTCACATGAAACATGCCAATAGCTACAGGAACATCCAATTGTGTCCATCTAAAGCATTGCATGTCGCTAGTTGACCATTCCACTTTCCAGTCAAGAAAGATGAGTCTATACTCAAATATGGACAACCTGCTTTGAAGCCATCGATGCAAGGCTTTAAAGCCATGAAGAATTTAGAGAAGAAGACTTTCCCATCACCGTTACCTCGATCTATCTCCACAACACCGCCAGTGACCTCTTCTCTACTGCTTTGAAGTTATAAAGCATTCGAAAGGTATTTGCCCAATCACCATATAGCTCTTTCATTGCCCTTTGCTTTGCCTTCCACATCGTAGTATAATTCAGCAATGGGTATCGCTTTTCAAGTCTATTTTCAGTCTCTTTGCAGTGTTGTTTGGTGTTGTGGCTAAAATGGGCTTTATCTTTTCTGCAACCCATAATTGTGATGTCATCTTTGTAACTGTTTGAGAACTTGTAATGCAAGTATGAGGTTTTGGAATTTGATTCACTCTTATTGTCCTTCCATTAGGTTGGCGTCTAGCAGATATATACCACTTGCAAGGCTTGGCACCACCATCATAACCTATGCATTTTGCATAGAACTTCTTTTTATCAGTCCACATAGTCTTGGTAGCAAACTCACGTTTGACTGCATATGTCCTGAAACACATCCTGAATTCATCCATGCTTGGAAACAATCTCCCAACTTCAATAACTGGGTCCTCTTTGTCATAAACTGTTACTAGCTCATCATCATGTGCATCATCTACATGAACTGCAGCATTTTCCAATAACTCTAGATCTATATCTGCCTCTTCATCTCTTAAATGGTTGTCACCATCATTTGCAGCTTCATCCCTCTTCTTCTCCTTGTCTCTGTCATCTATAGGAATGCTAAAAAGCTTTGCCATTTCAATGTCATCTATTGGTGCAATGACCAAATCACTGCGGTCATGTATCTCAACTGAATTCCAATCATGATTACAATCCTTTGTGCATTACCATCTGCAGCCTCCCTTGTGCATTAGCATCATCATCCTCCATGTTAACACTTCCAACTCAGAAGTATAGGCATTACTTGCCTTTGTGCAGCCCAATCATCCTCGACCATCTGAGCAGCAGCCGAGGCCACATATCCAACCCTCGAATCGGTTTTAGATCAATGAGCTGCTAAAAACAGAACAGTTTTGCTTGTCCAACCGTTTCTCATCGATTTCATCAACTATATGTTCCCTGTCTCAACCCTAACATAGTCACATTTGCAATCATCAAATCGTAACAAAGAAACTTGCTCGCCCCCAAACCACACTATCCCCAATTTTTCCACCATTTTCCTTACTGCCTCCTCTCCCATGTTTATTAGCTCTTGGGGATCAACATGTTCTAATTCCACCTCCCATTTAACAACCGTGTGTCTCTCAATGATCTGCGTGCTGCCATCAACTAAAACAGCCCTAGAGGGAAAGAAATTGATGCGAAATTGAAGGTTTGGCGCGCAACATCGTCTCCCTGTTTTGGCGGCACCGTGAGCTAGCGGAAACGAACAGAGCTCAACCTTAGAGAAATTAAGTGCGAGATACGGATATACCGATTAGAAGTCCCTCTCCATGCTCCATATCGTTCCCCTCGCCTCGTTCAAGACACCCTCGCCTCCACAATCTAGCATCAATGGGCACGCCAGATCTCGAATTGAGAAGAATGGGAGAGGAATTAGCTTTCAAATGGCACTCACCACCTTCGCTGCCGAACGGAAAGCGCCGCCGCCTAAATTAATTGCCGTGCGCCCGCCGCACCGAAACGATGGGTGAGGTCCGCCACCGTCGGGAAGCTACGATCCGTTACGCTCTCGGAAGCGGTTGGTTTGACTGGCTGTCCCAACCAACCGGTTTGGCTTAACCCTAATATTGGAACAAAGTTAAATGTGTCCTTACGACCGTTTTAAGGCTCGTGTGGCCCTGGGATATTAGCTGCCTCACAACCGTCGCATGCGAGCTATTCTTTTCAACGATGTCGCTTTCCTTCCAATTCCATGTAAAGACGTCGCATAGGAGCTATAAGCCCGTCGCCACCTCAAGCACCACCGCTACCCCATGCGCCGAGACGCCAGCCTCTTCTCTCCACCTCCTCCATGATGGTTGTCTAAACCCTAGGGCGGGTGTGCCCTAGGTTCTTCTTCTAATACGACGTCGGAGCGCTGTCCGATCTCTACTCTCTGGCCAGATCTAATCGCCAGATCTAATCAAATCGTTGATCACATAAGTGCTTTTGGATCTTCATCCACATGTTCCCTCTTCCATCGTGACTTTGGCCTCGCCTCGATGCGGTGTTGCTAACATCGTGTGTGTGGATACCGATGGAGGTGCAACACTTGGAGCACTTGATCATGAGGATCTTTGCAAAGGAGAATCTTCTCGCGTCTAATCAACTAGCTACGGGAATCGATAATTATGGAGCCATCCGTGGGATAATACATCTCCTCTCGACTTGTCGAGTCTTGTTGCGGGGATGAACACACTTTTTCATCAATCTTGTTATCGACAACTTTCGCTAGATCGATTTTCGAGAGTATGATCAGTTACCTCTCCTCTCTATATAATTTGATCTGGTTTATGCGCTACTTTTTTTGCGTAATGCATTTTCCAACATTATTTTCTTTGGATCAGATGTACCCACGTATACCCACGTATACGTGCTAAGGTGACGGAAACCTCTTTTTCTTATGGGATGTTAACCGGTCTAGTCTTACATAAAAGTCCACCATGTCAAGTAATTTTTAGTGAAATCCTGGCCTTAGCGAAACCGCTGAGATCCTTTTAATTTTAGAGGGACACCACGTATATTAATCTTGGCAGGGTTATCTATATAGAGGTCCACCAACTCAACTAATGGATCATGTCAATCAACATTAATCGGTTACGTAACTACTAATTTCTAGCTAAATTTTAGCCATAAATTATAGATCTGACTATCAAAATTAATTTTAATGACATGGCTTAAAATGGTGCCTCGAAAAATATCATTATATTAATTTTAGTATATGATAGACACTACCGGAATGGGAAGCTACGTCGACGGCCGGTCGCTACGCCGACGGCCAAACGCCGGGGCCATCGTCCAGACCAGCCCCTCAAGCAGCCGTCGGCGTAGAATTGCCCTCAGCATATCCTATGCTACGCCGACGGCTGCCCTCGGCGTAGCTATTTTTTTTACCTTATTAAACTTTGAAAAATCATAACTAAATCATTCTAATTCAGAAAAATACAAATAATATATCAAAATTTGCAGAATAATAAGATCTATCTATCTACACTCAAATATTACACATTTGAAAATAAAAATTAACCGAAACATAAAACATTATATATAGTTTAAAACGGGCATAAAAAATTCAAAAACGATCGAAACAATGCGAAACCTTCGCGTGGTGTCATATTATATGACATAGTTACAAGGAAAAATATTAAACCTAGTATATTAATTATGTCTCAAAAAACCCTTCACAAAATGACCTATCTCATTCGAGGTTTCTTGGCTTTCTGGTCAAATGACCAATGTTATGGCTAGAATCCAGGCATAGTTTGTGATAATGTGCCCATATTGTGCATATATGTGCATCATGGGATGAAGAACAATGTTGCCGGAGGAAGTTTTCCTTTTCTTCGCACCAAAAATCCATTTTCTATTTTCCGAGCACAAAAAACGAACGGTTTTGTGAAGCAACAATCAAATGGCTAATTCAAAATGCTACCACCACATTTTACAAAAATACTAGACCACCTTATATGGACAATGTCCCAACAGGAGGATCTGAAACCTTTCCGTCCATCCCTAGTAAAAAAGACAAATTCCTGCCGAATCGGTAGGAAGTGGGTCAGATATGAACTACATGTACATGATCCGATGCTCATGTTTTTTTATAAAACTCATTTTTAGGTTCAAAATATGCTATTTTATCAAGGATCCAATGCAAGTTTAGCGAGGCTCGGCCCTGAGCTAAGAATCTTCATGCCCGTCGTTCGACAAAGTTTAATGATAGTTTAAAACAGGCATAACAAATTCAAAAACGATCAAAACAATGTGAAACCTTCGCATGGTGTCATATTATGTGACATAGTTACAAGGAAAAATATCATACCTGGTATATTGATTATGCCTCAAAAAACCTTCATAAAATGACCTATCTCATTCGAGGTTTCTTGGCTTTCTGGTCAAATGACCAATGTTATGGCTAGAATCCAGGCATATTTTGTGATAATGTGCCCATATTGTGCATATGTGTGCATCATGGGATGGCAAACATTGTTGCAGGAGGAAGTTTTCTTTTTTGTCGCACCAAAAAACCATTTTCCATTTTCCAAGTACAAAAAACGGACGGTTTTGTGAACCAACCACCAAATGGCTAATTCAAAATACTACCACCAAATTTTACAAAAAATACTAGACCACCTTATATGGACAATGTCCCAAGAGGGGGATCTGAAACCTTTCCGTCCATCCCTGGTAAAAAAGACAAATTTCTACCGAATCGGCAGGAAGTGGGTCGGATATGAACTACATATACATATTAGATGCTCATGTTTTTTTATAAAAATCATTTTTAGGTTTACGATATGCTATTTTATCAAAGATCCAATGCAAGTTTTCCTTTTTGTCGCACCAAAAAGCTATTTCTCATTTTTTTTAAGCGCAAAAGGGGGATTTTCTGAAGCAACCACCAAATAGCTAATTTAAAAATTGGGGGTTTGTGATTAGTTGATATGGATATTATATTTAGATTCCTTTCATTTTTTTTGATCAATTTAGACATATTATTTCTCAAATTCCGATTTACGGATTTAAAGATATTAATTATTCCATATTAAATAGAAAAAAGTAAAATTATTATATTTTTATTTGAATTCAATAGTATTTTTATTTGAATCGGTAATATTTTTACTTATTCATTGTTTTTTACTTAAATAAGTGTTTGTAGTTTCAAAAAATAAAAATATGTGACATAATGATATAAGAGTTAATAGGATTGGTATCACAATATTAACAACTAGGTACAAATTGCTTCGCGAAAACTGATTCGGAAGGAACTGAGAAGTTAAGCGTGCTGGAGCTGGAGTAGTGCTAGGATGGGTGACCGAGTGGATCTTTGTTAAAGATTGTAATTTGATTAAAGATTAAATGTAATTGGTGTTAAAAATGTTTAGATGAGAGATTAACTATTCAAACAATTCAAAGATTTAAAAAAGCTGGAAAAAAATTTCAAAAAAATAATTGAACAGCCTGCAGTTATTATGCCGACGGGGCTATGCCTGGAAGTTTGTTAAAGCTACGCCGACGGGCAAAAATGCCTTCGCCGAAGGAAAGCTTTGCCGAGGGCAGCCGTCGGCGTAGCGTACGCCGAGGGCCTTTTGGCCTACGCCGACGGCTTTTTGCCCTCGGCGTAGCGTGTCGTTCCTGTAGTGATATAGAAGATACATCCCTCTATGTTGATTGATTTCTATTAGTAAATATTTGTTAGATCATGGAGAATTTTACTACTGTAGGGACACGAACAACGTCAAAGACTATCATTTGCGTAACTCAAACCTTTCTAAGTATGAATGTTATTATAGAATTTCAATTGGTTGCTCTGGTTAAATGATTTTCATTCTGTCGTGGATGTTCGCAACTTGACATGTAGCCCTAGAGCCTTGGCAAGTGGGTCTCATGCCGCAGCAGATGTTGTTGGAGCACATGCGTATTGTGCTAAGGCAGAGGAAGTGTGCTACGATAGGATCTAGCACGTTACTTTTCTGTTAAAAATAACGACTTAAGTTTATTTAGATTTAAATGTAGTTATACACTAAAGTATATCTAGATATATTCGAATTTAAATAAACCCAATTCAGTTATTTCTGGACGGGGAGAGTATAAGACATTTTAGGTTTATGAAATAAATATATCTAAATGTCTTTTAGTGTATAGCTTTACTTCGAACCTCTTAGAACATATACACTAAAATATGACTAGATACATTCGATTCATAAAGCTAAAACTTCTTATATTTCTAAACAAATGGAGTACCTCGCAATCAATATGAGTTTATCTGTTAAATTCTTAAAACACTAGCTTATTGATCTTTTCTATATTAATCATATGAATGGAATAAATTAGCAAATCTTTGACAAAACACAAATCAATGACATACTAGTACACGAGCCTTCGTTACTTGTGTTTACATCATGGTGCACACATAACATTATTTATTTTAATGTAGACACAAATTACACGTCCTTTAGCCGGTCGCTATTTATTGCAACATACATTACTACTTCATTCTTTAGGAATTGCTTGAACCAGCGGGCAGAGTGCTTGGGATGCCTCTTCATTCCATCGTTGTAGTCCACTAAGTGTAACCCAAACCGCACCGTGTATCCGGCTGTCCACTCAAAGTTGTCGAGCAGTGACCATACAAAGTACCCCTTCACATTTGCGCCGTCCCTATAAATGAGTACAAACACCCAAATCAAATGCATTGCCATGTATCAATAAAGTAACAAAGAAGGCCACATGTATCAATTGATATAGAGGCCGGGGTACACCCCTATTTCGGGAGAAAAATGCATTTCCATGTAATGTCATATTTGAATCTTATTTAGAAGGTAGTGATGTAATATTTGAAGCTTGTTAGCAGATTTAGAGTGTAGACAGTGCTCTAATTGACCTTATGGCACTTTGCATGGCAAGAAGATGTTTGTTGTGGTACTCTATCCTGGCGTTGTCCTTCAATGCTTCCTGTAGTGGTAGGCTCTGGTTGGTGGTTTCGTCAATACCTAAATTAGAGAAACAAATAATATTTAGATTTGTTTAATGCGGTTTCATTTCTAGATCAAGAAAGTATACTCGCCATTTTCTGTGATGTAGACTGTCGGATTGCCATATGAATCTTTGATATAAAGCAGAAGCTCGCTTAAACCTTCAGGGTAGACAAAGATCCAGGGAGAAGCGGCCTACAAACATAAATTTATTTATGGAACTATACCACCAAGCATATAAAAGGCTATTCATTGTATGATGAGGTTGCAATTTACCTGTGGACCAATCGGGACATCATTTCTAAAACCTGGCATTGTACATAAACTGAAAACATTAGTATACATAATTCATATCCTGCAATTTTTTTCTATAATAATATGTTGCAAAATCACCATTAATAAAGGATTGTAAAAGAAGAACATGGAGGTAAACAGATTAAACATTTACTTAGCATGACTCACCTGTAAGATTAGCTCGATTATCAGTATTGTAGCTCTTCCTCGTGTCATTTGATGTAGGACTATCAATGGCATAGTTTGAAGTGTAATAGTTGATTCCAATAAAGTCAAAGGAACCTTTGAGCAATTGAGATTGTTTTTTGGTGAACCGCGGCAGACGATTTTTTACCAATCTTATCATGCTCTGTGGGTAGTCACCTTTGGTGAGCGGGTCCATAAACCTACATGGGCATTCTTTTAAAGTAAAAATACACCTCGTTTCTAGATCTTAATTTGCAACAAAAGTATGTTCGATTTCAGACTAGAATTTACCATCCAAGGTTGAAGTCTATGGCGCGCTTAGCTGCATCGTTGTCGGGTTTTGAATTAGAGAAGGGAACATACCAGGTTGAGACCACAGTTATACCAATCTCCCCCTTCTGAACGGCCTGCATTTGATATGCACAATATTGGGATTTGAATTTCGCTCGAAAAAAGAACTCGGGCGAGTTTCACCCATTTTTTAGGGCCTCGATACATTTTTTAAGTCAAAATATTTTTGTCCCTATTTGAATTAAAGCCTAGCAAGAACATAATGAATTACTTACCTGATATTTCATCTTGTACAATCTCACGGTTGCTGCATGGGCGAGCAGAATGTGGTGGCATACGGTGTAAGGCTCCGTTCCAGAATCCCCAGAGCTGCATTTTCCTACATCCCACGACGAGCAGCGGGCAGGTGCGAATTCTCCAATTGCGTATGAGTCAGCGCAGTAGCCATTGGGCTCGTTAAAGGTGATCCAGTGCTTCACCCGATCTCCGAACATTCCGAAGCACACTTCAGCAAAATATTTGTAGTCCGTTCTGCACGAGTCAGAGTCAACCGTTAGCATTTTATTTTTCCCTGTAACCTTAAGAAGTTGGCGATGCTACGGCGATAATTTTTAGTTTACATGATCTGAGGGTTAAGAAACCCTCCATATTGATCTTCCAAAGCCTGAGGAGAGTCCCAATGCAAAATGGTCACAAATGGTTGCACCCCTGCAAATATATACAGATCTCAAAATCGGAAAGACCGTCCTGTGGTGAAAATAATGGACCGGATGGTCCATGCTGGTTGGAACCATTTGGATATAAAATGTTATATACCTCTAAGAAGGAGCTCATTGATCAAGTTATTATAGTACTCAACGCCTTCTCTATTGACTCCACCTTTCCGGGTTCCATCTGCCAGGCATTTAAAAATTAAGGTGAATTTACTATTTAGATAACAATGTGCGAAATCTTTATACTCAAGACCAAGAAAAGAGAGAATGTAACAATTCTCGAAGATATGTTCATTCCTACTTGGAAGAATACGTGTCCATGAGATAGAGAACCTGTATGCATCCATTCCCATATCCTTTAGGAGGTGCACATCTTCCTGTTGAAAGTTTGGATGAGTGCTAGTTCGTTATTTGTCTAGATTGGCACTAAAATAAACCAATATAATCATTTCTTGTGAATTTAAACATATAAGTTATAAAATGCTAAAAATATTCTGACAATTTTTGGATGGCTAAACTCAAAAGTTGTATCCTTACCTTGTAAAGATGGTAGGAGTTGTCTGCCATGTCACCGTTACTCTTGTCGGTGATTTTTTCTGCAAAAAACCATTAGTGGTATGTTTTGTGGGACTAATTCTCATAGATTCTGCTTATTGTATTGTTTTATTGAAGGGATACCATGATTTAAACTTTGGTTTTACATGTATACATGACTTCACTGATAGTTACACTATAGAGGGATGTATATAGGCGGGAAGTTGTTGATTAAATGTACAGATCTTGATATATAGAATGTGCTGAGATATGCTATAATACTATTTTTTCTTTCAGTTTATTAGTCCCACCTCCCAAAGTATTAATTGAATCAACAATAGAGATTAGAATGTACCTCTTCAGATTTGAGGGCATGGTGGTCTAGTTACTTCATTTTTATATCAAAACCCAACTTATAAAAATCGATATAGTATGAACAGCCTAAATGATTTATGCACTAGCCAACTTTATCAACGGTCATGTTTTTTAATACTACGCGAGCAGTGCCTTAAACTCGAGACCTCTTGTTGTTACTACCATAAAAGATTTATGCACTCCCGACCAATCTGATGAAAAGAAATTAGGAAATATATTTATATTCAACATAGCCCATTATTAAGATCAACACAACGTACGTATTCCTTGATGTGATCATACTACCCCGCCTTGCAATATGTGGGACAAGATCGAGTCCGCCAGCCAAACCGCCATGACGAAGAACAGTTCTTGGACGAGAATAATGAAGATCAATCGAAGATATATACTTACCTAGTCCAAAAGCGCTGCAGAAGTTTACTCGCATTGGACCTAGGCAGCCCATCCACCTCAGAGCCGGAGATGAGGGCGAAGAAGCAAGGAAAGCTACAGGGAGGAGTAGAAGGAGTTGCGGCGATCCCATGGACGGGCAACATGGGTGATGTGGAAGGTCTGAAGAAGGTCCTGAAGAACGGGGTGAACAAGGACGACGAGGATTCTGAAAGCCAGTAGGGCCTGCACTTCTGTGTGGCTACGGTGAGCTACAGTGCGCGCATACGCCGTTAGAGGTCGATGTGGCGGCGGGCCGTCGACAAGAACAAGGATTCACTCTAATTTTACTTCCCTTTTTCATAAGAGTTGACAGTGCTCGCCGAAAAGATTGACTATGTACTCAACAAGATATACGCAAACTTTGGTGAGTAGCAGATCGGCAGATGCATATACTTGCCTGGATGCTGATGAGTGAAGGTGTCCCAGATGCTTGGACCCCTGCCCCCCTCTGTCGCACCACCCTCACACTGCATAAATATGTAACTAATCACACCCTTTGTATTGGATAAGATCAAGGATATAGTAATTGTTACTGCACCTAGCTTTCATTATTACTTACCTATGCTATAGAAGATCTACTAACGGCATTAATTCTGACGAACTTGAACTCCGACCGGCTATTGAATACGAATACTATAGCCAGCAGATGAAAAATAAAACCAAACACGAGGGGAAATTAACCTGGTAGGCAGCTGAGGCCGATCCGAAGACGAATCCTTTGGGGAAACTACTGCGGCCAATCGACGGCTGGTTGAAGTCGACGGAGTCATCGGCGCCCGAAGCAACAGCCAGCAGGAGAAACAAGAAGGTGGCAATGCGACCTGTCATCACCAATTCTCTCGCAGCCATGACTAAGGTGCAGTCAACTGATGGTCACAGCGAAATATTGCAGCTAGCGCTGCTTGCTATATGCGTCTGAGGGCTAGCTTCCATTGCAGCACATATATATGGGCCTACAGCATGCTACTTGTGGCTCTATGGTACTTCCTCCGTTTTGGGAAGCTTAATTGGATTGCCAAAACGGACTATAAAAGAAAGAGAGGGAGTAACTACCATGTAGAGTAGGATACTGCTCCAACCTCCAAGGTAGGTCACGTACAATTGTAATGACGTCAGCCTTCCTTTATGACTGCCACGTTGGATATTTACTTAGTTAAAGAAGAGAGAAATAAGAAAAAAGAGGTTGTCTTCTCTTAGCTAAGATCTCTTAGCAATAAGAGAAGGCTAATTTGTTGGTTGTATCATAAGTCTTCCTTTAAAAAATCAATTTCTTACTAAAAATAGGCAATTTTCATTAATTGGTAGAGATGACACTAAGTGTTAATGTATTGTATAACTTATCTCTAATAACTTCTCTAGATGATGTGGAGCACTAAGGAAAAACATGCTGTCCCTAGTGCTGTACATGCCCAAGATACGTGTATGGCAGTATTCCTGTCCAATATACTCTCTTTGTTCCTAAATATAATATATTTTGGTGAGTCAAATATTTAGGAACCGAGAGATTAGTTTGGGTCTCCACGTGTAACTCCAAAGAGGGATCAGGTTTTTGGACGTTGCCATGTGGGTTCGAGAGACAGGTCATGTTACCATGCATAGTGTATGGCTCCCGTCTGTCTCGAATGATTGAAGAAGACAATTATGGCATGAATGATAGGAGCCGAAAATGGGTTAAAGTAAACTTAGCTAATTACTCTATGTGCTAGATCCTAGATGGGACTGTGTAAACCCATCTCATGCCTAGCTGAAAATAGGCTACAATACAATTAACTATTTATTATCTGCAGAGCTGAGAAAATATTGATTCAGCAGGGCTACTCAGCTTGCTTTCTATGCATATCTGATATGTATATTGGAACGTGTTCAACGTTCAATATACCTGATAGGCTGCTGGGCCAACTTGTGACTGAGCACGAGCTAGCCCAGAGTGACGTCAGCGGACGCCATGCAAATGGAAGCTCACCGGCGTTGTGGAGGAACAAGGGCATCTCCATAAGGCCGTCACCATAAATGGTCCGTTTCTATTTGTTTGGACCGGGCCTCTCGGTCGATTTGGGGAGGCAGTTTGGCCTGTTCGGTCGACCGCTCCAGCGGCCCGACCCATTTGTCGTGCTTGGCATCGCCAACGCCGACATATATCCGGTGTCTTCCCGCCGCCACGCCGTCTCCCACCTTTCTTTCATGCCGCTTCCCACGATTTCTTGGCGTTTCCCGCCTCGTCCAGGTGCAGCCATAAAAAGGGGAGGTCGTTGAGCTATTTTCGACCATACCCACGCCATCCACAACACAAAAAACCACCATGTCTTGGCCGCCGGCGTCATCATGACGAGCTCCGTGGCAACCCCGATGCCGGCAAAGAAGAGGCGCCCGAGCGGCCGCTGCCGTCGTGGTGGCCAAATTCGCCGGATTTACCGGACGTGCTGCCTCCTCCGATTCCTGGGCGCCCATGGATTTACAGGACTGGCATATCGTCGCGTCGCCCTTTCTACAGGCGTCACGTGACCACCGGCGAGCCTTTCACGAAGGCGGTGGCAGAACGCGTCTTTCTGCCGGAATACCAGCGATTGGACCAGCTCGGATTGGTGTGTGGCGACCTGCAGGAAGCGGTGCGGGCCAATCTTGACGATGCTTTCCTGCGTGCCCGCCTCGACCGAGCTGAAGAGGAGGTGCAGACACAATGCGCGATCATTAGTTCTCTGAATGACCAATGGTGTATCTGACCCACCGCAGCCGCCGTCCCCAGCGACGTCAACCGCGCGTAGTCTTAGGTTGTAACGAATGTTTTAGGACTTGAATAAAGATTTTCATTGCAAATGGTCAATGCCTACATTCATACATCATACATGGCGCGCGCATAGCCTAGCCTACTCGTCAGAGTCAGAGGAGGAGTCGGAGTGGTAGCAGCGGCGTCACATGGTGTGGTCGAAGAAGCTGACGCCAAAATTTCCTTCGCTGTCATACTTGAAGACGACGATGTTGCCCGCTTCGATCTCGTGCGAGCGGGCAAAGCGCTCCTAGCCGTTGCCGAGGTACATCTGGCCAAGGTGGTCGAACTGCAGGTCGACTGGGTACCTCCAGTCCTGAAGCCGTTTGCCCGCAACATGGCGGCGAAGCGGCTCGTCGCCGATCACAAGAACCAGCAGGCAGGAGCGGCCTCACGCTGACATGCCGAGGTGGATGGCCACGGCGAATTGGGTGCCTTGGTCAAAATCTTCGGGCGACGACAGCGTTGAGGGAGAGCGTGGTGGCGCGGTGAGTTGTCCGCGTCCTCCACGCCTCCCTCGGCGTCCACGGCCGCCCCTCGACCAGTATCGTCGGACATGGCTAGCTACAAGCAGTGGAGAAGGAAAAGGGGAAGGAGAAGACGGATGGTGTTCTCTGTGGGAGAAGATGGCCGCGGGTGGCCGGTTAAAAAGGTCCGGCATCAGATGCCGGCGTGGAGGCCGAAGAGGGGCATTGAAGTTTCTAGCCAGTAGGGCAAGCGTCGGGCGGCGCCTGCAGCGGCGGTGGAGAGCGTGCCGCCGCGTCGCTGTTGATGGTGCAGGCTGCCGCCGGCCAGCCTTCCACCAGCGCCTCTAAATCGGTGTCGTTGCTTGCGGCTGAATCGGTGCCACTGACCGCTTCTAAAATCAATGCCGCGTGTGGCTGACGGGTGGGCCTGTGGCACGCACGGGCACAACGTGTGCGCAGTCCGCGCGTGTCCAGGCCGACGCAATCGCGCCCCAGATTAGATGCATGGATGGGTTGAGCCGGACGCGTTTCGCCGAATGGATCGTCCCGCTGGGCGTCGCGCATGACCCGCGCGTCCACACGGACAGTTTCGAACACGCGCCGACGGTTTGGGTCGATCCGTGAAGATGCCCTAAGCGAGGAAAGAAATAGAAACCTGGGCATTCGGCTAGATTGGATCAAGTCAAACTGTCCTAGCTAGGAGCAGGGACCTGGCTGGATTGGATCAGGGCGCTTTCATTGGAGTGGTCCAGCAAGAATGCATAGTACGCTTTCATTGGAGTGGTCCAGCAAGAATGCCTAGTATCATGTCATAGTATCATAGTTCTATTGTATTTATTGTTTTGTAGATTCTTGATGTAAAATTATATACAAGATTTATTTAGGATTATTTTTTCTAATTCTATATACTATAATATCGTATCTATCTATGATATCAACTAGGGGCGGAGCCAGGATTTTACCTTGAGGGAGGCGAAGAAAATGTCGATCACACGAAAGATAAAACAATGGTCTGTAAAAAGTTTTTTGTTGGCAGTGTTTACCTTGGGCTAAAAAGTTAAATAAAGATAGATTTAGTTATTGAAAAAATTAAGAACATCTTTATAGCGGGGCGGATTCGGGGATAAGATTTGGGAAGTCAAGATAATGTGTTATGAAACCTGAAAAATCAATTGCCTCATAAAAAATAAAATAATAATAACTAACCAGATTAGTAGGTTGTAATCCGCACTAGTTGTCATATAAAATTATTGATTGTTTAATTATATGCAGTGGTAGCTTGTGTGTGATGTAGCTTTAGAACTGAGTGTTTATCAAAAAATCCATGAAAGATATATATACATGAATGTGTGATCTGTTGGACTCAATTTTACAACCCCATACCACAGCCAGCGGCACACTATATGCAATATCGTATTATCAATAGGGGCCAAAGCGAATAGCACCATAGTAGTGTCGGCTGATGGCAAGATCTATACAACTTCTAAGACATGATGCCCTAAACTTGGGCAAATAAGCCATCTGTTTAGTTAGGCTTTCAAATATCATCGCACACAAGTTTGTAGCTACCGAATAAAGCTAGGCTTAAGACTAATCAAGCAATTATATAAGTCCATCAATATGTGTATATTTGAGATACTTGTTCCGGCCTAATGGTTGAGGGGGGTAATGGTTAGGGGATGTCTAGCCCCTGCTAGCCCCCCATTGGCTCTGTCCCAGATACCAACACAATCTCTTTCATCATTACTTGCAGTGACACATAAGAATTTTGCATATATATAATACATGATATCATCTATGATATCCTTATTGGGGCTAGTCTTACGGCAGCTGCACGTGGGCATGTCATCCATGGATGGCTAGCTGTCTCTAGGTCGATCTACCTGGCGGTCCAGCAGCTTAGTGACGTCACTGTGATGTGAATGTTGGCCGTATAAAAATACATATAGACGGACAAGTAGACAATTTCAATGACCAAACTGAGTATTACCAACAATTTCAATAACCCTGAGAGTATTTCACACTATTAACTTTTCAAACGCAGGGGATTCAAATTTAAACGAGTAAAAGTGGTCGCATGTATGTTTTGAATGGTAAACGCTATTATTAACTTTTCCAGTTTGTAAACACGTATTACTTATTTTCATCAGTTGCAACGCACATGTGATCTCTTTACTTCAGCTAGACGGTGTTGTTCTTCAAATGTTAGAATATTCATATGCACCTCTAAAAGTAATATTTGTGTGCAATTATGTTTATATGTTTTGGCGTGGAAGACAAAGTAGAAACCGTGTTGTCACGAGCATTCAACTAGTACTTGAAAGACCGTGCGCGCATTGCTGCGCCAATTTTTGTTGGATTTGTTTTTATGTGCGGATAGCTCGGGTGTGGTTTTGTTGGGTGATTTTGAGGTCGCCTTTTGAGATGACACGTCACCGAGGCATCAAGAAAGCCCAAAGAATATGTGTGCGACACATTTATCTAGTGAATTTGCAAAGTTGAGGGCATGAAACTCCCATCTCCCAACTTCAGCTAAGCAGTAATGAAAATGAAATATTAGGCAAGCTCTGGAGATAGCAAAACAAAGATCATAGTGATCTGCATCTGGTATACAATTGTATAAAACTGTGAACCAGTTGAAATTATATACAGGCAATCCATTCATTATGAATTGCTCTTGTGCATTGTTTGGATCAAATATTCATAATGTTTGTGTGCAATGGCTTATGCGTTATGTCATGGAGTACCAAATGCTACCGGTGTACTAAATGAAATGGTTACCACTAACAAGAACGTTATCTAATAAGATTCATGCACGAACCAGCCACTAAAGCTTGTCAGTGTCTGCTGAAACGATGTTTCAAACAGATTTTTTACACATGAGTTTAGTCGGTAGGTTAACCTCTAAGAACCGTTACACTGCCCCAAAGTGCGGGTACACTACTGTCTGATTGAAACTTCATTCGAAATGATCACACCTACAATGGAGAAAGAATGGACCATAATTTATTCGGTGATCCCATGATGGATTCTACATAATCTCGGTGTACATGGACGATTTGGACATAATGGTACACCTAGATATATTGAGGAAGTGAGTTTCTACATGATGTTGGAATCCGAGATGAAGGATTTGGACAAACCCAAGTTCTGTCTAGGTTCTGCAACTTGAACATTCCCTTGATGAGATTCTAGTGCACCAGTCCGACTACACAGAGAAGGTTCATGGAGATATTTGGATATGATAAGGCACATCTTTCTAAGACCTCATTAATTAAGAGATATTTACAATAAGATAAGGACCCATTCAGGCCTAAGGACGAACGGGAGGAAATTCTGGGACCGGAATTTCCCTACTCGAGCATCATTCGAGCACTCATGTATCTCACAAATTGTACACGACCAGACATTGCATTCACCATCAATTTGTTGGCTAGGTACAGTTCCGAGCCTACCAATAGACGTCTTTTCGATACCTGTAAGGGACCAAAGATCTTGAGTTGTTCTATAGAAGGAGTCAAGACCTATCATTGGTAGGCTATGCGTATTTATCATACCTATACACTTCCAAGTCTCAAATTGGGTATGTTTTCCTATGTGGTGGAACTGCAATTTCCTAAAAAACATCTTAGCAAAGTCTTGTATGGACTTCAAAGAGCCACTCGGAAACCATAGGAGACTATATGAGGCATCACAAGAGTATGCATGTCTTCGACGGATGATACACCACATTTAGAAGACGTGTGGGCTGAACACCGTACAAACCCACACCATTATCTATGAGGATAATGTAGCTTGTGTTGCACAAGTGCACTCGGGTTAATATCACAAAGCATATCAGCCCAAGTCCTTCTATGCGCATGAGATGCAAAACATGAAGGATGTAAGGATCTTTCATACTAAGTACTATGATAATCTTGCTGATTTATTTACTAAATCACTACCGACATCATCTTTTAGAGGGTATCAGTTTGATGAGACTTGAGAGTTGTATGTTAATAGCTTAGTTACTCACACTATGAATAGTCTTATGGGGTGCCAATACCAAATACTATATCCGATTGCTACATATCGTACGCGGATTTGTCTACTACGTAGTAGCACGTAGCAACACACATCTTACACAGGCTCCTGCTATATATATATATATATATATATATATATATATATATATATATATATATATATATATGTTGTAGCACCAGTCTAGCAGCTGCACTTCATTGATTATCTAGTAATTTTTAAGCCTAAAAATATGAAAACCTAGGTAATTAGCATCACTGAGACTGTATTAGCACCATACTTAGACATATTCCAGCTCCGCCACTGGCTGCACCCACCCCATATCTCGCCCTCCGCTTTGCATCTGCAGCGGTCCACTACTTTGTATATCTAGCTCATTAAATGTGTTGTATTTGACCATAACCTCGTATTTCAAACGCACGTTCTGGTATTCTTGGTGTACTAAGTGGTCAACACATTCATCACCGCACTGACATGCGCTGACACACTTGTGGCCATAGCTACCATATTAACACCCTGTACTGTTTACCTTCTCCTTCCCCAAATCAGCCTCTGTTAGATCTCAGTCCCTGTACTCATCTTTTTGTTCTTGATCTCCTATCAGTTCAGCCCTGTCCATAGATCATACTGTCTTTTTCGTGCAGTAATTCATGTTTAGCTTGGACGTTGAACATATGTTCTTGGTTAGGCATTTTTCTGTTGATCGGAATGATGTATTTCTCGGGTAGTTCTAGAACAGATCCAAAATTTGGTTGTTTTTGCTGTGTTAGCTTTGGACGTTCTTCCTTACTCGTTCTTCTTGAGATCTTAATTGCTGTTTAGGACATTGTGGTCGAATCTGAAATTTTGTCTACGGCAACCTTGACCACCCTTATGCTCCTTTATCTGTTCTATGCTTAGAAATTTAGAATCACTATGCAGCCATGGGATATTCACTCGATAAAGGAAGATGTGTTCCTCTCGATGGCAAGATTTTTCTGAAACTTGAAGACGATTCAACAGTAAAAGTATCCCCTTTGTCTAGTTGCTATCCAGATTAATTATGGCTCTACTATGTCTGTTCCAGCCTGTTCGAGTTACGCAGGGTGTCCTCTTGAATGCGGACAGCGCATGTATTGGTACCGTTGATGTACAGTATGTATTCAATTTACATCTGCTTCTCTCAACATTTTTTGCTATCTTGTCCACAGATCACAAAGAGGCTAATCAACGCACTGATATCAGGGAGCGGCGCGTCCGAGTTCCAAAAGTCCGGGTTAGGCAATGGAAGGCATATACTGGTATAAAAGTTCAGATGTGTCGTTCGTTGGAGTCACTTGTCTATGAGCGTAGACAAAAAAAGGTTAGTTGTTGTTGTACTTAACAGATCGAAGATGGTCCCAAATGGCACCCAGCAGCCGTACCGAAAACTCTGGACAAGTTTCAGCTCCTCTCTGACGAAATTGATAGCACTGGTAGATAATAATTTAAGACTCCGTAATAAAGTTGCGGTTGCTGTACGTTTATGACAGTAGACACATCGTGGTGTGGTCACATCAGAAAGGAGATTCTAGCATGTATTTCACGTGCAATATTTTAGTAATTGCGATTTAGTTTGACTTAGATTAATGAAACTTAATGAATCTTGATGAAATCATACAACACAAATCACGTAAAGCACCAGATCAATGGCACAGCTAAGAGTGTGCAAAATCTGAAACCGGTCAAACCAGCCAAACCGGCTAATTACACCCTAGTTCATTTTCTTTCACAAATAAAATCCAAACTTTAGAACTAGTATATAAGATTTTGAACTAGCCCAAACCGGCCAAACAACTATAACCGAGTTTGCACAGGCCTAGGCACAGCATTGCTAGCGTGCACGCTAGAAAAACCAGTCTCGTGGTCACAGCAGCTTATCACCTCCACACCACAGGTACTAGCTAGTCAGTAGTCAAGGTAGCCAGCCGTAAGCATCAGGCAGCACAGACGTCATTACATCCCACTGAACTTGAGCAAGACTTGCGTGTGGACTAGGATATGGCCGTGTTTGTGTGGCAACCGAGAATAGCTAAATAGGCAGACCACCACAAGATCTCCAACCCCAGATGGATGGGATGGGAATTGGGAAATTATGAAAAGTTCATGTCGCCTTCGTTGTTATATTGTGGTACATATATACGAAGGCCAAGGCCAGCTACTGATTAATAACCGGCCGATCAAACGTGTGTCGATCTAGCTCACATGCGCTATCTGGAAATCGTTGTCAAGGCAGGTAGTACACCGAATGTAGCCCTACGATACGCACGCAGTGAGAAGAAGATGCTGCAGAAGTTTAAGTTTTCTCTGTTACAGGCTTACAGCATGGCAAGCGTGTTCACAAGCATGCCGTCCGTTCTACCGTGAAGCATCTCCTTTTGTCAATTAATGAGCACGACAGTAAAGTTATTTTTGGAGTTTAGTTGTCAATGAGCATCTCCTGCTGGCTGGAGTAAAGAAAACAATTTGTTTCCTATGGATCCCGGAAGTGACGGAAAATACTGAGGATCCTTCAATCCAAGAGGGCCAGCCAGAACAGATCCAGCGACAGCATCGGCCTTTGGTAGCGGCTCAGCTGGAGGGACTCCATGGCCGGTAAGTAAGCGTGGGCGCGCGGTGGGTTTAGATGGGCCTACTTTAGGCTATCGCGGCTTACTTACAATCAAACAGCCCAATAGCAATAGTTTGTTTGAACGCTCTTTGGCCTATTGTGACATGTTTTAGGGAGCCGCAATATTTGTTTTTAATTTTTGCGTTGGTCAGAATTTGATCCTGCTCTGATACCATATTAAATTACGTGCACTAGCTAACGCAACCAAAAGTCCAAACTGATGAAAAGGGATAGACAATATATTTCAACACACTTGTATACCGCATATTCCAAACTAAATGAAGAAGGACGTTTTTTCTAAACATGTAAAAAAGGCAAGTTTGGTGCTTTGACAAAAAAATTGCAATACCGATTTTCTCAAAACACCAAACTTGTACTTTCAACATTAAATCACAGGCACGTCAAAGAAGCAATCGTGTACATTGAAAAGAAAAATATCTGATTTCTATTTCTATTGTAATGATTTTCCGAACAGGATGTAGAGATGCATCCGGATCTGGAACCCCACCCTCGTTATGAACATTCTAGTGAAACCCATGGTGGATATAGGGAGTGGCGAATCCAGGACAAAAATGAAGGGTAGGCTCAAAATTTAAAGCAATGAGCTAAATCACGAGCAAATTTGATGAGTATACAAAATGGCATCTGTGTGAGTGGCACTGGCAACATGGCCAGCCAGCCAGCGACAGCGGCTCTGGGGCTACATCTGCGCGCAGTGAAACAAAATGGCATGAAATTTTATGCTGGACTCTTGCGTGTATATACACGTTTGAGTGTTTGACTTCTAAGTAATTTTCCCAACTTCCTCGTGGGCCAGATTCCACCGAAGAACCAAATTAGGTAGTTGGGCCAAGGCTAAAAATTATGTTTGCTCCATGTTTCACGCAATATGTCGCAGTTGCACATGGAAAAACACTAGAACTATAAAATTGTAAGTCTTTCTCGATATTTTCTAAACTAGAGCATGTATACTCAACATTATTTGGTAAAATTGGAGGGTAGACTTTTAGCCTATCGAAGCCTAGCCCATAGATTCGCCCCTGTATATAGGTACTCTTGGAAGAAATTAGACTGGTCATGGTGCTAAGTAACTTAGACTAGTAACATTCACATGTTACTACCTTTATAGTGGGTAGTAACATATGTGTGGTGTAATGTAAAGACTAATTAATTAGGTTATAGACTCATATGATTTTGGCATGTGTGATGTTATGATAACTAGCTAAGTTACTATCTTTCTCTCTTTCTTTATTAATTATCATGACATGTCATCAATTTGCTTACTTGGCATTGCATGTACATGTATGTTACTAGCTAAGTTACTTTCTATGACTAGTCTTATGGCATCCCATATGAGTGTCTGCAAGGTCTGCATCGGACACGGTGATGCCACTGATGTCATTGGAGCATAGGGGTATTGTGCTGCGGTAGAGGAAGCAGTGGCGGAGGACGGAAAAAATGTAAGGTAGGGCGAACTCCAATAAAAGTAAATATCAAACTCGGTCTTGATGATCTTTGCCATCGACAACACCTTTTCAACTATTGTTGTTGCTACGAGTAAAAGCAATGCCAACTCAATAAGACGATAAACGATATGAAGCATTATGTATCATCCAAATATTAATATAATCTCCGAAGTCTTTAATTCTCCGCATATGAATAACGAATATCTTAAGGTTCTCTTATATAGGCTCATGCTCATAATAAGATAAATCTCCGTAAGCTAAGAAATCTTATTCACATTGAAACTATAAAATGAGTCACTTGAGTCAAGATAAGAAGTTCTGAAACAACTCTAACAACAACTCATCGAAGCAATAATCAAAATTAGTTGTAATAGATTCTATAGAATAATAGAAAGTGTACATACTCCAAAATAATCAATAGTGACCTAGTGTCTTCTCGCTTTTAATGACTTCTCACTCTTGTTACCAATTCGTCCATACTTAGGATTTTACGCGAATTCAGATCTTTCGGGAGGGATCTCAACCATCATTTCTCCAATTGAACCAGAATGTCAATTAGAATTTTATATCAATAGTATATAAAATCCAAAATAGAAACATAAAACATAAACCATTATATAATTCGGGTTGGTTCTGGCCACATGCCATAAGGTGGCCAAATTACTCTCGGGTCCTCCTAAGATATCCCATCTAGAACATTGTTTAGAGGCTAGTTTTTATTAGATTGAGAATTAGATGTTGCAAAGAGAAAGAGTTGGTTTAAAACTAGACAATACCAACACCTTATTTCACATCAGAATCAGTTTTGCGCGGTGTTCACTAAAACAAGCATAGCTCTCTCATATGAAGTCCGTTTTTAGCATATGACCACTCAAAATGTTTAGAAAAAACATGTGCATCTAAAGGTTCTTGCCAAAAATCAAGGTAGGGCGGCCGTCCTACCTTGCCCTACTGGGAGCTTCGCCCCTGAGACGAAGTGTCCGCGACAGACTGCCAAGGATTGCAGCATGTTACCTCGCAATCAACATGAGTTTATCTGTTAAATTCCTAAAACACCAGCAAAATAGTATTTTCTACATTAATCATATGTATGAAATAAATCAGTGAATCTTATAAAAAACTCAAATCAAGCGCATACTAGTACATGAGCCTTCTTCAATTGTCTTTACATCACGGTGCACACATAACTTTTTTATTTTATTATCGACACAAACTACACGTCCTTTAGCCGGTTGCTCTCTATTGCAATACATATTACTACTTCATTCTTTAGGAATTGCTTGAACCAGCGTGCAGAGTGCTTGGGGTGCCGCTTCATTCCATCGTTGTAGTCCACGAAGTGTAACCCAAACCGCACCGTGTATCCGGCTGACCACTCGAAGTTGTCGAGAAGTGACCATGCAAAGTACCCTTTCACATTTGCGCCATCCCTGTAAATGAGTACAAACACCCGAGTCAAATGCATTCCCATGTAATGTTATATTTGAATATTATTGACAAGGTAGCGATGTAAGATCTGAAGCTTGTTGGCATAGGTTAGAGTGTAGACAGTGCTCTATTCGACCTTATGGCACTTTGCATGGAAAGAAGATGTTTGTGGTAGTACTCTATCCTGGTGTTGTCCTTCAATGCTTCCTGTAGTGGTAGGCTATGGTTGGTGGTTTCGTCAATGCCTAAATTAGAGAAACAAATATTTTTTAGATTTGTTTAATGTACTTTCATTTCTAAAACAAGAAAGTATACTCACCATTTTCTGTGATGTAGACAGGAGGATTGCCATATGTGTCTTTGATATAAAGCAGCAGCTCACATAACCCTTGAGGGTAGACAAAGAGCCAGGGAGAAGCGGCCTACAAACATGAATTTATTTATGGAACTATACAACCAAGCATAAAAAGTTGTTCGTTGTATGGTGACCTTGCAAGTTACCTGTGGACCAATTGGGACATTATTTCTAAAACCTGGCATAGTACATAAACTGAAAAGATTAGTGTACATGATTCATATGCTGCAATTTTTTCTATAATAATATGTTGCAATAAAGATTGGTAAAAGAAGAAGATAGAGGTAAACGAATTAATCTTTGACTTAGCATGACTCACCTGTAAGATTAGCTCGATTATCAGTATTGTAGCTCTTCCTCGCACCATTTGATGCAGGACGATCGATAGCATAGTTTGAAGTGTAATAGTTGATTCCAATAAAGTCAAACGAACCTTTGAGCAACTGAGATTGTTTTTTGGTGAACCGAGGCAGGCGATTTTTGACCAGTCCTATCATGCTCTGTGGGTAGTCACCTTTGGTGAGAGGGTCCATAAACCTACATGGGCATTCTTTTAAAGTAAAAATACACCTCCTATTTAGACCTTAATTTGCAACCAAAGTATGTTCGATTTTAGACAAGAATTTACCATCCAAGGTTGAAGTCTATGGCGCGCTTAGCTGCATCGTTGTCGGGTTTTGAATCAGAGAAGGGAATATACCAGGTTGAGATCACAGTTATACCAATCTTCCCCTTCTGAACGGCCTGCATTTGATATGCACAATATCAGGATTTGAATTTTGCTCGAAAAAACAACACTTGCGAATTCTTCTCATTTTCGTGAGGTACATTTTTTTAAAGACAAATATTTTGCCCTATTTGAATTAAAGCACAGAGAGAAAATAGTGAATTAGTCACCTGATATTTCATCTTGTACAATCTCACGGTTTCTGCGTGAGCGAGCAGAATGTGGTGGCATACGGTGTAAGGCTCCGTTCCAGAATCCCCGGAGCTGCATTTTCCTACGTCCCACGACGAGCACCGGCCTGGCGCTAATCTGCCAATTGCGTATGAGTCAGAGCAGAAGTTATTGGGCTCGTTGAAGGTGATCCAGTGCTTCACCCGATCTCCGAACATTTTGAAGCACACTTCAGCAAAATATTTGTAGTCTATTCTGCACGAGTGAGTCAACCGTTAGCATTTTATTTTTCCATGTAACCTTAAGCAGTTGGCGATGGCACTACAATAGTTTTAGTTTACATGATCCGAGGGTTAAGAAACCCTCCATATTGATCTTCCAAAGTCTGAGGAGAGTCCCAATGGAAAATGGTCACATATGGTTGCACCCCTGCAAATATATACAGACCTCAAAATCTGAAAGATCGATCAGTGGTGAAAATAAAGAATGGACCAGACGGTCCATGCAGGTTGGAACCATTTGGATATAAATGTTATACTCCCTCCGTCTTAAATTACTCTGTGTTTTACGTTTAGTTAAAGTCAAACTTTATAAACTTTGACTAGGTATATAAAAAAATATTAATATCTAAAATATGTAATAAATATAGTTAGACTCACCATAAAACATACCTTTTATTGTATACAATTGATATTATAAATGTTATTACTTTGTTAAAGTTGTTTATTCAAGTTTTAACCTGTTTGACTTTGACCAAACCTAGAATGCAGAGTAATTTAGGACAGAGAGAGTATACCTCTAAGAAGGAGCTCATTGATCAAGTTATTATAGTACTCGACGCCTTCTTTATTGACTCCACCTTTCTGCGTTCCATCTGTCATGCATTCAGAAATTAATTAAGGTCACTCATAAGATGTGGTGAACTTACTATTTAGATAACAGTGCTTGAAGGGATTGTCATACTTGGAAGTATCCGTGTCCATGAGATTGAGAACCTGTATGCATCCATTCCCATATCCTTTAAGATGTGCACATCTTCCTGTTTCAAAGTTTGGATGAGTGCTAGTTCTTTTTTGGCTAGATTGGCACTAAAATAAACCAATATAGTCATTCCGTGTGATTTTAATCTACAGTTTGGAACATATACTATAGGTTATTAAATCCTAAAGATATCCCAACAAATATTTGGAAGGCAAAATTCAAAAATTGTATCCTTACCTTGTAAAGATGGTAGGAGTCGTCTGCCACGTCCCCGTTAGCCTTGTCAGCGATTCTTTCTGCAAACACCATTTAGTGGTATGTTATGTGAGGCTAATTCTCATTGATTCGGCTTATTGTATTTTTTTTAAAAAAAGGGAAACCATGATTGAACCACGTAAAGTATTTTAGAATGGAGGGAGTACACCATTGAAAGACGTAAAGACGTAAGTTATCAATTAAATTTACAAATCTTGATATAGAATCTGCTGACTGCTGAGATATGCTAGAATCTTTCAGTTTATTAGTCCAACCTCTAAAATTATTATAATCAAAGATAGATGACCTAATAAAAAAGAAAACACATATTCTTTAGTACACCCTCAACGGCGGATCCAACGACAACACTGACCTAGTCTTATCAAAACCGTACTATGAGGATTAGAGGGATGGTGGATTTCTGAAACAAAAACCCAGGCCTAGTATGGCAACACAGTTTTTCTAAAACTGCGATATTACAAAACCATAGTATCTAACTGCCCGGACAAGCAATATTTCAGTTTCAGATAAAGAGGTTTGTAGTTGTTTAAATACTTCAAAAATAGCATGTTTTAAGAGATACTGAAGTATTAATATCACCATTTTTAGTTACAGCCAAACACATCAATGTATTTAAACATGTAGTATCTAGAGAAACTTTAGTATTGCTGAAATACTTCAAAAAATACTTTCCTACCAAACAAAGCCCCAGCCTTATCAAAACCGGTATAGTATGTAGTATAGCCCATTATTAAGATCCAAGTCAATGAACTTATTTTCTTTCTCTTCATGATGTGATCATAACTCTGCCGTCCCGCGATACGTGGACCAAGGCAAGATCGAGTAAGCTGGGAGCAGCCGCGATGAAGGACAGTTCTTGGACGAGCGACAACATTTGACCTAGTCTGAAGGCGCTGCAGTCTGCAGAAGTTCACCTCACCACCGGACCTAGGCAGCCGGCAGTCCACCACCCGAGCCAGATATGAGGGCGGAGATGGGGATGTCATTGAGGAAGGCATGGATGAGTACGATGACTTGTCGGTGATCCTCCACACGGGCAGCATGGGTGACGTGGAGGGACTGAAGAAGGAGCCGGAGGACAGGGTGGAGGACAAGCACTTTTGTGCAGCTGCGGTGAGCTGCAGTGCGCACATATGCTGTTAGATTAGAGGTCGATGCAGCGGCAGGCCGTCTACAAGAACAAGAACAAGGATTCTCTCTCATTTTACTTTCCTTCTCGCACAAAAGATTGACTATATACTTAACAAGATATACGCAAACTTTTGGTTAGAAAATAAATTTATATAAGCAGTGTGTAGCAGATCTGGAGCTGTATATACTTGCCTGGGTGTTGATGAGTGAAGGTGTCCCAGATGCTTGGACCCCTGCCCCCCTCCGTCGCACCGCCCTCATACTGCATACATGAAAATAATCACACACTATTGCCTGGATAAGATCAAGGATAATTTTCGTCCAGTCCGTTAACAGTTACTGCACCTAGCTTTCACCACTACTTACCTATACTATAGTAGTCCTACTAACGGCATTAATTCTGACGAACTTGAACTCTGGCCGGCTAATGAATACTATAGCGAGCAGACGAACAATGAAACCTATAACATGAGTGGAAATTAACCTGATAGGCTGATGAGGCCGATCCGAATACGAACCCTTTGGGAAAACTTCTGCGGCTTATCGACGGCTGGTCGAAGTCGACAGGGTCATCGGCGCCAGAAGCAACAGCCAGCAGGAGAAACAAGAAGGTGGTAATATTAATGCGACCTGTCATCGCCAATTCTCTCGCAACCATGGCGGCTAAGGTGCAATCAACCGAGGCTTCCATTGCACCACATATATATGGGCATGGGCCTACGGGCATGCCAAATTGACTCACCAAAATATATTATATTTAGGAACGGAGAGACTAGTTTGGACCTCCACGTCTAACTTCTAGTGAGGCATCAGGTTTCTAGACATTGCCATGTGGGTTCGCGAGACAGGCCATGTTACCATGCATAGTGAATGGCTCTGTCAGTCTGCGAATGATAAAAAAAGACAATTGTGGCATGCATGATACTAGGAGCCGAAAATGGGTTAAAGTGAAATTAGCTATTTACTGTATGATGTGCTAGATGGGACTGCGTAACCCCATCTCATGCCTAGCTGAAAATAGACTACAATACAATGAACTATTTATGTGCTATATCGGCCGGTGTAAACCCATCTTATGCGTAGCCGAAAGTAGGTTACAATAGATTAATTTAGCTACATACCCTAGATGGAGCGTTGCAAACACATATCATATGCTGTCATGCATAGCCTAACGAGTGATAACTGACAAAGGATGTATTCCCTCTGTCCTAAAATAGATGTCCTAAAATAGATTCATCCAAATTTTGATAAATCTGAGACATCTATTTTAAGGGAGTACAATTAATCTTCTCAGCGAGCGACGTTGATATATAACTTAGGTTGCTAGATGCAACAAAACTACAACCCCACAGAAATTGGCGGTACCACACACTTGAATTTTAAAAGCACCTTGTCTCAACGATAACAGTGTAGAGGATTCAAGATGAATGCTCGTAGAATTCAGACCTAGAAGTTTGACAATAAACGTGATCTCACCCTTAAACGGAACAACCAGCAAGGGTATATAAGACCAGTAATACTACATCTACGGATAGATTATACCAAAAATTCTTACGGACTCTGCACTCAGGTGAATAGTTGGGAACGTGGCCTGTGTTTTCAGCAAGGCATCAAAATATTAACCAACCCCAACACTCCACATCATTCCGTAGGCTTTCCGTAGCATGCAGAGCCCGTAAGTCTAGCATTATTGATATAAGACTCATGGACCCCCCCCCCCTCTCCCCCTAACTTAAGCTGTATGGGACGTTTTATTTTTTTTAACCTATCAAAACCTATATTGAGGCCACGTATATCTTCGTATATATGTACTCGGTCAAACTGGGTATAATCCACGTTTCGGCCGGCTGATCCCACCTCTCATTATCACGATCTACGTCTTTTTATGTCATATTTTAAATTTTTATTATTACTGTTATATAGTTTCCGATTTCCGCCTTTCGCAGGCACATGAGTATACATGTACGGTGAGTATACGTCTAAGAGGACCATACGGACTTTAGGTGGATTCGTACAAGCCTCTAAACAATCGGTATTGAGTTTTTATTTGTCAAAGTTTGAAATGAAGGGGATGGGGGGAGAGGGGGGGGAGGGGTGGGGGGTGGGGGTGGTGTGTGTGTGTGGGGGTGGGGGTGGGGGGGGGGGGTGGTGGTGGTGGGGGGGGGGGGGGGGAAGCAAGAGTGCATGGAGTGGGGTCGAAAAACAAACGTATCTTCTAAGAGTAGGTGGATAGAGAAAGGGGAGCGGGCGCCATGGAAGCTCACCGGCGTTGTGCTTTTTTTTTTTTTTGAACGGTTAAGGGTCTCGAGGACCCGAGAAACTGCAGATTAATAAACGTGGCAGGTACAAGATACGGTTGGGCCCTTAGCTTTAAGAACTCTAGCCAGGCTAGACAAAATAGAAAAGGGCCTAACACTTACAAAAAGCACCCTAGGACTAAAACATAGAAAGCAATCAAGTCCTCGGGGGCCTCCGCCACCAGTCTCCGGCGACCTCCAGCCATGGCGAGGTCGTGGTCTCTTGCTCGTCGCCTTGAACCGAGAAGAAGAAGCAAGACCTTCTTGACAGCGGGGACAAACCACTTGTCGTGCCAAGTCGTCGAGCTCGGCTTCAAGCTTCGAGAAGGGCCTCAATGGAGGTTGAAACCCAAGGCCGCCCTTCGCCGGGCAGCCGGCAGGCGGCTCCACCAAAGGACCTGCGAAAGAGGATCTCGAGTCACAGTCGCAGAAACCATAGCACCCATATGAAGCAGTCTTGGAATCGCGAAGGCCGAGCTTGAGGAACGCCACTCACTCTCTCGCCACGGCGGCCGGAGAAGAGCAGCAGGAACTCGAAGCCGAGCAGGCCCAAGCGCCAGAACCACGCTTATTACGAGGATTCGCATGGAGCAACATCACCGACTCCTTCCTCCTCAAGGTCATCGAGTCACCCATGGCCTCTTGCCTTGCAGAATCGTCAAGAGAGAATCCGGCGCCTCTTCCTCCATGCCACCACCCCACTTGAAACCCTCCTCCCTTGCCACCACGGCCGGGGAAGAGGAAACAAGCAGATGCCACCACAAGGAAGAAGAGCCGCCTGACTCGAGCACGAGCGACCACCGGCCGGAAATCCTCTTTCCCCGCCACCACGGCCGGCCAAAGAGAGGAGATTCCACGTCACCGACCACAAGCTCAAGCAGGCCTTATTGGGGAGAAGAAGGGCTCTACCGCCACCATCACGGAGGGGCGAATGGCGTCGAGGGAGAAGCCCACCACGGATCTGGCGGAACAGCGGGCTCCCAGGCAGAGGCCACCACAACCAGGACTCAGCCCCAAGACTACCTACAACCTAAACTAGAGAGGCCGCCCCTCAGCCCAGCTCAGCAGCGCCAGCAGCAGTAGGCGGCGCCCGTGAGGAGAACTCCCGATCTACCGTAGCACGCGGGGAGTAAGAAGATAAGAGGTTTTTTCGCGACCCTCACCGGCGTTGTGCTGGTTGGCTATGGAAAAACGAGCGAGGAAAAAAAATAGATCCTTGACATTGTGCGAGATTTGGGTCAACCTGTCTAGTATCTAGCTAGGAGGTCCAGCACCTCGGCGCAAACGACGCATGGAGCCCGGCGCCGGCGGGGATTGGGGCGGGCGCTTTCATGGGAGTTGTCCAGCAGGGCCAACACCTTGGCCACGTCCATTACTACAGCTGCAGTCCCGGCAGCGACGACTACCACGACTCGGGGCTCGAGGCGAGGACGAGCACGTGGGCAGGTCCATGGGTGCCTGGCTCTGGGTCGATCTGCACATTGGCGACGTCACTGCAGTCCCGTCAGCGACGAAGACGTCACTGCCTGTACGGACGGACAAGCAGTGACCGTACTTAATGACCATAAATACAGTGACCAAACTGAGCATTACCGACAAGTTCAATGATCCTGAGCGTATTTCACACTTTTTCAAACATTAAAAACTACAAAAACAAACACTCATATACAACTTCTGGCCACTTCCGGTCACCATGCTCCCGGGCGTAAGAGCATCTCCACTCGACTATCCAGAAGGTCGATTCGGACGCCGAATTTCGGTCCGGACGCCGAAAATTAGGGCGCGTCAAGCACCTCTTTTTGATCGGATTTGAGCCATTTTTGTCCGGACTATCCAGGCACCTGGTTCGGGTGCACCGAGAAAGCAGGACTCAATAATCGGCGAAAAAATCGAGCGGCGCGTGGACCCGCCGAGCGATTTGGCCGAAGTCGTCGCCATCCTCGGAACCACGCGGCGACCGCCGGGCAATAACTGTCCGTCGCGTCGGCAACGCGTCGCCGATTTACAGCGCCACCGTCGCCGCCTCGGGCTCCCACGACGGACCGACGGTCACTAACTTCCCACCGTTTCCACTTTTCCCGCCCTCGCCGCTACACCCCTCCCCCCTCGCCGCTCACCTCGGCCTTTATAAGCCGTACTCCTCGCCGGAGATCTTCACACTCTCTCACAGCTCTCCCCACCCACAAGCCCAACTCCGACGAACCTTCGCTCACCTTTCCCCCTTCTCTCACCATGGGCGAACGCTACCGGCGGAGCTGCAATAACGGCAGCCAGCGCACCCTCCAGACTTGGGAGGCGCATGCTGTACGAGGCCGGGTACATGGAGCCGCCGGACACGCGGATGCCTCCGGGGTGGACGCTGAGCGCCGGCGGCATCCCTATCCCGCCGGAGCCGACGCCAAAGGAGCTACCATACGATGTACAAGAGTACATCGCCGGCATGGACAACCCGGCCGAAGCGGAAAGCGCCGACAACCTCCAGTACTGGGCGACCTTCTTCGCGGAGCGGCGCGAACAGGAGCTCGCCCGCCACGAGGGGCCGTCGAACGAGTCCCCGTCGGCGCAAAAACTCGGCGGGGCACCGGCGTTGGTGGAGTGCACCAGGGCGGACGCTCGCCGCCGTGCTGGAGCACATCAACCGCGGGAATACTCGCGCTCGGCTTCCGCGCAACCCGGCGGCGGCAGGCGCAGTCGGCGTGCTCCGGCGAACTGGGCGCCGAGGAGGATGGCGAGCATGAGCTCGTCCTCCTCCGCTTCGGCATCCCACTCTTCTGGCAGCGTGCCGCTTCGCACGCCGACGGCCGTGAAGCAGGAAGTCGTCTCGCCTGCGCGCTCACCGCCGCGGACACGCGCGCGCGGTATCGTCATCGGCGAGCCGTCTGCGCCTACGCCACCAACAGGCCACCTGCGCCTACGCCGTCCCAAGGCAGAAGGCTCGGCGCCGGCGAAGACGGCGCCTTGAAGATGGCGATGGAGCAGTCGCTCCGCGAAACGGCGCCGCAGACGCCGCCGCTGCCGCCGGTCGAGCCCTCGCCGGATATCACAGAATGGTCAGGAGGGACTAGGAGAAGCGGGCAACGCATTCTTGGCTCGGCAGCGGTAAACGAGGCCGCCCGTCGTCGGGCGCTGGCTGGGCGTGAGCTCGTCTACCAGGGCACCCCGCTCTACGTCCTGGATGACGACGAGGACGAGGATGCCGCCCGTCCTACCAGCCATGGAGGTACGGCGACCGTGGCCAGGGCAGCTCCCGCCAGAACCAGCCGCCGAGGGACGACGACGACGACGGCGGCGAGGATGAAGGCCGAGCCGACCCCGCTACACGTCGTTCTACGACAACTTCGGCATGTAGGACGGCGAAGGCGTCGGCGGCGGCCTGTTTTAGTTTAATTATGTACTAGTTACGTTTAAATTTGATGTAATCCGCCTATATTCGCCCAACTTAATGAAAATCGTCTAAATTTGAAGAATTTTAGCCAAACTTGGAGACTCGACCTGGGTACATGAGTGAAAAAATGGACGTACCCAGGCCGAAAACTTGTTTCGTCCGGCCGAAAAACGGACCAGTTGGTTCCGCCAACGAGTGGAGATGGTCTAACGATCCACTGGATGGGTATACTTATCAGAAAGGTCTCCGAGGTCCTATCTAGATTCTCAGCAAATGCTTATTTTCATGAGCATGGAGTTTGTACGAATACAGGCGTTTCGAACATATAGTTGGTGTTTATCTGAACCGAATCTAATCATGACTCGGGAACTAATCTAGAATCCTACTTTTTTTTGCGAATAATCTAGAATCCTACTTGAAGGTGATCTTCTCTTATCTGCGGCATGCCTCCCTTAATTGATGCTCCCACCACTTCCTTCCATGCTTCCCTCAAGCTCATCATCCTGATGGTTGTCAACTAGCTCATTTCCTTCGCACATACCTTGTTCTCCCTATGACACGCTCTCTATTGGTTTCAGTCCCTATGATACACAAATACAATGACCTAGGTAGTATAATGTTCTAAGCATCATGTTCAACTGGGAATGATTTCGCTTTGTGATAATTGTGAAGGATGCTCAATATTTCTTTCTAGCTTAAAGCGACGCAATTAATGACGGTTGTTGATGCTACTTCATCCTCCTCCCTTTCTTCATTTTAACAGGTCTATCATTTACCGAGTTGCTCGCATTGTAAGTATGTCAGCTAACTTATCCTTGGATATGAACTTGACCATCATCGCACATAAGAAACACATTCTCGCACAAAGTGAAATGCATCTCGATGTCCTTACTGAGTTCATGGAACACCAGGCTACCTATCAGGCACGTTGCAACAATGCAAGATCATCGCACCACAAGATGGGGGTTATAGCCTATAGGTTAAGCAAGGTACGTTGCACCGAGATTATGGCACAACAAGATGGGGGTTATAGGTTGAGAAAACACAAGTTCCTCCAGGACATACTGCACCCAAATTGCTTCTGAAGTCCCGTTCACAGGTGCCTTATATTCAACTTCCATAATCAATTGAGAAATTGTAGGCTGCTTCTTCAAACTCCTGGATATGATATTTGATCAAAGAAACATATCTATTAGAGAATTAGAACACCCAGACAAGATCTAAAGAATACTCAGTAGAATCAAAGTATAACTTCAACACCATTCAGGTACCAACTCCAAGTATTGTTGTTCTTCCAATACAACATATATGGAGGAATTATGATCACAACGGGTCAGAAACTCATAGAGCCAATGTATAATGCAATGCTTATGTTTCCAGAAGTGAGAACTGTAGTTGCAAATCAACACCCAAGGGCACCAATCCTTTATACGTGAAAAACCAGTCAACTTGAGGAGAAAACCATAGGTCGAAGCTATCAAAATATTTTCCACTACTTTCTAAAGGTGGTTTATCGGAGATAAGTGGGGCTAGCATGTAAACCTTTGGAGTACGATCTTATACCCTATCCAGCCCAGGACATCCATGAGGAAAAGCCCTCGTCAAGAGCTACATTGACCTAATGAGCCATACTATACAAGGGAATCTACCACGACTCCCTGAACAAGACAACTATCTAAGAAAGTTACAACATCAACTTATTGTGCAATGTGTATGACACACTAGTAGAAAACAGGCCATCCGTCCACGTCCCCTCAGAGCACTAGTCCCGGTTGCGCCACCAACCGGGACTAATGCTGGCACGCGTCCCGGTTGGAGCGGGCACGGGGCTAGGGGGCATGGGTCCCGGTTGGTAAGGGGGCATGCGTCCCGGTTGGAGCCACCAACCGGGACTAAAGGTTTGGCCACAACCACGTGGCGTGGCACGCTTTAGTCCGGTTCTTGGCTCCAACCGACTAAAGGCCTGCCCTCTATAAATGCAACGCCCCCCGCCTCCCTCTGTTTTTGAATGGTGTAAGGTGTGAGGTGTGTGCTAGTTTTCTCATGCATGCATTGAAGGTGTTTGTTGAAATGTTTGAGTGAAAAATCCATTGAATTTCTCATAGAACAAAAATATAGAAGGTGTCCAGACGCACTTGAGCTTTCTCCTCTTTATTTCCCTCGATCGAGGTTAGCAATCCTATCTTTTCTAGGTCATTGATACAATTCATGTGTCGGTGTGAATTGGTTATTTCACTATTTACGATGTCCTGTTTTTGATAAACTTACTTATATGATGCGGATGAGGTCGGGAATGGATGTACGGTGGCGGGTAGCCGGGTATATCAAAGGCGTGGATAAATTTATCGATGTACGGCAAACAAAGAGAATGGATTTATACGTTGTCCATGTGTTCAATGTCGGAACAACAAGGAGTACTCTTCCTCGAAAATCATTCGCGCCACGATTATGAAAGGTTTCATGCCCAACTATAATTGCTGGACCAAGCACGGGGAAAGAGGGGTTATGATGGAAGATGGTGAAGAAGAAGATGATGATAACAACTATCATCATATGTTTCCTGAATACGGTGATACTGCTATGGAAGACAATGGAGAGGAAAAAGGTGAAGAACGGGCATCAGATGAGCCGGCTGATGAACTTGGTAGGGTCATTTCTGATGCAAAGCGAGACTGTGAAACAGAAAATGAGAAGTTGAAGTTAGAGGGCATGTTAGAAGTGTTGGAGATATGCCCAAGAGGCAATAATAAAGTGAGTTATTATCATATCTTCACACTTATGATAAATGTTTACATACCATGCTATAATTGTATTAACCGGAAACATTAATACTTGTGTGATTTGTAAACTAAAATAAGAGTCCCTAGTATAGCCTCTTGTTAAACTAGCTTGTTGGTTAATATATGATCATGGTTTCCTGATCATGAACATAGAGATGTTATTAACAACAGGATCATATCATTAGGAGAATGATGTGATGGACATACTCCTATAGATAAGCGTAGCATAAAGATCAAGTCATTTCAATAGTTCAATTGCTATATGCTTTTCGATACATAGTAACCTAATTCCTTGACCATGAGATCATGCATATCACCTTTACCGGATGGATGCTTTGATGACATCAAACACCACACCGTGGCGGGTGGCTATAAAAGTGGCATTGAGTGTTCGGAAAGTATTGGTTGAAACACATGGATCAAGAGTGGGATTTGTCCATCCACATGACGTATAGATATACTCTGGGCCCTCTCGGTGGAATGTCATCCAATTAGCTTGCAAGCATGTGACTTGGTCACAAGGGATCACATATCACGGAACGAGAAAAGTACTTATCGAACGAGGTTGAACTAGGTATGCGAGAGATCTGACGATCATAACCTCGGATAAGTAACATATCGTGAGACAAAGGAAATTGGTATCGTATGTAAGTGGTTCATTCGATCGCAAAGTAAATGAGAAATATGTGGGAGCCATATGAATTTCAGATTCCTCTATTGGTTATTGTTCGAGAAGTGTCTCGATCATGTCCGCATAATTCACGAACCGTGGAGACACATAAGGATTCGACGTTGTTTGAGTAGTTATGGTATTATGAGAAAGAGACCGAATGTTGTTCGAGTCTCGGATGGGATCCGGGATATCACGAGGTGATCCGGAATGGTCCGGAGAATAAGATTCATATAAGGAAAGTCCCGTTTGGAGTTCGGGAATGATTAGTGTTTTCATCGGGAATGTTCTAGAAGGTTCCGGATTGTCCGCACTCAGGGGAAGGGTACATGAATGTGTCATTGCTCATTGAATGATTGCATCATGTACTAAGTGTTCTTGTTGTCCCAAATAAAGGATTAAATTGAATCCTAAAACAGAAAAGTCAAATGTCCATTTGAAAGTCAAGCGCCAAAACAAGAAACTGGGAAACAAGCAAGAGGAGTTGGAACCAACTTTGGAGGAGGTTGGACTCCTCGGTGGCGCCAAGCCCTGGTCCGAGTTGGGAGGGACTCCTCTCCTCCTGGCCGCCAAGGAACCCCTCCCATATAAGGAGGCGGGGCTCCCATAGATACATAACTTTCTACTCTAGATCTCCGGTTTAGAGCCGTTTTGGTTTAGAGCTTCTAATTGCTTTAGCCAGCGGTTTAGAGCCTTCTAATTGGTTTAGAGCCTTCTAATTGGTGTGTCTAATTACTAGACCACTAATAGCCTCTCATAAGCTCCACCATACTGCACTTGGCTTAAGCGAAGCCTGGGATCTCCCTCTACTTAGGTACCACGTTGTCTTTCGGAATCGCGAGGAGAGTGCTACAACCTCCGTTTCTGCTGGAACAAGGGAGAGGAAGGTCTTCGTCGATCAACGAGTGTGACCGACTGCGGGGCGCTCAGGAGCGTGGCGCGGAAGGATCGTCTACGATCTTGAGATCGGAAGTGTCGACTACATCACCCACGAGAATCTGCTCGTTAACCGCTTTGGAATCTTCGAGGGTGAGTTCCTCTATCGATTCGTTGCTACAATCTAGTAGATAGATCTTGGCTTGTTTGTTTGTATGCGATAGAAAATTTTGTTTTCCATGCTACGAACCCCTACAGTGGTATCAGAGCCGTGTCTATATGTAGATCTGTGACGAGTAGAACACAATGGTCATTGTGGGCGTTGATGCTTTTATTGTCGATTGCTTCTTGTGTACTTTGTATCTTGCGGTATGTTGGGATGAAGCGGCCCGGGCTAACCTTACATGACATCGTTCATGAGACTTGCTCCACGCTTGACATGCAACTTGTATTGCATAAGTGGCTTCGGGTGCATGTTTCTCCTAGCATAGTTAAGATCCAATTTACAACGGGTAATCAACAATGCTAGTATCAATGTGGTGGTTCTTGTTCGTAAGTTAGAACGACACTTATTGAAAGCCCCAAACCACGTAAAATATGCAAAGAAAGTAGAAGCGTCTAACTTTGTTTTGCGGGGTGTCAAATGATGTGATATGGCCATGATTGTGATTGTATTTGATGTATGCAATGTTCCTTATTGTAAGTCGACAACGGCGGGAATATATGGTTGTCTTTAATTTATGTTAAGACCGCGTGTCTATTCAAAGTAGTTGTAATAGTTGAAGCGGTGGGCGACAACCATGGAGTAGCGTCATTGACCTTGATGCAATGCGGTGATGATGGAGATCATGTTCGTGCTAGAAGATGGAGATCGGAAGCACAAAGATGAAAAGGCCATATCATATCACATATTATGAATTGCATGTGATGTTAATCCTTTATGCATCTTGTATTGCTTAGTAGACGGTAGCATTATAAGATGATCCCTCATGCACATGAATTTCAAATCATAAAGTGTTCACCCTTAGTTAGCACCGTTGCTAAAGCTTGTTGTTTGAAACACCACGTGATGATCGGGTGTGCTAGATTACGCAAGTGTATACAACGTGAGCAAGCCAGTTGCTCATGCGAAACTAAGGTTTGATCTTGTGAGCCTAGCATGTATACGGACATGGCCTCGGGAACACGGATTACCGAAAGGTAGAGCATGAGTCATATAGTAGATATGATGAACATGTCGATTGTTCGCCATTGAAGCTATATCAACTCTCGTGATGATCGGTTTTGATGTGGTGGATTTGGTTCGTGTGATCACTAAAACAATGTGAGGGATATTGTTTTGAGTGGGAGTTCACCTAGATTAATTTAATTATTAATTAGAACTCAATTTATCATAAACTAAATCAAAGTGAATTTGCATAGTTGTTGTAGTCATTGGCATCCGTTTACCACCTTGCGCTTAGTTATAATTGAGATAATAGAACTATAGAATTCTGGTTAGTTACTTTACGAACTGGTATCGTATTGTTTTGAAGTGTTAATTTAAAGTTTAAAAGTCCTATTGCAAACTTTCGAGAAGTTCGTTACTCCATGAAGTTTAATAATTGGTATTAAAACAAGAGTAACAATTCCAATGTTAGTATATAAGTATCATGTTTGTCTCCACGATTCTTGATATTCAAAGGATTCTCTTAATATCAAGGTTATCTAGGATCTGAAAGAGTTGTTTCAGAAACCATGATGTGTGGAAGATATTGTGATATCTGAAACAAAGTTTTGGTTGCAACATGATAGAGTATAATATGGCAAAAGTCATGTTCTCATATTTGATGAGAATTTGCAAAAAGGTTGGAGACACTAGTTGTCCTAATCCTCCAAAAGATTTTGGAGAGCAACATTATACTTGCGATTCACCGTTACAAGCTAAAAGTAGCTTGATCATGGATTAATCCATAATAAGGGTGAATATTTGATGTAGGTAAAATGTTTACTACACCAAGAAGATTACTAAATAAAGGAATTTGAAAGAACACCAAACATTTGATGATGGTGATCTACTTCAAAGTGCAAGTCCAAAGACATTGGTATTTAACTATACACGTTTTGGACTATATGTGTCATATGTATGACTCCACTGTTGATGTTGATAGATTCTTTCAAACGAGAGAAAGAAATCTTGAAAGAGAATCTCATAAGTATATGGCAGAAAAGAAAAGATTAGAATTGTTCAATTTAAGTATATAGATGATATACATGTTATGGCTATATTCTTTGCTTATTAAACAATGTGGTTCTTAAGTATTTAATACTAAATTTGTTGGTGTGAATCGTCATACGAAACAACACAATTCATGAACTACAATGGCCTAAGTAACTAGCAAAAGAATATGTGATGATGTTCATCGAGAACAAAATAAAGGGTTATTGTGTTGCTCGTTAAACATCAAAGTTTGCCTTCAAGATTTGTTTTATCAGGTATTATGAGAACAAAAGGGTTGTTCAAATAATTGCCGTAATCCATAAAAGATGGATGATTCACAAATCTCGTTGGAGAAGTCACATCCATAAAACTAGTGCTAAAAATGTCGAAAGACAAATTGATTGAAAGGTCACTTAGGAAGTGACATCGCCGTTTAAATTATATTTGAAAGAACACATGAAGAAACTCCATGTGGATGGAATTTTGGAGTCTTTTGATTTTGATCACATGACGCTTGTGAAACTTTCCTAGAGATAATTAAAACTTCGTTCATAGGCCAAAAGGAGCGAAGACTAGCTTATTGGAATTTGTACATATTGTTGTACGAAGTCCATTATGTAGTCAAGAGCGATGGATTTCAACTTCATGTGCTTTCTCCGAAAATTTGAGTGAATATATGAATATTTACTTAATAAGGATGAAGTATGAAACATTTGAAAAGTTCAAAGACTTCCGAGATGAAGTGCAAAATCATTGTAACAAGAATATAAATAGTTTATGATAAGATCATAAAGGAAGATATTTGAGTTACAGAGTTTAGCATAATACCTAAGATTTAAGGAATCGTTCCGTGGATTTGCATTTTCCCGAAACACCATAAGAGTATGGAGTGTTTGAGATATGTAATTAAACCTTGTTTTACATGGTAAGATCGAAGGTGTAATTCATAAAACTGCCATTATATTTTAAAGATTAAAAGCTTTAGAGATTACCGTTTTTCCACTGAAAAGAGCTTCATCATAATCCGTTGAAATGACACCATATAAGGTTATGGTTTGGGATAAAACCCAAGTAGTCCTTTCTTAAACATTGGTATGTTATACATAAGAAAGATGTTTGCAACCAAAGTCGGATGAATCTGTCTTTGTTAAGTATTTCTCCATAAACACCGGAGACAAAAGTGTTTGTCGCTTAGAACGTCAAGTTTCTTTAAGAAGGAATTTTTCGTGAAAAGTTAAGTGGGAGGACAATAGAACTTTGATAAGGTTAAAAGACCCTTAGCTATATGTGCAGTTACAAGACCAAAAGTGTTCCGGAGGCAGCAACAATGCTCATGGCTCACGTGCCTCAAAAGGTTGTGGTCACGGAGATCTAAAGTTCCTATTGAAACAAGTAGGTCGGGTAAACAATCAAATACCAAGATTTGAGGGTTGAATCATTATTTGAGAATAATGAACCGACTACATGCAAAGAAGCGATGATGGGCCCTGACTCCGTAAAATGGCTTGAAGCCATAAAATCCGTGATAGTTCCATACACGAGAAAATCAAGTTTTGAACTTGAAGGACCCTCGAGAAAGGTGTAAGACCTTATAGTTGTGTCTGGATCCATAAAGAAATAGACATGGATGTTTCACATCTATGAAATAGTCGACATGTTGGGAAAGAGTTCACAAAATGTTCAAAGGTTGACTATGACAAGATTTGATCTTTCATAGTGATATTTAGTCTAGACGGATTAATATAGCAACCACTACATATAATTTTGTTATATGGTAGTAGAATAAACAAAACAAGTTCTTCTAATAGAATCGTTACCTAGGACATGTGCATAACACGGTCCATAGGGTTTTGTTAATTCAAGGATGCTAAAAGCATATGCGAACTTCAATGGTTAAAGTAAGCATAGCGGAGTTGGAATCTTCACTATGATGAAACTGTTAAAGAGTTTAATTTCATCGATACAATGAAGATGCTTGCATTTGCAAGAAATTAAGTGGGGCGCTAAGACATGTTTCTAATACATTATGTGGAAGACATATTGTTGATTGGAAATAATGTATCTTTTATTAACACATATTAAGAATTTCATCCCGATGAAAGACTTAGGCAAAACCCAAATATTTAGCATCAATAGATGCTAATATGGTTATGCCAGAAGTACATAGACAAGATATTGAATGAGTTCAATATAGAAACTACAAGAAAGTTTCTTGTCACACAGAAAGGATTGAATGAGTTCAATGTTGATGATATATTCAAGTGTATTGACATTTGGTAAAGTGAAACAAATAATCAAGTATAGATTGATACTTGATGTATGAAATCACAAAGAGTATTTATATCAATCATACTGTGATATGTACAAATCCAGATATGTCCTATGCTCTAAATATTATGAGCATATACCAGAATGATTCGGAAGATGATCATTGGACAATAGTAAGGATATTCTTATGATCTTTTGGAAGAACTAAGAGTATAATATTTGTAGAAGTGACAAATAGATGGTTAGTTCATTGTAAAAGTACTACATTGATACTAGTTTTGTCACAAAGTACAAATTAAGTTTATCTCAATCTAAACTAAGGGTGGCACAATATAATGGAAGGTGAGTTCCATAATGGATTTGGATGAGTTCCAAAGTTAAGACATTGTGACAGATACTACAACAAAAGGCCAAGTATATAACTGCTATTTTAGCAGCAAAAGAGGGCATTTGTGTCAAGTAGTTTGTTATCAAACTAGGTGTAGTTCACGGTGGGATAATACTATGAAGATATATTGTGCGACAATATTATCAACATGTTTTAACCCCAAAGAGCTAAAGGTCACACCGAAAGACCAAATTTATACAAAGCCATCTCATTAGAGAATGAGTGATGCGTAGAGACGCAAAGACATGCAATTACACGGACTGGAAGTGTCGATCCGGAATCGATTGACCACTAGCAAAAGTGTACATACAACACGGAAAGCCATAGGTGTTATATACACAAAGGTTTGAAACTAGATTATTGACTCTAGTGCAAGTGGGAGACTGTTGGAGATATGCCCAAGAGGCAATAATAAAGTGAGTTATTATCATATCTTCACACTTATGATAAATGTTTACATACCATGCTATAATTGTATTAGGAAACATTAATACTTGTGTGATTTGTAAACTAAAATAAGAGTCCCTAGTATAGCCTCTTGTTAAACTAGCTTGTTGGTTAATATATGATCATGGTTTCACGATCATGAACATAGAGATGTTATTAACAAGGATCATATCATTAGGAGAATGATGTGATGGACATACTCCTATAGATAAGCGTAGCATAAAGATCAAGTCATTTCAATAGTTTAATTGCTATATGCTTTCTGATACATAGTAACCTAATTCCTTCGACCATGAGATCATGCATATCACCTTTACGGATGGATGCTTTGATGACATCAAACACCACCGTAATCGGGTGGCTATAAAAGTGGCATTGAGTGTTCGGAAAGTATTGGTTGAAACACATGGACCAAGAGTGGGATTTGTCCATCCACATGACGGATAGATATACTCTGGGCCCTCTCGGTGGAATGTAATCCAATTAGCTTGCAAGCATGTGACTTGGTCACAAGGGATCACATATCACGGGAGCGAAAAGAGTACTTATCGATACGAGGTTGAACTAGGTATGCGGAGATCCGACGATCATAACCTCGGATAAGTAACATATCGTGAGACAAAGGGAAATTGGTATCGTATGTAAGTGGTTCATTCGATCGCAAAGTAATCGTAGAAATATGTAGGAGCCATATGAATTTCCAGATTCCTCTATTGGTTATTGTTAGAGAAGTGTCTCGATCATGTCGCATAATTCACGAACCGTAGGAGACACACTTAAGGATTCGACGTTGTTTGAGTAGTTATGGTATTATGAGAAAGAGACCGAATGTTGTTGAGTCTCGGATGGGATCCGGGATATCACGAGGTGATCCGGAATGGTCCGAGAATAAGATTCATATAAGGAAAGTCCCGTTTGAGTTCGGGAATGATTAGGTGTTTTCATCGGAATGTTCTAGAAGGTTCCGGATTGTCCGGCACTCGGGGAAGGGTACATGAATGTGTCATTGCTCATTGAATGATTGCATCATGTACTAAGTGTTCTTGCTGTCCCAAATAAAGGATTAAATTGAATCCTAAAAGCAGAAAAGTCAAATGTCCGGTTTGAAAGTCAAGCCCAAAACAAGAAACGTGGGAAACAAGCAAGAGGAGTTGGAACCAACCGGAGGAGGAGTTGGACTCCTCCAGGCCGCCAAGCCCAGTCCGAGTTGGGAGGACTCCTCCTCCTGGCCAAGCCAAGAACCCCTCCCATATAAGGAGGCGGGCTCCTCCATAGATACATAACTTTCTACTCTAGATCTCCGGTTTAGAGCCGTTTTGGTTTAGAGCTTCTAATTGCTTTAGCCAGCGGTTTAGAGCCTTCTAATTGGTTTAGAGCCTTCTAATTGGTGTGTCTAATTACTAGACCACTAATAGCCTCTCTCATAAGCTCCACCATACTGCCATGCTTAAGGCGAAGCCTGCGGGATCTCCCTCTACTTCCGGTACCACGCCCGTTGTCTTTGGAATCGCGAGGAGTGCTACAACCTCCATTTTCTTTGGAACAAGGGAGAGGAAGGTCTTCGTCAGTACGAACGTGTGACCGACTGCGGGAGCGCTGCCGGAACGTGGCGCCGGAAGGATCGTCTACGCGATCTTGAGATCGGAAGTGTACGACTACATCACCCACGAGAATCTGCTCTCGTTAACCGCTTTGGAATCTTCGAGGGTGAGTTCCTCTATCGACTCGTTGCTACAATCTAGTAGATAGATCTTGGCTTGTTTGTTTGTATGCGATAGAAAATTTTTGTTTTCCATGCTACGAACCCCTACAAGAAGATCACAAGAAATTGTTGTACCCAAATTGTGAAGATGGCAGCACAAAGCTCGGTACGACACTGGAATTGTTGCGATGGAAGGCAGAGTGTGGTCTAACTGACTCCTCATTTGAAAAGATGCTGAAAATAATGAAGCCGAAGTTTCCAAAACATAATGAACTTCCCGAGAGTACCTACGAAGCAAAGAAGACTCTCTGTCCTCTGGGATTAGATGTGCAAAAGATACATGCATGCATTAATGACTGCATCCTCTACCGCGGTAAGGAGTATGAGAATTTAGATAAATGCCCGGTATGCAATGCGCAGTATAAGATCGAACGAGATGACCACGGTGATGTTGAGGAGAGCCCCTCCGAAGAGGGTTCTGCTAAGGTTATGTGGTATGCTCCTATAATACCAAGGTTGAAACGCATGTTCGAAACAAAGAGCATGCCAGGTTGTTGCGATGGCACAAAGAAGACGTAAGAAAGGGGAGTTGAGACACCTGGCGATGGGTCACGGTGGAGAAAAATCGAGAGACTTCCGGACTTTGCGGTGGCGCAGGAACTTATGGTTTGGTCTAAGTACGGATGGCATGAATCCTTTTGGGGAGCAGAGCTGCAGTCACAGCACCTGGCCCGTGACTCTATGTATCTACAACCTGCCTCCTTGGTTGTGCATGAAGCGTAAGTTCATTATGATGCCAGTGCTCATCCAAGGCCCGAAGCATACAAATACCAGTACGGCAAACCTCTCGTCAAACCTGAGGAGGTAAATAATCTTTCAACAAAAATGCGAAGATTGCATAACTGGTACATGCACGCCATAAGGGCCGGGGCTAACTGGATAGTGCTGAGGGTTACAAAAAAGCATCATGGGAAAGAAAGTGATGACATGATATCCATTGAATTTAATGAGCTATTTCAATTATTCAATCAAGACGCCTTGGACAAATCGCTCATCGATTGCCTATTGTGCGTAAGTACTAATTCTGTAATTAACTTAGTCTCCACTATCTCACTTTGTTTATTGCATGTATATAATCATACCGTAATATGCAGAATGAAGATTCTCGAATGCGAGAGGACAAATCTATGATATTGGCTTCATTGACCCATATTGGGTTCATGAAGCTAATCTCAAAATAAGCCCCGTGATACGGAGGATAATATAGTACAGCGTTAAGGTTTCAAGAAACCAAAGGAAATACTTTTTCCTTACAACTTCGAGTGAGTGTTATTGTCTTGTATACACTTTCTATTTAAACTTACTCGATGTTAAGTATATAATTGATTAGTTATGCATTCGCAGCTTCCACTATATTACGTTAATCATTCAACTTGACAAAGGCGTGTACTAGTCATGGACTCAAACATAAACCCCTTGAGGCGTGGAAGGACATGCAGATACTTCTCCAGCGGTAATTCTAATCATTACGACACTATATCGGCAACGTTTGAATTTTATGATATCAAGTACTTAATAACTTATTTTATTCGTTTTTCTTGGCAGCTTGGAAACAGTTCACCAAGAAGGCTAGGGGTGTTTGGAAAGAGAGCTTACATTTCAACCACTAGATGTAAGAACCACTAGCTATATCCGCATCTCTTTGATTCTAGTTTTGATACGATTATTATCATGCTTGATTATTATTTTGATTGAACTATGTTCTTGTGAAGTGCCCGACGCAGGACGGTAACAATCTCTGTGGATACTATGTTTGCGAGTTCATCCGGCGGGCGTGCGATGAGAAGGGCAGAAATTTAGAGCAACTCACGTATGTAAACAATTTCTATAGTTTTATTTTCAAACAAATTGTGTTTAGTTTCATTCATATAGATGACTCCTTTTTAAATCAGATCGAACGTCTACGGGACGGTCTTACGCAAAGGATCGCGTCTGAGCAATTCAGGAGGAATTGGCGGGATTCTTGGATGCGAAGTCCTAGACCGAAAGGGAGTACTATTCTGTGTATAGACAATAGGGATTGTAAAAATAGCAACTCGATCCGTGTATAGACAAGGGAAATACTTTTGTATGTAGTGCATGAACTCGATCCGTGTATTGAATGTAATATTGTCATGATGATCTTGTGTAATATAAGGTTCCTTCATTGATAAGTGCAAAACACTAAGTAAACAATAAAACAACCTAAATGAATTCTCTGCGGCACAAAAGTGGCGAAAATCTGCCGCGGCAACAAAATGTGCAAAATGAATTCTACGCGGCGAAGAAATGGCAAATCTCTTGCGGCAGAATGTTATTAGTCCGGTTCGTGTTACGAACCGACTATCTCCACCTCCTCGCTTGCTGCTGCCGCGTGCACCCATTTGTCCCGGTTGGTGGGGCAACCGGGACTAATGGTTAGAGCTTTAGTCCCGATTGCCCCGTCCCGGTTGGGCAACCGGGACTAATGGCTCTTACCAACCGGGACGCATGGGACGTTCTGCACTAGTGACATTCAGGACCTCCATGGAGAATCCTATCACTGATGACTATATATACCCAAAGACCATCTCGTCAAGTTATGCCCAAGTCGAAGACCAGAATACTTAGTCTCCATAGGCATAAATCCAAGCTTTATCTCATCTTGTCACGTCTTTCTATAAACCTGATGAGATCTATCTTATAAAGTCATGTACAATCTTGTATGTGATCATGTGAATGAATAAAATCTAAGAGAACTTCATCATCTTGATTCTTACATGTTGGACTCAGTCCCTACTGAACAAATAAACACTCTTCCAACCTTCAAGATTGTGATGCCTCTATCAAAATATGTCACACTAAAAAATAAACAATCCTCTGACCTTCATCAGCTTGTCACTTGAAACTCTATCAAAAGAATTCACATTGAAAAATAAACATGACCGCAAAACTTAAATGAACTCCCACACCCTTAGTGACCTCTTGAGACATTACGAACAAAAAATTGAACCATTCAATACTACCTACCAATATTTATCACGTAGCAAGGACAAAACTCCCAAATATAAATAAGTTTTTAAACTTATGCATCTATTCCTCAGATATAAAACAAGTGACTTTCGCAACTCCTCATATTTTCAAGTGTGTGTTAATCATAATTTTTGTGTGGATGCATGTATCATGCCGCTATAGGTTAGGATTAGGAGGTGCCAGGAATGACACTATTCCTGTAATCGACCACCTTGGTATCATGATCAAAGGAGGCATCACAAAACTTGACATAACTAGGTCTATAATGTTATCTTGTTAATCTAGCTATACCTGAACCTGTCACGTTTTAGTAGTTGCTTCGGTTGTAATAACGCCAGAAGCGTGTTGTGTACACGTTGCGGCAGAGTCCTAGTCTTTAGCTAGAATCAGTCTTTTCTTATTTGTAGCTAGCTAGAATCGTGGGGAGAACTGGCCACCTTCACGTCCGTGGGATGGCGCGGAGCTAACGGATCGTGGGCAGGTTTCTCGGCGAGTTTGTTTTGCCCAGTGAATAAAAGGGAAAAACCGAAAAGGACGCAGGTTGAGCGCGTCGCAAACTCTCTGTCTCTGCATTTCACTGCTTGTGGCGTTAAATGAGAGACTCGCGAGGATCAGAGTGACACACACCCAAAAATTCCACCAAATCGTGTAGTGATCTAGGCTTGTGCTCTGTCATTTGGTATCAGAGCCGATCAGGTTCGTGGAGGCGATCTGGTGGCGTTGGAGGTGTGATGCCGAAGAACGGGGACAATCCGTCAGGAAAGGCGGCGGCTTCTGACGCAGAAGCGAGCGGAGGTGCGCTCGTCGTCAGGGCCTCGCCACGCGGAGGTATACCGTTCCACTATCCACAACTCACCGATACCAACTACGGGGTGTGGGCTGTGAAGATAAAGATCATCATGCGCACCCTCGGTTGCTAGTCGGCCATCGACGGCAAAGGAGAATATGATCAAGCCCGCGATGAAGATGCGTTCACGGCGCTCTCGCAGTCGCTTCCGGATGCCATGGTGATGGCGATCGCTGAGTACAAGACGGCGGCCGAGGCGTGGGAGGCGATCCGCGAGATGCAGGTTGGTGAAGACCGCGTCAAGAAGGCCAGGGTGAAGCAGCTCAAGAGAGAGCTTGATCGGATGCAGATGGGTGATGGCGAGACCATCTCAGCGTTCGGTCAGAAGCTGACCACCCTCGTCGCGGAGATTCGATCTCTAGGTGAGAAAGTAGATGATGAATCTGTCATAGAAGTTCTGTTCAATGCAGTACCAGATAGGTTTGCAGATGTTGTGAACACCATTGAACAGTGGGGAGATCTTACCACCATGCCGCTGTCTGAGGCGATTGGAAGACTGGCGGCATACGAGAACAGCCAGGATGCGTCGTCAGCGTGGTGGTGGAAAGGAGGAGCAGCTCATGTTGATGACAAAGGCACTGGAGCAGCTCTTGCAAATCAGAAAAGCGATGGAGGTGCAGCAGTTCAGAGGGTATCTTTGGGAAGAAATCGGTCAAAACTGACCGCACCAAGGCTAACAGAGACACTGACGGTGATCGTGGCAAACAAAAGAAGAAAGGGAAGTTTGACATCACCAAGGTGAGGTGCTACAACTGTAATGAGAAGGGACACTTTCAGGCTGATTGCCCAGAGCCAAAGAAGGAAAAGGCCAATCTGGCCGAGAAGGAGGAAGATGATCCGCCTTCGATCTTTGGGCGTGTGGTGAGCTTGAAAGTGAAATTCTCTCAGAACAGGTGCTCCTCAATGAAGAAAAGGTGGTGCCTAAATTACTGGGCAAACATGATCTGGCTTGGTACCTAGACACATGTGCTATCAATCACATGACAGGCAATTCAAACAAGTTTGCAGAGCTGGACCGAAGTGTGACAGGGAAGGTGCGCTTTGGGGATGGTTCAGCTGTTGAGATTTGTGGACGAGGAGCGGTGCTGATGCAATGCCTTACTGGCGAGCACAGAGTACTCTCCGATGTCTACTATATACCAAGACTGAAGAATAACATAATTAGTCTTGGACAGTTGGACGAGAACGGGTGCAAATATGCAAGTGAGGATGGTGTGATGACATGCAGCAACAAAGAATGTGCTAGCTCGTGTGCCAAGGACAGGAAACCGGATGTACATTCTCAATATCCAGCAGACTGAGCCGATATGCCTCATGGCACACGCAAAGGAGGACACATGGTTATGGCACATGAGGTTCGGACATGTCAATTTTTGTTCTCTCCGTTCACTGTCAGCTGGAGGCTTGGTCAAAGGGATGCCTGAAATCAACCACATTGATCAGATTTGTGATGGTTGTATGATAGCCAAACAGAAGCGGTTGCCGTTTCCCACACAGGATGTGTACCGTGCTTCACAGCAGATGGAGTTGTGGCATGGGGACCTGTGTGGCCCCATCACACCTGCAACACATGGAGGAAAGCAGTACTTCCTTCTCCTGGTTGATGACCATTCTAGGTACATGTGGTTGGCAGCATTGCTTGACAAAGATGAGGCTCTGGATGCTTTGAAGAAAATCCACACGCTGCCGAGGTTGAAAGAAGTTTGAAAGCAAGGCGGTCTTGAATGACGAGGAGGAGAGTTTACATCGGTGAGTTTGCCAAACACTGTGACCGAATGGCATCAAGCATTTCTTGTGACTCCATACACACCTCCTCAAGACAATGGAGTAGTTGAGAGAAGAAATCAAACTTGTAGGTATGGCGAGTCTGCTGAAGAGCATGGGGTGCCAAACAAGTTACTGGCGGCGATTACCACGGCCGTCTATCTCTTGACAGGCACCAACAAAAAGTGTCACGGTATGACACCTTATGAAGCTTGGCATGGCGGGAAGCCCGATTCAGCCTTCGGACGTTTGGGTGCATTGCCCACGTGAAGAAGGTTGGACCTGGACAAAGCTCTCGGATCGAGTAGGCGGATGATATTCATTGGATATGAGTCGGATCAAAGTCCTATCGAATGTATGATCTCGAAGCAAGAAATTAGTGGTGACTCATGATGCAGTCTTTGAGGAGAAGAGATCTTTGCTTGGTGCAACGGGTTCAAGAGGAGAAGATGGCGTGCCATTCACCGTCGGCTACCGATCAACCAAACCGTGAAGACAACATGACCACGGCGTAGCTCTGCCGCGATGAAAGAAGCCGTTTGGTGCCAAGGCACAAAATCAGCCGCGTCGGACAGCCCCGATGACACCTCTTGCCGTTCTGTTAGGAAAGGACGAGGCGGCTGGTAATGGAACTTCCATCCCATTTGTCTTACCAGCTACACCATCAAGACTGTACATCACCGCAGCTCTCCTTGACGCCCTACTACGAGCCATCACAAGGCCCACAGGAAAGCGTTTGCTAGAAGATGTTTATGAGTACCGGCATTGAGGGTGTACTCAGGCTCGTCTCCTTGGCATGGAGGAACCATCGATCATCGGGAGGCGATGAAAATGGCATCTTTGGAAGAGCCATGAAGGAAGAACCGAGCTCCATAAAAGAAACAGAACATGGAACCTCTGACTTGCCTAAAGGCACATACCCATAGGTCTGAAGTGGGTTTACAAGCTGAAAAAGAATCCAAATGGTGTTGTTGTAAGACACAAGGCGAGGCTTGTTGCAAAAGGGTATGCCCAGCGACAAGGAATTGACTTCGAAGAGGTGTTTGCACCAATGTACCAGTGAATCTGTTAGATTGCTAATGGCCCTTGCTTTCGGTTTTTGGAGGATCCATCAAATGGATGTCAAATCAGCTTTTCTCAATGGCGATTTGAGTGAGGAAGTCTATGTAAATCAGCCTCCTGGATTTGAAATTGGGAAAGATAGCAGCAAGGTGTACAAGCTCAACAAAGCTCTATATGGGCTTCGACAAGCACCAAGAGCATGGAACTCTAACTGGACTCAACACAGCAATTTGGTTTTGAGAAGTGCCCTTGAATCTAGCTTGCAGAAGAGGGTGATGAACTCTGTCACGATTGTTGGAGTATATGTTGATGACCTTGTTATCACGGTGATGATAAGGTCATAAGTGAGTTCAAGCGAGATGAAGACCAAGTTTAGCATGACAGATTTGGGACTGTTGAGCTACTATCTAGGTATCGGTGAAACAAGAACCAAGTCGATCACGTTGTGTCGATCGGGATATGCAGCTCGGATCTGGACAAAATGGGAATGGCAGATCGCAACCCCACTCACTCCTATGGAGCCAAGACTAAAGCTGAGCAAATCTAGTCGAGGCAGAGGAAGTGGGCCTACTCAATATCGTAGTGTGGTTGGAAGCTTGAGATACCTTCTACACACCGTCCGGACCTCGGTTTTCGGTTGGATATGTCCAGATACATGGAGAGGCCAACAAGGGAGCATATGAGTGCAGTAAAACAGATCTTGAGATATATAAAGGCACAATTAATCTTGGTTGTTGTTACAGAGTGTCACTGGTAATCCACGCTTCTTGATCTTGTGATGACCTTCTGAGGATGTGGATGATCGCAAGAGTACCACAGGTATGTTGTATTATTTTGGGAAGTGTCCAATAACTTGGGGGTCACAAAAGCAGAAAATAGTGGCACAATCTTCTTGTGAAGCTGAATATGTGGCTGCTGCCACTGCAGCCTGTCAGGGCATATGGCTGGCAAGGCTAGTTGGAGAACTGCTTGGTAAGAAAGCAGAGCATTCAGTGCTGAAAATTGATAATCAGTCTGCAATTTCTTTGTGCAAAAATCCAGTGTTCCATGACAGAAGCAAGCACATAGATGTGCGCTACCACTTTGTGAGAAGCTGTGTAGAAGAAGGCAAACTCACTGTGGATCATGTTCGGACTGAAGAACAGCATGCAGACATATTGATGAAGCCACTTCCCAAGGTTCGTTTTCAGGCACTGAAGGAGATGATTGGCATTCAGAACATCGGTTCAGGTAATCAAGATTAAGGGGGTGAAATGTTATCTTGTTAATCTAGCTCCACCTGAACCTGTCACGTGTAATAAAGCCAGAAGCGTGTTGTGTACACGTTGCGGCAGAGTCCTAGTCTTTAGCTAGAATCAGTCTTTGCTTATTTGTAGCTAGCTAGAATCGTGGGGAGAACTGGCCACCTTCACGTCCGTGGGATGGCGTGGAGCTAACGGATCGTGGGCAGGTTTCTCGGCGAGTTTGTTTTGCCCAGTGAATAAAAGGGAAAAACCGAAAAGGACGCAGGTTGAGCGCGTCGCAAACTCTCTGTCTCTGTTCTGTTTCCTGCTTCGCAGCGTTCGTCAGAGACTCGCGAGGATCAGAGTGACACACACCCAAAAATTCCACCAAATCGTGTAGTGATCTAGGCTTGTGCTCTGTCATATAAGAGGGTCATGCGAAGATCCAGGGTCATACAGAGACAACACCTGAAAATGCAGGCATGAGAGCAAAGAACAACAAGAGTTGACAAATGGTCGGTAGGGAAACCATGGTGCCATCGAATCTCGAAGAGGGTAATACTTCCCACTGGTTCACGAGGGTCACTCTAGTAGAGAAGGAGGCCGAGTAACTGCCGACAATTGTTAGTCACGAATTTGACATATGGAACAAACAATCCGACCAGCTGAAATGAACAAACCACATCGTTCTAATGGGCTGACCCAACCACAAAAGATACATGCGAGAAAGGGCCTGGTTATGTATCTCCGTATGACGCTTAGCGTACTAGAAGCCCATACTGTGAGCGTATTATGATTGTGGTTTAGGTGGTTCAATTCATGTTTTTTCCCTTTTTACTATGTTGTTTGTGTGCATTTGCAGTGCCTTAGGCTCTGTGAACCATACTACTATGGAGACCCGTGTACTTGATATCACTTGATATTAATACCATCTTTTAGCAAAAATAATATTGTACTCAGATGCTTTTGTAAAATCAATCATGACACACCATTGAGTATCCCCTAAATTGTTCGAGTGCGCAGATGTTGAAGGTGTCATGGCTTTGTCTGCTCTTTGATGCTTATGAGCGAGGGGAAAATATCGATCTGCTGCTGAAATAACAATGCAACCAACCCGGAGTAAGACTCCCGTTTGCAAAATGGCCAACTCCCTTAAAAATGTCGCTTGCTCTACTCGTCTTGCACGTGTGTGTTCCCTAGAATCCAGGTAACCTCGCTCTCGGAAGGTTAGCCTTTCTCTAGGCGTACAATTGTTTTAATAGCCAACATGTAGCTTTTGATCGTCATGTTGTAGTTAATGTGCATATTCCCATGAACTAGAGAGAATGGGGTGCATTATGAGATACCGACAAAGAATGTTGAAGGAAGCAGGGTGAGAGATCTTGACAATATGAAATCATGCATTCAGGTCCTATCTTCATGTTGTTGGTTATTGCATAACCTAGCAGGCTCTCAACTAAATTCCCTGATGGCGGCGGTCACTTAGGAACTTTAAAAACATATCTTAATTAATTTCTACAATATTTGTTCCTATGATTCACAAAACACCATAAGCAATAGTTGAAGAACCTTCTTTGCAATGGGAAATTCTTGTAGTTTTATTGATCTTAGGTTTTCACTTGTCGAATTGTTGGTTTCTACACCTCTTTGAAAGTTAGTCCAAGTTATAAAGATTTAATTAGTGGAATTTCTGGAGGACAACATATATATCTTCTACATGAGTTGGTATATTTCTATAGCCACCCATAGGATTCTATTTGCGAGTTTCCCCTTTTACCCTTTGAGACCGCTTGAGGGGAAAAAAATCAGTCATTCAAGACCACCTACTGGAATTCATCACCTAGCTATGACCAAACTCCCAATATAATCCAGACAACTCATGTGTCTACTCCACAGAAATAACACACATGGTCTCCACAAGTCTTTTTTAGCTCAGTATGTTCAGCTGTAACTATCGTTTTCTGTGTGGATGGAAGGATGCATGCATTGCATAGTTCGATTAGGAGGCATCAGAAATGAAATTTTCCCAATGTTCTAGATGCATACTGCTACGATCACCACTAGTAGAAAAAGGGCTATCCGTTCGCGACCCCTCAGAGCATTTGTCCCGGTTGCGCCACCAACCGGGACTAATGCTGGCACGCGTCCCGGTTGGAGTGGGCACGGGGCCAGGGGGCATGCGTCCCGGTTGGTAAGGGCAATACGTCCCGGTTGGAGCCAGCAACTGGGACTAAAGATTGCGTCCACAACCACGTGGCGTGGCACACACCTTTAGTCCCGGTTGCTGGCTCCAACCGGGACTAAATACCCCCTGCCCTCTATAAATGCAACGCCCCAGCCCCCTCTGCCTCCACTCTGTTTTTTCAAATGGTGGAAGGTGTGAGGGGGTGTGCTAGTTTTTCTCATGCATGCATGGAAGGTGTTTGTTGAAATGTTTGAGTGAATAATCCCGTTGAATTTCTCACAGAACAAAAATATAGAAGGTGTCTGAGACGCACTTGAGCTTTCTCCTCGTTATTTCCCTCGATCGAGGTTAGCAATCTTATCTTTTCTAGTTCATTGATACAATTCATGTGTCGGTGTGAATTGGTTATTTCACTATTTATGATGTCCTGTTTTTTGATAAACTTACTTATATGATGCAGATGAACGGTCGGGAATGGATGTACGGTGACGTAGCGTGGCCGGGTATATCAAAGGCGTGGATAAATTTATCGATGTGGCTACGGCAAACAAAGAGAATGGATTTATACGTTGTCCATGTGTTCAATGTCGGAACAACAAGGAGTACTGTTCCTCGAAAATCATTCGCCACGATTATGAAAGGTTTCATGCCCAACTATAATTGCTGGACCAAGCACCGGAAAGAGGGGTTATGATGGAAGATGGTGAAGAAGAAGATGGTGATAACAACTATCATCATATGTTTCCGAATACGTGATACCGCAATGGAAGACAATGGAGAGGAAAGAGGTGAAGAACGGGCATCGGATGAGCCGGTGATGAACTTGGTAGGGTCATTTCGATGCAAAGCGAGACCGTGAAATGTAAAATGAGAAGTTGAAGTTAGAGGGCATGTTAGAAGATCACAAGAAATTGTTGTACCCAAATTGTTAAGATGGAAGCACAAAGCTCGGTACCACCTTTGGAATTGTTGCGATGGAAGGCGAGTGTGGTCTAACTCCTCATTTGAAAAGATGCTGAAAATAATGAAGTGAAGTTTCCAAAACATAACGAACTTCCCGAGAGTACCTACGAAGCAAAGAAGACTCTCTTCCTCTGGGATTAGATGTGCAAAAGATACATGCATGCGTTAAATGCATCCTCTACCGCTGTAAGGAGTATGAGAATTTAGATAAATGCCGGTATGCAGCGTTTGCGGTATAAGATCGCACGAGATGACCTGGTGATGTTGAGGAGAGCCTCCAAGAGGGTTCCTGCTAAGGTTATGTGGTATGCTCCTATAATACCAAGGTTGAAACGCATGTTCGAAACAAAGAGCATGCCAGTTGTTGCGATGGCACAAAGAAGACCGTCTGAAAGACGGAAGTTGAGACACCTCACGATGGGTCACAGTGGAGAAAAATCGAGAGAGACTTCCCGGACTTTGCAGGTGACGCAAGGAACTTATGGTTTGGTCTAAATACGGATGGCATGAATCCTTTTGGGAGCAGAGCTGTAGTCACAGACACTGGCGTGACTCTATGTATCTACAACCTGCCTCCTTGGTTGTGCATGAAGCGTAAGTTCATTATGATGCCATGCTCATCCAAGGCCCAAGCAACCGGCAACGACATTGATGTGTACCTTAGGCCATTAGTTGAAGAACTCTTACGGTTGTGGGGCAAACCAGGTGTACGTATGGGATGAGAACAAACAGAGCCATTTAATCTACGAGGGTTGTTATTCGTAACCATCAATGATTGGCTCGCTCTTAGTAACCTTTCGTGACGCACAAACAAAGGATATAAGGCATGCACCCATTGTTTAGATAAGACCGAAGGTACATATTTGCATAAATGCAAGAAGGTTGTGTACTGGCGAATCGACGATTTCTTCCGACCAATCATCCCGTAAGAAAGAAAGGCAAGCATTTCAAAGGTGAGGCGGATCACCGAAGAAGCCTGAACTCCCCGCCGTGATGATGTATTTGGTATGGTCAAGGACATAGAAGTAATCTTTGAAAGGGTCCCGGTCAATCGTTCCGAACGACGCCACAGGACACACACCCATGTGGAAGAAGAAATCTATATTTTGGGAGCTGCCATATTGAAAGTCCTGCGTGTCCGCTCTTCAATCGACGTGATGCACGTGTGAAGAATCTGCGTGAACCTGCTAGGATTCCTAGGCGTGTATGGGAAGACAAAAGATACACCTGAAGCACGGGAGGACCAACAAATTATGAAAGACCCAAAGAACATGCATACAAATAACAAGATGGATAAAGGGCGTCACTTAAGTCGTGCCAGCTATGCTCTTACCAAAGCAGAGAAGGAAATATTTTTTGAAGTCCTTTACAGTATCAAGGTGCCGTCGGGCTTCTCATCTAATATAAAGGGGATAATAAATATGGCAGAAAAAGTTCCAAAACCTGAAGTCTCATAGTATCGTGATTACGTGATTATGACGCATTGAGGGGCTTCTCTTAGGAAAATGTTCGAGTACCCATTGTGAAGTTGTGTGCATTCCTCAATGCAATATCTCGAAGGTAATCAATCCATATTCTGCCAAGGTTACAGAAGGATGTGGTACAATGTCTTGTTAGTTTTGAATTGGTGTTCCCACCATCCTTCTTCAATATTATGACGCATCTCCTGGTTCATCTAGTGGAAGAGATTGCCATTCTCGGTCCGGTATTTCTGCACAATATGTTCCCCTTTGAGAGGTTCGTGGGAGCCTTAAAGAAATATGTTCATAACCGTGCTAAACCAGAAGGAAGCATCTCCAAGGGATATGGAACAGAGGAGGTCATTGAGTTTTGTGTTGACTTTATTCCTAACCTTAAGCCGATTGGTGTTTCTGACTCACGGCATGAGGAAAGACTAAGTGGAAAAGGCACGCTGGGAAAGAAAGCAATGATATGTAGGGACGGGGATTCTTTCACTAAAGCACACTACACAGTTCTACATAATTCCACCTTGGCAGCTCCGTATATCGAGGAACACAAGAATATTGTACGCTCCAAAAACCCGGGAAGCTCGAATCATGGATTACGATGAACACATGAAGTCTTTCGGTGGTTGGATGCGGACACATCTCTTGAATGACACCACGTTGGAGATCAGCTATACTTGTTGGTCACGTCACCATCTTCTCGTATTGAATTTCCAAGGGTACAAATAAATGGGAATACATTCTACACGATCCAAGATAAAGAGCACCAACCAAAATAGTGGTGTCCGCTTTGATGCAATAGACGAGAATGGACAAAAGGACACATATTATGGTTACATAGAGGAGATATGGGAACTAGACTATGGAGTCTCTTTTAAGGTCCCTTTGTTTCACGCAAATGGGTCAACTTTGAATGGGGAAGGGTAAAGATAGACCGGTTATGCGGAATGACAACAGTGGATCTCAACAATCTTGGTTATAGAGATGAACCATTCGTCCTAGCCAATGATGTGTCTTAGGTTTTCTATGTGAAGGACATGTCCTCCGCATCAAAAAAGAAAAAATATGCAAACGAATACATCATATGATGAGCCAAAAGGCCACATAGTTCTTTCGTGGAAAAGAAACATCGTGGGAATCGAGGACAAGATGACATGTCGAAGATTATAATAAGTTTGATGAAATTCCGCCCTTCACAAAGGAAAACTGACCCAAGCATTCCGTTAAGTAAAGAAGATGCTCCATGGTTACGTCCAAGCGGTCATAAGGAATGACATATGCCAAGAAGTTCATGCTCATGTTATGTAACTCTAGTTCATGTCTTTCGCGGTTTGTGGCTTGACCAAGGATATCTTCGCGGTTTGTGGCCTTTAGTCCCGGTTTTGTAGTCTCGCTTTTAATATTAATAAATGTCTTGAGTGTTAGTCCCGTTTTGTGGCTGGACCGGAGTGCCTCTATGACCAGCTTCTTGGAGATGCCGAGGATCGGGCTCCGCGTCGGCATCTCCCCGAAACTGGTCGTAGTGGTGTCCCGCTCTCGAAACCATCTTGCGGCTTGTAACTTCACTAACTAGATCAATACGCCTGAGCTAACTAATTTCACATATTAGAGTGCCTCTATGACCAGTTTCGGAGATGCCGGAGGACTGGGCTCGTCGGCATCTCCTCGAAACTGGCCGCAGTGGTGTCCTCGCTCGAAAACCATCTTGCAGCTTGTAACTTCCCTAAGTAGATCAATACGCCTCGGAGCTAACTAATTTCACATATTAGGAGTGCCTCTATGACAGTTTCGGAGATGCCGAGGACTGGCTCTGCATCTCAAACCGCCGCAGTGGTGTCCTCGCTCGAAAACCATCTTGCAGCTTGTAACTTCACTAACTAGATCAATACGCCGAGCTAACTAATTTCACATATTAGGAGTGCCTCTATGACCAGTTTCCGGAGATGCCGGAGGACTGGCTCCATCGGCATCTCCTGAACTGGCCGTAGTGGTGTCCTCGCTCTAAAACCATCTTGGAGATGCCTCAAACCGCTGGAGGATGGACTCACAAGGATGCATATTTATAGTACAAGCAGCTCGGCATAATGTCGGCACTCACGACATAATGTAGACACTCACCCCTATTATTAGTGCTGACTCATCTTTAGTCCCGGTTGGTGTCTCAACCAGGACTAAAGGTTCATCTTTAGTCCCTGGTGACACCATCCGGACAAGGTACAAGCCACACGACATAATGTCGACACTCACCCTATTATTAGTGTTGCTGTCCCACTGCCGAATCCTTTCAATGGTTGGTTTCTCCAACCGACTAAATATGAACCCTCTCTTTATATAGGCATTTCCCTCTATTTATTAGGTAACACTCAAGAAATTTATTAATATTAAAACCGACAAACCGGGACTAGCTAACACTCAGACTAAAAGCGCCCCTTTAGTCATAATCATGCCTAGTCCTAGTACGCAGCCTTGTGGTCTTCATCGTCGTCGTCATCATCATCGTCATCGTCACATGCCACTGGGATCCTCACCATCCATGGCATATACGGGGCCATTCCAGCCTCGGATTCACGGGCGTGGGAGAGGGTATCCGAAGACGATGCCACCGCCGGGATGATGTGGGCCTGTGGTGGACTCGTGGCACCGAGGCGAGATGGTCTCCCCGGCGATGTAGCGCATCAGTTCGATGATAATGCGGTTCGCCACCACAGATTTACGGCCGGCTCAGGTTCACTGGCGGCCATCACCCTCGCACTGGCGAGCTCCCTTCCCGCCTATTAGCGAAGAATGCATTCGGTGTCGAGTTGTCTGATCCCACTGGGATCCATCCGCTGCCCGGCGTGAGCTCGTGGTAGAAGTGGTTTGTGATGGCGCTGGCGTGCGGAACCTTGAGGGACAGAACCCTCCGGCCAAAGATCCAGCCGGCGGTAGCCCGCGGACAAGGGTAGTTGAGGCGCCTGCCGCCTCGGTCTCGAGGGTCAGAATGGCCCAGTAGGCGTTGTCTATTGTTCTAAGAGAGGAAGGTGTGGATGTGTGGATAGCCATGACACGATCACCCTAAATATAGAGGGAAAGGGCGGGAAAACTTGGCGTGAAGCTTTGGGAAATGGCGGGAAATATCTTTAGTCCCGGTTAGTGACTACATCCGGGACTAAAAGCTCTAGTAGAAAGGAAAGGGCGGGAAAACGTGGTGGGAAGAGGTGGGAAATGGCGGAAAATATTTTTAGTCCCGGTTTGTGACTACATCCGGGACTAACTGTCTGCCGAACAATGATCATGTTTTGAAAAAACCTTCACAAAATGACCTATCATGTTCGAGGTTTCATGGCTTTTTCGGTCCAAATGACCGCGATGTTATGTGCTGAATCACGACATAGTTTATGAAAGGAAAAATACCTGACTTGGTATATTGATCATGTTTCAAAAAACCTTCACAAAATGACCTATCATGTTCGAGGTTTCATGGCTTTCGGTCCAAATAACCGATGTTATGTGCTGAATCACGGCATAGTTTGTGATATTGTGCCCATATTATGCATGTGTGTGGACATTGGTATGGAGAACAATGTTGCAGGAGGAATTTTTCCTTTTTGTCGCACGGAAAAGCCCTTTTCCATTTTCCGAGCGCAAAAAACGGGTCGCTTGTGAAGTAACCTCCAGAATGCCGTTTCACAATTCTACCGGCCCATTTTCCTAAAATACTAGACCACCTTACATGGACTATCTCCCAACCGGTACATCTCAAACCTTTTCTTCCATCCCGTAAAAGGATAAATGTCTCTGAATCGGCGGAAGTGGGTCCGGTTTGTACCAGTACATGATCTATCGCCCGTGATTTTTGAAAAAATCATTTTAGACTCGCAATATGTGGTTTCTTTAGAGATCCAATGCAAGTTCTAACGATGCGTCCCCTATCTTCATGCACACCGTTCGACCATAGTTAGAAATTCAGATAATTCAAAACGGGCATAATAAATTCAAAAAATCCGAACAATGAAAATCCTTCGTGGTGTCATATTTTGTTACATAGTTGAAAGGAAAAATACCAGACTTGGTATATTGATCATGTTTCAAAAACCTTCACAAAATGACCTATCATGTTCGAGGTTTCATGGCTTCGGTCCAAATGACCGATGTTATGTGTGAATCACGATAGTTTGTGATGTTGTGCTCATATTATGCATGTGTGGACATTGGTATGGAGAACAATGTTGCAGGAGGAAGTTTTCCCTTTTGTCGCACGGAAAAGCCCTTTTCCATTTTCCGAGCGCAAAAAACGGGTCATTTTGTGAAGTAACCACCAAAATGCCGTTTCACAATGCTATCGTCCCATTTTCCTAAAATACTAGACCACCTTACATGGACTATCTCCCAACCGATACATCTCAAACCTTTTCGTCCATCCCGGGTAAAAAGGACAAATGTCTCCGAATCGGTGGGAAGTGGGTCCTTTGTACTACAGTACATGATCTATCGCCTGTGATTTTTGAAAAATCATTTTTAGACTCGCAATATGTGGTTTCTTCAGAGATCCAATGCAAGTTCTAACGATGCTCGTCCCCTATCTTCATTTTAAAAGGTTACATTAATTATTTTTTAAAAATATAAAATGGTTTTGGATTATTTATTCAAATCCATACACTTCTTATGTTTAAAGTTTTTCTAAATTCCAAATTAATATTAAAAAATATAAGATAATTCATTTTAAAAGGTTACATTAATTATTTTTTAGAAATAGAAAATGGTTTTGGATTATTTATTCGAATGCATACACTTCTTATGTTTAAAGTTTTTCTAAATTCCAAATTAATATTCAAAAATATAAGTTAATTCATTTTAAAAGGTTACATTAATTATTTTTTAGAAATAGAAAATGGTTTTGGATTATTTATTCAAATCCATACACTTCTGATGTTTAAAGTTTTTCTAAATTCCAAATTGATATTAAAAAATATAAGTTAATTCATTTTAATTGTAAATGGTTCATATTTTAAATGGTTACATTAATTGTTTTTAAAATGAAAATGGTTTTGAATTATTTATTCAAATCCAAACACTTTTTATGTTTAAAGTTTTTCTAAATTCCAAATTAATATTCAAAAATATAAGTTAATTCATTTTAAAAGGTTACATTATTTATTTTTAAAAATAGAAAATGGTTTTGGATTATTTATTCAAATCCATACACTTCTTATGTTTAAAGTTTTTCTAAATTCCAAATTGATATTAAAAAATATAATTTAATTCATTTTTAATTGCAAATGGTTCATATTTTAAATGGTTACATTAATTATTTTTAAATGAAAATGGTTTTGAATTATTTATTCAAATCCAAACACTTTTATGTTTAAAGTTTTTCTAAATTCCAAATTAATTATCATTTAAAACAATACAAATTAAACCCCAAAACAAAAAATAAAGGAACAGAGAGAAAATACGTGAAAAAATTTGAAATCAGGGGAATATGTCCCGGTTGGAGCCACCAACCGGGACTAAAGACCCCCTGCGCGCCAACCCTTGGTCTGCTGTAAATATTGGAGTATACGTCCCGGTTGGTGGCTCCAACCGAGGTATATTCCTTAGTCCCGTTGGAGCCACCAACCGGACTAAATGTCCCCTACTAGTTAACCATGCCCCTTCTCCTTCTTCCCTGCCTCTTTCTCACTCACACCAACAGAGATCGCCGCGAGGACAACCGCCGGATGTCGTCGAGTGGCTGCCCAACCATCGCTCGCCGCCGGCCTCCACGTACGCGTCGTCTCGCCATGTTATCCTCCTCGGGCCATTGCCATCACCGTTCTTTGCCGATCTCCTCCGTCCCGCCAAGGCTACACAGCGTCGAGGTGAGCTTGTAACTCTCTAGGACCCTTCTTTCCTCCACTAGCGCTCTTCCTTCTCCTGGTCGCCGCCATCCGCCGCCGCTGCATGCCGTCGTGTGCCCTATTCCGGTGACCAAATCCGGGCGGTGCCCTACTAGTTAGGTTCGCCTCTGTAGGGTTCGCAGCATAGAAAACAAAAAATTTCCTACGATGTGAACTATATACCAAGATCTATCTACTAGATACAAACAACGGGCGGATGTATATCCGTAGAAAACATACCCTTGAATACCGACAAAGCTTAACGAGTTCAACTCGTGGTTGATGTAGACGATCTCTTGCCGATCTCAAGATCGAGAGGAAGTCCTAGCGCCGCAAATCAGCAGCATATCTCGTGCTCACACGCTCGAGGCACCGAGTAACCTCCGCCTCCTCGCTCGAAGGATGCGGTGGAGCACAACTCTTTCTTGACGAATAGCCACCGGGAACATGTATCAAGCTAGTCCGAGACCATGGGGGATAAATTCTAGAGGGGGAGAGAGATCCTTCACGAGGAGGTGTGTGAGACAAGTGAGGAGGGGGGCTCCTTTTATAGGAGGAGGGGGAACCCCAAGGGGTGGCAGCGTGGGGCTGCCCCTTGCCTCCCTCTTCATGTGGTGGACACTCCACTCACAAATCTCCTTTAAATTCCTCCACTCAAAGTCCACTCAAATTCCCATTAAATTTCCACCAAATTTAATGCAAACTCTCATTAAATAAAACTCTTTTATTTTATTCAGAATTTTGTCAATTACTTTAATGACAAACATTCACAAATAACCCCTTGCTAGAATTCTATTTCACATGCATAACCACTTTATGCAATTTCACCAAAACCGCTTTGGTATCTAGTGAAGTAAATTGCGCTTGTTCATTCTTTTCGGCATGAAACATTTGCTCCAATTGGATGTCGGTGTCTTAAGTGTTTCACCCTACGGTTCGTGAATAATGCGGACATGATCGAGACCCTCGGATCAATAATCGAGCGGGATCCGGAGACCCATACCGACTCCCACACATTCAACGATGACTTTCTTGTGATCGACCTTTACCTTTACGCTAGTATCTTAATCCCTTTGTTTCATGATATATTACATGTCCGAGATTCGATCATCGGTATCTCCATACCTAGTTTGATCTCGTTCACCGACATGCACTCTTTTTCTCGTTGTGATATAACATTCTAGTGATCAAATCACTTGCTTGCAATCTAATCAATGTGATATCACCGAGAGGGCCCAGTATATCTATCCGTCATCGGGATGAACAAATTCCACTCTCGATCCATGAGCCTCGGATAACACTTTATTAGTTCTCAATCCATCTTTATAATCACCCATTACGGTGTGACGTTTGATGTTATCAAGAAACTCTTCGGTGTTGGTGATTGACATGATCTCATGGTCTAAGGATTAGCATCACTGTAAGTTGTTATAGCAATATAAACTCAATGACTTTGATCGTAATGCTATACTTCGGATGAATGTTCATCACACCATTACACTAATGTTGTGATCCCGTTATTAACAACATCCAATGTCCATGATCAGGAAACCTTGATCATCTTGTTAATCAACGAGCTAGTTTATGAGAGAGGCATAACTAGGAACTTTCTGTTTGTTTATTAAACACACATGTATTAACGTTTCCGTATTAATACAATTATAGCATGCAAAATAAACATCTATCATATACTTGGAATACACATAATAAACTCTTTATTATTGCCTCTCAGGGCATATTCCCTTCAGCCTCGACGCCCTCTTTCAAACAAACCCGCGCACGCCCCCTCCCGAGCCCTCTAGCAACGTCGCCGGCCACCGCACAGTGCTCACCGGCGAGCCGAGCGGGCGCCGAGGTGGCCATGGCCCTGGCCCACCGGCCAGCCCTAGTGGGTAGACTGTGAACTCGTGAAAAGTAACCAGGGTTTGGTGGGGCCTGCTTGCTTGCGTGGAGGCTGAGTTGGCACTAGGGCCCATCTGTCAGTCTCACTGGCTAGGGGTCGCCCCGGTGTAAAAACTATTTGCCTTTTTGTTTTTAATTCCATAAAATGATTTAATATTGTAAAATCAATAACTTATTGTTTATAAGTCAGAAAAATACAAATAATATATCAAATTGTTCAGAAAAATGAAACCTATCTATTTAACCTATAATCATGCATTGTTAAGCAACTTAAATGACAAGTATAATTAGAAGAACAAATGCACCCCTCTCATATGTTCCGGAGTTTCCCCGAGTTAGGGTTTTCACCCCTCGAAACCCCGATTAAATCGTCGAGCATGTCTTAGGGTTACATTCCAATGCAAATTAACTTGTCATATCATCATACTTGCTTGAGCATTGCATCGATGCCATGTGTTGATTGTTTCCCTTTCTTTTCGGTGTTTCGATTATTAGGTTTATTATTAGGTAGGTATTATTAGGTTTATTAATTACTTTGGTATTATTGGTCTTTGGCCCCACTGGTCCTCAATGGGTAGCCCTGCACGATTCACATTGTCAAGCAACTTAGGTGCATGTGGGTTCGATGTGCCTATCTACTACACGGTTCCTTTCTTCATTTTATTATTGTGTATGTATATATTAGGGTTTCTCTGAATTATGGTTTATATCTCTCAACACCGTACTTAAATTTCTCCTTTAGCCGCTTTGACTTATTCGCTTTTCCACCTATGCGTAAAATATGGACCCACACGCCGAGACGAAAAGGAAGAGTTGATCCAAGGTGTGATCCGGGGAAGATAATTTAGACGTATCAACGTTTTCAACAACTCCGTGAGGGTGATCCTCTTTACCGGAGTAGACAACTTGTCCGAGGTTGAAGGTGTTGCCTCCTTCGGGAGAAGGCGATGCCTTGTGTAATCGAGAAGACGACGCTCCGAGGTGCATGTAATATAAATCAATTCATTAATTAATCATCTGCTATCTATATAGAAATAGTAGCGACGATCTTTCTTCTTTAGCCCTCCTGATCAAGGAATCTCTTGAAAAAAGAGCGGACGAGGCCCAACCAAAAAGTTGCAAGACCATGAGAGGTTCAGATCGAATATGTCACAAGACGGCAAACCGACGGCTCCAAGTTGTCGCAACCAAATTTGTGGCACAATGCGAGTAATCGTTAGGGACTTAATCCCGATCACCATTAGAAATTGGAATAGGCCTGCTAATGCGGATGAAGAGGGAACATGTTTATTTGTCCCTAACCACGCCAAAGATTTACTATGGAAGAGGCTCATGGTTAATTTCAAAATACGAAGATAGAGCTGGATCCAAATGCGGAGGATCCAGTTGAGGACGCCTTACAACATGGGAGAGCCATGGAGGCTAAGGTCGTGAGTGGGCTTTGAAGAAGATGGCCTGTTTCACCAATCGGAAGAAAAGATTGCACCTTGACTATGTCGTGAAAAAGAAGACTCGATTTCAAGAATATTCAGTTTGAGAAGATAAAACCATTCGGGCTGAGTTTGTGGAATACAAGAAATCGTAAAAAGCTAAGAAAATGTCTCAACGAATAAGTGAATGTCGCTAACAAGAAGTATCACCATACTATGGGGCAAGGTGGCTCTGGTGGCATTCCTAAGTGGGAGAAACTTGAGCAGAACTGCGTGATAAAAAGATCACCCCAGATGACGATTGGGTAGAACGTGCAAGGAATTGGTTTTATGGGCATGGTGGCACGTTGGACTCGGAAGGAGGTGTATATATAACATACGACAAAAGAATACCCTTGCCAATCGAGAGGATCGTAAAAGCAAGAAAAGGTTAAAGATGGGGACTTCATTCCGATAGAGAGAATGATGAGATCACACTCGCCTTGGAAATAAGGAACACGATGGACGAACACGAGGCACAATAGGCTCCCAATCATGGAGGACTGGGTTTCAAGAGAGGAAGAAATATCTGATAGAAGCCGAGGAGTAAGGACAGGCGGCTGAAGCGAAAGCCGAGAGAGCGAATGCGTTAATTGAAGAACGATTAAAGCAACAACAAGATGAAATTAACACACTTAAAGAGCAAAGTACTACGCCCATCTCAAGAAGACACGCATTCGATGCTACCGCCTATCGAATAATCGAAAAGCAGTGGCTTCCACCGAGGTCCCGGTGATGACAATGGCGATGACGATGATGCACCGATGATGGCTCTGTTGGCTACCCAAAGGATGATATCACGAGATGACACATGCGAGCTACATGTCAAAGTTGTGAATATATCAATGAAGGTGGCGGTCGGCTATGCCTAACCAATTGGACCCACACCAACTTACCACCGTCCGTCTTCCGAGGGTTACGCTGTTGTTCGGCGTGGATGAAATCATGCCCACCTTTGAGGTTTTGGATCTTCACTACCGCCGGTGAAGGGATGTGATCTTGGTGGCCTTAAACGCCACCATTCTATGGTCAAGGAATGTATCGTGCTTCCAAATCACACGCCAAGGCCATCTTCGCCGCCGCCACCCGTCTCGGCGCCGAGGTCGCCATGGCAGCCATCTTTGTTGCCTCACCCGCCCGTTGCCTCACCAATCTCCGGGCAGCCATCGCCATGAGCCATCGCGGCGCCTCGGGATAAAAGCGAAGCGCATCGCTACTATGCGTCGTAAGCGATCGCCGAACCGTAAACAAGAGCCTCTTCCAAAAGTACCAACGGTTCCTCCCAAGAGAGATTATGGTATCTTGAAGAGGAGATCGCGCGATCGTTGATGCGTAAACGACGGCGTTTTCGCTAAGTCGAGGCGGCCGAAGGGCCAGAGTTCCCAAAGACCAAAGAAGAAAAAGCCAAAGTGTTGAAAATGCTAAAGAATCTTCATCAACCCGAGCCAAAGCGTCATCGACTATGAGCGTTCTATTCTCAAGTCACATGCACAAAATCCTCAAGAGCGATGATGCAAGCGGAAATCTGTTGCCCACCGGAGAACAAGCAAAACAGACTTCGCCCCTCTCAAGGTGATTTCTCAAACCAATGTGGGTCGAGCAAATATGGGGCAAGAGCAAGATGATCCGTAGATAGTTGCACAATACGTCAGCCACTGCTCAAGGTATGAGTATTGCCCAAGATTTATGCCGCTTAGAGTTCTTCCCGTGAGTGAAGTAGCATACAAATACCAAGACGGAAAACCTCTCGTCAAACCTGAGGAGGTAAACAATCTTCCAACAAAATGCGAAGATTGCATAATCGGTACATGCATGCCACAAGGGCCGGGCTAATCGGATAGTGCTGAAGGTTACAAAAAAGCATCATGGGAAAGATAAGGATGACATGATATCCATTGAATTTGATGAACTATTTCAATTATTCAATCAAGACGCCTTGGACAAATCGATCATCAGTGCCTATTGTCTGTAAGTACTAATTCTGTAATTAATTTAGTCTCCAGCTATATTATTTTGTTTATTACATGTATATAATCATACTGTAATATGCAGAATGAAGATTCTTGAATGCAGCAGAGGACAAATCTATGACATTGGCTTCATTGACCCATATTGGGTTCATGAAGCTAATCTCAAAATAATCCCCCAGGATACGGAGGATAATATAGTACACGCGTTAAGGTTTCAAGAAACCAAAAGGGAAATACTATTTCCTTACAACTTCGAGTGATTGTTATTGTCTTGTATACACTTTCTATTTCGCTTACTCGATGTTAAGTATATAATTGATTAGTTATGCATTTGCAGCCTCCACTATATTCTTTTAATCATTCAACTTGACAAAGGGCGTGTACTAGTCATGGACTCGAAACATAAACCCCTTGAGACGTGGAAGGACATGCAGATACTTCTCCAGCGGTAATTCTAATCATTACGACACTATATCGCAACGTCGTGAATTTTATGATATCAAGTACTTAATAACTTATTTTATTCGCTTTTTCAGCGCTTGGAAACGGTTCACCAAGAAGGCTAGGGGTGTTTGGAAAGAGGAGCTTACATTTCAACCACTAAATGTAAGCACTACTAGCTATATCCGCGCATCTCTTTAATTCTAGTTTTGATACAGTTATTATCATGCTTGATTATTATTTTGATTGAACTCTGTTCTCGTAAAGTGCCTGACGCAGGGACCAGGTAACAATCTATGTGGATACTATGTATGCGAGTTCATCCGGCAGACGTGCAAGGAGAAGGGCAGAAATTTAGAGCAACTCCACGTACGTAAACAATTTCTATAGTTTTTAATTACAATCAAATTGTGTTTAGTTTCATTCATATAGGCTGACTCCTTTTTTAAATCAGATCGAACGTCTACGGGACGGTCTTCTGCCAAAGGATCGCGTACGAGCAATTCAGGAGGAATTGGCGGGATTCTTGGATGCAGAAGTCCTCTACACACAAGGGGAATACTACTCGGCTGTGTATAGACAATAAGAATTGTAAAAATAGCAACTTTCAAGAAATTGGCCGGTAGCATCGAATAGCAACTTTTGTATGTAGTGCATGAACTCGATCCGTGTATTGAATATAATGTTGTCATCATGATGTAATATAAAGTTCCTTCATTGATAAGTGCAAATCACTAAATAAACAATAAAACAACCCTAAATGAATTCTCTGCCGCGACACAAAAAGTGGCGAAAATGTCGCCATGCAACAAAATGTGCCAAAATGAATTCTCTTGCGGCAGAAATGGGCCAAATCTACGCCAAGAAAGTTATTAGTCCCGGTTACGAACCGACTAATGCTCCACCTCGCGCTCGATGCCGCCACGCAGTCCCCATTTGTCTCGGTTGGGCAACCGACTAAAGGTTAGAGCTTTAGTCCCGATTGCCCCGTCCCAGTTGGGCAACCGGGACTAATGCCCCTTACCAACCGGGACCTATAGGACGTTTTCTACCAGTGCACATTCACTGTAGGGATCTCTGAAATTAGCTGCCAGTCTAGAGAGGTTAGTGTATTAGAACAACTCTACTACAACATGTACACATTCACCGTAGGGATCTCTAAAATGCGCTGCCACCTTCATAGTGGAAAATAACTTAAGTGTGATAACATGCAATGTCATATTAATTAGGTTGTAGACATACTTTGCCTTGGAATGTGTGATGTTACAGTAACATAACTAGATACTCAATTCATCAATCTCTCTTTATTAAATCATTGTTACATAAGCAAAAATGCTGACTTGGACTCTTAGTTTACTAGTGAAGTTACCCCCACTATGACCAGCTAATTAAGGTTTATATCACAACTATATCTCGACGCGGGCCAACTCGGAGTGGCTCGGCCGAGCCTGCAAAAAAACTCGGGCCGAAACTGGCGAGCCGGAGACGATCCTCCTTCGCAGGCTCTCGAGCTCTAGCCAGGTCGAGCACGCTGGCGGGCCAGTTCCAGGTAGCCCTTCCTTTATCTGTTTTTTCTTTAGAAAAGACTCAGTTTTGACTAGATTTTGGAAAATTTAGCCACATAAATTATCCATGGATCTAATAAAAATCTAAGAAAAGAGATTATAGAAATTCAATATGGATGATTTCATTTCAATAATAAGATTGGGAAAATAGCAACAATCCAACAAGCAACAAAGTTTGGAGACCTGGGCAGCACACCTGCATAGAAGATATGATGGAGAAGGGATGCTACCCTGGGCGGCACACGAGGGGTGGGGCGGCGCCATCCTCGACGGCGACTCGACCTAGCTGCGGAAAGCTGCTGTTGTCGTCTAGCGAATTAACTGGAAGCCCTGCCGAGCTTTTTCCTCGTTGTCTCCAGTCGTCATCTCCTCTCCACTACAAAAAAAAATTCACGGGCCACTGAGCTGGACCGAGCCAAGCCAGGCTCGGCCAGGGTCGTCGCGGTCTAGTAAATAGGGCTCGGCTTTCTCCAGCTGTGCTAGCAGGCCGAGTCAAGCTCGAACCGAGCCCACCTAACCCGGAGCAAGCTGAAAATCTCGGTCTCCTCGTCCAGGTATACACAACCAATGACAATTGCAACCCCAACAAAGCTGTCAAGGAATTCTTGTCTGACAGAAGCCTACTGACTAATTGTGTAGGCAGCAAATGATCTAATCTAGTGGTTTGATGATGTATGTGGCATGAATCAATACTGAGATCCGTCAACAATAAAATGCAGGAGCAATTATTCGATAGTTATTGTTTCAAGTCAGTGTGGCTATGGTTGCTTAATTTGGTTATTCAGGAATAAGATCCTTTCTAGACTGCAGTAGTACATGATCTTTACTAGGGTTTAATCTTTTGATTATGGGAATATTCCGTTTCACTCAAAACGGCCTTTAGCAATATTTAGTAGTAAGAATTATAAGTCAATTTTAATTTGCAAGAAATCCTAGAGACAAACTGTTCCGTACCATTATTGTTGGTGATCAACTGAACTGAAATTTCAATCCACGATTGATACATCTGATTATTTACCTTAGAGGCTTGCTCCACTAGGACCCCCTCCCCCAAGCCCACATTGAAACCCATATCCAAAACCTGGTATACCCATGTATATAGACATATGGATTGGGGGGGGGGGGTAGGTGGTATATGTCTAAGTATAGGCATACGGCAGTCTTCAATCTCTATCCCACACACAGCCCCGAGCCGCCCAACCTCGCCTGCATTGATCACCGCCGGTCCGCTGCTGCTGGCCGACCACGCGATCGAGGCCCATCACCGCCATGCCTCTTCGCTGCTGGATAAGGTGGCAAACTTGTCTGGCAAAAAGTTCGGAAACTTGTTCCACTACTCCCAAAAGCTCCTGTTAAAATTTTGTTGTTCCGCAATTTCTCTATCGGACAATATGTCCCATTAAGCTGGACAATCTGGTTCTACATTCCGGGATGGCTGGACAACCCACTGGACACGTCCAGCGTCTTCACGGGTTGTTCCCGACCAGCCAGACACATAGCTGATAGGTGCCAGATACTTACAAGGCTATGTCGAGACTCGTTGCCAGCCATAACTACCTCAAAGTGCATCGTGGCCAGCCTACACACTGCCACCGCCACTAGCCCCGCGACCACGACCACGACCACTATCACGTCACCACCAAGATACCGCCGATGACACAACCTACATACATACTCAAACCTATACTTATTTGTACAATGTAGTTGGGCCATACGGGTTTTGTATATGGCTACATATACCCGTTTAGTATTAATCACAAAAGGGTGCGAAGCGATATGAGTCGTTATTGGAGTGGATGACTACTGGTGTTATTCTGATGGTGTCACTGTCGTTACTTTGAGGATTACTTTTCTCATTTTTATAATTCTTTTTTCTTTTTTCTAGACTGTGCGCATCCGTAGAGCCGCTAGGGCATGCGTTGATGCAGAGCCTGAGTGTAATTGGTATCTCTGTAATATTAATATATACTCTTTTTCAAAAAAAAATGCGAGTTTACGGGAAGAGGTTGTACTAGAGAAAATGCCTTTACCTTATTGGCCCAACGATAATAATAGCTATTAGCAGGGTTGTCGGTTGGATGAACGTGTATCTATGCCATCGAGGGGTGTGAGTTGTTTAGCGTCCAGGAGCCCTAGCGTGTTACACTTTTAACCACTCTCAAGCTTCTCCGTCGAAATTTGAACCTCGGTCAATATAGTTCTCAATGAAAAAATAAACATAACCACACAATTCAAAAAGCGGTGAATATGAAGCTAATACTATGTATATTTGAACAACTATCTGGTTTAAAAATAAATTTTCATAAAAGTGAAGTCTTCTGTTTTGGGGAAGCTAAAGATTTGGAGCATCAATATAGAGAAATTCTTGGATGTCATTCGAGTTCTTTGCCTTTCCGGTATCTTGGGGTACCTATCCATTATAGAAAATTGAGAAATTCTGAATGGAATCCGGTAGAGAGTCGTTTTATGTCCAAGTTGGGCTGTTGGCAAGAAAAATTACTCTCTTATGGAGATCGTTTAGTTTTTATTAACGCTGTCTTAACTAGCCTGCCAATGTTTATGCTATCATTTATGGAGATATCTAAAGGGGACGTAAACGGTTAGATTTCTTCCGGTCTAAATTCTTTTGGGAAAGTACCGGCTCCGGTAAGAAATATAGGCTCACAAGATGGAATATCATTTGCCGTCCTAAGGACCAAGGAGGGTTATGTGGCATCCCGCAAAAACCACTACTAGAAAATCGCGTTGTTTTTGTGCATTGCATCGTCATCATCATGCATTTGTTTGTCTCAAATTATTTTCAATAAGCCTATTTTTGTTTTCTAAAAATACCCTTCTCTTATTTCAAAATAAGTCTTATAATTATCTGTTAAATTATTTGCCTACAAGTTATTTGCTAAAAAGATTTGAAACAAAACAACACCATAAACATGTTACAAACTAATAAAAACCCAAACCCTAAACCTATTCCCACCCAATCGTAGTCTACCCACCAATCCCCCCCCCCCACCCCACCTTCCCCTCCCCCTCCCCCCACCCCCCCCCCCTCATCAATCCACCAGCCACCACCAACCCCCCCGGTCCCACCTGCCCCACCTCCCCACTCCCCACTCTCCACTCTGCACTGGCCCCACCGAGCCAGCCCACCCCCACTCACCCCGCCTGGACCACCCCCGGCCCCACCGGCCCCACCTACCTCTTCCCCACCGCGCCTCTCTCTTCCTCCTCGTGGCCTCTCCCCACCTCCTCCTCTTCCCTCTCTTCCTCCCCATCGCCTCCCGCTCCCTAACCGCTCACGCGACCCGTCCCCCAACGCCTGCTCCTCCTCCGCCTGCAGACCACCTCCGCCTCTCCTCCCGGATCTCTCCATGGGCGCTGCCGCCTCAACCTCGTCTCCGCGTCCGCCCGCTCCGGGCGAAGCTCACGCCTCCGCCCCGCCAGAGCTGCTGCCCCTCCTCCTTCGCTCTCCTTCGCCCGGCTCCTCCGCCGAGCTGCCGCGGCCCGATCGACAACGCCGGAGCGCCGCATCCCCCGTCGCCCCGCCTGGCCACCCATCCCGTCCGGCCGTCCCCCTCCGTCCAGCCGGCCTCCCTGTTTTCCGTCGAGCGCGTCGTCGCTGGGCCCACGCGACCGCCTCGCAGAGCCTCTGCAGTACCGCCTGCCCCGCCCCCCGCGCTCGAAGCCGCTCCCCTGGCAGCCTCGCCGCCTCTGAGTGTCCGCCGACCGAGCCCTGGGCCCGCGAGGCTCTGCCCGCTTCGCCGCCGCTTCGTCCCGAGCACGCCCGCCCTTAAGGTGTTCGAGTCGGTATCCACAGAGACATGCCTCTTTGGTTTGTCCTGTTCTTGGTGCCTCTGCCTGCGTGCCTTGTTGATGGGTCGTTATAACGGAGATGGCCCCGGCATCACGAGATCTCCACCAACGCAATGCAAATGAACACGGACCCCGAACCCGAAGAATCGCCGACAAGGACCGTCCCTACACCAATAGCTGCTTCCGAACACTTCGACCGAAGCTGCATCAAGATCGCCCCGGATACGCCAAGATCTCCTACCCGGACACCGTGCGACAAGATCTTCCCGGAACCGAGGATCATCAATACTTCCGCTCGGCAACGCCAAGTACTCCTTCCTGGCTTCGAAGCCCGACCCCGTGGCACCGACAAGATCTCGCAACAACAAGATCGACACCGACCACGGCGAATCTGATGCGCCCCCGACGCCGAACCAAGTCCTTCTTGCTAGGACGACAAGCTCTCCATCTTGTATCCGACCTTCGAAGACCGATTCCGTCGAACCCTGAACCTGAGACCGAACCCCGAACCCCGGAACCAAGATCGTCGAACCCTAATGTGTGACCCCTTTTCTCGAGCCCTATTTCATAAATGTAATAACAAATTGATGCATATTAAATTGTCATACTCGCATGCATATTTGTGTGGTTTGGGGGCCTTATGCCGATTCACCATATAATTAAATATGGGGCCCATATGCGGGCAAATCTAGTCTCATATCGGCCTCATTTAAATTGATGTAGCGAACCGGTGCTATATTTGGCCATGTTAATACAACATTTAAAATGCAGGGTAGCTAAATAACTTGAACCATATAATTATTTGTCGGGACCCCGGTTCCGCTTAATATGGCCTAATCGCATCGCACCTTTGCCATGTCATACATCATACATGCATCATGCCCGATCTTTTGCCGTAGTATTAAATAGTGCATCCGGTGTTTCTTCTAGTGTTTAGCTTCTTCGCGGATAAGGCCGTTGAGTTGATGAGAGTCGCCCGATCTTGGATGAACCTTCGACAATGTTTCAAAGAGCATCTCCCCTTTCTACCTATCTTACTTTTATAGTATTTATTCCCACCGTTGATCTATTGCTATCGGTTATGCGATGCTCTAGTTTTCGCACGTGATATCCCTTGCAGCCTTATATTGCCTTGGACACATCCTATTACCTGTTGTTTGGTAGATAGTTGGACTTGCCTCGTAGTCGCTTGCTCAGAAGTCTTGCGTGTCGCCAAGTACCACAGTTGTTGGAGTCTTGCCGCATGTTTAAGGTTGGAGATGATCATGGCTTTCATTACCGTTCACTTTATTTACTGTTTAACAACTAAAATTGAAGTAAGTAAGCAGAGGCACAGGTGGGCAATAGATGTTATTTGGTTGTTAACCGTCCACTTGTGTCCCGTAGGACCCCGAGTACTTGATACATGTTCCTTTAATATTCGTGCTATCCACATCCGGGAGGATTATGGGACCCCCCTGAGCCAGAGCTTGATTCCGTCTTATTTCTTGGGGCCACAAACTAGTTTGAGGTTTTATTTACTATCCTGTAATTATGCCATGCTTTACTGCTTTATTACGATCAGCGAGGAGCACACTTATCGCTTAGGTAAGCGGAATGTTTCGCGGTATCGACAAGCCCAGTCACACTTTCGGGTTCCCCGCTTTCTGACCATTGTCGAAACCTTGAGTCCCTCTCGAGTCACTAACTTCGCTATGGTCTACTCAATGGGGTGGCCTGAAATATTTCTCAATCGTGATTGCTTTGTCGTGAAAGCCTCGTGGGTTTTGATTTGGTTTTTCGAGGTTGATCGAGTGTGTGTTGCTATTTGTGCACCCCGCCGGTAAAACTTTCTGAAAGCCGTGTCCGCGGTTATGGACGACTTGGAGCACAGTATCTCGATCATAGACAACTATAACTAAAGTAGTGCTATAAATTTGACTTTATAATGACTAGTAATCAGCTTCACTATAATGGAATGGCTAAATAAAACTGCCAACAATTGCTTGCTTGGGTTGTCGTTTGCGACCATTGTATCTGACTAGTAAGTATTGCAACTATAACGGAATGGCTAAATAAAAGTACCAACAACTGCTGGGTTTTGGGTTATCTCATGCTAATTGTATCTGACTAGTAAGTGTTGTAACTACAACGGAACGGTCAAATAAAAGTGCCCACTGTTTATTTTATCAGGATGACTATCTATATCTGACTAGTAATCACTACAACGAGAACTGAATATATAAAACTGCCAACTGCGTGAGTTCCTCGGTTGACTTCTGTTGGAGATATGCCCAAGAGGCAATAATAAAGTGGTTATTATCATATCTTCACACTTATGATAAATGTTTGCATACCATGCTATAATTGTATTAACCGGAAACATTAATACTTGTGTGATTTTTAAACTAAAATAAGAGTCCCTAGTAAAGCCTCTTGTTAAACTAGCTTGTTGGTTAATATATGATCATGGTTTCCTGATCATGAACATAGAGATGTTATTAACAACAGGATCATATCATTAGGAGAATGATGTGATGGACATACTCCTATAGATAAGCGTAGCATAAAGATCAAGTCATTTTAAATAGTTCAATTGCTATATGCTTTCTGATACATAGTAACCTAATTCCTTCAACCATGAGATCATGCATATCACCTTTGGGATGGATGCTTTGATGTCGTCAAACACCACACCGTAATGAGGTGGCTATAAAGGTGACATTGAGTGTTCGTAAAGTATTGGTTGAAACACATGGATCAAGAGTGGGATTTGTCCATCCATATGACGGATAGATATACTCTGGCCCTCTCGGCGAAATGTCATCCAATTAGCTTGCAAGCATGTGACTGGCTCTGAGGATCACATATCACGGGAACAAGAAAACAGTACTTATCGATACGAGGTTGAACTAGGTATGCAGAGATACCGACGATCGTAACCTCGGATAAGTAAACTATCGTGAGACAGAGGGAAATTGGTATCGTATGTAAGTGGTTCATTCGATCGCAAAGTAATCATAGAAATATGTAGCCATATGAATTTCGATTCCTCTATTGGTTATTGTTCGGAGAAGTGTCTCGATCATGTCGCATAATTCACGAACCGTAGGGAGACACACTTAAGGATTCGACGTTGTTTGAGTAGTTATGGTATTATGAGAAAGAGACCGAATGTTTTTCGGAGTCTCGGATGGGATCCGGGATATCGCGAGGTGATCCGGAATGGTCCGTAGAATAAGATTCATATAAGGAAAGTCCCGTTTGAGTTCGGGAATGATTAGGTGTTTTCATCGGGAATGTTCTAGAAGGTGCCGAATGTCCGCACTCGGGAAGGGTACATGAATGTGTCATTACATATTGGAATGATTGCATCATGTACTAAGTGTTCTTGCTATTCCAAATAAAGGATTAAATTGAATCCTAAAACAGAAAAGTCAAATGGCAGGTTTGAAAGTCAAGCGGCTAAAAAGAAGCTGTGGAAACAAGCAAGAGGTGGTTGGAACCGACTTGGGGAGGAGTCCTCCAAGTGGGCGCGCCAACCAAGGACGACTTGGGAGGGACTCCCTCCCTTGGCCGCCCTCCCACCTATAAAAGGAGGCAGGGCCTCCTCCTCTAGACACACAAGTTCCTATCCTCTAATCTCCGGTTTAGAGCCGTTTGGTTTAGAGCTTCTAATTGCTCTAGCCTTGGTTTAGAGCCTTCTAATTGGTGTGTCTAAACCCTAGACCACTAATTCTCTCTCTCATACTCCACCATACTCGCTCGGCTTAAGCGAAGCCTCGGGATCTCCCCTCTACTTAGGTACCACGCCGTTGTCTTTGGAATCGCGAGAGTGCTACAACCTCATTTTCTTTGGAACAAGGAGAGGAAGGTATTCGTCAGTACGAGCGTGTGACCGATCGGGGCGCTGCGGAGCAGTGCGGAAGGATCGTCTACGCGATATTGAGTTCGGAAGTGTACGACTACATCACCCACGAGAATCTGCTTTCGTTAACCGCTTTGGAATCTTCGAGGGTAAGTTTTTCCATCGACTCGTTCCTACAATCTAGTAGATAGATCTTGGCTTGTTTGTTTGTATGCGATAGAAAATTTTTATTTTCCATGCTACGAACCCCTACAGTGGTATCAGAGCCGTGTCTATATGTAGATCTGTTGCACGAGTAGAACACAATGGTCATTGTGGGCATTGATGCTTTTATTGTTGATTGCTTCTTGTGTACTCTGCATCTTTCGGTATGTTGGGATGAAGCGGCCCGGGCTAACCTTACATGACATCGTTCATGAGACTTGCTCCACGCTTGACATGCAACTTGTATTGCATAAGTGGCTTTGCGGGTGCTTGTTTCTCCAAGCATAGTTAAGATCCAATTTGCAACAGGTGATTAACAATACTAGTATCAATGTTGTGGTTCTTGTTCGTAAGTTAGAACGACACTTATCGAAAGCCCCAAACCACGTAAAATATGCAAAGAAAGTAGAGGCGTCTAACTTTGTTTTGCAGGGGTGTGCAGTGATGTGATATGGCCATGATTGTGATTATATATGATGTATGCAATGTTCCTTATTGTAAGTCGGCAACCGGCAGGAGCCATATGGTTGTCTTTAATTTCTGTTAAAACCCGCGTGTCTATTCAAAGTAGTTGTAATAGTTGAAGCCGGTGGATGACAACCATGGAGAAGCATCATTGACCTTGATGAAATGTCGGTGATGATGGAGATCATGTTCGTGCTAGAAGATGGAGATCGGAAGCACAAAGAAGAAATGCCATATCATATCACATATTATGAATTGCATGTGATGTTAATCCTTTATGAATCTTGTATTGCTTAGTAGACGACGGTAGCATTATAAGATGATCCCTCATGCACATGAATTTCAAGTCATAAAGTGTTCACCCTTAGTTAGCACCGTTGCTAAAGCTTGTTGTTTCGAAGCACCACGTGATGATCGGGTGTGTTATATTCTGCAAGTGTATACAACGTGAGCAAGCCAGATTTGCTCATGCGGAAACTAAGGTTTGATCTTGACGAGCCTAGCATGTACAGACATGGCCTCAGGAACACGGATTACCGAAAGGTAGAGCATGAGTCATATAGTAGATATGATGAACATGTTGATTGTTCGCCATTGAAGCTATATCAACTCTCGTGATGATCGGTTTTGATGTGGTGGATTTGGTTGGTGTGATCACCAAAACAATGTGAGGGATATTGTTTTGAGTGGGAGTTCACCTAGATTAATTTAATTATTAATTAGAACTCAATTTATCATAAACTAAATCAAAGTGAATTTGCATAGTTGTTGTAGTCATTGGCATCCGTTTACCACCTTGCGCTTAGTTATAATTGAGATGATAGAACTATAAAATTCTGGTTAGTTACTTTACGAACTGGTATCGTATTGTTTTGAAGTGTTAATCTAAAGTTTAAAAGTCCTATTGCAAACTTTCAGTAAGCTCCGGTGACTCCATGAAGTTTAATAATCAGTATTAAATCAAGAGTAACAATTCCAAGTGTTAGTATATAAGTATCATGTTTGTCTCCATGATTCTTGATATTCAAAGGATTCTCTTAATATCAAGGTTATCTAGGATCTGAAAGAGTTGTTTGAAACCATGATGTGGAAGATATTGTGATATCTGAAACGAAGTTTTGGTTGCAACATGATAGAGTATAATATGGCAAAAGTCATGTTCTCATATTTGATGAGAATTTGCAAAAGGTTGGAGACACTAGTTGTCCTAATCCTCCAAAAGATTTTGGAGAGCAACATTATACTTGCGATTCACCGTTACAAGCTAAAAGTAGCTTGATCATGGATAAATCCATGATGAGGGTGAATATTTGATGTAGGTAAAATGTTTACTACACCAAGAGATTACTAAAGAAAGGAATTTGAAAGAACACCAAACATTTGATAATGGTGATCTACTTCAAAGTGCAAGTCCAAAGACATTGGTATTTAACTATACACGCTTTGTACTATGTGTCATATGTATGACTCCACTATTGATGTTGATAGATTCTTTCAAACAGAAAAGGAAATACTGAAAGAGAATCTCATAAATATATGGCAGAAAATAAAAGACTAGAATTGTTCAGTTTAAGTATATAGATGATATACATGTTATGGATATATTCTTTGCTTATTAAACACTATGGTTCTTAAGTATTTGATACTGAATTTGTTGGTGTGAATCGTCATACGAAACAACACAATTCATGAACTACAATGGCCTAAGTAACTAGCAAAAGAATATGTGATGATGTTCATCGAGAACAAATAAAGGGTTATTGTGTTGCTCGTTAAAACATCAAAGCTTGCCTTCAAGATTTGTTTTATCAGGTATTATGAGAACAGAAGGGTTGTTCAAATAATTGTCGTAATCCATAAAAGATGGATGATTCACAAATCTCGTTGGAGAAATCACATCCATAAAACTAGTGCTAAAAATGTCGAAAGACAAATTGATTGAAAGATCACTTAGGAAGTGACATCGCAGTTTAAATTATATTGGAAAGAAAACATGAAGAAACTCCATATGGATGGAATTTTGGAGTCTATTTGATTTTGATCAAATGACGCTTGTGAAACTTTCCTAGAGATAATTGAAACTTCGTTCATAGGCGAAAAGGGAACAGAAGACTAGCTTATTGGAAATTGTACATATTGGTGTACGAAGTCCATTATGTGTAGTCAAGGGCGATGGATTTCAACTTCATATGCTTTCTCTGAAATTTTGAGTGAATATATGAATATTTACTTAATAAGGATGAAGTATGAAACATTTGAAAAGTTCAAAGACTTTCAAGATGAAGTGCAAAATCATAGTAACAAGAATACAAATAGTTTATGATAAAGATCATAAAGGAAGATATTTGAGTTACAGAGTTTAGCATAATACCTAAAGATTTAAGGAATTGTTCCGTGGATTTGCATTTCCCGAAACACCATAAGGGTATGGAGCGTTCGAGGTATGTGATTAAACCTTGTTTGACATGGTAAGATCAAAGGTATAATTCATAAAACTGCCATTATATTTTAAATATTAAAAGCTTTAGAGATTACCGTTTTTCCACTGAAAAGAGCTTCATCATAATCCGTTGAAATGACACATATAAGGTTATGGTTTGGGATAAAACCCAAGTAGTCCTTTATTAAAACATTGGTATGCTATGCATAAGAAAGATGTGTGCAACCAAAGTCGGATGAACCTGTCTTTGTATAAATGTTAAGTTTTCCTCCATAAAACACCGGAGACAAAAGTGTTTGTCGCTTAGAACGTCAAGTTCCTTTGAGAAGGAATTTTTCGTGAAAAGTTAAGTGGGAGGACAATAGAACTTTGATAAGGTTAAAAGAACCTTAGCTATATGTGCAAAGTTGCGCAGCGCCGAAAAGTGTTCCGGAGGTAGCAACAATGCTCATGGCTCACGTACCTCAAAGGTTGTGGTCACGGAGATCCAAGTTCCTATTGAAACAAGTAGGTCGGATGAACAATCGAATACCAAGATTTGAGAGTTAAATCATTATTTGACAATAATGATCCGACTACATGCAAAGAAGCGATGATGAGCCCGACTCGTCAAATGGCTTGAAGCCATAAAATCCGTGATAGTTCCATACACGAGAAATCAAGTTTTGAACTTGAAGGACCCTCGAGAAAGGTGTGATACCTTACAGTTGTGTTTGGATCTATAAAAGAAATAGACATGGATGTTGCACATCTATGAAATAGTCGACATGTTCGGAAAGAGTTCACAACAATGTTCAAAGGTTGACTATGATAAGATTTGATCTTTCATAGCGATATTTTAGTCTAGACGGATTAATGTAGCAACCACTACATATAATTTTGTTATATGGTAGTTGAATAAACAAAACAAGTTTTTCTAATAGAATTGTTACCTAGGACGTGTGCATGACACGGTCCATAGGGTTTTGTTAATTCAAAGGATGCTAAATGCATATACAAACTTCAATGGTTGAAGTAAGCATCGCGGAGTTGGAATCTTCACAATGATGAAATTGTTAAAAGAATTTAAATTCATCAGAGACAATGAAGATGCTTGCGTTTGCAAGAAATTAAGTGGGAGCGCTAAGACATATTTCTAATACATTATGTGGAAGACATATTGTTGATTGGAAATGATGTATATTTTATTAACACATATTAAGAATTTCATCTCGATGAAAGGCTTAGGCAAAACCCAAATATTTGGCATCAATAGACGCTAATATGGTTGTGCCAGAAGTACATAGACAAGATATTGAATGAGTTCAATATAGAAACTACAAGAAAGGTTCTTGTCACACAGAAAAGATTGAATGAGTTCAATATTGATGATATATTCAAGTGTAATGACACAGGGTAAGTGAAACAAAGATTCAAGTATAGATTGATACTTGATGTATGAAATCACAAAGAGTATTTATATCAATTATGCCGTGATATGTACAAATCCAGATATGTCCTATGCTCTAAATAATGTGAGTATACGTAATAATTCATAAGATGATCATTGGACAATAGTAAGGATATTCTTATGATCTTTTGGAAGAACTAAGAGTATATTATTTGTAGAAGTGACAAATAGATGGTTAAGTTCATTGTAAAAGTACTACATTGATACTAGTTTTGTCACAAAATACAAATTAAGTTTATCTCAATCTAAACTAAGGGTGGCACAATATAATGGAAAGTAAGTTCCATAATGGATTTGGATGAGTTCCAAAGTGAAGACATTGTGACAGATACTACAACAAAAGGCTAAGTATATGACTGCTATAATAGCAGCTAAAGAGGGCGTTTGTGTCAAGTAGTTTGTTATCAAACTAGGTGTAGTTCACAGCGGGATAATACTATGAAGATATATTGTACGACAATATTATCAACATGTTTTAACCCCAAAGAACTAAAGGTCACACCAAAGGACCAAATTTGTACGAAGCCATATCATTAGAGAATGAGTGATGCGTAGAGACGCAAAGACATGCAATTACACACGACCGGAAGTGTCGATCCGGAGATCGATTGACCACTAGCAATCGTGTACATACAACACCGGAAAGCCATAGGTGTTGAATACACAAAGGTTTGAAACTAGATTATTGACTCTAGTGCAAGTGGGAGACTGTTGGAGATATGCCCAAGAGGCAATAATAAAGTGGTTATTATCATATCTTCACACTTATGATAAATGTTTGCATACCATGCTATAATTGTATTAACCGGAAACATTAATACTTGTGTGATTTGTAAACTAAAATAAGAGTCCCTAGTAAAGCCTCTTGTTAAACTAGCTTGTTGGTTAATATATGATCATGGTTTCCTGATCATGAACATAGAGATGTTATTAACAATAGGATCATATCATTAGGAGAATGATGTGATGGACATACTCCTATAGATAAGCGTAGCATAAAGATCAAGTCATTTTAAATAGTTCAATTGCTATATGCTTTCTGATACATAGTAACCTAATTCCTTCAACCATGAGATCATGCATATCACCTTTGCCGGATGGATGCTTTGATGTCCTCAAACACCACACCGTAACAGGGTGGCTATAAAGGTGGCATTGAGTGTTCAGAAAGTATTGGTTGAAACACATGGATCAAGAGTGGGATTTGTCCATCCATATGACGGATAGATATACTCTGGGCCCTCTCGGTGAAATGTCATCCAATTAGCTTGCAAGCATGTGACTGGCTCACAAGGGATCACATATCACGGGAGCGAGAAAGAGTACTTATCGATGTGAGGTTGAACTAGGTATGCGAGATACCGACGATCATAACCTCGGATAAGTAAACTATCGTGAGACAAAGGGAAATTGGTATCGTATGTAAGTGGTTCATTCGATCGCAAAGTAATCGTAGAAATATGTAGCCATATGAATTTCAGATTCCTCTATTGGTTATTGTTTGGAGAAGTGTCTCGATCATGTCCGCATAATTCACGAACCGTGGAGACACACTTAAGGATTCGACGTTGTTTGAGTAGTTATGGTATTATGAGAAAGAGACCGAATGTTGTTCGAGTCTCGGATGGGATCCGGATATCACGAGGTGATCCGAATGGTCGGAGAATAAGATTCATATAAGGAAAGTCTCGTTTTGGAGTTCGGGAATGATTAGGTGTTTTCATCGAATGTTCTAGAAGGTTGGAATGTCCCAAGACTCAGAGGAAGCGGTACATGAATGTGTCATTACATATTGGAATGATTGCATCATGTACTAAGTGTTCTTGCTGTTCCAAATAAAGGATTAAATTGAATCCTAAAACAGAAAAGTCAAATGGCCAGTTTGAAAGTCAAACGGCTAAAACAGGAAACTGTGGGAAACAAGCAAGAGGTGGTTGGAACCGACTTGGGGGAGGAGTCCCTCCAAGCTGGCGCGCCAACCAAGGCCGACTTGGGGAGGGACTCCCCTCCCCTTGGCCGCCCCTCCCACCTATAAAAGGAGGGGAGGGACTCCTCCTCTAGACACACAAGTTCCTATCCTCTAATCTCCGGTATAGAGCCGTTTTGGTTTAGAGCTTCTAATTGCTCTAGCCTTCGGTTTAGAGCCTTATAATTGGTGTGTCTAAACCCTAGACCACTAATTTCTCTCTCTCATACTCCACCATACTCGCTCCGTCTTAAGGCGAAGCCCTGCGGGATCTCCCCTCTACTTCCGGTACCACGCCGTTGTCTCTTAATCGCGAGAAGTGCTACAACCTCCGCTTTTCTTGGAACAAGGAGAGGAAGGTCTTCGTCGAATCGAACGTGTGACCGACATGGGAGCTTCTTGGAACGCCAGGAAGGATCGTCGACGCGATCTTGAGATCGGAAGTGTACGACTACATCACCCACGAGAATCTGCTCTCGTTAACCGCTTTGGAATCTTCGAGGGTAAGTTATTCCATCGACTCGTTGCTACAATCTAGTAGATAGATCTTGGCTTGTTTGTTTGTATGCGATAGAAATTTTTTGTTTTCCATGCTACGAACCCCTACAACTTCCTCGTTTGGTCTCGAGGGGGAAACACCAGGATGGGTTTGTCTGATGATAGAATCAGGTTGGATCCGAATAGGTCTTTATTATCCCTCTCCGATAGCCGCCAGTCATATCGAGTCTCTATAGGTTGTTTAGTGCATGCTGCCGCTGCCGCTTCATTCCACCATACCTATGTAGGCGAGGACCGCCAAATTCTAGCCTCGCCGTGTACTGGCCTTAGTACTAACGCTCCTCTTTTTCCTTTGCCCTTTGTCGGCACCCCTTTTGTTTTAAGCAGGTTTTGAGATCGACGTCGTTAGCAGCGTTACCCTTCCGGCTTGGCCTGGGCAGGGTTATGGACGCCATTGGTTATTCTTCAGGGCTCTTAGCCCCATTTGCATCTTGTCCGTTATCGGACGCCCTATCGTTTTCAAGGTGATTTGGATCTTTGTATATTATATTTGTATTCTTGACTCATGGAGTCGTGTTGTATATATCTCTGTTCTGTGGGTCCCATCGAGGACATTTGTGTAATGTTATTACTTCGTTTTCCACCCGCACGAAAGTGCTCGGGCACCTTTGAATCTTTTCTGCGAGTTTGGCGGAATCGCTGAAACTTGCATAGGGTCGATCTGAGGTGTTACAGAGTGGTATCGAGCTCAAGCTTGATACCCCACAAGTCCAGCCAAGGGATAACCTAGCTAACCGCCAAGTAGAGTGTCAAAACTATTTTGAAAATCGGTTGGATAGTTCTGATTAGGTCTGATTTTACTCCTTACCCTCTGCTATTCTCCTCTTACCTCTGCGTGTTTTGAATCCTCTCTTATCTTTCTTGAGTCCATTTCGCGGTTGGTTTCCGTAAAAGTACCTTGAGATTTCGCTTCCTCCTCGATAACGGTGTTTTTACATCCGGTCCTCCGCTATCCGAGTGGTCCTTTCGTGGTACCATCCTTTGTTCCTTGTTTGTGCCTTCCGTGTTTTTCCGACGACGACCTCATCTCGCAGATCCGATGCGCATCACTCCGATCACCTTTGTTCCACTCGCTCGATTGTCGAGATCTTCAGTCTAATTCCGAGAGTTGGTTGCATAATTCGCCTATTCGTGTGCAGAGTAATGGTTTGGGTGCGCGATGGACTGATCACCATCCGACTACTCTTATCATTCGCTCTAGTACATCGAATTAGTGGATCCAGCGATTTTACTCCGTTCACGGAAGCTAGAGGTGGCTTTATTTGTTGATACCTCTACCTTCGACCTTTTGTTCCCGGAGTGCTCTCTCGACGATCACGGACAACGACCTCTTGTTAGTGGTGTCGCGAGGATCTACACGAAGCGAGAAGATTCAGATCGCCACCCTTCTTCCGGTACCATGAGGCGGATCTCGAGGGCGAGATCCATTGTTAGTGGTGTCGAATTGTGGCATCCCGCAAAAACCACTACTAGAAAATCGCGTTGTTTTTGTGCATTGCATCGTCATCATCATGCATTTGTTTGTCTGAAACTATTTTCAATAAGCCTATTTTTGTTTTCTAAAAATACCCTTCTCTTATTTCAAAATAAGTCTTATAATTATCTGTTAAATTATTTGCCTACAAGTTATTTGCTAAAAAGATTTGAAACAAAACAACACCATAAACATGTTACAAACTAATAAAGACCCAAACCCTAAACATATTCCCACCCAATCCTAGTCTACCCACCAACCAGTGCCCTCCACCTCACCTTCCCCTCCACCTCATCTCACCCCCGCCACCTCATCAATCCACCAGCCACCACCAACCTCCCCGGTCCCACCCGTTAGCCCCACCTCCCCCACTCCCCCACTCTCCACTCTCTCTGCACCCGGGCCCCACCGAGCCAGCCCCACCCCCACTCACCCCGCCTGGACCCACCCCCTGGCCCCACCGGCCCCACCTACCTCTTCCCCACCCGCGCCCGCGTCTCTCTCTCTTCCTCCCCCGCGTGGCCCTCTCCCCCACCTCCCTCCTCTCTGCCTCTCTTCCCCCATCCCTCGCCCGCCTCCTCACTGCCCATGGCCCAGCTCATGGACCCTATCCCCAACGCTCTGCTCCTCCTCCCGTCGCCCCTGACCACCTCGGCCTCCCTCTCCTCCCGGGCTCCTCTCCACTTGGCGCCACTTGTGCCATAACCCCTCCTCCGCGTCGCTCCTCCCCCTCGCCCGCGCTCCTCCTTTCGATCCAGCACATGTCCCCTCCTCCTTCGCCTCTCCCTCTACTGCCGCGTCTCCGTCGGCCTCAACGCCGCCCCTCGGCCGCATCCGCCGTCTCGCCGCTCACCCCATCCGTCCGCGTCCGGGCCGTCCCCTCCGTCCAGCCGGCCTCCCCTGTTTTCGCCGGTAGCGTCGCTGGGCCACGCGACCGCCTCAGATCTCTGTGAGCCTTGACCTCAGCTCGGCCTTCGCCCGCCGCCTCGCCTCTGAGTGTCCGCCGACCGAGCCACAGGCCCTTGGCTCTGCCGCTTTTCGTCGCCGTTGCCTTCGTCGTCCGAGCACGCCCCGCCCGCAAGGTGTTCGAGTCGGTATCCACAGGAGACATGCCTCTTTGGTTTGTCCTGTTCTTGGTGCCTCTGCCCGTGCCCGTCTTGTTGATGGGTCGTTATAACGGAGATGGCCCCGGCATCACGAGATCTTCACCAACGCAATGCAAATGAACACGGACCCCGAACCCGAAGAATCGCCGACAAGGACCGTCCCTGTTGGAGATATGCCCTAGAGGCAATAATAAATATAGTTATTATTATATCTTTGTGTTTATGATAAATGTTTACATTCATGCTATAATAGTATTAACAAGGAAACATTAATACTTGTGTGATTTGTAAACTTAATTTGAAGTCCCTAGTATAGCCTCTATACTTCACTAGCTTGTTGGTTGATTAATGATTGTGGTTTCCCTATCATGAACATTGAGATGTTATCAACAACAAGATCATATAGTTAGGATAATGATATGGTGGACATACTCCTATAGATAAGCGTAGCATAAAGATCAAGTCATTTCAATAGTTCAATTGCTATATGCTTTCTGATACATAGTAACCTAATTCCTTCGACCATGAGATCATGCATATCACCTTTGACGGATGGATGCTTTGATGACATCAAACACCACACCGTAACTGGGTGGCTATAAAGGTGGCATTGAGTGTTCGGAAAGTATTGGTTGAAACACATGGATCAAGAGTGGGATTTGTCCATCCATATGACAGATAGATATACTCTGGGCCCTCTCGGTGGAATGTCATCCAATTAGCTTGCAAGCATGTGACTGGGTCACAAGGGATCACATATCACGGGAACGAGAAAAGAGTACTTATCGGTAACGAGGTTGAACTAGGTATGCGAGATCGACGATCATAACCTCGGATAAGTAAACTATCATGAGATAAAGGGAAATTGGTATCGTATGTAAGTGGTTCATTCGATCAAAGTAATCATAGAAATATGTGGGAGCCATATGAATTTCAGATTCCTCTATTGGTTATTGTTCGGAGAAGTGTCTCGATCATGTCCGCATAATTCACGAATCGTGGGAGACACACTTAAGGATTCGACGTTGTTTTGAGTAGTTATGGTATTATGAGAAAGAGACCGAATGTTGTTGAGTCTCGGATGGGATCCAGGATATCACGAGGTGATCCGGAATGGTCGAGAATAAGATTCATATAAGGAAAGTCCGTTTGGAGTTCGGGAATGGTTCCGTGTTTTCATCGGAATGTTCTAGAAGGTTCGGATTGTCCGGCACTCCGGGGAGGGTACATGAATGTGTCATTGAATGATTGCATCATGTACTAAGTGTTCTTCTGTTCCAAAACTGAAAAGTCAAACTGCCAATTTGAAAGTCAAGCGGCTAAAAGCTGTGGAAAGCTGTGGAAAGCGAAGCTGTGGGAAACAAGCAAGAGGAGGTTGAAACCAACTTGGAGGAGGAGTCCCTCTCCTCCAAGCCGGCGGCCAATCTAGGCCGAGTTGGGGAGGGACTCCCCTCCCTCCCCTGGCGCGCCAGCCCCTCCACCTATAAAAGGAGGGGCAGGGCCTCCTCCTCTAGACACACAAGTTCCTATCTTCTAATCTCCGGTTTAGAGCCATTTTGGTTTAGAGCTTCTAATTGCTTTAGCATGCGGTTTAGAGCCTTCTAATTGGTGTGTCTAATCTCTAGACCACTAATAGCCCTCTCTCATACTCCACCATACTCGCTCCGGCTTAAGGCGAAGCCCTACGGGATTTCCCCTCTACTTAGGTACCGCCCGTTGTCTTTGGAATCGCGAGAGAGTGCTACAACCTCCGCTGCTTGGAACAAGGAGAGGAAGGTCTTCGTCAGTACCGAACGTGTGACCGATTGCGAAGCGCTGAAGCAGCGCGGAAGGATCGTCTACGATCTTGAGATCGGAAGAGTACGACTACATCACCCACGAGAATCCGCTCTCGTTAAACACTTTGGAATCTTCGAGGGTAAGTTATTCCATCGACTCATTGCTACAATCTAGTAGATAGATCTTGGATTGTTTGTTTGTATGCGATAGAAAATTTTGTTTTGCATGCTACGAACCCCTACAGTGGTATCAGAGCCGTGTCTATATGTAGATCTGTTGCACGAGTAGAACACAATGGTCATTGTGGGCGTTGATGCTTTTATTGTCGATTGCTTTTTGTGTACTTTGCATCTTGCGGTATGTTGGGATGAAGCGTCCCGGGCTAACCTTACATGACATCGTTCATGAGACTTGCTCCACGCTTGACATGCAACTTGTATTGCATAAGTGGCTTTATGGTGCTGTTTCTCCTAGCATAGTTAAGATCCAATTTACAACGGGTGATCAACAATGCTAGTATCAATGTTGTGGTTCTTGTTCGTAAGTTAGACGACACTTATTGAAAGCCCCAAACCACGTAAAATATGCAAAGAAAGTAGAGGCGTCTAACTTTGTTTTGCGGTGTGCGATGATGTGATATGGCCATGATTGTGATTATATTTGATGTATGCAATGTTCCTTATTGTAAGTTGGCAATGGCGTGAGCCATATGGTTGTCTTTAATTTATGTTAAGACTCGCGTGTCTATTCAAGGTAGTTGTAATAGTTGAAGCCGGTGGACGACAACCATGGTGAAGCGTCATTGACCTTGATGCAATGCCGGTGATGATGGAGATCATGTTCGTGCTTGAAGATGGAGATCGGAAGCACAAAGAAGAAAGGCCATATCATATCACATATTATTGAATTGCATGTGATGTTAATCCTTTATGAATCTTGTATTGCTTGGTAGACGACGGTAGCATTATAAGATGATCCCTCATGCACATCAATTTCAAGTCATAAAGTGTTCGCCCTTAGTTAGCACCGTTGCTAAAGCTTGTTGTTTCGAAGCACCACGTGATGATCGGGTGTGTTAGATTCTGCAAGTGTATACAACGTGAGCAAGCCAGATTTGCTCATGCAGAAACGAAGGTTTGATCTTGATGAGCCTAGCATGTACAGACATGGTCTCGGAACACGGATCACTGAAAGGTAAAGCATGAATCGTATAGTAGATATGATGAACATGACGATTGTTCGCCATTGAAACTATATCAACTCTCGTGATGATCGGTGTTGATGTAGTGGATTTGGTTCGTGTGGTCACTAAAACAATGTGAGGGATGTTGTTTTGAGTGGGAGTTCACCTAGTTTAATTTCATTAATTAATTTGAACTCAATTTGTCATAAACTTAGTCTAAACTATTGCAAATATGTTGTAGATCAATGGCAGCCCCTACCATCAATTTTAATGCGTTCCTAGAGAAAGAAAAGTTGAAAAACAATGGAAGCAACTTCGCGGATTGGTTCCAATTTGAGGATTGTCCTCACGGTGGTAATTTGACCTATGTCTTTGGATGCACATTGGGTGACCCTGCGGTGATGCTCCCGATGAAGTAAAGAATGTTTACCTCGCCCAGAAGAATCAGTACTCCATAGTTCAGTGTGCTATATTGTATGGTTTGGAATCGGAGCTTCAGAAAAGGTTTGAGAATTCAGACCCATATGATATTGTCGATGATCTCAAATTGATTTTTGAGACTCATGCGGCAATTGAAAGCTATGAGGCTTCTGAAAAGTTCTTTAACTGCAAGATGGAAGAAGGCAGCTCCGTCAGTGAGCATGTGCTTAAGATGTGCAGACGCATAAACAAACTTCAAAGCTTGGGTATAGTGATTCCTAATGCTTTGGGGATTTACCGTGTCCTCCAATCACTACCACCAAGTTACAAGAACTTTGTGATGAACTACAACATGCGAACATGAACAAGGCGTTGCGAACTCTCTGCCATGTTGAAATCTACAGAAGTGGAGATCAAGAAAGAGCACCAAGTGTTGTTGGTCAATAAGACCACCAAACTCAAGAAAGGCAAGTCTAAGCAAAAGGGACACTTCAAGAAGGGTGGTAAGAAAGTTACCACGCCAAAGAAGACCAAGGCTGGACCCAAGCCCAAACCGAGTGCTTTTACCGCAGAGAGGGTCATCGAAGCGGAATTGCCCAAAGTACTTGGCGGATTTGAAGAACGGCAACATCAAGAAGAAAGGTATATCCGATATACATGTTATTGATGTGTATCTCACTAGTACTCGTAGTAGTGCCTGGGTATTTGATACTGGTTCGGTTGCTCATATTTGTAACTCGAAACAGGTGCTGCAGAATAAACGGAAGCTAGTGAAGAACGAGGTGACGATGCGCGTGGGAAACGGATCAAAGGTTGATATGATCGCGGTCGGCACGCTACCCCTTCATCTACCATCGGGATTAGTTTTATACTTAAATAATTGTTATTTAGTGCCTGTGTTGAGCATGAACATTATATCGGGATCTTGTTTATTGCGAGACGGTTACTTGTTTAAATCAGAGAATAATGGTTGTTCGATTTATATGAGTAATATGTTTTATGCACATGCACCTTTGATAGATGGTCTATTCTTATTGAATCTCGATAGTGGAAATACACATATCAACAACATTGAGGCTAAACGTTTGAAATCAAGCGATAATTCGACCTATATGTGGCACTGTCGTCTTGGTCACATTGGAGTGAAGCGTATGAAGAAACTCCATTCCAATGGACTTCTTGAATCACTTGATTTTGAATCACTTGAAAGATGCGAAGCATGTCTGATGGGAAAAATGACTAAGACTCCATTTTCTGGTATGATGGAGCGAGCTACGGACTTATTGGAAATCATACATACCGATGTGTGTGGTCCAATGAGTGTAGCATCGCGCGGTGGTTATCGTTATGTTCTTACCTTCACGGATGACTTGAGTAGATATGGGTATATCTATTTCATGAAACATAAGTCCGAAACTTTCGAGAAGTTTAAGGAGTTTCAAAGTGAGGTAGAGAATCAACGTAACAAGAAGATTAAATTTCTACGTTCTGATCGTGGAGGTGAATATCTAAGTTACGAGTTTGGCGAGCATTTGAAGAAATGCGGAATACTTTCAGATTGACACACCGGGAACACCACAACAGAATGGTGTGTCCGAACGTCGTAATCGAACTCTTTTAGATATGGTTCGTTCTATGATGTCACTTACAGATTTACCGTTATCATTTTGGCGTTATGCATTAGAAAACAAGCATTCACTTTAAATAGGGCACCGTCTAAATCCGTTGAAACGACACCGTATGAATTATGGTTTGGGAAGAAACCTAAATTGTCGTTCATTAAAGTTTGGGGATGCAAAGCCTATGTAAAGAAGTTACAGCCGACAAGCTTGAACCCAAAGCGAAAAATGCGTCTTCATAGGATACCCGAAGGAAACTATTGGGTATACCTTCTATCATAGATCCGAAGGCAAAATCTTCGTTGCAAGAATGGATCCTTTATAGAGAAGGAATTCTCTCGAAAGAAGTGACTGGAAGGAAAGTAGAACTCGACGAGGTTGTCGAACCTTCTCTCGAATTGCGAGTAGCGCAGACCGGAAGAAGTTCTGTGGTGCCTGCACCAATTAGAGAGGAAGCTAATGATGATGATCATGAAACTTCGTTGAAATTGCTCTGAGCCTCGGAGGTCAACGAGAACTCGTACCACCTGCATTGGTATGATACCGTTATGAGTGTCATGTTGGTGGACAACACCGATGACCCTGAGACATATGAGGAAGCGATGATGAGCCTAGATTCCAATAAATGGCAAGAAGCCATGAAATCCGAGATTGGATCCATGTACGAAAACCAAGTATGGACTTTGGTGGACTTACAGATGGCCGGAAGGCTGTCGAGAACAAATGGATTTTCAAGAATAAAACATATGCTGATGGTAATGTTACTGTCTATAAAGCTCGACTTGTCGCAAAAGGGTTTCGACAAATTCAAGGAGTTGACTACGATGAGACTTTCTCACCAGTAGCGAAGCTAAAGTCTGTGAGGATTATGTTAGCAATCGCTGCATATTATGATTATGAGATATGGCAGATGGATGTCAAAACAGCATTCCTCAATGGAGATATTGATGAAGAGTTGTATATGATGCAACCCAAAGGTTTTGTCGATCCTAAAGATGCTAACAAGGTATACAAACTTTAACGGTCCATCTATGGATTGAAGCAAGCATCCCGAAGTTGGAATCAACGTTTTGATAAGGTGATCAAAAGTTTTGGTTTTATACAAACTTATGGAGAAGCTTGTATTTACAAGAAAGTGAGTGGGAGCTCTGTAGCATTCTTAATACTATATGTAGATGACATATTGTTGATTGGGAATGATGTAGACCTTCTTAATAGTGTCAAGGAATATTTGAATAATAGTTTTTCAATGAAGGATCTTGGTGAAGCAGCTTACATATTAGGCATAAAGATTTATAGAGATAGATCGAAACGCTAAATATCATTGTCACAGAGTACATATTTGGACAAAGTTCTAAAGAGGTTTGGAATGGAAGAAAGCAAGAAAGGGTTCTTGCCCATGTTGCTAATACGACCTTGAGTAAAACTCAAAGTCCGACATCAGAAGATAGAGAAAGGATGAGTAAGACTCCCTATGCCTCAGCCATATGATCTCTAATGTATTCTATGCTATGTACTAGACCCGGCATTGCATATGCTGTTAGTTTAACTAGAAGACAGCAGTCAAAAACATCCTTAAGTACTTGAGAAGAACTAAGGATATGGTTCTTTCTTATGGAGCTGATGAACAGCTCGTTGTTAATGGTTACACCGATGCTAGTTGGAACACCGATCCGGATGATTCTAAATCTCAATCTGGATACGTATTTACTTTGAATGGTGCAGCAGTTAGCTGGAGGAGTGCAAAGCAAAGCGTTGTGGCGAGATCTTCAACTGAATTGGAATACATGGCTGCTTGAGGCTTCACAAAAGCGATATGGATGAAAGAGTTCATTACAGAGCTGGGTGTGGTTCCTAGTGCTGGACCCAATGTCTATCTCATCGTGATAACATGGGCGCCATAGCCAATGCGCAAGAACCAAGGTCACACAAGAAGCTGAAGCATATCAAGCTGCGTTTTCATGCTATTCGAGAACATATCCAGGATGGGGATATAAAGATTTGCAAAGTACATACAGATCTGAATGTGGCGGATCCATTGACTAAACCTCTCCCGAGGGCAAAACATGACCAACACCAAACTGCCATGGGTGTTCGGTATATTACCATGTAATCTAGATTAGATGACTCTAGTGCAAATGGGAGACTGTTGGAGATATGCCCTAGAGGAAATAATAAATATAGTTATTATTATATCTTTGTGTTTATGATAAATGTTTACATTCATGCTATAATAGTATTAACAAGGAAACATTAATACTTGTGTGATTTGTAAACTTAATTTGAACTCCCTAGTATAGCCTCTATACTTCACTAGCTTGTTGGTTGATTAATGATTGTGGTTTCCCTATCATGAACATTGAGATGTTATCAACAACAAGATCATATCGTTAGGAGAATGATATGGTGGACATACTCCTATAGATAAGCGTAGCATAAAGATCAAGTCATTTCAATAGTTCAATTGCTATATGCTTTCTGATACATAGTAACCTAATTCCTTCGACCATGAGATAATGCATATCACCTTTGCCGGATGGATGCTTTGATGACATCAAACACCACACCGTAACTGGGTGGCTATAAAGGTGGCATTGAGTGTTCGGAAAGTATTGGTTGAAACACATGGATCAAGAGTGGGATTTGTCCATCCATATGACGGATAGATATACTCTGGGCCCTCTCGGTGGAATGTCATCCAATTAGCTTGCAAGCATGTGACTGGGTCACAAATGATCACATATCACGGGAACGAGAAAAGAGTACTTATCGGTAACGAGGTTGAACTAGGTATGCAGAGATACCGGCGATCATAACCTCGGATAAGTAAACTATCGTGAGACAAAGGGAAATTGGTATCGTATGTAAGTGGTTCATTCGATCGCAAAGTAATCGTCGAAATATGTAGAGCCATATGAATTTCGATTCCTCTATTGGTTATTGTTCGGAGAAGTGTCTCGATCATGTCCGCATAATTCACGAACCGTAGGGAGACACACTTAAGGATTTGACGTTGTTTTGAGTAGTTATGGTATTATGAGAAAGAGACCGAATGTTGTTCGGAGTCTCGGATGGGATCCGGGATATCACGAGGTGATCCGGAATGGTCCGGAGAATAAGATTCATATAAGGAAAGTCCCGTTTCGGAGTTCGGGAATGATTCCGGTGTTTTCATCGGGAATGTTATAGAAGGTTCCGGATTGTCCGGCACTCCGGGGGGAGGGTACATGAATGTGTCATTGAATGATTGCATCATGTACTAAGTTTTCTTGCTGTTCCAAAACTGAAAAGTCAAACTGCCAATTTGAAAGTCAAACGGCTAAAACATGAAACTATGGAAAACAGGAAACTGTGGGAAACAGGAAACTGTGGGAAACAAGCAAGAGGAGGTTGAAACCAACTTGGAGGAGGAGTCCCTCTCCTCCAAGACGGCGGCCAAGCTAGGCCGAGTTGAGAAGGACTCCTCCTCCTCGGGCGCCAGCCCTCCACCTATAAAAGGAGGGGCCTCCTCCTCTAGACACACAAGTTCCTATCTTCTAATCTCCTTTAGAGCCGTTTTGGTTTAGAGCTTCTAATTGCTTTAGCTGCGGTTTAGAGCCTTCTAATTGGTGTGTCTAATCTCTAGACCACTAATAGCCCTCTCTCATACTCCACCATACTGCCTCCGCTTAAGGCGAAGCCCTCGGGATTTCCCTCTACTTCCTGCATACGCCGTTGCCTGGAATCGCGAGGAGAGTGCTACAACCTCCGCTCTTTGGAACAAGGAGAGGAAGGTCTTCGTACCGAATGTGTGACCGATCATGAAGCGCCTTGGAACGCAGCGCCGGAAGGATCGTCTACACGATCTTGAGATCGGAAAGAGTACGACTACATCACCCACGAGAATCCGCTCTCGTTAAACACTTTGGAATCTTCGAGGGTAAGTTATTCCATCGACTCGTTGCTACAATCTAGTAGATAGATCTTGGCTTGTTTGTTTGTATGCGATAGAAAATTTTGTTTTCTATGCTACGAACCCCTACAGTCCCTACACCAAGAGCTGCTTCCGAACACTTCGACCGAAGCTGAATCAAGATCGCCCCGGATACGCCAAGATCGCCTACCCGGACACTGTGCGACAAGATCTTCCCGGAACCGAGGATCATCAATACTTCCGCTCGGCAACGCCAAGTACTCCTTCCTGGCTTCGAAGCCCGACCCCGTGGCACCGACAAGATCTCGCAACGACAAGATCGACACCGACCACGGCGAATCTGATGCGCCCCCGACGCCGAACCAAGTCCTTCTTGCTAGGACGACAAGCTCTCCATCTTGTATCCGACCTTCGAAGACCGATTCCGTCGAACCCTTAACCTGAGACCGAACCCCGAACCCCGGAACCAAGATCGCCGAACCCTAATGTGTGACCCCTTTTCTCGAGCCCTATTTCATAAATGTAATAACAAATTGATGCATATTAAATTGTCATACTCGCATGCATATTTGTGTGGTTTGGGGGCCTTATGCCGATTCACCATATAATTAAATATGGGGCCCATATGCGGGCAAATCTAGTCTCATATCGGCCTCATTTAAATTGATGTAGCGAACCGGTGCTATATTTGGCCATGTTAATACAACATTTAAAATGCAGGGTAGCTAAATAACTTGAACCATATAATTAATTGTCGGGACCCCGGTTCCGCTTAATATGGACTAATCGCATCACACCTTTGCCATGTCATACATCATACATGCATCATGCCTGATCTTTTGCCGTAGTATTAAATAGTGCATCCGGTGTTTCTTCTAGTGTTTAGCTTCTTCGCGGATAAGGCCGTTGAGTTGATGTGAGCTTCGCCCCGATCTTCGGATGAACCTTCGACAATGTTTTCAAAGAGCATCTCCCCTTTCTACCTATCTTACTTTTATAGTATTTATTCCTCCTTGATCTATTGCTATCTCGTTGCGATGCTCTAGTTTTCGTACCCGTGATATCCCTTGCAGCCTTATATTGCCTTGGACACATCCTATTACCTGTTGTTTGGTAGATAGTTGGACTTGCGCCTCGTAGTCGCTTGCTCAAGTGCTGTTGCGTGTCGCCAAGTACCACAGTTGTTGGAGTCTTGCCGCATGTTTAAGGTTGGAGATGATCATGGCTTTCATTACCGTTCACTTTATTTACTGTTTAACAACTAAAATTGAAGTAAGTAAGCAGAGGCACAGGTGGGCAATAGATGTTATTTGGTTGTTAACCGTCCACTTGTGTCCCGTAGGACCCCGAGTACTTGATACCTGTTCCTTGAATATTCGCGCTATCCACATCCGGGAGGATTATGGGACCCCCCTGAGCCAGAGCTTGATTCCGTCTTATTTCTTGGGGCCACAAACTAGTTTGAGGTTTTATTTACTATCCTGTACTTATGCCATGCTTTACTGCTTTATTACGATTGTGTGAGGAGCACACTGTACTGTTTAGGTAAGCGGAATGTTTTCGCGGTATCGACAAGCCCAGTCACACTTTCGGGTTCCCGGTCGTTTACAGCCATTGTCGCAAACCTTGAGTCCGTCGAGTCGCCTAACCGTTCGCTATGGTCTACTCAATGGGGTGGCCCCCAGAAATATTTCTGAATCCTGTGATTGCTTTGTCGTGAAAGCCTCGTTGGGTTTTGATTTGGTTTTTCCGAGGTTGATCGAGTGTGTGTTGCTATTTGTGCACCCCGGCCGGGTAAAACTTTCTGAAAGCTGTGTCCGCGGTTATGGACGACTTGGAGCACAGTATCTCGATCATACACAACTATAACTAAAGTAGTGCTATAAATTTGACTTTATAATGACTAGTAATCAGCTTCACTACAATGGAATGGCTAAATAAAACTGCCAACAATTGCTTGCTTGGGTTGTCGTTTGCGACCATTGTATCTGACTAGTAAGTTGCAACTATAACAGAATGGCTAAATAAAAGTAACAACAACTGCTGGGTTTTGGGTTATCTCATGCTAATTGTATCTGACTAGTAAGTGTTGTAACTACAACGGAACGGTCAAATAAAAGTGCCACTGTTTATTTTATCAGGATGACTATCTATATCTGACTAGTAATCACTACAAAGAGAACTGAATATATAAAACTGCCAACTGCGTGAGTTCCTCGGTTGACTTCCTCGTTTGGTCTCGAGGGGGAAACACCAGGATGGGTTTGTCTGATGATAGAATCAGGTTGGATCCGAATAGGTCTTTCTTATCCCTCTCTGATAGCCGCCAGTTGTATCGAGTCTCTATAGGTTGTTTAGTGCATGCTGCCGTTGCCGCTTCAGTCCACCATACCTATGTAGGCGAGGACCGCCGAATTCTAGCCTCGCCGTGTACTGGCCTCAGTACTGACGCTCCTCTTTTTCCTTTGCCCTTTGTCGGCACCCCTTTGTTTTAAGCAGGTTTTGAGATCGACGTCGTTAGCAGGGTTACCCTTCCGGCTTGGCCTGGGCAGGGTTATGGACGCCATTGGTTATTCTTCAGGGCTCTTAGCCCCATTTGCATCTTGTCCGTAGTCGGACGCCCTATCGTTTTCAAGGTGATTTGGATCTTTGTATATTATATTTGTATTCTTGACTCATGGAGTCGTGTTGTATATATCTCTGTTCTGTGGGTCCCATCGAGGACTGTTGTGTAATGTTATTACTTCGTTTTCCACCCGCACGAAAGTGCCTGGTGGGCACCTTTGAATCGTTTCTATGCGAGTTTGGCGGGAATCGCTAAAACTTGCATAGGGTCGATTCTGAGGGTGTTACAGGTTAGGTGTTGAGGTGTTGGAACTAAAAAATAAATGCCTTTTAAGCAAATGGCTCTTCAATTAACTGAAGAAGGTTTGTGGCAGTAGTTGCTTAAAAACAAGTACCTATATAATAAAACACTCTCATAAGTTGAAGCAAAACCAAGTGATCCCCCCTTCTGGAAGGGCCTCATGCGTGTTAAAAATGTTTTTTTTTTCACGAAAGGCTCCTTCGAAATTGGTGATGGCGCTGCTGTTCGCTTTTGGGAAGATGTGTGGTTGGGTGAGTCTCCGCTTGCTGAACAATATCCGTCATTATTTAACATTGCGCAAAGGAAAAATGTTTTAGTTGCGAACATTTTATCCAATGTACCACTGAACATTGAGTTTCGACGGACATTAACTGGCAATAAGTGGAACGCATGGTTACACCTTTGTCAGCGTCTAATGGCGGTGCAGTTATCTAGCACCCCGGATAAATTTGTTTGGAACCTTACATCCACGGGTGTTTTTACTGTCAAATCGATGTATCTAGACCTTATGAATGGTCATACTCGATTTCTTCACAAGTATCTCTGGAGACTGAAAATTTTCCACTCAAGATAAAAGTTTTCATGTGGTTCCTTAAACATAAGGTCTTGCTAACTATGGACAATCTAGCCAAGCGTAAATGGAAAGGATGTACTAAATGTTGCTTCTGTAACTCAATGGAGTCGGTGGAACACCTTTTCCTCTCATGTCCTTTTGCACGCATTATTTGGCGAATAGTTTTCATCACATATAATATACCACCACCAATTAATATTACTAATATGTTTGGTAATTGGTTGAACGGAATGGCTAAAAAGGACAAGGCACATATGCGTATGGGGGTATCAGCCTTATGTTGGTCTATTTGGACTTGTAGAAATAATCTTGTGTTTGACAAGGAAAAGGGTACCAATTTTTTGCAGGTTATTCGTCTGGCTGCGCATTTGGATACTACAATGGTCTATCCTCCTTCCGGCGGATCAGTGTATATTGTAAGATGCAATTAGTTTAGTGTTATTGTAAGATGCAATTAGTTTAGTGTTATTCACCAATTGTGGAATACCCGTGTTCCATATAAAAAAATATACCAAAGCTATACGAGAAAAATAGGACTAAAAGTGAAATCTCGCAAACATCTGTTTCCATGAATTTTAAAAACACTTATGCCAGCCATGAAGTCTCATTATTCATGTTATTTTTCTTGAGCTTAGGACGGAGCGTGGACTAGACAACTGTTGAGCTTAGGAAGGATCAAGGTATTTTCTTCAGCACGCCGAGATGGGGGCAAGATAAGTTTGTTTAAACCTACGAGATTTCAGTTTCGGAGGCAGCAATAACTGGGTAGTTTCTCTCGGCGCAGACAAAACGAATCGACTCTCTGATCGAAGAACACAAATTAAAAACAACTCCTGAAAAGCTCAATCTTCCAGCGGAAGGAGCCGCAGCGGGACATTTTTTGGACTACAAATACCAGCCGTTTAGTCAAGCACATCACCGTTCCATTAGCAACTAAATATCCAGAGCACACGGTTACACAACACTACTACACTAGAGATCCATCGATCCATCAGAAGCAAGGAGGAATGGGCTCGCCGGCGGTGAAAGTCATCGGCGCTTTCGGCGCCGTGTTCAGCCACCGTGTGGAGGTGGCCCTGAGGATGAAGGGAGTTCCCTACGAGCTCGTCCTAGAAGACCTACGCAACAAGAGCGAGCTGCTGCTCACGCACAACCCCGTCCACAAGATGATCCCCGTCCTCCTCCATGGCGACCGGCCGGCCATCTGCGAGTCGCTCGTTATCATGGAGTACGTCGACGAGGCCTTCACCGGGCCGCTGATCCTGCCGAAGGACCCCCACGAACGCGCCTCCGCCCGCTTCTGGGCTCAATTCATCGATCAGAAGGTAAAGGCAGCATACATTCTAGCTTGTTCTCTGTGGTTTTACTGAACATTGTTCTGCAGTTTGGGAAGCCATTCTGGATGTCCTTCTGGTCGACGGACGAGGGTGGTGACAAGGAGGGCTTCATCAAAGAAGCCAAGGCGAACCTGCTGCTTCTGGAGGGGCAGCTGAAGGGGAAGAAGTTCTTCGGCGGCGACGCCATCGGCCTCGTCGACATCGCCGCCGCCGGACTGGCGCACTGGCTCGACGTCTTCGAGGAGACATGCGGGGTGACGCTGGTCACCAACGAAGAGTTCCCCGGTCTCACCTGCTGGGGGAAAGCGTACGTCGAGGATGAGCACGTCAAGCAGTGCCTGCCGGACAGGGATCAGCTCGTCGACATGTTCTCCGCGTGCAGGGATATGTTCCGAGGGATGGCGAAGGCGAAGAAGTGATCCATCGACGAGGTCGAGCTCTCGTCGATCTGTGAGAGAAATAATATGGTTTCGAGCGTGTATTGTGTGTGGTCGACATGCTGCCAATGCGAAATGGTGTGCCTTCTGTTCACTATGTAGTTTCTGATGTAACACATGTGTTCTGCTTTCTCAGCTAAAGAAATAAAAGTACGGATGCTTATGGCTTTTTCCCAGTAGCAATGACTAATAGATTGAGCTATGATGCTTCCAGAGTTTGTGTGTTTTTCCTGCTTTCCCTCCGGGAATTGTGGGCCATTTTATTGCATCTTTCATGGTACCCCAAAGTTAATGGCCATCAATTTTAGGGTACCCGGCCCAAAGTATGGAACATTTTACTTAATTGTTGTTTATCAGATTTATCCCTTTTTAGTAAACTAGTAGCGTGTTGGCCCTCGCATTGCGAGGGCATCATCTTTCATGAGTTGAGAGCATCGAAAAAATAGAGTTATAGTTTCATGGATATCAAATTTTAGGATAAGAAATAATATGGATCTGGGACTAAAAAATTGTTCTGGTAAATAAAGTATCTCATATGCGATAATTCATTGTTTATGTACGCTCTACTACTTGTATTTGTGGTTCAATGCAACACAGATACTCGATAACAAAGTAGTTCTAGCATGTTGATGAATGTTCAATTTTATTGAGTGATTCAATGATTTATGCTCTTATGTTGACTTCACTACGTCCTAAAAAAGACACAAAAATATTCTAAGGATGTCACAACATACAAAACAAAAAATTCCAGTAATATCTAATAAATTAAATATACACATGTTAGGTCCTCTAAATAAAGAATTAGTGCATCGATTAGTGATGTGGAGAACAAAGATGAAGCATATCTATTAATTCACCCGACAAAAAACATCAACCCATAAAGATACCTCGTCCAACCCTCTTGGTAATATAGGGTGTATATGTTTGCTCTCATAAGTATAAAATGTTTTGTGTCAAAAAAAAGTATAAAATGTCGTGCATTTGTAATGACAGGCAAATAAGAATGTACCATGTAGTCACTTTTTGGGCTGTAGGACTTTCTCGTCGACTCACGATAATGCTTTTAGTTCTTATATTTTGGAATTTTTAGTCATTAGAATTGAGAACTAAAGGAACTTAAATTTTTTTGTTCTCCCATGCACATCTATAGATGTGTGAATCCAATAAATTTACAACCTACTGAAGTGTATATTATTCAAAGGTAAATACTATATATCGTGGACCGATGGGAAACATATGGTCTGACCACTCCATCGTCGTCGATTTCATTTTCATCGAATGGCCCTGCCACTGCTTCCAAAAAAACTGCTTAGCCCTTTAACCCCGCGCCCATCAAATCCCAAAAATTATGGCCGTAACTCCTCCACCAAATCGATCTGGTCCTCAGTGCCTTCGCTGTCAGCCGGCATTCTGCTATGCCCACCGTGCCTCGCGTCTCCCCACCACACCGCACCCTCAATTCAGGCCGAGTCAACATGGAAAGACTTCGGCGGCGGAGGCATCCTGTTCCGATGTGGGGAGTCATGGTCAGGGTATCCGGCGAGCCGTTTCATCGCCCACCGTCCTCCGGCGCGTCTACCATCCCGGGCCCCTCTCCACGCTATGGCCGGTGGCAATCCCCACAGCGAGGTGCAGAATGGCACGTGGGTGCGGCAGCTCGCATCGTGTACGAGTACATCTTAGGATCGACTACACAGCAGGTGCAGCATACTCTACTAACCTATTGGGAACTTATCCTTAATTTGCCATAGATTTTAGTTTCCATGCGATCATTGAAGTACAAAACTACTGAGTTAGCACTTGATCCGCTAATACTAGATCCTCATATTAGTTCGTAATATTAGAATACAAAGCTGCTACTACCACGAGTATCATTTTACTCAAAATAGATGTATGTTCATGCCATGGTTTAGCATCACAAAATTCGACCTACAGATTCTTCACATATTTTAGAAATTACATGGCTCCATTTTTACTTGCAAACATGTTGATTCAGTTTATAAATTTATTTGCTTCCATAGCATTTTTTCTGAGAAACACAATACAATCGTAGACGCTCACAACACGTACTGGATCCTCATATAAATATGAAGCATGGAATTTATATGCTTCCATAGCATTTTTCTACATATAGATTCCATGCTTCATATATATATATATATATATATATATATATATATATATATATATATATATATATATATATATAGGGTAGCGCTATTTGACCCTCAGCGTGTAGAATACACCCACCCTCTATCTTTAAAACTGGATATTATTTTTACGTCGCGTAAATTTTGTCTTACCTCGAGAGTTGAGAAGAACGTAAGAAAATATAGACATGTCATAATTTTTTTGTTTACATGCCGTATAAAAATACGATGTAAAATGCATATTTTAGTGGTTTTTACACTATAATTACTCACAAACTATTTTTTGCTGTCGTGGATGAATATGAACATAATTATTTGTATACAAAACATAAATTTCTAAATATAACAACATAAAGTTATGTTGGGTGCAAAATAACTATTCTACACCCTGAGTGATGAATAGGATTTTGATATATATATATATATATATATATATATATATATATATATGGGAAATAGCTACTAAACATGCAACAGCTGCATAGCCTATCCACTGTTGATTCTCTCTCCTTTTGATATAGGGAGCACATGTATCCAGACCCAGGATGTTGGCTCAATAGTAACGCCGTTAGTGTTCCTTTGATGCATGCATGAAGCCCTAACAAAACAAAGCTTATAAAATTTCATTTAGTTGAGGCAAACCCTAATATACTACATGCGGTAAACCCTAACCCTAATATAATACATGGTAAACCCTAATATACTACATGCATTGAGCCGTAGCAAAACAAAGCTTATCAAATTTCATTTAGGTGAGGCAAACCCTAATATACTACATGAGGTAAACCCTAACCCTAATATACTACATGGTAAACCCTAATATACTACATGCATGAAGCCGTAGCAAAACAAAGCTTATCAAATTTCATTTAGGTGAGGCAAACCCTAATATACTAGCCATCTCGTCTCAGGTGTACATTAAATGTAGGTATTCATACACAGAAATGCCTCGACCAGCTCAACCACTCCAACCCAACACGAAATAACCCTTGTTTTGTTTAAGGCTATGTGGACACAACTCTTCATGCAGGCGTGCGGCGCTCCAGGCATAGCTGTTTCCGATGCAAATGGCACGCAAGCTGCATTATGATACCCGGGGAACTGGTATTCTACTAGAATCCTTTAAAAGCAAATAAAGTTGTCCAATAAATAATTGCGAAATAATTTTCTGGTACCCTCGTGATCCCTGGCTACGCTAAGAGTCATGTGATGCATAGCAGGAAACGTTTGCATGCATAACTCATTTTAAGCCTTGTTCACTTTACCTTTTCATTTTAGATGCTAAAAGTTTCTTTGCCAAACAGCAAGCTAAAAAATTAGGGTTTGCTAGAGCCCCTAGGGATTGCATGCATGTACACACACGGTGTGGTACAAACGCCGTTAAGAACCGTTACTCCTACCAAGAACCAGGCACTATCATCTAAAACTAGCATTGCATGTGATCTCTTTATCCAACGGTTCTAAGCCTATGCGTAGCTATGCTTGTGTTTAGCAAATCCGCGTTGATATATATATATATATATACAACATATGCCTCTAATGTCTAGAGGATGGGCAACACGACCTTGCTTCTTAAGTTTGTATGGATGCTTCATATGTCTAAAATAGATGCTTTGCATTGTGCCAATAAATCCATGCTTCCCTAGTTTATATATATATATATATATATATATATATATATATATATATATATATATATATCCATTTGTTAAGAGACTTATTTTAACAATGTCATAGGCTTCCTATATTTATTATCTATGTGGCAAATAAGGAAGGATGCATAGTATGACATCCATGAATTCTTTGTTTTGCAATGGGAACATTTATCGTAATCAGGTTGATAAAATTAGCCTTTTTAGTAGAATTGTGCAAATGTATTATGCTATCATGCTTCATATCTATGTATATTGTGCTTCATATATAATAGATATATGCTTCTTAGGGCTAAATGGATTGCTTGACTACAACCATGCATCTTTAGCTTGTATATTTGTTTCCATGCGTGAACGAACTATACTTATAAAAGAACGTTTTCTCATTTGTGTTGTATGACATTGGGACATTTATGCCACCTAACATGCTGCTGAAACTTTTCTTTTTTCAGTCCACCCTTTTTCAGACGTGATTGAAGCTGAAAGGAAGTGTGTTCTGAAAAGTCACTTTGTTGCACTCAGTTTCAAATATGTAGTATAGCGATGAAGGACAGTGGAAGATGAATTTAATTTGTACAGAATCAAAAGTTGTAGTCTAGCAATGAAGGCGGTGGAAGATGACTTCCATTTGTATGGAAGCAAATTTGCAGTCCATTGTAAACCTAGCATCGCAAGAGAGAGTTGATAATGTAAATGTCCGTTTATTGGAAGCAGATTTCTAGTTATCTGGAAGCAGGTCCTATTTAGTTTGAAACATGTATGTGATTTTTCCTGGTGATGTTTTTTGGTTAGATGGAAACATACTCCTAATTTATTGCAAGAAAATCTCATGTCGAAGGACATAATCTTGTAATTAAAATATACCTTATGGTGCACACAATTTTCAATTAGATCAAAGCATAGTTTATTTGCAATGAAGCATTTTTTTCCTACACATGGAAACATAATATTATTTGGGGAACCAATTATTACATTAGACACGTATTTCATATGGAAGCAAAATTCAATTATACTTGCAGCATGCAAATCAAATCGAGGCTTGAAGCAACAACCCTCTATGCTGAAGCACACGGACACCAATTCCAAGAGGCTGGCGACATTAATGGAGCGTGTGTCACGGAATAAATTTACGTAAGCATGCAATCGGTTCCCAATTAACAGAAGGAACCTTGACGGAAACTGACGCGCGCGGACTGCTTAAGATCCTACGGTGGGTTTGCTTCCAATCCCGTGGGTGTACAATGGGTCCGATAGAAAGCAAAGAATCGGCATCAGATTCCTAGCAGTACCAAGTGTACAACAAAGACCGAGAAATTATCAAGTTTGCCATCCAGTCCGAGGATATCAGAAGACGTATTATCGTGGTCGGGCAATAGAGACATATCATCCAAGTTGCAAGCAAGTTTAGAATATATATTTATCGAATATCACTTAGTTAAAATATATATAGATACGTTATGATAATCCATCAATATAATATTCTTAGTGGAGTTCAAATATATGTTAGTTGATACCTATCTTATGACAATTAAGAAGGAAAAATAATTTTATTATCCATTCAATGATGAGTTGTTCACAAATAATATGTAACAAATAAAAGAGGCTACAAGATTACCGACCAGATGCTTGCCTCTCAGTGAGAATTTCTACATGTTCGTAGTGTTAGTGATGGCATATTGCCTATGATACTTAGGGGTATATATAATTATGATAAAAAAGACGATCTACCAGATTGGCGACCCGGTCTTTTGTTGTTTCATAGAAATTTTCTAATATATTTCTTGTTTCCGGTCTAGTGTTAATTCTAATGTATAAAATCGAGTTTAAAAAAATCAATGTGCCGACATATAACCATATGGGCCAAATGCTTAAAATAAGAAAAGGCTAATTAGGTGTTTGTATTTCCCTATTGACATTCAAAGAATGTGATATTGCCGGCATCCGTTGAGTTTTTCTATTAAACTGAGTTTTTGAATATTTGTGTCTCTTTTATTAATTTCTACTAAAATTTAAAATGAGATGCCTTTTGGCTATTTACGTATGCTCAAACTTGCACTCGTAATGTGTACACTCGACTACATATTGATCCTTGATACTTTATTTCATTATAATTTGAAATCATGAGAAAAAAATCACACTAAAGCTTGTTTTTAGCATCTAGCTAGCTAGACTTTTGTGTACATAATTTTTTATTGGAAGGGACCCGGCCCGGCTAGCTATTTTGCGCCTTTTTTCACGGACGGACCCGGCTAGCTAGCTATCTCGGGTACGTTTTTATTTCAGAACAGACCGATCTGTTATTCTTATAGCACGTATTCTCTACACAACAATTGATTTACATGTCTAGTTAATAACCGGAGTCCATGCCTCAAACTAAGGACGACACGTACCAAAACATATATAAGGCGTGTCAACCAGAACTACAAACTTACGTAAAATAATAATCTCTTATTAAATCATATAGCCATGGATTTTAAATCTAACAGTTAAAATAATTTAGATGATGTGGACCAATCTAATATCTCGAAACAACCTCTTATATTGCTTTTAGTATATAATAGAATAGATACACATTTCAACTAGAGATATGATAACTTTTTTTCCCACCATGAGCATATATTTTCTAAACTATATAATTCTTGACCACATAGAGGAACAACATTTTGACCACACATGAACATTTATTTCAAATATGCTAACAATTATCCTTATATAGGTGAATAAGTCTTATTTGCAATAGTATTTTTACTATATTAAAATTATTTTTTGAAAGAAAATAGAAATTATTTGGTTTTATTTATGAAAAGGAAACAAAGATGTTAGCGGCCCATGCTAAATATGGCCCATGTCCAAAAGCCTTCGGACGGAGAACCCTTATTGCAGGCTTAAAACAACCAATAGGAGCTCATCGTAGTATTCGTGAGGAAAAACCATACACAACCACAAAAATAAAATTACGTGGACAGAACAAGACTTGGTCCATTAGAGGCCATACCATATCCGACACTAAGTTTGCTCCCATTTAGCAAAAAATATTAATAATCTGTACCTCCCTAAAGACGCCTACCTTGTTGCCTGAGAGAGATATGTAGAGCTAATGGAGGACCATGTGAACAACGGTCAGGCCAACATCTGAGTTTCTTTGGCATGTGAGCTGGCGAAAGTGTTGTCGGTTGGTTACTACACCAAGTGGTCCACAACAAGCTTATCACTGCAAGTACCCTCTATCAAGAGTGAGGTGCTTCTATGTTCTAAAACACCTACCAGGGGCTCCTTGATCGATCGACTGGTCACATTTGCACTTGTTCCTGAGCAACTCTGCATACTGCGGTAACTTCCGCAACACGGGAACGTGTGTATGCAAGTGACTTGTGTCCCGATGCTTCATATTTCCATGCTTCTTATCAACCCTATTTTGCTCATCTGTTTCTCTTTTATCTCTCCATATAAATCTTGAGTTATTTATTCTATGCATGTTTGTTCGGTTGATAGTAATATCTAGGTGAAGAGAGCAATCATGTGTGAAGAGTGGTGGACATGAAGACTTGCTACATCCAACAATAGGAGGTAACTCGTGCTTTATAAAAATGGATCGGACATCTTAAATCGTATTCCCTGTGGTGCCAATAAAATTTATTACCAATTAAGTCGCATGGTTCATGTGTTCATCAGTGGGATGAGACATTTTCTTCCACATGTATTCCCCACCGGCCAGTGTGATGATATTAAGTGGTGGTTAGGTATGCCTTCCTCATTCTCTCCCTATTGAGAAGTTCAAACATCGTCGATTAAATCTGGGCTGTGTACCTCCTTGAAAGGACATACATCTCCTCTAGAATATTGTTTTTTGCGGGTATCCTCTGGCAGATTGTTGATCACAAAGCATATATTACCAATTGTTTGAGGAAGAGGAATGAGAGAGGTAAATCATGCTAAAATTCACTATTTTGGTAGAATATTATACATAAGAGTCTTGTGAGAAGACTACTAGAACTTTAATGTTCTAGGATTTCTTAGTATCTTGATACATACATGCAACTCTCATTCATGGTTAAAAAAACATTAATGTTCAAAAAGGCAAACAATCTGAATTAAGTCACATGATTATGTAAGTATTGTCAAGATCCATCTAAGTTATCCGACCTATGTTCAGTGTGTCTAGAATCCTCGTGATTACAACAAGGAGGTCAAAATGTGTTTTTTTATTTTAACTGCTTCTAGGGGAAAATGAACTTCCTATTATAGAAAGTCTAAGAAATCACACGGTAACTAGTCCTTCTGCCGCCACTATCAGAGCAACGCCATGGCCAGTTTGTGCAAAGGGACTAGGTTCCTCCCCAGCGTACAAACAAACAAGCCAAGATCTATCTACTAGATTGTAGCAACGAGTCGATGGAATAACTTACCCTCGAAGATTCCAAAGCGGTTAACGAGAGCGGATTCTCGTGGGTGATGTAGTCGTACTCTTTCCGATCTCAAGATCGTGTAGACGATCCTTCCAGCGTTCGCTCCAGGCGCCTCGCAATCGGTCACGTTCGGTACTGACGAAGACCTTCCTCTCCTTGTTCCAAGGCGGAGGTTGTAGCACTCTCCTCGCGATTCCGGCAAGACAACGGCGTGGTCTAAGTAGGGGAGATCCATGAGCCGCCTTAAGCCAGTGCGAGTATGGTGGATCTTATGAGAGAGGCTATTAGTGGTCTAGTAATTAGACACACCAATTAGAAGGCTCTAAACCAATTAGAAGCTCTAAACCAAAACGGCTCTAAACCGGAGATCTAGAGGTGAAACTTGTGTGTCTCTAGGAGGAGCCCTGCCCCTCCTTTTATGGGAGGAGGGTCCTTGGCGCGCCAGGGGAGGGAGTCCTCCCAACTCGGCCTAGTGGCCGGCTGGAGGAGTCCAACTCCTCCTCCGAGTTGGTTCCAACTCCTCTTGCTTGTTTCCCACAGTTTCTTGTTTTGGCGCTTGACTTTCAAAGCGGACATTTGACTTTTCTTTTAGGATTCAATTTAATCCTTTATTTGGGACAGCAAGAACACTTAGTACATGATGCAATCATTCAATGAGTAATGACACATTCATGTACCCTTCCCTGAGTGCTTGGACAATCCGAACCTTCTAGAACATTCCCGATGAAAACAGGAATCATTCCGAACTCAAACGGGACTTTCCTTATATGAATCTTATTCCGGACCATTCGGATCACCTCGTGATATCCGGATCCCATCCGAGACTCGAACAACATTCGGTCTCTTTCTCATAATACCATAACTACTCAAACAACGTCGAATCCTTAAGTGTGTCTCCCCTACGGTTCGTGAATTATGCGGACATGATCGAGACACTTCTCGAACAATAACCAATAGAGGAATCTGGAAATTCATATGGCTCCCACATATTTCTCGATTACTTTGCGATCGAATGAACCACTTACATACGATACCAATTTCCCTTTGTCTCACGATATGTTACTTATCCGAGGTTATGATCGCTTGTATCTCGCATACCTAGTTCAACCTCGTTCGATAAGTACTCTTTTCTCGTTCCCGTGATATGTGATCCCTTGTGACCAAGTCACATGTTTGCAAGCCAATTGGATGACATTCCACCGAGAGGGCCCAGAGTATATCTATCCGTCATGTGGATGGACAAATCCCACTCTTGATCCATGTGTTTCAACCAATACTTTCCGAACACTTAATGCCACCTTTATAGCCACCCAGTTACGGTGTGGTGTTTGATGTCATCAAAGCATCCATCCGGCAAAGGTGATATGCATGATCTCATGGTCTAAGGAATTAGGTTACTATGTATCAGAAAGCATATAGCAATTGAACTATTGAAATGACTTGATCTTTATACTACGCTTATCTATAGGAGTATGTCCATCACATCATTCTCCTGATGATATGATCATGTTGTTAATAACATCTCTATGTTCATGATCAGGAAACCATGATCATATATTAACCAACAAGCTAGTTTAACAAGAGGCTTTACTAGGGACTCTTATTTTAGTTTACAAATCACACAAGTATTAATGTTTCCGGTTAATACAATTATAGCATGGTATGTAAACATTTATCATAAGTGTGAAGATATGATAATAACCACTTTATTATTGCCTCTTGGGCATATCTCCAACAGTCTCCCACTTGCACCAGAGTCAATAATCTAGTTTCAAACCTTTGTGTATTCAACACCTATGGCTTTCCGGTGTTGTATGTACACGATTGCTAGTGGTCAACTCGATCTCCGGATCCGACACTTCGGTCGTGTGTAATTGCATGTGTTTGCGTCTCTCGCATCACTCATTCTTAATGAGATGGCTTTGTATACGTTTGGTCTTTCTGTGACCTTTAGCTCTTTGGGGTTAAAACATGTTGATAATATTGTCGCATAATATATCTTCATAGTATTATCCCATTGTGAACTACACCTAGTTTGATAACAAACTACTTGACACAAATGCCCTCTTTAGCTGCTATTATAGCAGTCATATACTTAGCCTTTTGTTGTAGTATCTGTCACAATGTCTTAACTTTGGAACTCATCCAAATCCATTATGGAACTTACTTTCCATTATATTGTGCCACCCTTAATTTAGATTGAGATAAACTTAATTTGCACTTTGTGACAAAACTAGTATCAATGTAGTACTTCTACAATGAACTAACCATCTATTTGTCACTTCTACAAACATTATATTCTTAGTTCTTCCAAAAGATCATAAGAATATCCTTACTATTGTCCAATGATCATCTTATGAATCATTCTGGTATATGCTCGTAACATTTAGAGCATAGGACATATCTGGATTTGTACACATCACAAAGATGATTGATATAAATACTCTTTGTGATCAAGTATCAATCTATACTTGAATTTTGTTTCACTTGCCAAATGTCAATACACTTGAATATATCATCAACATTGAACTTGTTCAATCCTTTCTGTGCGACAAGAACCTCTCTTATAGTTTCTATATTGAACTCATTCAATATCTTGTCTATGTACTTCTGGCACAACCATATTAGCGTCTATTGATGCCAAATATTTGGGTTTTGCCTAAGTCTTTCATCAGGATGAAATTCTTAATATGTGTTAATAAAAGATACATTATTTCCAATCAACAATATGTCTTCCACATAATGTATTAAAAACATATCTTAGCGCTCCCACTTAATTTCTTGCAAATGCAAGCATCTTCATTGTCTCTGATGAAATTAAACTCTTTTAACAGTTTCATCATAGTGAAGATTCCAACTCCGCTATGCTTACTTTAACCATTGAAGTTCGCATATCGTTTTTAGCATCCTTTGAATTAACAAAACCCTATGGACCGTGTTATGCACATGTCCTAGGTAACGATTCTATTAGAAGAACTTGTTTTGTTTATTCAACTACCATATAACAAATTATATGTAGTGGTTGCTACATTAATCCGTCTAGACTAAATATCACTATGACAGATCAAATCTTGTCATAGTCAACCTTTGAACATTGTTGTGAACTCTTTCCCAACATGTCGACTATTTCATAGATGTAAAACATCCATGTCTATTTCTTTATAGATCCAAACACAACTGTAAGGTCTTACACCTTTCTTGAGGGTCCTTCAAGTTCAAAACTTGATTTTTCGTGTATGGAACTATCACGGATTTTATGGCTTTCAAGCCATTAGACGGAGTCAGGGCCCATCATCGCTTCTTTGCATGTAGTCGGTTCATTATTCTCAAATAATGATTCAACCCTCAAATCTTGGTATTTGATTGTTTACCCGACCTACTTGTTTCAATAGGAACTTAGATCTCCGTGATCACAACCTTTGAGGCACGTGAGCCATGAGCATTGTTGCTGCCTCCGGAACACTTTTCGGTGCTGCGCAACTCTGCACATATAGCTAAGGTTCTTTCAACCTTATCAAAGTTCTATTGTCCTCCCACTTAACTTTTCACGAAAAATTCCTTCTTTAAAGAAACTTGACGTTCTAAGCGACAAACACTTTTGTCTCCGGTGTTATGGAGAAATACTTAACAAAGACAGATTCATCCGACTTTGGTTGCAAACATCTTTCTTATGTATAGCATACCAATGTTTAAGAAAGGACTACTTGGGTTTAATCCCAAACCATAACCTTATATGGTGTCATTTCAACGGATTATGATGAAGCTCTTTTCAGTGGAAAAACGGTAATCTCTAAAGCTTTTAATCTTTAAAATACAATGGCAATTTTATGAATTACACCTTTGATCTCACCATGTCAAACAAGGTTTAATTACATATCTCGAATGCTCCATACTCTTATGGTGTTTCGGGAAATTCAAATCCACTAACGATTCCTTAAATCTTAGGTATTATGCTAAACTCTGTAACTCAAATATCTTCCTTTATGATCTTTATCATAAACTGTTTATATTCTTGTTACAATGATTTTGCACTTCATCTTGAAAGTCTTTGAACTTTTCAAATGTTTCATACTTCACCCTTATTAAGTAAATATTCATATATTCACTCAAATTTTCGGAGAAAGCATATGAAGTTGAAATCCATCGCTCTTGACTACACATAATGGACTTCGTACAACAATATGTACAAATTCCAATAAGCTAGTCTTTCGTTCCCTTTTGGCCTATGAACGAAGTTTTAATTATCTCTAGGAAAGTTTCACAAGCGTCATTTGATCAAAATCAAAAGACTCCAAAATTCCATACATATGGAGTTTCTTCATGTTTTCTTTCCAATATAATTTAAACGGCGATGTCACTTCCTAAGTGATCTTTTCAATCAATTTGTCTTTCGACATCTTTAGCATTAGATTTATGGATGTGATTTTTCCAACGAGATTTGTGAATCATCCATCTTTTTATGGATTACGGCAATTATTTGAACAACCCTTTTGTTCTCATAACACCTGATAAAACAAATCTTGAAGGCAAGCTTTGATGTTTAACGAGCAACACAATAACCCTTTATTTGTTCTCGATGAACATCATCACATATTCTTTTGCTAATTACTTAGGCCACTGTAGTTCATGAATTCTGTTGTTTTGTATGACAATTCATACCAACAAATTCAGTATCAAATACTTAAGAACCTCATTGTTTAATAAGCAAAGAATATAGCCATAACATGTATATCATCTATATACTTAAATTGAACAATTCTAATCTTTTCTTTTCTGCCATATATTTATGAGATTCCATTTCAGTATTTCCTTTTCTATTTGAAAGAATCTATCAATATCAATAGTGGAGTCATACATATGACACATAGTCCAAAGCATGTATAGTTAAATACCAATATCTTTGGACTTGCACTTTGAAGTAGATCACCATCATCAAATGTTTGGTGTTCTTTCAAATTCCTTTATTTAGTAATCTTCTTGGTGTAGTAAACATTTTACCTACATCAAATATTCACCCTTATTATGGATTTATCCATGATCAAGCTACTTTTAGCTTGTAACGGTGAATCACAAGTATAATGTTGCTCTCCAAAACCTTTTGGAGGATTAGGACAACTAGTGTCTCCAACCCTTTTGCAAATTCTCATCAAATATGAGAACATGACTTTTGCCATATTATACTCTATCATGTTGCAACCAAAACTTTGTTTCAGATATCACAATATCTTCCACACATCATGGTTTTACAAACAACTCTTTGGATCCTAGATAACCTTGATATTAAGAGAATCCTTTGAATATCAAGAATCGTGGATACAAACATGATACTTATATACTAACATTGGAATTGTTACTCTTGTTTTAATACCAATTATTAAACTTCATGGAGTAACCGAACTTCTTGAAAGTTTGCAATAGGACTTTTAAACTTTAGATTAACACTTCAAAACAATACGATACCAGTTAAGTAAAGTAACTAACCAGAATTCTATAGCTCTATCATCTCAATTATAACTAAGCGCAAGGTGGTAAACGGATGCCAATGACTACAACAACTATGCAAATTCACTTTGATTTAGTTTATGATAAATTGAGTTCTAATTAATAATTAAATTAATCTAGGTGAACTCCCACTCAAAACAATATCCCTCACATTGTTTTAGTGATCACACGAACCAAATCCACCACATCAAAACCGATCATCACACGAGTTGATGTAGCTTCAATGGCGAACAATCCACATGTTCATCATATCTACTATATGACTCATGCTCTACCTTTTCGTAATCCGTGTTCGAGGCCATGTCGTACATGCTAGGCTCGTCAAGATCAAACCTTAGTTTCCGATGAGCAAATCTGGCTTGCTCACGTTGTATACACTTGCGTAATCTAACACACCCGATCATCACGTGGTGCTTCAAACAACAAGCTTTAGCAACGGTGCTAACTAAGGGTGAACACTTTAAGACTTGAAATTCATGTGCATGAAGGATCATCTTATAATGCTACGTAAATCTACTAAGCAATACAAGATGCATAAAGGATTAACATCACATGCAATTCATAATATGTGATATGATATGGCCTTTCTTCTTTGTGCTTCCGATCTCCATCTTCCAACACGAACATGATCTCCATCATCACGGCATTGCATCAAGGTCAATGACGCCTCTCCATGGTTGTTGTCCACCGCTTCAACTATTACAACTACTTTGAATAGACACGCGGGTCTTAACATAAATTAAAGACAACCATATGGCTCCCGCGGTTGCCAACTTACAATAAGGAACATTGCATACATCATATATAATCACAATCATGGCCATATCACATCACAAGACACCCCCAAAACAAAGTTAGACGCCTCTACTTTCTTTGCATATTTTACGCGGTTCGGGGCTTTCAATAAGTGTCGTTCTAACTTACGAACAAGAACCACAACATTGATACTAGCATTGTTGATCACCCGTTGTAAATTGGATCTTAACTATGCTAGGAGACAGCACCCATAAAGCCACTTATGCAATACAAGTTACATGTCAAGCGTGGAGCAAGTCTCATGAACGATGTCATGTAAGGTTAGCCGGCGCTTCATCCCAACATACCGCAAGATTCAAAGTACACAAGAAGTAATCGACAATAAAAGCATCAACGCACAATGACCATTGTGTTCTACTGTGCAATGATCTACATATAGACACGGCTCGATACCCTTCAGAGGGGTTCGTAGCATGGAAAACAAAAATTTTCTATCATACAAACAAACAAGCCAAGATCTATCTACTAGATTGTAGCAACGAGTCGATGGAATAACTTACCCTCGAAGATTCCAAAGCGGTTAACGAGGCGGATTCTCGTGGGTGATGTAGTCGTACTCTTTCGATCTCAAGATCGTAGACGATCCTTCCAGCGCCCGTTCGGCAGCTCCCTTGATCGGTCACGTTCGTTACTCGAAGACCTTCCTCTCCCTTGTTCCAAAGCAAATGGAGGTTGTAGCACTCTCCTCGCGATTCCGGCAACAACGGCGTGGTACCTAAGTAGAGGGAGATCCCGAGGCTTCGCCTTAAGCCGTGCAAGGTATGGTGGAGCTGATGAGAGAGGCTATTAGTGGTCTAGTAATTAGACACACCAATTAGAAGGCTCTAAACCAATTAGAAGGCTCTAAACCGCTGGCTAAAGCAATTAGAAGCTCTAAACCAAAACGGCTCTAAACCGGAGATCTAGAGGTGAAACTTGTGTGTCTCTAGGAGGAGCCCTGCCCCTCCTTTTATGGGAGGGAGGTCCTTGGCGCTCCAGGGGAGGGAGGGAGTCCCTCCCCAACTCGGCCTAGGGCTGGGCGCCGGCCTGGAGGAGTCCAACTCCTCCAAAGTTGGTTCCAACTCCTCTTGCTTGTTTCCACAGTTTCTTGTTTTGGGTTTGACTTTCAAAGCTGACATTTGACTTTCTGTTTTAGGATTCAATTTAATCCTTTATTTGGGACAGCAAGAACACTTAGTACATGATGCAATCATTCAATGAGTAATGACACATTCATGTACCCTTCCCCGAGTCTTGGGACAATCCGGAACCTTCTAGAACATTCCCTCGATGAAAACACGGAATCATTCCCGAACTCCAAACGGGACTTTCCTTATATGAATCTTATTCCGGACCATTCCGGATCACCTCGTGATATCCGGATCCCATCCGAGACTCGAACAACATTCGGTCTCTTTCTCATAATACCATAACTACTCAAACAACGTCAATCCTTAAGTGTGTCTCCCTACGGTTCGTGAATTATGCGGACATGATCGAGACACTTCTCAACAATAACCAATAGAGGAATCTGGAAATTCATATGGCTCTACATATTTCTACGATTACTTTGCGATCGAATGAACCACTTACATACGATACCAATTTCCCTTTGTCTCACGATATGTTACTTATCCGAGGTTATGATCGTCGGTATCTCCGCATACCTAGTTCAACCTCGTTCATCGATAAGTACTCTTTTCTCGTTCGTGATATGTGATCCCTTGTGACCAAGTCACATGCTTGCAAGCCAATTGGATGACATTCCACCGAGAGGGCCCAGTATATCTATCCGTCATGTGGATGGACAAATCCACTCTTGATCCATGTGTTTCAACCAATACTTTCCGAACACTTAATGCCACCTTTATAGCCACCCGATTACGGTGTGGTGTTTGATGTCATCAAAGCATCCATCCCAAGAAAGGTGATATGCATGATCTCATGGTCTAAGGAATTAGGTTACTATGTATCGTAAAGCATATAGCAATTGAACTATTGAAATGACTTGATCTTTATACTACGCTGATCTATAGGAGTATGTCCAGCACAGCATTCTCCTGATGATATGATCCTGTTGTTAATAACATCTCTATGTTCATGATCAGGAAACCATGATCATATATTAACCAACAAGCTAGTTTAACAAGAGGCTTTACTAGGGACTCTTATTTTAGTTTACAAATCACACAAGTATTAATGTTTCCGGTTAATACAATTATAGCATGGTATGTAAACATTTATCATAAGTGTGAAGATATGATAATAACCACTTTATTATTGCCTCTTGGGCATATCTCCAACACTTTTTTGTAACCCTCAGCACTATCCAGTTAGCCCCGGCCCTTGTGGCATGCATGTACCAGTTATGCAATCTTCGCATTTTTGTTGGAAGATTGTTTACCTCCTCAGGTTTGACGAGAGGTTTTCGTCTTGGTATTTGTATGCTACTTCACCACGGAAGAACTCTAATCGATAAGTATCTGGCAATACTCATACCTTGAGCAACGGCGTCTCCAGACAGTAACTACCTCGGATCATACCGCTTCGCCCCATATTTGCTCGACCCCACATTGGTTTGAGAAATCACCTTGAGAGGGGCGCAAGTCTGTTTTGCTTGTTCTCCGAGCTGGGCAATGATTTCGCTTGCATCGATCGCTCTTCGAGGCTTTTTGTGCCGCATGTGACTTGAGAATAGAACGCCATAGTCCGATGACAGCTTTGGCTCGGGTTGATGAAGATTCTTTAGCATTTTCAACACTTTGGCTTTTTCTTCTTTGGTGCCGGGGAACTCGCTCTTTCGTCGCCTCACTTAGCGACAAACATTGTCGCTTCCGCATCAACGATCGCCGCAGATCTCCTCTTCAAGACAGTCATAAGCTCGCTTGGGAGGAACCGTTGGTACTTTTGGAAGAGGCTCTTGTTTACGCTTCGCGATCGCCTACGACGACAAGAGCGGTACGCTTACGCTTTTTATCCCGAGGCGGCGATGGCTCCCGGGCGATGGCTGCACCGAGATTGCTGAGGCGACGGAGCCGGTGAGGCGACGAAGACGGCCAAGGGCGGCGACGACCTCGGCGGAGACGGGTGATACGGCGCGAAGATGGCCTTGGCGTGTGATTTCAAGCACGATACAATCCTTCGCCATAGAATGGTGACGTTTTTGCGCCACCCATCACAATCATCCCTTCACTAGCGGTAGTGAAGATCCAAAACCTCAAAGGTGGGCATGATTTCATCCACGACAACAACAGAGCCCTCTGGAACCGGACGACGGTGGTAAGTTGGTGTGGGTCCAATTGGTAAGGCATAGCCGACCGCCACCTTCATTGATATGTTCACAACTTTGAGATGTATCTCGCAGCGTGTCATCTCTCGTGATATCATCCACTGGTAGCCAACAGAGCCATCGTCGGTGCATCATCGCATCGCCATTGTCATCACCCGGACCTCGGTGGAAGCCACACCGCTTTTTCGATTATTCGATAGGCCGGTAGCATCGAATGCGCAGTCTTCGAGATGGGCCGTAGTACTTTGCTCTTTAAGTGTGTTAATTTCATCTTGTTGTTGCTTTAATCGTTTTCAATTAAACGATTCGCTTCTTTTCCGACTTTCGCTTCAACTGCCGCCTGTCCTTACTCCTCGACGGCTTCTATCAGATATTTCTTCCTCTCTTGAAACCCACCTCCATGATTGGGAGCCTATTGTGCCTCGTGTTCGCCCATCATGTTCCTTATTTCCAAGGGCGAGTGTGAGCTCATCATTCTCTCTATCGGGAATGAAGTCCCCATCTTTAACAGCCTTTACCGCTTTCGATCCTCTCGATTGGCAAGGGTCTTCTTTATGTCGATGTTATATATACACCTCCTTCCGAGTCCAACGTGCCCATGCCCGTAAAACCAATTCCTTGCATGTTCTACCCAATCGCCCCTCTTGGGTGATCTTTTTATCACGCAGCCTCGCTCAAGTTTCTCCCAATTAGGAATGCCAACCAGAGCCACCTTGCCCAATAGTATGGTGATACTTCTTCTTAGCAAGATTCAGCTTATTCGTTTTACATTTTCTTAGCTTTTTCTGATTTCTTGTATTCCACAAACTCATCCCGTAATGGTTTTATCTTCTCAAACTGAATATTCTTGAAATCGAGTCTTCTTTTCACGACATAGTCAAGGTGCAATCTTTTCTTCCAGGTGAAACATCGGGCCATCTTCTTCAAAGCCCACTCGACCTTAGCCTCCATGGCTCTCCCATGTTGTAAGGCGTCCTCAATCGGATCCTCCGCATTTGGATCCAGCTCTATCTTCGTAGTTTGAAATTAACCATGAGCCTCTTCCACAAGAAATCTTTGGCGTGGTTAGGGACAAATAAACATGTTCCTCTTCATCCGCATTAACAGGCCTATTCCAATTTCTAATGGTGATCGATTAAGTCCCTAACGACATTCGCATTGTGCCACAAATTTGGTTACGATAACTTCGGAGCCGGTCTGCCGTCTTCGCCGACATCTTCGATCATGAACCTCTCATGGTCTTGCAACTTTTGGTTGGGCCTCGCTCTTTTTTCAAGAGATTCCTTCGATCCGAGGGCTAAAGAAGAAAGATCATCACTATTTCTATATAGATAGCGATGATTAATTAATGAATTGATTTATATTACATGCACCTCGGAGCGGTCGTCTTCGATTACACAAGGCATCGCTTTCTCCTCGGAAGGCAAAACCTTCAACCTCAAACAAGTTGTCTACTCCGTAAAAGAGGATCACCTCACCGAGTTGTTCGTAAACGTTGATACATCTAAATTATCTTCCCACGGAACACACCTTGGATCAACTCTTCCTTTTCTTCGCCTCGACGGTGGGTCCATATTTTCCGCATAGGTGGAAAACGAATAAGTCAAAGCGGCTAAAGGAGAAAGTTAAGTACGGTGTTGAGAGATATAAACCCTAATTCAGAAAACCCTAATATATACATACACAATAATAAAATGAAGAGAAAGGGAAACCGTGTAGTAGATAGGCACATCGTCGAACCCACATGCACCTAAGTTGCTTGAAAATGTGAATCGGTCAGGGCTACCCACAAGATCACCAATGGGCAAATAAGACCAATAATACCAAACTAATTAATAAACCTAATAATACCTAACTAATAATAAACCTAATAATCCAAACACCAAAAAGAAAGGGAAACAATCAACACATGGCATCGATGCAATGCTCAAGCAAGTATGATGATATGAAAAGTTAATTTTCATTGGAATGTAACCCTAAGAAATGCTCGACGATTTAATCGGGGTTCCGAGGGGTGAAAACCCTAACTCGGAGAAACTCCTAACATGAGAGGGGTGGATTTGTTCTTCTAATTAAACTTGTAATTTAAGTTGTTCAACAATGCATGATTATAGCTTAGATAGCTAGGTTTCATTTTTATGAACATTTTGATATATTATTCATATTTTTATGACTTATAGATTAAAAGTTATTGAATTTATAAGATTATAATTATTTCTGAAATTATTAAAAGCTGGTTACACTTTTTACACCGCAGTATATCTAGCCACAATGACCTCGGCGGGGGCCGGAGCCACCTCAAGAGCCACACAAGCAAAAGTGGTTTAGGGGCATTTTTCACTCCTGGGGCTAGCTGAGATCGACATGTGGGCCAGAGGCCACATAGGAAAGCCATGCAGGCAAAGTGGCTCCCTGGCTGGGTCGCGCTGATGCACGGGTGACGTCACGCCGGCGGTGGCTTGCAGGACGGTGATGGGGAACGGCGTTAGGGGGCGATCTAGGGCGCGTGCGTGCGCGCGTTAGAGAGAGGAGGTTGAGGCGAGCCAAAGAGTAGCGGCGCCGCCTCCAAAAGGTCACCGGAGAGAGAGCACGACGACGGTGAGCGGCGGTGGTGGCAGGTGGTCGACGGGGAGGATGAACCAGAGCGAGAGGGGGCGAGAGAGAGGGTCCACGAGGACCAGCAGCTCACCAGGTGTGCGGTGGTGGTGTCGGGGAGGCGAGGCGAGGTCGGGAGCCGACGAATCGACGGCGGCGATCGTCGGGCTCGAGGGTCGTTGGCGACGATTGGGAGCGAGCGGGGCCGATTCCTTCAGGGAGAAGCCTCGGGGCGACGAGGCGAAGCTTCCTGCACGCTTGGCTGGGCGAGGGGCGGCCGGTAGGGCGTGCACGGCGGGCAGTTCGGCAGCTGGCGTCGCGAGAAGAGAAGAGGAGGGAGATGGAAGAAGAAGAGGAGGAGCACCCTATAACCAAAGGACCTTTTGTCCGGTTGGTGGCTCCAACCGACTAGAAGGATACGTCCCATTGGAGCCACCAACCGGGACCTATACTCCAAAATTTTCAGCAGACCAAGGGTTGGCGCGCAGGGGGTCTTTAGAGCAAGTCCAGCAGTTCCCCTAAAATATGTCCCCTATATCTTAAAATTTTGGACTCCCCTAAAATTATTCTCCCCTAAAAGTTTTCCAACTCCAGCAGTTCCCCTAAAACATCTCCCTTATTCTATATTTTAAGATTTTTCTATAACTACCATTTGAAACCCAACGGCTATTTTTTAACGGCTAGTTTTTTAACGGCTCGATTTCCAACGGCTAGTTTTCAGATCTATATATACTTACCATCTCTCATATCTCTCACAACATTCTTGATTCTGCCTCCTCCTCTACTTCCCTTTCACCATCTCTCTTGCATATCTCGAACACGAAATGAGTCACCGCAAAAGCTTGGCACGACAGTTTTGCGAAGACTCCTCGTCCGAAGACGAGGAACTCATGATGGTTGCGGTATTAACCGAGGAAGAACATGCGCGGTTAGATGCTCCATGCCATCGAGGTTCACTTCCCGGACGTCAGTCACTTCAGCGTGAATTTGCGGAACGCTTTCAGTGTCTCCACAAGGATTATTTTGCAGAGAATTGTACCTTCAACGCAAGGATGTTTCGCAGAAGGTATGTAACCGATGTAATTTTTAATATTGAGCATACTAGTCGCCCTTCATGTCTCATTTAAGTTTTTCATCACAGGTTTAGAATGCATCGTCCTCTTTTTCTGAGAATAGCAACAGCTCTAGAGGCACATGATAGTTATTTTTCCATGAGAAGAAATTGTCTTTGGTGTTCCCGGTTTACATCCATATCAAAAGTTGACCTCAGATTCAGAATTCTAGCTTACGGATATCGGTGATCTTACCGATGAGTATTGTCGTAGCAAAATCCACCGCTTAGAAAACCTTAGAAGATTTGTGCGTGCGTGATCGATGTGTTTGGTGATTCAGATTGAGATCTCCAAATGCTGAAGATACGCTAGATTACTTGCAATTGGAGAGCAAAGGGGTTTCTGGTATGCTTGAAGCATCGATCGCATGCATTGGCAAAGAAAAATTGCGAATGCACACAAAGGTTTTTTGTTGGGCATAATCGTACCCACAATCATTCTTGAAGTCTGTTGCTTCACCGATCTTTGGATATGGCATTCATTCTTGTTTACTGGATCTCATAATGATATAAATGTTCTTCATCGCTCAATTGTGTTTGCAAATTTAGCTGAAGGGCATGCTCCAGAAGTGAACTATACCATCAATGGCCACAACTACAACATGGGTTATTACCTTGCAGATGGTATATATCCGCAATGGGCAACATTCGTGAAGACAATTTCTAATCCAACAACTGAAAAGAACAAAAATTTCGCTCGATGTCAAGAAGCATGTCGAAAGGATATTGAACGAGCCTTTGGAGTTCTGCAAGCTCGTTTTGCTATTGTACGTGGACCAGCAATGTATTGGGATTTAGAGACACTCGGACAAGTCATGACAGCTTGTATCATCCTGCATAACATGATAGTAGAAGATGAGCGTGGAATCCATGTAGACTATCGCTTTGAGAACATGGGAGAACTAGTGACACCTTCTCACCAAGAGGCAGCTACATTGACTCAATTTCTTGAAGCTCACACTGAAATTCGAAACAAACAAGTTCATTGTCAGCGTCAAGTTGATCTAGTTGAGCATCTATGGCAGCTCCGTGGACAGATGTAGCTTCAATTTGTGGTAGTAATAATGTAGCCTATGTAAGGTTTAGATTATGTAAGCGATGCATGTATCATCATTTTCTACGTAATGCCAATAATGATTTTAAACTACACGTTCAATATTGAGTACATATTACAATAGGTAGTTTCAAATCCAAATGGTGGGAAGATAATACTGAGCACATATTACAACAAGTTGCGATGCCGTTTCATGATCTGGCTCTTCCTTATTTTGTAGAATTCTTGTTCTTCCTCCCCCATGCCACTAAAGTCCATGCTCATTATTCTGCTATCTTCCGCCGCCGTCATGCGTTCTTCTGCCATTCTCATGATTTGTATCTTTTCTTCTTCTAATGCAATCTTTTTTTCCTTTATTGCAAGTTTACCTTTTTCTTCTGCCAACCTTTCTTCTTCTCTATCTCCAACACTCTCTGCTTGTCCATTGCAATCATGAGCTCAAATCTCTCTTGTCTCTTTGACTCTCTAGTCTTCAAGATCTCACCAAATGAATCCATGGCAGTACTATTGGAAGAATTATTACCTCGTCGTAGTGCTTCTTTAGCCCGCTTGACACCAATTGGCCTTTTCGTGGGCACATCTTTGGAGGGAGATGTAGCTTCATCCTCGAACACACTAGCAGATGACGAACCTGGAGTATCAAGGGAGGATATCTTCTGTTTTTTCAGTTTCGGCCGAGATTTCCACTTCTCGGTGTCTTTCAACTTCTCAAAGCAATGCATCAATCCAAATGATTTATTGACATCACTAGCATACTTAGCAAGTGCTTGAGATAGCTGCAGTGATACATAAGCATTAGTACAACAAACATATGAACATATGCACCGATACATAAGCATTAGTACAAGCATATGTGTTACCTTATTGTCATGTGTCATCCCACTTTGGTTTCTATTCAGAACCTGATCATAACATGCAGAAAACTTATTCACTTGTTCTTGAATAACGGCCCAACGATGTTGAAGAGAACCTTGTGTTCTATCCGAGTCTTCAGTCTTGTTGGCATGGAAGTAAGCATTTATTCTTTTCCAATAACAATCACGAGATTGGTCGACTCCTATGATGGGATCTTGAGTTATCTCGAGGTATGCATCACACAAAGTCAAGTCTTCGGCCTTGCTAAAATTTTTTTGCCTCTTCGAAGCACTTGATTTCAGAGTGCTACCTTTCGAAACCCTTGCTTTTTTACCGCTTGCTTTTACAGGAGGGGTAGCTTCTTGACAATCTTCGAGATCAATGTGTTGTTCTTCATAACCTTCAAGATTGATGTGTTGTTCCCCATGCCCTTCAGGCCACAAATCATTCAATCCGGCATCACCATTCAAAAGATTGGTATAACTGTCCATTGCTGAAATCTAAAAAAACAAAGCAATCTTAAATTTCTGAAACAAACAGAAGCACAACAAGCCTGCACAACAAATTTCTGAAACAAAAATAAAGAAATCTCTGAAATCTGAAACAAAAACAAAGAAATCTCTGATTTTTTGAGACAAACAGCAGCACAACAAGCGATATTTGACCTGGCATCATATCGATATCTATAATTGGAGTCAAGATGTGGAGGCTAGCTAGCAGATGGCAAGTCAGAAGTGGAGATATATATGTACATGATCCATCATCCATCGCATACACTAAGCAGCTCCTCCACGCAAGTCAGAAGTGGAGATATATACGAACGTGCTATGCCCAGCGCCGCCAATCGCTCACATAGCGCAGCCCGCTCCGCCATCGCCTTCTGCGCGCCTCGTTCCCTCCTGTGGTACCATGAGCCCTCGCCATCCAAAGGTTGCCCGAAAGTGCCCTGCGAGAGACCCTCTCCCGTCATACCTTATCGCCAAGCCCAGCGCCCACACACATCCCATCCCATCCCTTCTCCTCTTCCCCTCCCTGGAATCTGAAGCTCGATTTGGGAAGGAAATCAATCTACAACTCGATTTGGGGTTGGAAATCAACCTCCCATCTCGATTTTGACCTCGAATCGGCGCTCGATTTGGAGAGGAAAGAAAGGAAGAAACAGAGAAGAGGAGACGTACCAGTGGTCGAGTTCGTGGCGGGAGGATTCTTCACGGGCCAGCGGTTGCTCGAGTCGAAGGATAGGGGAAGCCTCTGCCGCCCCGATCTGTAGGGGAGAAGGAGGGGTTGGGTAGGGGACGCCGATTTTTCGGGGAAGGTATCGGGGAACTGCTGGAACGATGTTTTTGCTTTTTTTCCCCTAAAAACGCTATCGGGGAGGGTATCGGGGAACTGCTGGACTTGCTCTTAGTCCTGGTTGGTGGCTCCAACCGGGACATATTCCCCTGTTTTCAAAAAAATTCAGGTATTTTCTCTCTGCTCCCGCCTTATTTTTTATTTTGGGGTTTAAATTTGTATTGTTTTTTAAATGATAATTAATTTGGAATTTAGAAAAACTTTAAACATAAAAAGTGTTTTGATTTGAATAAATAATTCAAAAATAATTTTCTGTTTTAAAAAATAATTAATGTAACCATTTAAAATATGAACCATTTACAATTAAAAATGAATTAACTTATATTTTTTTAATATCAATTTGGAATTTAGAAAAACTTTAAACATAAGAAGTGTATGGATTTGAATAAATAATTCAAAAACATATTCTATTTTTAAAAATAATTAATGTAACCTTTAAAATGAATTAACTTATATTTTTGAATATTAATTTGAATTTAGAAAAATTTAAACATAAAAGTGTTTGATTTAAATAAATAATTCAAAAACATTTTCTGTTTTAAAAATAATTAATGTAACCATTTAAAATATGAACCATTTACAATTCAAAATGAATTAACTTATATATTTTAATATCAATTTGGAATTTAGAAAACTTTAAACATAAAAGTGTATGGATTTGAATAAATAATCCAAAAAAATTTCTATTTTAAAAATAATTAATGTAACCTTTTAAATGAATTAACTTATATTTTTAAATATTAATTTGGAATTTAGAAAAACTTTAAACATAAAAAGTGTTTGGATTTAAATAAATAATTCAAAACCATTTTCTCCTGCAACATTGTTCTCCATACCAATGTCCACACACATGCATAATATGGGCACAACATCACAAACTATACCGTGATTCAGCACATGACATCGGTCATTTGGACCGAAAAAGCCATGAAACCTCGAACATGATAGGTCATTTTGTGAAGGTTTTTTCGAAACATGATCAATATACCAAATCTGGTATTTTTTCCTTTCAACTATATAACATAATATGACACCACGCGAAGGATTTTCATTGTTCGGATTTTTTTTGAATTTATTATGCCCGTTTTGAATTATCTGAATTTCTAACTATGGTCGAACCGGTGTGCATGAAGATAGGGGACGAGCATCGTTAGAACTTGCATTGGATCTCTGAAGAAACCACATATTGCGAGTCTAAAAATGATTTTTTCAAAAAAATCACGGGCGATATATCATGTACCTGTAGTACAAACCGAACCCACTACCTGCCGATTCGGCAGACATTTGTCCTTTTTACCCGGGATGGACGAAAAGGTTTGAGATGTACCGGTTGGGATATAGTCCATGTAAGGTGGTCTAGTATTTTAGGAAAATAGGACAGTAGCATTCTGAAACGGCATTTTGGTGGTTACTTCACAAAACGACCCGTTTTTTGCGCTCGGAAAATGGAAAAGGGCTTTTCCGTGCGAAAAAAAGGAAAACCTCCTCCGGCAACATTGTTCTCCATACCAATGTTCACACACATGCATAATATGGGCCCAACATCACAAACTATGCCGTGATTCAGCACATAACATCGGTTATTTGGACCGAAAGCCATGAAACCTCGAACATGATAGGTCATATTGTGAAGGTTTTTTCGAAACATGATCAATATACCAAGTCTGGTATTTTTCCTTTCAACTATGTAACATAATATGACACCACGCGAAGGATTTTATTGTTCGGATTTTTTTTGAATTTATTATGCCCGTTTTGAATTATCTGAATTTCTAACTATGGTCGAACCGGTGTGCATGAAGATAGGGGACGAGCATCGTTAGAACTTGCATTGGATCTCTGAAGAAACCACATATTGCGAGTCTAAAATGATTTTTCAAAAATCACGGGCGATAGATCATGTACCTGTAGTACAAACGGACCCACTTCCTGCCGATTCTAAGACATTTGTCCTTTTACCCGGATGGACGAAAAGGTTTGAGATGTACGGTTGGGAGATATTTTATGTAAGGTGGTCTAGTATTTTAGGAAAATGGGACGGTAGCATTGTGAAAGCGGCATTTTGGTGGTTACTTCACAAAGCGACCCGTTTTTTTGCTCGGAAAATGGAAAAGGGCTTTTCCGTGCGACAAAAGGAAAACTTCCTCTGCAACATTGTTCTCCATACCAATGTCCACACACATGCATAATATGGGCACAACATCACAAACTATGCCGTGATTCAAGACATAACATCGGTCATTTGGATGAAAGCCATGAAACCTCGAACATGATAGGTCATTTTGTGAAGGTTTTTTGAAACATGATCAATATACCAAGTCTGGTATTTTCCTTTCAACTATGTAACATAATATGGCACCAAGAAGGATTTTCATTGTTCGGATTTTTTTGAATTTATTATGCCTGTTTTGAATTATCCGAATTTCTAACTATGGTCGAACCGTGTGCATGAAGATAGGGGCGAGCATCGTTAGAACTTGCATTGGATCTCTGAAGAAACCACATATTGCGAGTCTAAAATCATTTTTCAAAAATCACAGGCGATAGATCATGTACTGTAGTACAAACGGACCCACTTCCTCCGATTCGGCAGACATTTGTCCTTTTACGGGATGGACGAAAAGGTTTGAGATGTACCGTTGGGAGATAGTCCATGTAAGGTGGTCTAGTATTTTAGGAAAATGGGACGGTAGCATTGTGAAACGGCATTTTGGTGGTTACTTCACAAAAGCGACCCGTTTTTGCTCGGAAAATGGAAAAGGGCTTTTCCGTGCGACAAAAAGGAAAACTTCCTCCTGCAACATTGTTCTCCATACCAATGTCCACACACATGCATAATATGGGCACAACATCACAAACTATGCCGTGATTCAGCACATAACATCGGTCATTTGGACCGAAAGCCATGAAACCTCGAACATGATAGGTCATTTTGTGAAGGTTTTTCGAAACATGATCAATATACCAAGTCTGGTATTTTTCCTTTCAACTATGTAACATAATATGACACCACCAAGGATTTTCATTGTTCGGATTTTTTTTGAATTTATTATGCCCGTTTTGAATTATCTGAATTTCTAACTATGGTCGAACCGGTGTGCATGAAGATAGGGGACGAGCATCGTTAGAACTTGCATTGGATCTTTGAAGAAACCACATATTGCGAGTCTAAAAATGATTTTTTCAAAAAATCACGGGCGATAGATCATGTACCTGTAGTACAAACCGGACCCACTTCCTGCCGATTCGGCAGACATTTGTCCTTTTTACCCGGGATGGACGAAAAGGTTTGAGATGTACCTGTTGGGAGATAGTCCATGTAAGGTGGTCTAGTATTTTAGGAAAATGGGACGGTAGCATTCTGAAACGGCATTTTGGTGGTTACTTCACAAAACGACCCGTTTTTTGCGCTCGGAAAATGGAAAAGGGCTTTTCCGTGCGACAAAAAGGAAAACTTCCTCCTGCAACATTGTTCTCCATACCAATGTCCACACACATGCATAATATGGGCACAACATCACAAACTATGCCGTGATTCAGCACATAACATCGGTCATTTGGACAGAAAGCCATGAAACCTCGAACATGATAGGTCATTTTGTGAAGGTTTTTTCGAAACATGATCAATATACCAAGTCTGGTATTTTTCCTTTCAACTATGTAACAAAATATGACACCAAGCGAAGGATTTTCATTGTTCGGATTTTTTTGAATTTATTATGCCCGTTTTGAATTATCTGAATTTCTAACTATGGTTGAACCGGTGTGCATGAAGATAGGGGACGAGCATCGTTAGAACTTGCATTGGATCTCTGAAGAAACCACATATTGCGAGTCTAAAAATGATTTTTTCAAAAAATCATGGGCGATAGATCATGTACCTGTAGTACAAATCGGACCCACTTCCTGCCGATTCGGAACATTTGTCCTTTTACCGGGATGGACGAAAAGGTTTGAGATGTACCGTTGGGAGATAGTCCATGTAAGGTGGTCTAGTATTTTAGGAAAATGGGGACAGTAGCATTGTGAAACGGCATTTTGGTGGTTACTTCACGAAACCACCGCTTTTTGCTCGGAAAATGGAAAAGGGCTTTTCCGTGCGACAAAAGGAAAACTTCCTCTGCAACATTGTTCTCCATACCAATGTCCACACACATGCATAATATGGGCACAACATCACAAACTATGCCGTGATTCAAGACATAACATCGGTCATTTGGACCGAAAAGCCATGAAACCTCGAACATGATAGGTCATTTTGTGACGGTTTTTCAAACATGATCATTGTTCAACACATTTAGTCCGGATGTAGTCACAAACCGACTAAAAATATTTTCCGCCATTTCCACCTCTTCCCGCCAAGTTTTCCCGCCTTTCCTTTCTACTAGAGCTTTTAGTCCGGATGTAGTCACTAACCGACTAAAGATATTCCGCCATTTCCCAAAGCTTCACGCCAAGTTTTCCGCCTTTCCTCTATATTTAGGGTGATCGTGTCATGGCTATCCACACATCCACACCTTCCTCTCTTAGAACAATGGACAACGCCCTCGGGCCATTCGACCCTCGAGGAGACCGAGGCGTGGCGCCTCAACTACCCTTGTCCGCCGGGCTACCGCCACCCGTTGGATCTTGACCGGAGGGTTCTGTCCCTCTGTCCCTCAAGGTTCCATGTGACCATCACAAACCACTTCTACCACGAGCTCACGCCAGCATCGGATGGATCCCAGTGGGATCCGACAACTGACACACGAAATGCCTTCTTCGCTAATAGGCGGGAAAGGGAGCTCGCCAGTACGAGGGTGATGGCCGCCACCGGTGAACCACAACAAAGTCGGCCGTAAATGCGTGGTGGGAGAACCGTACTATCATCAGTGATGCGCTACATCGCCGGAGACCATCTCGCCTCACGGTGCCCATGAGTCCACCCGCCACAGGCCCCACATCCTGTCCGGCGGTGGCATCGTCTTCCAGAGACCCTCTCCCACCGCCGTGAATCCGAGGCTGGAATGGCCCCGGTATATGCCATGGATGGGCTGAGGATCCCGAGTGGCGGTGGCGATGGCGATGATGATGACGGCGGCGATGAAGACCACAAGCTGCGTACTATAGGACTAGGCATGATTATGACTAAAGGGGGCTTTAGTCCCGAAGTGTTAGCTAGTCCCGGTTTGTCCCGGTTTTTAATATTAATAAATGTCTTAAGTGTTACCTAATAAATAGAGGGAAATTCCTATATAAAGAGAGGGTTCATATTTAGTCCTGGCTGGAGAAACCAACCGCGACTGAAGGGATTGCGCAGTGGGCCAGCAACACTAATAATAGGTGAGTGTCGACATTATGTCGTGCGGCTTATACCTTGTCGGATGGTGTCACCAACGGGACTAAAGATGAACCTTAGTCCGGTTGGAGACACCAACCGACTAAAGATGAGTCAAGACTAATAATAGGGGTGAGTGTCGACATTATGTCGTGAGTGTCGACATTATGCCGAGTTGCTTGTACTATAAATATGCATCCTTGTGAGTCCAGTCCTCCACCAGTTTGAGGCATCTCCAAGATGGTTTTAGAGAGAGGACACCACTACGGCCAGTTCGGGGAGATGCCGACGGCCAGTCCTCCGGCATCTCCGAGAAATCGTCAGAGGCACTCCTAATATGTGAAATTAGTTAGCTCAGGCGTATTGATCTAGTTAGTGAAGTTACAAGCTGCAAGATGGTTTTCGAGAAGGGACATCACTACGGCCAGTTTTAGGAGATGCCGACGAGCCTCCGGCATCTCCGAAACTGGTCATAGAGGCACTCCTAATATGTGAAATTAGTTAGCTCCGAGGCGCATTGATCTACTTAGTGAAGTTACAAGCTGCAAGATGGTTTTCGAGCGGGGACACCATCTGGCCAGTTTCGAGGAGATGCCGAGCCCAGATCCTCCGCATCTCCGAGAAACTGGTCATAGAGGCACTCCCTAATATGTGAAATTAGTTAGCTCCGAGGCGTATTGATCTAGTTAGTGAAGTTACAAGATGCAAGATGGTTTTCGAGAGCAGGGACACCACTACGACCAGTTTCAGAGAGATGCCGACGAAGCCTAGTCATCCGGCATCTCCAAGAAACTGGTCATAGAGGCACTCCCGGTCCAACCACAAAACGGGACTAACACTCAAGACATTTATTAATATTAAAAACTGAGACTACAAAACCGGGACTAAAGGCCACAAACCGCGAAAGATATCCTTCGGTCAAGCCACAAACCGCGAAAGACATGAACTAGAGTTACATAATATGAGCATGAACTTCTTGGCATATGTCATTCCTTATGACCGCTTCAGACGTAAGCATGGAGCATCTTCTTTACTTAACGGAATGCTTGGGTCAGTTTTCACTGTGAAGGGCGGAATTTCATCAAACTTATTATAATCTTCTGACATGTCTGTCTTGTCCTCGATTCCCACGATGTTTCTTTTCCCTAAAAGAACTATGTGACGCTTTGGCTCATCATATGATGTATTCGTTTGCATATTTTTCTTTTTTTTCGGTCCGAGGACATGTCCTTCACATATAAAACCCGAGACACATCATTGGCTAGGGCGAATGGTTCATCTCTATAACCAAGATTGTTGAGATCCACCGTTGTCATTCCGCATAACCGGTCTATCTTTACCCTTCCCCATTCAGGTTGACCCATTTGCAGCGAAACAAAGGGACCTTAAAAGAGACTCCATAGTCTAGTTCCCATATCTCCTCTATGTAACCATAATATGTGTCCTTTTGTCCATTCTCGTCTATTGCATCAAAGCGGACACCACTATTTTGCTTGGTGCTCTTTTTATCTTGGGCGATCGTGTAGAATGTATTCCCATTTATTTCAGACCCTTGGAAATTCAATACAGAGAAGATGGTGACGCTGCCAACAAGTATAGCTGATCTCCAACAGTGGTGTCATTCAAGAGATGTGTCCGCATCCAACCACCGAAAGACTTCATGTGTTCATCTGTAATCCATGATTCAGGCTTCCCCGGGTTTTTGGAGCGTACAATATTCTTGTGTTCCTCGATATACGGAGCTGCCAAGGTGGAATTATGTAGAACTGTGAGTTCAGCAGGGAGTTCAGGCTTCTTCCGGTGATCTGCCTCACCTTTGAAATGCTTGCCTTTCTTTCTTACGGGATGATTGGTCGGAAGAAATCGTCGATTCGCCAGGTACACAACCTTCTTGCATTTATGCAAATATGTACCTTCGGTCTTATCTAAACAGTGGGTGCATGCCTTATATCCTTTGTTTGTCTGTCCTGAAAGGTTACTAAGAGCAGGCCAATCATTGATGGTTACGAATAACAACCCTCGTAGATTAAATGGCTCCTGTTTGTTCTCATCCCACGCACGTACACCTGGTTTGCCCCACAACTGTAAGAGTTCTTCAACTAATGGCCTAAGGTACAATTCAATGTCGTTGCCCGGTTGCTTCGGGCCTTGGATGAGCACTGGAATCATAATGAACTTACGCTTCATGCACAACCAAGGAGGCAGGTTGTAGATACATAGAGTCACGGGCAGTCTTTGGATCGCAGCTGCTCCCCAAAAGGATTCATGCCATCCGTACTTAGACCAAACCATAAGTTCCTTGCGTCACCTGCAAAGTCTGGAAAGTCTCTCTCGATTTTTCTCCACTGTGACCCATCAGCAGGGTGTCTCAACTTCCCGTCTTTCTTACGGTCTTCTTTGTGCCATCGCAACAACCTGGCATGCTCTTTGTTTCTGAACATGCGTTTCAACCTTGGTATTATAGGAGCATACCACATAACCTTAGCAGGAACCCTCTTCCGGAGGGGCTCTCCCTCAACATCACCAGGGTCATCTCGTCTGATCTTATACCGCAACGCATTGCATACCGGGCATTTATCTAAATTCTCATACTCCTTACCGCGGTAGAGGATGCAGTCATTAATGCATGCATGTATCTTTTGCACATCTAATCCCAGAGGACAGAGAGTCTTCTTTTCTTCGTAGGTACTCTCGGGAAGTTCGTTATGTTTTGGAAACTTCGGCTTCATTATTTTCAGCATCTTTTCAAATGAGGAGTCAGTTAGACCACACTCTGCCTTCCATCGCAACAATTCCAGTGTGGTACCGAGCTTTGTGCTGCCATCTTTACAATTTGGGTACAATAATTTCTTGTGATCTTCTAACATGCCCTCTAACTTTGACTTCTCATTTTCTGTTTCACAGTCTCGCTTTGCATCAGAAATGACCCTACCAAGTTCATCAGCCGGCTCATCCGATGCCCGTTCTTCACCTCTTTCCTCTCCATTGTCTTCCATTGCAGTATCACTGTATTCAGGAAACATATGATGATAGTTGTTATCATCATCTTCTTCTTCACCATCTTCCAACATAACCCCTCTTTCCCCGTGCTTGGTCCAACAATTATAGTTGGGCATGAAATCTTTCAAAATCAGGTGGCCGCGAATGATTTTTGAGGAAGAGTACTCCTTGTTGTTCCGACATTGAACACATGGACAACGTATAAATCCATTCTCTTTGTTTGCCGTAGCCACATCGATAAATTTATCCACGCCTTTGATATACCCGGCTACCCGCCGGTCACCGTACATCCATTCCTGACCGTTCATCTGCATCATATAAGTAAGTTTATCAAAAAACAGGACATCATAAATAGTGAAATAACCAATTCACACCGACACATGAATTGTATCAATGACCTAGAAAATATAAGATTGCTAACCTCGATCGAGGGAAATAAAGAGGAGAAAGCTCAAGTGCGTCTCGAACACCTTCTATATTTTTGTTCTATGAGAAATTCAACGGGATTATTCACTCAAACATTTCAACAAACACCTTCAATGCATGCATGAGAAAAAACTAGCACACCCCCTCACACCTTCCACCATTCAAAAAACAGAGTGGAGGCAGAGGGGCTGGGCGTGCATTTATAGAGGGCAGGGTCTTTAGTCCGGTTGGAGCCAGCACCGGACTAAAGGTACACGCCACGTGGCTGTGGCCAAACCTTTAGTCGGTTGGTGGCTCCAACCGGCCGCATGCCCTTACCAACCGGGACGCATGCCCCCTGGCCTGCAGCCAGCGTGCCAGCATTAGTCCCGGTTGGTGGCGCAACCGGGACTAATGCTCCGAGGGGTCGCGAACGGATAGCCCTTTTTCCTCTAGTGGTAGTACATGTTGGTTGCTAGGGTTTAAAGTTTTGATTCTGCGAATACCCCGGTTCAGTCAAAATGGCCTATAACAATGTTTAGTAGAAAGATTTCTAAGTCAGTATTAATTTGACATATAATCCTAAGAGACAAACTGTGCCATACCATTTTTTCTCAAATGAACTTAAATTTAAATCCACGATCGATACATCTGGGTACTCACCATTTTGACCCAACGGCCATAATAGCTATTGGCGGGGTTGTCAATTGTGATAAACGTGTATCCATGCCACTGAAGGGTGTGATTCGTTTAGCTCCTATGGCCACAATGTTTTACGCTTTCACTATTCCGGAGCTTCTCCATTGGAATTTAAACCTAAGTCAAAATAATTCACATTGAAACCATGACCGCAAAACTAAAATTTCCTTCCACACCCTTGGGACCTCTCGAGGTAGTACAAACTGAAACGAACCATTCAGTACTACCTACCAGAATTCATCACTTAGCTAGGAGAAAACACCCAATATATATCTGACGACTTATGCGTCTACTCTTCAAATATAAAACAAGTGACTTCCAGAACTCGTCATATTTTCAGGTGTGATAGTTGGGCGTTACCATAGTCATTGTCTAGATGCTTGTACCAAGTCGGTGCAGGTTAGGATTAAGAGGCGCCAGGAATGGAAGTATTCCAAGAACTCACCGCCTCAGTATCAGGATCAGCAGAGACACCACAAAACTTCACATAACTTGGACTTGGATACGTTTTCATGCAAAGAGCCAGGATAGGAGAGTGAAGAATAACTAGGGTTGACAAATAGGTGGAAGGGAAACTACTACGCTAGCCATGGAGGACAGTGCTACGCCTCCTCCGTGGGATGGAAACTTTCCATTCCCCGGGTCCCCAGCTGTCCGATCGGGTTCGAGCGATGGTCAGATTTTCTTCCTGTCTCTCCATCCCGCTTTTGCTAAAAACAGTACCGCTTTTGCTATAAGTAGCTCCGCTGTTGCTACATGTAGCAGAAAACGGTTCGTTTTAGAAAAAAGAATAGATAGACTAGACCTCGCCGGAGACTATGTAGAAAAAATATTGTGCCAATGTAGTAAAAACAATTATGCTAATGTAGCAAAACCAACATCGCACTCGCCGAAGACTCTATAGGAAGACCTCGCTGGAGACATCGTAGCAGAAACTTTACGCTGTTGTAGCAGAACCACAAATTAGTGATACCAAACACAAATGTGCTAATGTAACAAACATTGACCTCGCGACATCGCCGAATACCTCATAGCAAAAACGTTGCGCTAATGTAGTAAAATCGAAGATCAATTGTAGCGAAACAATTTTATTAGTGTAAAAAACAAACTTTACCGGAGACATCATCGGTACTCTCGACGGAATTCATAGCCAAAATTTGTACAAATACATCGGTAGAAACATCATTGACCCAAGGTAGCAAAGCCATCTTTGGAAGCCTCCCGCCATTGGTATCAATGGTGTAAATCCAAGGTAGCAAAACCTAAGACCATTGATAGCAACACCATACAACGGTGATAGCCTCCCGCCGGGTCAGTGGGTGCCATGGCCCCGCCGGCCTCCGACGACCCCCACGGAGAGGGCATCCGTCGTCCATGAACCACGAAAGGAAATGAAAGGATGCTCAAGAGAGAAGGCCGCAAGCCAAGGAAGGGGTGCGCCGTCAGACACACTGGGCCATAGTGGGGGGAGGAGGGTCCGGGTCACAGCTGCAAAATCCCCACAGGGCACAGCGGCGGTAGCCATGGCGGCGTGCCAGGGAAGAAACCCATCGTGGAAACGGTGACGTGTTGCACGGCGATGGTCGAGGGCGGTGGTGGCTCACGGCCAGGACGGTAGCGGCATATGATGCTGGGCACGGGAGGTGGTCGCCAGGGAGAGACGTGGGCGGAGGTCAGCAACACGGGAGAGGAATCTGGGATGGCAGTGTCTTGCGGCGCGTCGGGAAGATGAAGTGGAAGAGAACATGGGTGGACCCGCTCTCTCTCTCCCTTCGCTTTAAAGCAAATGCAACGACCTTGGGGATACACTACTGGAGAATACTGATAGCAAAGCCATCTTTGGCATAGGCCCCTCTACCCGTCGGCGTAGCCCCAGAATCCCGTTGGTGTAGCCCCCTCTATCCGTCGGCGTAGTAAAGCCATCGGTGTATATAGCTACGCCGACGACTTTGTTGTTGCCATAGACCATATGGGTCCCACGTAGATGAGTAATGGTCCCACCTAGATTTTTCCAAAAAAAATCAAATTTTTTTAATTTTTTTCAATTGTATAACTCGTTAATTTGAAAAAAAAACATTTTTAATTCTAAGTATATTTAATCTCAAGTCAAATTGCACTCGTAGTCAAATATTCCGATCGGTCACGCATCCTAACACTACTTCAACCCCAGCACACATAACTTCTTCATTCTTTCCACATGAGCTTCCGACAAAAAAATAGAACTTGTTGTGAATACTATCTTATTAATCCTATTAACCATTGACTATAATGTTAGAAATATTTATTTTTTTACATTCCATACAATTATTTAAGTAAACAACAATGAATAATTAATAATAATATTGAATTGAAATAAAAAAATTATATTTATTTTGCCTTTTTCCATTTAATATTGAATAATTCAAATCTACAAATCCGTAAATCGTAATTTGACAAATAATATATCCAAATAGATAAGAAAAATGAGAGGAATACAAATATGATATTCCTATCATCTATTTAATTATGTATTGTATGTTTTTAACACCTAGACCAACCGAAACTATGTTAGGATTCATGAAACACCCCTTTTTTGCACTCAAAAAATAGAAAATGGCTTTTTGGTGCGAGAAAAAGAAACCTTGCATTGGATCTCTAATGAAATATCATATTTGTAAATATAAAAAATGATTTTTGTAAAAAATCATGAGCATCAGATCATGTACATGTAGTTTAAATCTGATTCACTTCCTGTCGATTTGGTAGGAATTTTTCTTTTTATCAGGGATGAACGGAAAGGTTTGAGATCTACCTGTTAGGATATTGTTCATGTAAGATGGTCTACTATTTTTAAATAATGTGGTTGTAGCATTTTAAAACTTTCATTTGGTGGTTTCTTCATAAAACACCCTATTTTTTGCACTAAAAAAATGAGAATGGCTTTTTGGTGCGACGAAAAAGAAAACTTTCTACTTCAACATTGTTTGTCATTCCATGATGTGCATGCATACACAATATGGGCACATTATTGCAAACTATGCCACGATTATGGCCATAACATTGGTTATTTGACCTGAAAGCCAAGAAACCTCGATTAAGATATGTCATTTTGTGAAGGTTTTTTAAAACACAATCAATATATCAAGTTTGGTATTATTCCTTGCAACTATGTCACATAATATGACACCACGTGAAGGTTTGTATTGTTTCGATTATTTTTTAATTTTTTATGTAATTTTTAAACTATCGTCAATCTTCCTAAATTAGCGGGCATGAAGATTCATAGCTCGGGGTCGAGCCTCGCTAAACTTACATTGGATCTCTGATGAAATAGCATATTGTGAACCTAAAAATATTTTTTTCAAAAAATCATGAGCTGATCATGTAACTGTAGTTCAAATCTGACTCACTTCCTGCCGATTCGGCTGGAATTTTTCTTTTTCACGAGAAGTGGACGAAAAGATATGAGATACCTGGTTTGTACATTGTCTATGCAAGGTGTACTAGTACTTTTGAAAAATGGGGCGGTACCATTTTTCATCTTTCATTTGGTGGTTGTTTTACAAAACACCATGATTCTTTGTACTCAGGAAATAAAAAATTGCTTTTTGGTACGATGAAAAGGAAACTTCCTCATGCAATATTGTTCGCCATCCCATGATATATATGCATGCCCAATATAGGAACATTATCGCGAACTATGCCGCGATTCTGACCATAACATTGGCCATTTGACCTGAAAGTCAGGAAACCTCAATTGAGAAAGGTTGTTTTGTGAAGATTTTTTAGACACAATCAATATATCAAGTTTGGTATTTTTTTGTAACTATGTCACATAATATAACATCAAGCGAAGATTTTGTATTGTTTCAATCGTGTTTAAATTTTGTATGTTCCTTTCAAACTATCGTCAAACTTTCTAAATTGACGGGCATGAAGATTTTTTACTCGGGGTTGAGCCTCGCTAAACTTGCATTTGATCTTGAAAAATAGATCTACTATTTTTTTAAAGGGGTGATACCATTTTTTAACTTTTATTTGGTGGTTGCTTCACAAAATACCCTGTTTTGCCTCCACCTTGCCAACGAGCCGCCCGCCCGCCCATCGGCTTCCATCTCCTTCCTTTAAGATGACTCGTCGGAGGCCTCCCAATTCCCAAACGTCGAATTTACCGGCAGCAGGCGGTCCCGGCGTCCCGGTTCTCCTACATCTCCGACCTTGACGCCCTCCTACCGGCCAACTTCTGTGTTGGAATGCATCTGTAGTAATGGACTGGCCGTGATGCCATAGACTCTCCGGCAGTCCTTCACCTTCTCACGCCGACAACACCACTTTTTATTCCACTGATTTTTAGCCTAGATCATTGTTTGTTCCACTGGTAGTATGAACAGGAGCAGGAGAACTGATTGAGGTACTATGTCGCTTGTTCTTTTCAAGAAATTACAGAGTTGGTCGTGTTGTTTATGATAAGGTTCCAGTTAGTAATGTGTACTTCTGATGCAGCAGTAAAATGAATTGATTTGAGACCACTGTGTAGATAGTTTACAACGTACTTATATTTTATACAAGCCTTGTATAGCTCTGGCAGTGAATCAAATATTACTAGGCTGACAAAATGAAGTGACTCAGTAGTAACTAGTAATTAAATTCACTATACTTGAAAATGTACATGCATCCTGTAGCTAATGAAATTTTAGGAAAATGTAATGGCAATTTTTTTTGCACCGAGCCAAAATTACCATATTTTATAATATATTCTCTTCTCCTGAATAATTGTGCTAGCCTGCCATTGCATAATGCTAAAAATGGTAAGAACCTTTTTAACCAATGGTTAACCATTTGTAACCCTAATATCCTAATGTTTAACCCACGTTGCTCCTTTACACAAAACGGTTTAGTATGTTAACCAAATCTCATAGTTACTTCTTTCCGCTGGCTCACGGCGATTACTCTAGAGAAGCAGATGGCCCTTAAGTCATGCACGACATAATTGGGTTTGAGAGAAAAATTCCACACAAAGGGGCGATTGGCTCTTCTCATTATATAGCAAGTTAGAAGATGCCTTGTAGTGCAAGGATGCAATCTAAACATACCTAAACCGAATAAACAAGAATTGGTAAGGGATTGCCTAAGTAAATGCGTTAATGAGGCTATACAAGAGTTGTACTCTAACATCCCCATCGGTCAATGCGTTGGGTGGACAAACCCATAGACTATACTGAAAGTCTAGGAAGAGTTGCATCGGAAGTCCCTTCATCATGATATGGTCCAACTGCTGAGAAGAAGGGACATGAAGCACACGAATCTGACCGGGAGACACCTTCTCCCTGACAAAATGGATGTCGATCTCGATATGCTTTGTGCGTCGATGTTGGACATGATTAGAGGCCATGTAAACATCAACAACATTGTCACATAAGACAATAGTCACAGCTCGGAGAGGATGACGAAGCTCTTGAAGTAACTGACACATCCAACAACACTCGTCGACGACATGAGCAACAACACGGTATTCCACCTCGGCACTGGAATGAGAGACTGTCACCTGTTTTTTAGATGACCACGACATGAGGTTATCTCCGAGATAAATGCAGTACACTGATGTAAAGCGTGAAGTGTCTGGGAAGCCCACCCAATCGGCGTCGGAGTAGGCCATGAGAGAGGTTGTTGGAGTAGCGTGCAGGCGAAGACCAAGATCCAAAGAACCCATGATGTAGCGTAGAATGTGCTCCACCGAGAGGCACATGCATTTACAAGCACGCTTGCTGAACTGCATGAGCGATGTCAGGACTTATCCTTGGAGACCAGGGTGTCCCACTTGTGGTTAGATCCTATGGCTCCACAAGTGTCCCAGTCAAGGAGACAGACGGAGGCCCATCTGGCTACAAGAAGGCCTAGAAGACTAACCGAGAAACTAGAAAACTTGGAGTACAAGATGTAGTAGTTAATGACTATGTTGTAATCCGTACTGTAGCAAGATAGGTTTATCCTTGTAAGCCCTAGGTCGTATGACTATATTAGCCCGGCCTTCGGGTAGCCTTTAGGGAAAGACACACAATGAACAATCGCAAAGGCGAACCTACCTTCAATCCTCTGTAACCTCCGGGTTTGCCGGTTATGGTGGATTAATAGTAGGAGTAGGATCCAAACCGTAGTCAGATCTAAACGTGTGTGCTCCCTGTCTCGGACATCCTAATCTCACACCCCCTTTATTTCCACGCCTTGAGGACCCCTTCATAGTGTATTTTTCATTAATACGGCGACATGTTATGGGTTCGGTTGTTGTGTATACAGTCAGACATACGATTCCTAAGTGTATGGACTTAATTTGGATCATGGTAGGCCAACAGAGTTTAATCTAGATTGGCAACTAGTAATAAATAGCAAAAGACCAGTGTACCCTTCTACAATTTAGGGAGGACGTGTACCGGAGAAAGCCTCTTCAAAATAAACATGGTCACAAACACAAATGACGGTCCACACCTTTCGTGACCTCGCAAAGACAATACAAACAAAATTGAAATGAACCATTCAATACTACCTACCAGAATTCACCAACTAGCTAGGACAAAACTCTCAATATAAATAAGACAAATTTTGCAAGTACTCCTCAGGGTGAAAAAAATGACTTCTGAACACATCATATGTGTTCAAGGGCGATTGTTGGGTTGGTAATCAGAGTCTTTGTGTGGATGCATGTATCATGTTGGTGCATATATTAGGATTAGGAGGTGTCAGGAATGAAACCACACCGAGTAACTATGGCCTAACTATCACGACCAAGGGACTCATCTTAAAAATACACAAAACTAGGGCAAGATGAGGGATCCATGTGAGTATCCAAGATCAGCCGAAGACGATAATGGGGATTGCGTGACAAATCGATGGAAAGGAAATGACGGTGCCATGGAATCTTGAAAGGGGGATGATTTTGACCTGCTCACTCATTATGAGGCGTAGTAACCGGCAAACCAAACAATACTCAAGAAGTTTTGTTAGACCAAGGTATGCACTAAGCAACCCCACCAGCAGAAGTGAATGAAGTAGATCAATCTAAGTGTTAATCAGATGGCGTTAAAGGCGTGTGCGGGAAAGGGTCTGATCATGCAAATGATGTTTCGTGTGATCAAAACAAAAACCTCCAATATAATAGAACAAAGCAACTAAATTAAGGATCTTATTTTAAGTGTCTCCATTCTTTGTTTTGTCCCTTTTTTAATAACTTTTGTACATCTCCAATATCTCAAACTCTTGACACTATGTTGTTACAAAGACCGTGTCCTTGATATCATCTTAAAATTATTTCACACATGCTTTAAATTAGGTCAGTCATGTGCGTCTGCAATGTCTCAAGCTCTTGACATTATATCATTACAAAATATTTTAATATTCTAAGGCATATCTCTCTTCTGGCCATGGTGACACCACCCCCGTTGGTCAGTGCAAAGTAAGTTGGGAGGAACTATGTCCCACAAAGTACCTTGAAGAGCTTAGCATTCTCAACTTAGATAATTTTTTGGTGGCTCTGAATTCACGCTGACTTGGCTTGCGTGGTCAATGACTCAAAGAATAGGATAGCCTTGGGCAAACCCTATAACCAAGATGATAGAAAACCTTTTGTGTCGGCCACAGAAGTCACTATTAGGGATAGTAAAAATGTTCGCATTCGGCTATCATCATGGCTAGATGGCACATGTCCTTTGGACATTGCACAAAGCATTTTTAAGTGGTTCTATTTTAATAAGATGTTGGCTAGGGAGGCAATTCCAAATATTCCATGGTCCAATTCAATCGACATGACTCAAAATAATGACATCCAAATTATGTAGCAAATCATTCTTGAAGGATTTTATTAGGAGTTGTGTATTTTCCTATTGTCTGCCTTTTACCATAGGGTTGGTGGTCATTTGGTGGAATTACTACTACCAGGCATAACACCGTGGTTATTTTCTTTTTCTTTGTTGTTCGGTTTCGTTGTTGTCTAGCCTTTCTAGATTTGAATAATGTATGTTTATAAGCATCAATCAATGCAGAAGCCAGGAGTTATCCTCCATTTCAAACTAAAATCTAGAAAATCCTTCCCCTCCAGAAAATGATCAGCAAGGTGAAGCCCCATGAAGTTATATATGGGGATATAATTGTTTGAAAGAAAATAACTAGTGGTCGGTAATATGAAGCTTAGTTGTAGATGTTCCATTTTGAAAGTATCATTTGTTCAACCCTTCGATCCAAGATTTGTTCCATTTGGGCGCCTTTGAAGTTTTTTTTGCATTGATTGCACTCCGAAAAAGAATTTGGACGCCTGATCGCCTCAGGAAAAGAATTCTCTGATCTTTGTGAGATTTATAATCGAGAGAAATATCAGTGCTACACTTGTTCTTCATGTTCCGTTATGGTTTTGAATAGGGAGATGTTTTACGTTGAGTTCACATTTTGGGGTATAATCCAATGGCAAGACACGGGTCAACTAATGGTTTGTTAACAACAATTATTCATCCTAGAACTCTTAACCGAAAAGATCTTTCTTCCTTGCTCATCCTTGTGACATCACAAATCAGGAACGGGCGGTATGCTAGAGTTTTTACGCACGTCTCCACGCTTTTGAACATCATTGTGTCCAAAATTAACGAAGAGGACTCAACCATGCGTCGGGAGGGCATGAAACATTTGAGTCATCATGACAAGATATTAGGTTTTTATGGGGCCCATTGAGGCAATGTTTTTCATGATGTGTCGTTCATTTTTGCCCATGTCTACTTAGTCTTGTTCCCCTTCTAATTCCTGAAATCATAAAGCTTTCAGATAGCGGTTTTTCTCCTGCGAGCACATCTCGAGGGGATAAACTGGAAAATCAAGAATGATTTCTTTTACTTTGTACATGTTTGTATATTTTACATGTCTGCAAAGTTTCATGAAGAAATGACCTATGTTGTTCTCTGAGAAGAAAATGCTCTAAATGCAATTTTTAACATGCATGTGTTAAATTTTCAAACCTTTTGCAAAATTAAAATATACATACTTCGGGCACACAATTCATTTACAAGCGGTGGATGGTCAATGGGGGAAGAGTGATCATCGAAATTCCTCTAGCCGAGTCCGAGATGTAGGCGACACCACATGCCCAAGTACTCTGAATCCGTGTGTGCCATTGCATGCTGGCTGCCAATTTCCATGGGTCATAGAGTGTTACTATTAACACTCTTGAGCTTCTTCATCGAACAAAACCTGTAGGGATCCTTCAGCCACAAATTAGTACTCCCTCTATTTCAAAATAGGATGCATATTGTTTTTGGTCAAAGTCATATTTTTAAAAATTTGACCAACTATATAGAAAAATGTGTTGATATTTATAATCCCTAATCAGTATTGTTTGAACTATTATAAAATATATCTTCATATGGTGTGTATTAGATATTGTAGATATGTTAGTAATTTTCTCTATATAGTTGGTCAAATTTTGAATTTATTGACTTTGATCAAAAATTATATGCGTCCTAATTTCGGATAGGGGGGGTATATCGGGCTAGAGACAGTTGGTTGAACTCGCAGCCTTGAAAGGAAGAACACAAATTAATTTGTACTACCTTCACTACAGGAAAACGATTTTTTACTGGGTATTAAAAATACACAGCAAAGGCCAAAATACACTCGGCAAACATTTGCTGTGTATTTACACTCGGTAAAGAGTTCACAGCGTACACCCCGCCGGTAAACACGACTTTGCCGAGTGTTTAACTCCCGGACACTCGGCAAATATCTATCAGCCGGACACTCGGTAAAATAATGCGTTCACGGCGCGTCCGCTGTAGACGGCGTCAAGCCTTTGCCGAGTGTACTGCCTGACATACACGGCAAATTACGCACTCTTTACCGAGTGTTTTTACTGGGACACACGGCAAATACTTACTCTTTGCCGAGCGTACTGCTTGCCATACACGGCAAATTACGCACTCTTTACCGAGTGTTTTTACTGTGATACACAGCAAATACTTGCTCTTTGCCGAGTGTCTCTTATGGCAATACACGGCATAGACTTACTCTTTGCCGAGTGTTTTGTCTGCCATACACGGCAAATTACGTACTCTTTGCCGAGTGTTTTTCCTGGGATACACGGCAAAGTCCACAAAAATTTGGCAGGTTCATGCTGTTTTTTATTGTACCCTGCATTTCAAAACAAATCTGGACAAACATAATTCAAGTGCACTAGTAAATCAAACATATATCACAGACATATATCACAGCAAGAATTCACATAATAGGTTCACAAGTGCACTAGTACATCAAACATGCATACAAAGTTCACAAGTTTAACAAACACTTGAATTCAAGTTCACATATCCATCAACACAACCAAGTGGCACACAAGTCCTCTAGCATGTGGTACATATATCTCCATCAACGACCATGTTCCGCCACAACATAGGCTTCCTTGATGTAATCCTACAAAGTGCAAAACACACAAGCATGAGTAAAATGATGCAATCTTACAAAGTTCAAACTACGATATATATAGCTATATGGTAAGATGATTCTAACAAACATATTTACATGATACTAATAAGGTAAATTTAGCACTAGCATAATTGTAATTTATTATCTATGTAGCTATATGGTAAGAATATTGACATGATTCTAACAAGGTATAGTTTTGCACAAGCAAATTCAAATTTGTTATCTATGTAGCTATATGGACTTGGTATGTATATGGTAAGATGATTCTCCGAAAAATATTGACATTTGATTCTAACAAGGGTATATTTGGAACAACCATAAAACTTGGTATCTATGTAGCTATATGGTAATGACTTGGTATAATTTGACACAAGATGTATACAAACAAGAAATTGACGAAGAGTGAGGGAACTCACAAAGTTGCCTCCTAATATTCGGGTTGTCCAGAGTCGGCACGCCAGTAGTGGCGAGTCACAGGCTTTCATCCTCCTGAGGGTCGGCTTGTTGTTGATCCGCCAAGGCATTCCTATAAAACATGGTAAACGGTTATGAGACGGTAAACATGTGATAATAAGATGGACTGAATAGATGCAACACGGCTTACAAATTGGAAGTTCATCAAGGCAAAGGAGGAAGAACAGAGGAGATGTGCCATTCGCAGAAGCTAAGAGCTGTAAATGCAATTTCGAAGGTAAGTTTTACAAGTTGAATGGAGTTAGCCATCCAGTCTTATGGGAAAAAACTCACATTAAATTGCATCATAGGCTTCAACCTAGCATGCATTGCCCGTTGTTGCTCAACCCACATCTCCTGCATTTGGAGAACCTTTTGCTCACCTCCTCTCGCTCGCGATCCTCCTCTATTTGAGCCTACATAGTGTTATCACAATTTCATCATCATCGTTATAATGCAAACATATAATCAATTATTGTATGATCAATGAAGAGGACCATACCGCATCCCGCTATACATGACTGTGAAGGTTGTGGGCGCTCTCTATCGCGAGCCCTTCCCACTACCGTAGAGTTGCCTCTTAGATGGAATGGAGATCTCAGGACGCAACCGTCGGCAACATATAATCGACCATTCTTCTTGCCGCCTCTCGCTAGCATAGCAACCTCGTGGTCGAAGGGCTCGTGAGCGGTTTGAGTTCTCGCCATGCACTCCTTGTACTTTGTCTCGTATTTTCCAACCCTCAGCTCGGATCCTAGGGTCATCCACTTTGACTTCCCTCCTCGGGTTTCTTCACCTCCCGGTAGAACAGAAATCGAAAGTGAGTGATGTCCTCGCTGTGTCAAGTTTCGCAAGAGAAAGAATTAAGATAAATAAAATATACAATCACACATATAGAATAAAGTGGTGGGAATAAATAAATTACGGATTGGCTCACCCTTTTCCGGATGACGCGTTGATGGTGAGGTTGCCTTACGGTGTGTTCCTTCACCCAACATATCACGCCGACGATCGCATCCATGTGAGCTTCCACATAGTCCTTGGATACCCACCGCAACCATCAACCGAAAGCATGGGCCCTTGGAGGCGATATCGAGGAGGCACCTTCATATACATGATATAAATTAATAGAGGAATGAAAGTAAACTATAGTCATGTGTGAAGTCCAAAAAAGCAAATATGCCTACCTTCAAGTATTGCTCACGTGTTAGAAGCCTTTTTCGGGCGCGCTTCTTTGGCATTGCAATCTTCTTCTCGTGCCCATACCAATTGGTCACGCAGTTCACGCGCGCATCATAGTGCATCTCGGGGATTAACTTCTTGGCTTTCTCGACCACCACCTTACATCCTTCTTCAAATGTACCCTCAGCCGGGGTAAAAAAATCCTGCAATGAAGCAAACCAAGAGAAGTCAAATTGTATTGCTCGATCAGAGTATATTATTGACTAATAGTGTGAACGAAACTTACCCAAAACTCGTTGACCACACGTTCAGCGGCAGAGCCATACTTGGAATCCTCCGCTTGTAATGATCCCATGTCCAAGCAGCTCCGGAACCATCCGCATCTTTACCAGCCAGAAAATATTCCGAATAAGACATCCAATGATGCCACCATAGGCGCTTTGGGCTTCGGGGTCCCAACCACCAAGCTCCTGCAAAATAGAAAGACAAGATCAATATGTTGAAAATGGAAAGACTAGATCAATATGTTGAAAAATGATAAGACAAGATCAATATGTTGAAAAATGGAAAGACAAGGTCAATATGTTGAAAAATAGAAAGATATAATCAAAACGTTGAACAATGGCAAGACAATATCAATATGTTGCACAATTTAGAACCACTTACGTCTTTCCAGTAGGTTTAAGTTGGATGTGCTTAAGTTCATATGGCCTATTGGGGAGCTTTGACACCCCACGCAAGAACACTTTCTCCTTCTTGGGCGGTGAAGCAAGTTCTGACTTCCCCACAAATCGCTCCTGCAGAATCTCATCCCCACTCTCCTCTTCCTCCTCACCCTCCACCTCCTCCTCCTCCTGTTGCCCATCCTCATCCTCCTGATCCTCCGGCTGCCCATCCTCATCCTCATGTTGTTGCTCCTCCTCCTCCTGTTCCTCCTCATCCTCCTGATCCTCCTCAACCAAGCCATGTGAGGAGCCGACCCCATCGTGATTGGGGGCACGAACAAAGTTGGTCATATCCAGATCCTCCCCCTCATCAGAATCAGCCTCGGGCATGCGACTAGAAAGGGCCACAGAACATGCACCACGGCCCCTACGTCGCGCCTCCCGCCCCTCTCATCCTCTAGTGGGTACATTCTTGACGCCAGGCTTAGTGGACCCGTACAACGTGCTCAATTTCAGCATGGTTCTCCCGCCTCTCCCACCTCTCCCGCCTCCTCCACCTCTCACACCTTTCCCACCGGCATGATTCAATCACCGCATTGACAAAAAATCTTGATTAGTACACATGATACAATGAGATGAACCATATTAAAAGACAATGAGTAAAGCATAAAAAAATTGTAAGCATATGCATCATAGAGTTATTACAAAATAGTCTAATTGTACAACCACGAGTACATAGGTTGCTAATTGTACAACAAGAGTTATTACAAAATAGGCTAATTTTACAATCACGGGACATAGAGTTGTTGCTAAAAATAGGCTAAGTTCAGATCCTGTCTTCAACATTGGGATCATATGTTGGATCATCATCATCATCGCAGCCACGTAGTTGCCACCATTCATCAATGAAGCCTAGAGGTGGACCTTTCGGATCGAAGGTCAAGCCCTTTATGGAACCTCTCAAGTAATACCGTGTCTTGTGGGTTCTCCACCACCTCAATTTCATCTTGTGAATTGTCTACTAACATGCCCTCATCTTCTTCCTCTGCATGGCGGTGTCCATATCCTCATCAATCGACATTTCAATAGTGAATTCCCCAGGAGGCCTTCTTCTTGGTAAAATTCTCCCTCATAAGTCTTGGGATCTATGCGGTGGCAATCATCTTTGTTTGGGGGGTGTATTTTACCATGCTTCGGTACCGCGAAGACAACATCCCATGCTTGTAGACGCTTCTTCGGGTTTTTGCATGGGTATGGGAGATAAAAAACTTGTGTGGCTTGACAAGCCAAAATATATACATCATCTCCCGCCTAAACCGAGTCTAGTGCAACTTCGCCCCACCCAATATCGTATTCGTCTCACTTTGGGTGGTCAAACCAATGGCATTTGAATATAACTGGTTGATGCTTGTAACCGATCCATAGTCAAGCTGGTATATTTCCTCGACCCTTCCATAGTAATGAAGTTTATCCTCCCCTTCAACCATGACTCCGCTATTTATTGTCTTCCGGTTGGCCCGATTCATGGTGTGTGAATGGGTATGGAAGCGGTACCCATTCACGTCATAAACATGTAATGTCTTGACGTAATACCTAAAACCTTTGGCGATTGGTTTCAAATCAGGCCTCATTCCAACATCTGTCATTCCTATATTGGAAGAATTAGGAGAAGTTTGATGTATTAGTTGTAGTACAAGTTCTACTTCTTATAATGTCAAGACTAGAAGCCAGGTTAGATGCAAAACTACCTTTTCCCCAAACCAGCCAACGAATCCACCATCACATCCATTATGGAAAAGTCAGAAGCTTCGCATCGAGGAGGCCTTGTCCGCTTCCAATATTGCCGAGTAAATTCTCTATGGCAAAGAGAAGGGAGGAGTTAGACAAGCTACCAACATATAGCCAAAACAATTAAGTGAGAACTTACGCGATGTATGGCTTCACTTCAGCGTTGGTCAAGATATACGAGTGAATAGTCGACCATTCGCCATACTTTAGCGACTTGTGCCACCACTAGCTTTGCCACCGAGGATGTGTAGATGCTAATCTCGGTAAATCTTGGGGTTGGCGGCATTGTAACGAACGAGTGGATTATGCATGCGAATATTTTCATCATAGTATTTTGTCGTGAAGTTTGACACCTCCTCGTTGAGGTATGCCTCGGCTATCGATGCTTCGATCTTGCATTTATTGCCGCACTTGGCACGAAGATGCTTTGTCTCTCTCTCGGGTGGATACTGCCAACGAAACTGCACATGGCCCCCCTTTTTGGCCTCTTCAGCGAGATGCAAGATCATATGTTGCATCGGATTAAAGAAGCCAGGCGGAAATATCTTCTCAAGCTTGCAAATCAACTCGGGTGCTTGTTCATGTAGCTTGTCAACCACTTCACGGTCTAATTCTTTAGCACAAACCTGGCAGAAGAAATAGCTCAACTCAGCGAGCACTCGCCAAATTTTTTCATCGACATAACCTCGAATCATCACCGGCATTATTCTCTCAATCCATACGTGATAGTCATGACTCTTCATTTCCCTATTCGCAACGATCCATATTCACTCCCTTTGCCCATTAGCTGCGTACCCATCAGAAAGAACAAGCTATCTAGTATCCAGGAATATTTCCCTCCGGGGCCTTGTAGGGCTGAATGGGGCCCGTGGCTTATGCCAACCTTTGGATCCGACTCGGAGGCTTCATATTTAAATCATCCTTTGGCACCAACGTTCTTGATCAATTCTAGCCTTGATGTTATCCTTCGCTTTCTCGTCTCCATTATTGTGCTCCGGAGGGCCTCGGCGATATTCTTTTCGCAGCATCACATCAATGTTATGGAAGTTCAAGATCCGAAAAGGGAGTTTCACAATGATGGAATGTGTGTCCACCGTGTGTCTCCATACCCTCAAAACCAGTCCCATTGGCATTGGGAATGAGAGCATCTAACTCGGCCTTGATTTGTACACCAGTCATCAAATGTGGTTTCGAGCGTGACAAACGCCTTTTTGAAACTAACAATGTCTCCCGAATTCATGATCCGTTCAAGGAAGGGTCGATGTTTGTCAAAGCAACAAGATTTGCCACCCTTGTCGAGCCACCGAAGTCACCGCTTTCAAGACCGTGGACAAGGCCACTTCCCATGTGTACTCCACCGCAGAACAAAGCACGTTGGTAGGTCATGCAGGATGTGTGGTACCAAACATACATATCAAAGTGCTTTTTGTTACGGCATCGTATGTCCGCACCCCATCCTTCCACGCATCAAATGATCATCCACCAAGGGTTCCATGTACACGCCATATTTTTCCCCGGTATTTTGGCCTGGGATTATCATTGACACGAACATGTGTTGTCTTTGCATGATACCGGGGGAGATTCATGGGAATAACAAACACGGGCCAACAACTGTATGTTGCGTACGTCATACCAAAGGGATTGAACCCATCATTGATATCCCAATTGCTACACCTCTCGTTCGCTTCCTTGGGGTACTTTTAGCGAAGTTCTTCCATGCTGAACCATCCGATGGATGTATCATCTTTTCTCGGATTACTTCTTTTGCCTAGTGTGGGCCATCTCATCTGGGCGCTTCCACGCTCATAAAGAGCCGTTGGATCCTTGGTATGAATGGAAGATACCGGGATCTTTTGGGCAACCCACCGCGCTTCGACCATCACCAAAGGTCAACCTCCATATACCTAGATGATTTGCACTTGACACAATATTTTGATTTCTCATGTTCTTTCCTAAATAACATGCATCCCTTTGGACAAGCGCCTATCTCGTCAGATGACATCTTAAGTCCGAGAGGATTTTGTTCGCCTCGTACATGGTCTTGGGCAACAAGTGACCTTTGCGGCATAAGGCTCCCAACAACGACTAAGAGATCATCAAAACCATCTCTACTCAAGTTTCTATCGCTCTTGAACGCCATTAGACGTGCAATGGCATCAAGTCGGGTCACCTCAATGTTAGCATGAAGGGGTTTCTGGTTCGCAAACAAAGTATCATAGTACTTTTGTGCTTTGCTCCGCCTCCCTGTGTATCCCCTACATCCGGATCTTCAAAGAACCGCATTATGAAGTCACCATGCATCGGTCAATCCCAAGATCAAATTCTCCCATGCCATGACTTTGTGTGCTCGCTCGCCTCATCAACATCATTTCTACGCTTTGATTTTGACTCGCCATGGAAATCCCAAGTGGTGTACATTGGCGTGAACCCATTTTGCAAAGGTGTTCACCCACTTGTGTCTTTGTCAATCGATTCTTGTTATGACAGATTTTACGGATGTAAAGCTCTACTAGTGCCATCAAACGCTGCTTCCAAGAACTTGTTGGTCTTTTCCTTCCATTCGTGGTCATTTTCGATCGAGTCGGCCATTGTACATCCAGTACACGATTCTCCATCCTCTACGAAGTACCAAAACAAGCATATAATGCATTTAATTTACAAATTTTTAGTCCATTTAATTCGAGCAAAATCATGTTTTACGGCATGCATCCACCTATATATCTCTCTAATAGGTAAAGGACCTAATCCCACCTGAAGATGTGTAGATTGGATATGTTCTCCATGCTGTACCCTGAACCAAGACAGAATTTGGCTTCCTCGCTGTTCTCCCGATACACGTTTCGGCAAAAAAGCCGAGAGGATGTGCATCCGGAGAACAACGGGGAGGCGCCACCAAAATCCAGTCTCGGAGCAGAGCAAAGCATGGAAAACATACCCAATCTACACATCCTCGGGTTGTCCAAAAACGTGGACAATCCGAAAGAGTTACGGCTATAAATATGCAATTTAATGCATATTTATTTATGTAGCTTCCGAACGGGAGACGCCTAGGTATCGTGGATCGACTTGGTTATCTAGACCAGAAATAAACCTACCCACATTAAGTACAAGAGACTTGAATGAATTTTACCCTTGAAGCGTGATCTAATCCGAGAAATATCCGAGATGCTCCTTGAAGAAGCCCTGCGACTCGGTCCCGTGTCAAACTCAAGCATTGCCTCGACGAAGCAGAGCTTTTGAAATCGAAATTTAAACACCCATGATTTTTTTGTCAAGGTAAATGCAATGCTATTGTACATATGTTAATACAATAGGCATGGAACAAAATATGCATTAATTAAACTCTCATTGGCTTACTATAATTAAACTCTATGTCATTGGCATGGAACAAAATATCATGTCATTGGCTTACTATAATTAAACTCTCGGTGTCATTGGCACGGAACAAAGTCTACATTAATTAATCCACTACACAAAATCATTGGCGGAAGCAAAATCGCATGAATTAATCAACTACCATGGTGGAGCTGGTTCTCTTCCCGATGGTGGAGCCCTCGGTGGTGCAAATCCAATGGGAGTTGGCGACACGGGAAAGATTGGTCGACGCAAAGGTCCACAAGGAGCAGGGCCACACGGCCGAGTAGAGGCCCAACGGCGTCCCATTGCGGGCGCTTAGGCCAGCAGCGGCGTGAGGGCTTACCCGGATCCATTGGGCGGCGGCCGGGTCAGGGAAGGGCAGCGTGGGCGTGAGGTCCGGAGCAGCGACGGCGGCAAGGTCGAGTCGAGGAGGAAGGCACGGCTGCGGTCCGAGCAGCAAGGCGGTGGCGGGTCGAGGAGGAAGGCGGAAGGCGCGGGAGTGGCCTGGCGGCGGCGGTCCGGAGTCACAAGGCGGCGTCCCCAAAGAGCAAGGGCGGTCCCCAGAAGGCGGGCGTGTGTAGAAGGGGCGGCAACGCAGACGTGAGAGGATGTGGGCGAGATAGAGCGAGCGAGCGTGCGTGTTTTTTTTACCTGTTTACGATTTGGACTTTGTGTACTCGTTCGATCTAGGGTTTGTCTTTACCGTATTCGTGTCTATGACACAAAGATACACACCGTCTGCATCGCAAAAAAAACAGACATAAATACAATTTATTTATCAAATCGTAAGTTCTTGCAATTTATTTTTAATAATATATTTTTAAAATTAATTCAAAAGGTATTGCACAAAATTTAAAATTTCGACATATTGTCGGTCTAGGCCAAGACCACGCTTTAATCGGCCTAGACCGCAACGACTCAGCAGCTAATGGCTGCCAACATGCAATCGGCTAGGAAACTGATTACTCCAATCGGTCACGCCAAGCCGATTGAAAAGTAATCGCCAACCCCAAACCGATTTAAAAGGCAACCCTGACGAAACAAACCACCGCATTGAGGAATAGATGACATGCACTCGGTCAAGATGACCAATTCGCCACTCGGTCAGGCCGAATGGAGCATTTGGCCAAGGTGGGCCCTGCTGCCACATCCAGGTCCTGAGGTATTCCGATGCCCCGAGCGGTTTGTCATGGAACCTCGATCTGCGGGTTCGGATCGCCTACCCCCTAGACATTCTTCCGATGGGGTAGCCGCATAGCTCTCTTGTTTTGTGTTTGTTTAGGTCATAGGATAATGTAAAACCATGTTGTTTCACAAGGTGGGGCACTATCCTACCCGGTTTCACCTAATGTGGACTTTCCCCTTATACAAGTTCGTAACCTTCGCTTAGGTTAGAGCGCATGCATGCGAGGGAGGACACATGCAAGCACACCCGAGACTAGTAGGTTTTGTATGTTTCAATATAGCACCACACTCTCATGCATGTGCTAGGGCCACATGCAGGTCCTTGAGGTATTCCTGCCCCTGAGCGGTTCTTTGTGGAACCCCGATCTGCGGGCCTCGGATCGCCTACCCCTAGACATTCTTCCCGACGGGGTAGCCCGGCATAACTCTCTCTTGTTTTGTGTTTGTTTAGGTCATAAGATAATGTAAAACCATGTTGGTTCACAAGGTGGGGCACTATCCTACCGGTTTCACCTAACAGGACTTTCCCCTTATACAAGTTCGTAACCTTCGCTTCTAGGTTAGGCGCATGCATGCGAGGAGGACACATGCAAGCACACCCGGAGACTAGTAGGTTTTGTATGTTTCAACATAGCACCACACTCTCATGCATGTGCTAGGGCCACATGCAGGTCCTTGAGGTATTCGATGCCCGAGCCGGTTTCTTTGTGGAACCCCGATGCGGGCCTCGGATCGCCTACCCTAGACATTCTTCCGACGGGGTATCCGGCATAACTCTCTCTTGTTTTGTGTTTGTTTAGGTCATAGGATAATGTAAAACCATGTTGTTTCACAAGGTGGGGCACTATCCTACCGGTTTCACCTAATGGGGACTTTCCCCTTATACAAGTTCGTAACCTTCGCTTCTAGGTTAGAGCGCATGCATGCGAGGAGGACACATGCAAGCACACCCGGAGACTAGTAGGTTTTGTATGTTTCAACATAGCACCACACTCTCATGCATGTGCTAGGGCCACATGCAGGTCCTTGAGGTATTCGATGCCGGGCCTTGGTTCTTTGCGGAACCCCGATCTGCGGGCCTCGGATCGCCTACCCCCTAGACATTCTTCCGATGGGGTAGCCCATAGCTCTCTCTTGTTTTGTGTTTGTTTAGGTCATAGGATAATGTAAAACCATGTTGTTTCACAAGGTGGGGCACTATCCTACCCGGTTTCACCGGAACAGGGACTTTCCCCCTTATACAAGTTCAAAACCTTCGCATCTAGGTTAGAGCGCATGCATGCGAGGGAGGACACATGCAAGCACACCCGGAGACTAGTAGGTTTTGTATGTTTCAACATAGCACCACACTCTCATGCATGTGCTAGGGCCACATGCAGGTCCTTGAGGTATTCTGATGCCCCGGAGCGCGGTTTGCTGCGGAACCCTGATCTGCGGGCCTCGGATCGTCTACCCCCCTAGACATTCTTCTGACGTGGGTAGCCCGGCATAACTCTCTCTTGTTTTGTGTTTGTTTAGGTCATAGGATAATGTAAAACCATGTTGGTTCACAAGGTGGGGCACTATCCTACCCGGTTTCACCGGAACAGGGACTTTCCCCCTTATACAAGTTCAGAACCTTCGCTTCTAGGTTAGAGCGCATGCATGCGAGGGAGGACACATGCAAGCACACCCGGAGACTAGTAGGTTTTGTATGTTTCAACATAGCACCACACTCTCATGCATGTGCTAGGGCCACATGCAGGTCCTTGAGGTATTCCGATGCCCCGGAGAGCGGTTTCTTTGTGGAACCACGATGCGGGCCTCGGATCGTCACCCTAGACATTCTTCCCGACGGGGTAGACATAACTCTCTCTTGTTTTGTGTTTGTTTAGGTCATAGGATAATGTAAAACCATGTTGTTTCACAAGGTGGGGCACTATCCTACCCGGTTTCACCGGAACAGGGACTTTACCCCTTATACAAGTTCAGAACCTTCGCTTCTAGGTTAGAGCGCATGCATGTGAGGGAGGACACATGCAAGCACACCCGGAGACTAGTAGGTTTTGTATGTTTCAACATAGCACCACACTCTCATGCATGTGCTAGGGCCACATGCAGGTCCTTGAGGTATTCCGATGCCCCGGAGAGCGGTTTGCTGCGGAACCCTGATCTGCTGCCTCGGATCGCCTACCCCTAGACATTCTTCCGATGGGGTAGCCCGCATAGCTCTCTCTTGTTTTGTGTTTGTTTAGGTCATAGGATAATGTAAAACCATGTTGTTTCACAAGGTGGGCACTATCCTACCCGGTTTCACCTAACAGGACTTTCCCCTTATACAAGTTCGTAACCTTCATCTAGGTTAGAGCGCATGCATGCGAGGAGGACACATGCAAGCACACCCGGAGACTAGTAGGTTTTGTATGTTTCAACATAGCACACTCTCATGCATGTGCTAGGGCCACATGCAGGTCCTTGAGGTATTCCGATGCCGGGCGCGGTTTCTGCGGAACCACGATCTGCTGGCCTCGGATCGCCTACCCCCTAGACATTCTTCCGATGGGGTAGCCCGCATAGCTCTCTCTTGTTTTGTGTTTGTTTAGGTCATAGGATAATGTAAAACCATGTTGTTTCACAAGGTGGGGCACTATCCTACCGGTTTCACCTAATAGGGACTTTACCGCTTATACAAGTTCGTAACCTTCAAGATCTAGGTTAGAGCGCATGCATGCGAGGAGGACACATGCAAGCACACCCGGAGACTAGTAGGTTTTGTATGTTTCAACATAGCACCACACTCTCATGCATGTGCTAGGGCCACATGCAGGTCCTTGAGGTATTCCGGGCCCCGAGCGGTTTGTTGCGGAACCCTGATATGCGGGCCTCGGATCGTCTACCCCCCTAGACATTCTTCTGATGGGGGTAGCCCGGCATAACTCTCTCTTGTTTTGTGTTTGTTTAGGTCATAGGATAATGTAAAACCATGTTGTTTCACAAGGTGGGGCACTATCCTACCCGGTTTCACCGAAACAGGGACTTCCCCCTTATACAAGTTCAGAACCTTCGCTTCTAGGTTAGAGCGCATGCATGCGAGGGAGGACACATGCAAGCTGAAGGGAATATGCCCGAGAGGCAATAATAAAGTGGTTATTATCATATTCCATATTTATGATAAATGTTTATTTTGCATGCTATAATTGTATTAATACGGAAACGTTAATACATGTGTGTTTAATAAACAAAAAGAAAGTTCCTAGTTATGCCTCTCTTATAAACTAGCTCGTTGATTAACAAGATGATCAAGGTTTCCTGATCATGGACATTGGATGTTGTTAATAACGGGGTCACAACATTAGTGTAATGGTGTGATGAACATTCATCCAAGTATAGCATTACGATCAAAGTCATTGAGTTTATATTGCTATAACAACTTACGAAGTGATCCTAATCCTTAGACCATGAGATCATGTCAATCACTAACACCTAAGAGTTTCTTGATAACATCAAACGTCACACCGTAATGTGGTGATTATAAAGATGGGTTCGTAACTAATAAAGTGTTATGTTGAGGCCCATGGATCGAGAGTGGAATTTGTTCATCCCGACGGATAGATATACTGGCCCTCTCGGTGATATCACATTGATTAGCTTGCAAGCAAGTGATTTGATCACTAGAATGTTATATCAGGGAACGAGAAAAGAGTGCATGTCGGTAACGAGATTAAACTAGGTATGGAGATACCGATGATCGAATCTCGGACATGTAATATATCGAAACAAAAGGATTAAGATACTAGCGTAAAGGTTCCGACGATCACAAGAAAGTCATCGTTGAATGTGGGAGTCAAGATGGGTCTCCAGATCCCGCTTCTGATTATTGATTCGAGAGGGGTCTCGATCATGTCCGCATTATTCACGAACCGCAGGGTGACACACTTAAGAGACACCGACATCCAATTGGAGCAAAAGTTTCATGCCGAAAAGAAAAGGAAAGCAGGAATTTATTTCACTAGACACCAAACTGCTTTCTGAAATTGTCAAACCGGTTCTCGCATGTGAAATGGAATACTAGCAGGGTTTTATGTGAATGTTTGTTAATTAAAGTAATTAACAAAATTCTGAATAAATAAATAAAAGAGTTTTATTTAATGAGAGCTTGCATTAAATTTGGTGGAAATTTAATGCATGTGAGTGGATTTATGAGTGGAGGCTTTTTAATGGGAGTGGAGGCTTTTCATTTTGAGTGGGAGCTCCACCACATGAATGTGGAAGAGGTGGGGCAGCCCCATGGCTGGGCGCATGGCCCCTTGGGTGCCCCCTCTCCCTATAAAAGGCCCCTCTCCTCCTCTCACACCACACCTCCTCGTGAAGGATCTCTCTCCTCTAGAATTTATCCCCATGGTCTCGACTAGCGAGATACATGTTCCCGGTGGCTTTTCGAAGAAAGAGTTGTGCTTCCGCTGCATCGCTGGAGCGAGGAGGCGGAGGTTGCTCGGTGCCTCGAACGCAAGTGTGCACGGATGCGCCGATGTTTTATGCGCTTAGGACTTCCTCTCGATCTTGAGATCGGCAAGAGATCGTTTACATCAACCACGAGTTTGGACTCGTTAAGCTTTGTCGGTCTTCAAGGGTATGTTCTCTACGGATATACATCCGCCTTGTTTGTATCTAGTAGATAGATCTTGGTACATAGTTGTTCCCATCGAGGAAAATTTTTGTTTTCTATGTCACAACCCTTCAAAGGGTATCGAGCCGGATCTATGCGTAGATACTTTACACGGGTAGTACACATATGAGTATGTGGGCGATGATGATCATGTTGTTGCTCCTATCTTGTGATTTTGGAAATTGGTGGAATAGTGGGATGAAGCGGCCCGACAAACTTTACATGTCCTCGCACATGAGACCTGTTCCACGCTTGACATGCAACTAGTTTGCATAAGTGGCTAGCGGTGTCTGCTCTCCTACTATAGTCAATATCTATTTTGCAAGCGAGTTGTCAACAATTTGATTATCCTCGTTGTGGTTCATGTTCGTAGGTAAGAACGGTTCTATCTCGAAAGCCCTAAGCCACGTAAAATTTGCAATGGATAAATTAGAGGCGTCTAGTTTAGATTGTTGCTGGGCTAGTGTTCTGATATGGTAGTGTTGTAAGTAGAAGGATGAGTTTTTACTCGTACAACACACAGAACGTGTAATCTCCATAGACCTTGGACTTACACATATAGGTATGATAGTGATCATACCACGATGCACATGATAGAGATCATATGCGAGAACCATATCATTCCACTAATAAACATGTGATGTTTGATTACATCTTATATTGCTTATTTAGCGCTTTGTTAAGCATAATAAGATGTTCCCTCATTTAAATATCAAGATAAGAATGTGTTCTTCCTTTAGTATGCACCGATTATGTTTTCGTCGCTCCAAGACATCACGTGATGATCGGGTGTTCTTGGATCCTCGACCATACTTGGTGTAAAATGCAGTTACACACGCAAAATACTAAGGTTCTAACTTGGCGAGCCTAGCATGTACAGACATGGCCTCAGAACACGGACCGAAAGGTTAAGCATGAGTCATATAGTAGATATGATGCCCATTTGATGCTCGCCTTTGAAGCTATACCGACTCACGTGATGATCGGACTTGGTGTAGTGGATTTGGTTCATGTAATCACCAAAAAGACACGAGGGATGTCGTTTTTGAGTGGGAGTTCATTTCTAATTTGGATTAGTAGAACTCAATTTATCATAAATTAAATCAAAGCGAATTTGCATAATTTGTTGTAGTCATTGGCATTCGTTCACCACCATATGCATAGTTGTAATTGAGATAATAGAACTATAGAATTCGGATATATACTTTACTTAACTGGTATCGTATTGTGTTGAGTGTCAATCTAAAGTTTAAAGTCCTATTGCAAACTTTCAAAGCAAAATTCTATTTACTCCGTGAAATTTAATAATTGGTATTAAATCGAGAGTAACAATTCCAAAGTTAGTATCTTAAGTATCATGTTCGCCTCCATGATTCTTGATTGTTTTAATATCAAGTTTATCTAGGAGCCGAAAGAATTGTTTCGTAAACCATCATGTGTGGCGATATAACGATATCTCAAACAATGTTTTGTTGAAATATGATAGAGTATAATATATGTTCTCATATTGGATGAGAATTTATAAGGTTGGAGATGCTAGACATCCTAATCATCCAAAAGGGTTTTGGAAAGTAATGTTATACTCACGATTCGCCTTTATAAGCTAAAGTAGCTTGATCATGAAAGTCGTCATGATAAGGGTGAATAGAATATGTATGTAAAATGTTTACTACACTAAAAGATTACTAAAGAATGGATTTTGAAAGAATACCGATCATTTGATGATGGTGATCTACTTCAAAGTGCAAATCCAAAGGTATTATTATTTGAATATACACGCTTTGGACTATGTGTCATGTGTATGGCGCCACTGTTGATGTTGATAGTTTCTTTTAAAAAGGAAAAGGAAATGCTGAAAGAGAATCTATAAAATATATTTGGCAGAAAAGAAAAGATTGGAAATATCCAATTTAGGTATATATATGATATACATGTTATGGTTGTATTCTTTGCTTGTTAAACAATGTGGTTCTTGGGTATTGGATACCGAATTGGTTGGTATGAAATTTCATACGGAATGACGCAATTCATGAACCACAATGGCCTAAGTAACTAGCAAGAGAAAATGTGATGATGTTCATCGAAAACAAACAAACCGTTGTTTGTATTTCTCGTTGACATCAAAGCTTGACTTCAAGATTTGTTTTAATAATTGTTATTTAAATCAGGTATTATGAGAACAAAGGTTGTTCAAATAATTACCGTATTCCATATAAGATGGATGATTTACAAATCTAGTTGAAGAAATCACATCCATAAAACCTAATGCTAAAATGTCGCAAGACGAATGATTGAAAGATCACTTATGAAGTGACACCGCTGTTTAAATTATATTGGAAAGAAAACATGAAGAATCTCCATATTCATGGATTTTTGGAGTCTTTGATTTGATCAAGTGACGCTTGTGAGACTTTCCTCAGGATAATTAAAACTTCGTTCAAAGGCCAAAGAAGAACGAACGACTAAAATATTGGAATTTATACATATCGATGTATGTAGTCCATTATGTGCAATGAAGTTTATGGGTTTCAACTTCATATGCTTTCTCCGTTTTTGAGTGAATATTCACTTAATGAGAAAGAAGTATGAAATATTTGAAAATGTTTCAAAGACTTTCAAGATGAAGTGGAAAATCATTGTAACAAGAAAAATAAATGAATTATGATTTGATCATAAAGGGATTTATTTGAGTTACAAGTGTAACAAGAAAATAAATGAATTATGATTTTATCATAAAGGGATTTATTTGAGTTGCAAGTTTAGCAAAACACCTAGATTTACATCTCCCAAAACACCATAGGAGTATGGAGTGTTTGAGATTTGTAATGAAACCTTGTTTGACATGGTTGGATCAAAGGTGTTATTTATAAAACTGCCATTATGTTTTAAAAGATTAAAGCTTTAGAGACTACCGCTTTTACACTGAAAAGAGCTCCATCTTGATCCGTTGAAATGACACCATGGGAGTTATGGTTTGGGGTAAAACCCAAGTTATCATTTCTTAAATTTTGGTATGCTAAACATAAGTAAGATGTTTACAACCGAAGTCGGATGAGCATGTCTTTGTAGGTTATTTCGAATAACAATTGGTTATTCCTCCATAACACCAAGGACAAAAGGGTTTGTCGCTTGAAATGTAAAGTTTCTTGAAGAAGGAATTTTTCATAAATGTTAAGTGGGAGGACAATAGAACTTTGATAAGGTTAACGAAACTTAGCTAAATGTGATGAGTTGTGCAGCGCCGGAAATCGTTCTGGAGGCTGCCATAATGCTCATAGCTTATGTGCCTCAAAGGTTGTGGTCACGGAGATCTAAGTTCCTATTGAACCAAGTAGGTCGGTTAAACAATCAAATGCTAAGATTTGAGAGTAAATCATTATTGTTTGACAATGATGAACCGAATACATACAAAGAAGCGATGATGGGCCCGTTCGCTAAATGGCTTGAAGCCATAAAATCCGTGATAGTTCCATATACGAGAAATCAAGTTTTGAACTTGGAAGACCCTCCTAAAGGTGTAAAACCTATCGGTCGATTTGGATCTATAAAGAAATGCATATGGATGTTTCACATCTATGAAATAGTCGACATGTCGTAAAGTATTTTATGACAATGTTCAAGGAGTTGACTATGACAAGATTTGATCTTTCATAGCGATATTTAGTCCGACGGATTAAAGTAGCAACCACTACATATAATTTGTTATATGGTAGATGAATAAACAAAACAAAGTTCTTCTAATAGAATGGTTACCTAGGACGGTACATGACACGGTCCAAAGGGTTTTGTTAAATTCAAAGGATGTTAAAAGGGCATGCAAACTTCAATGGTTGAAGTAAGCATCATGAGTTGGAATCTTCACCATGATGAAAAGGAGTTTTTCATCGGAGACGATGAAGATGCTTGCATTTGCAAGAAATTAAGTGGAGTTGAGACATATTTCTAATACATTATGTGAAGGACATCTTGTTGATTAGAAATGATGTATCTTTTATTGACAAAGGTTAAGAATTTCATTTTGATGAAAGACTTAGGCAAAACCGAATATTTAGCGTGAGTGTCTATAGTGGATGTACTCAGACGCCAATATGGTTGTGCCAAACGACATATATGAGATATTGAAGGAGTTCAATATAGAATCAACAAGAAACGTTCTTGCATGGAAAGGAATTGAATCAAGATTCAAGTGTATCGACACTTGATAAGTGAAACAAGATTCAAGTGCTTTGACACTTGATGAGTGCAATCACGAGAATGTCTTGATCAATCATACCATGATATGTACACATCCAGATATGTCCTATGCTCTAAGTGTTATGAGCATATACCATAATGAATCATAAATGATCATTGGACGATAGTGAGGATATTCTTATGATCTTTTGGAAGAACTAAGAATATATTTGTGTAGAGGTGACAAACAATTACAAATAGTTCATTGTAAAGCGTTACATTGATACTAGTTTTGTCACAAGATACAAATTAAGTTTATCTCGATTTAAACTATGGGTGGCACAATGTAATGGAAATGAGATTCCATGATGGATTTGGAAGAGTTCCAAAGTTAAGACATTGTGACGAATACTACAACAAAAGGTTAATATGACTGCTATAGTAGCAGAAAGGAGGAATTTGTGTCAAGTAGTTTGTTATCAAACTAAGGTGTGGTTCAGAACGGCTAACACTAAAGATATATTGTATGACAATAGTATCGACGTGTTTTAACCCCAAGGAACTAAAGGTCTCACCAAAAGACCAAATTTATACAATGCCATCTCATTGGAGAATGAGTGATGCGTGAGACGCAAAGACATGCAAATACACACGGACCGAGCGATCCGTAGATTATGTTAACCGCTTGCAATTGTGTATATGGAACACCGAAAGCCATAGGTGTTCAATACGCAGTTCTCAAACTAGATTATTGTCTCTAGTGCAAGTGGGAGATCAAGGAATATGCCCGAGAGGCAATAATAAAGTGGTTATTATCATATTCCATATTTATGATAAATGTTTATTTTGCATGCTATAATTGTATTAATACGGAAACGTTAATACATGTGTGTTTAATAAACAAAAGAAAGTTCCTAGTTATGCCTCTCTTATAAACTAGCTCGTTGATTAACAAGATGATCAAGGTTTCGATCATGGACATTGGATGTTGTTAATAACGGGTCACAACATTAGTGTAATGGTGTGATGAACATTCATCCAAGTATAGCATTACGATCAAAGTCATTGAGTTTATATTGCTATAACAACTTACGAAGTGATCCTAATCCTTAGACCATGAGATCATGTCAATCACTAACACCTAAGAGTTTCTTGATAACATCAAACGTCACACCGTAATAGGTGATTATAAAGATGGGTTCGAACTAATAAAGTGTTATGTTGAGGCCCATGGATCGAGAGTGGAATTTGTTCATCCCGATGACGGATAGATATACTGGGCCCTCTCGGTGATATCACATTGATTAGCTTGCAAGCAAGTGATTTGATCACTAGAATGTTATATCACGGAACGAGAAAAGAGTGCATGTCGAACTAGATTAAACTAGGTATGGAGATACCGATGATCGAATCTCGGACATGTAATATATCGCGAAACAAAAGGATTAAGATACTAGCGTAAAAGGTTCCGACGATCACAAGAAAGTCATCGTTGAATGTGTGGGAGTCAGTATGGGTCTCCAGATCCCGCTTCTGATTATTGATTCGAGAGGGGTCTCGATCATGTCCACATTATTCACGAACCGTAGGGTGACACACTTAAGAGACACCGACATCCAATTGGAGCAAAAGTTTCATGCCGAAAAGAAAAGGAAAGCGCAGGAATTTATTTCACTAGACACCAAACAAGCTTTGCTGAAATTGCTGAAACTGGTTCTGCATGTGAAATGGAATACTAGCAGGGTTTTATGAATGTTTGTTAATTAAAGTAATTAACAAAATTCTGAATAAATAAATAAAAGAGTTTTATTTAATGAGAGCTTGCATTAAATTTGGTGGAAATTTAATGCATGTGAGTGGATTTATGAGTGGAGGCTTTTTAATGGGAGTGGAGGCTTTTCATTTGAGTGGGAGCTCCACCCACATGAATGTGGAAGAGGTGGGGCAGCCCCATGGCTGGGCGCATGGCCCCTTGGGTGCCCCCTCCCTATAAAGGCCCCTCCTCCTCTCACACCACACCTCCTCGTGAAGGATCTCTCTCCTCTAGAATTTATCCCCATGGTCTCGGACTAGCGAGATACATGTTCCCGTGGCTTTTCGGCAAGAAAGAGTTGTGCTTCTGCATCGCTGGAGCGAGGAGGCGGAGGTTGCTCGGTGCCTCGAACGTGTAAAGCAGCACGGATGCGCGATGTTTTATGGCGCTTAGGACTTCCTCTCGATCTTGAGATCGGCAAGAGATCGTCTACATCAACCACGAGTTTGGACTCGTTAAGCTTTGTCGGTCTTCAAGGGTATGTTCTCTACGGATATACATCCGCCCGTTGTTTGTATCTAGTAGATAGATCTTGGTACATAGTTGTTCCCATCGTAGGAAAATTTTTGTTTTCTATGCTGCGAACCCTTCACAAGCACACCCGGAGACTAGTAGGTTTTGTATGTTTCAACATAGCACCACACTCTCATGCATGTGCTAGGGCCACATGCAGGTCCTTGAGGTATTCCGATGCCCCGGAGCGCGGTTTGTTGCGGAACCCTTATCTGCAGGCCTAGTTTGAAACGGGCATAAGAAATTCAAACCATGTGAAACCTTGAAGTTTAGCGAGGCTTGAGCCTAGCTAATTTCAACATAGACCCACCTCAGCCCAAATCCCATTTTGTTACTACTTTACCGTGTACTTGACGTAAACACTCGGCAAAAGCTAAGGTACACAGCAAATTACCTCTTTACCGAGTGTTGTAAACTAACACACAGCAAATTACCTCTTTACCGAGTGTTGTAGACTAAGACACAGCAAAGTGGGGTGTTTCAAACGCTATGTTTTTGGCGCGCGCGCGGGAGAAGAAATTTGGCGCGTCCTTTTACTGTGTATACTTTTGCCGACACTTGGTAAACTGTAACGCCGTAAGCTGCGCCGTCAACCGCGGGCGGGGAATACACGTGGCAGGACGGTTTGCCGTGTATCCATCTTTTGCCGAGTGTTTGTACGAACTTTACCGTGTATGTGATTCTTTACCGGGTGTTTTCTCTGTGCATACACGGCAAAGAGGTGTCTTTGCTGTGAATGACCTTTTTGCCGAGTGTCATATGTACGATACACGGTAAAGAGATGTTTGCCGAGTGTCCGGGAATTAAACACTCGGCAAAGTAAAAAATACCCAAGAAAATCTCGATTTCCGGTAGTGCTTCTACCGTCCTCTAAGTCAGAAAATTATAATAACGTCTTATATTATGAACAAAGGGAGTACTTGCTTAATTCTCCAATGCTACTAGAACGATTTGGCTCTCTACTGTTTGGATATTTGCATTTTGAATTTTAGAAATAGTTTCCACATTGTAGAGTAGTTGTTGTAGAAGTAGAAAATTGAGCATACATGGCGAATGCTCTTGCTCCAATGCCTAATTCTAGGAAACAATTAATAGTAGTGGGTTATAATTTTTTTGCTTTCTTTGTCAACTACCAACGGTGAATTGCATTCACATGTTTGAGGAGGGAAAAGAGAGAACATGTATTATCGATGTCACTGTAATCAGTGTAGTTGCTTCCAAATTTCAATTTTTTCATTGAACTGGAACTTCGATCTATGGATTCTTTCAGTCAGTATGTACTACAGCGTCGTTCCCAACGGCAAGATAAATTTCCTTTTAGAACCTCGAAGCTTTCAGAGGCATCAATACTAACTGAGTACTTCCTCCCATATAGACAAGGTCATACGGCTCTCTGATCGAAGTAGAAAAAATAAACTAAATGTCGAGAGCTCAATCTTTCACAAGAAGCATCGTCAGCGACGAAACATGTACCAGTCGCTCCCTACTTAAATTTCGATGGAGGACGTGCACACCCACACACAATCACCAAGTCACCTACACCAGTACACACTAGAGCTTGTTCAGGAGCTAGAAGCATGGCTGAGCAGGTGAAGCTCATCACCTCGTTCGGCAGCACGTTCAGCCACCGCGCGGAGGTGGCTTTGAGGCTGAAGGAAGTTCCATACGAGCTCGTCCTCGAAGATCTTCGCAACAAGAGCCAGCTGCTGCTGGAGCACAACCCCGTCCACAAGAAGGTCCCTGTGCTCCTACACGGCGACAGACCAGCCATCTGTGAGTCCCTCGTCATCGTCGAGTACGTCGACGAGGTCTTCGCCGGGCCACCTCTCCTCCCTGCCGACCCCCACGGCCGCGCCACCGCCCGTTTCTGGGCTAACTTCATCGATGAAAAGGTACTTAACTAGACGATCCCCCGGAATACTCGATCATCTTGGCTAGCATCATGCAATAATTAGTTTGAGCGCATATTTGCAGTGCATGAAGTCTCTGTGGGCAGCGCTGTGGATGGAACCCGGCGAGGCGCAGAGGAAGTCCATGGCGGAGGCGAAGAGAAGCCTGACATTGCTGCAGGAGCGCCTCGGGGACAGGCGGTTCTTCGGCGGCGACTCCCTTGGCCTCGTGGACATAGCCGCGAGTGGGCTGGCGCACTGGCTCGGAGTCATGGAGGAGATCTCCGGGGTCACCGTGGTCACCGATGAAGAGTTCCCTGCTCTTCGCCGCTGGGCGAAACGGTATGTCGACGTTGATGATGTCAAGCAGTGCTTGCCGAAGAGGGACGAGCTCGTCGCCATGTTCTCCGCATACAAGGAGATGTTTCGAGCAATGGCAATGGCGACGCCACAAGAGTGAAATGATCTCGTTGGTCTTATCTGCTTTTGGAGTACTAGTTCAGACATGTCGGTAGTGAGCTTTATGCAATCATATGGAATAAAAGAACAGTTTGTTTTGCCGCATTATACATGATGAATTGCTCTCTTGTAGTAATGCATTAATTATTGGCCTCTTGTAGTAAATAGGACTATTAAGGCTTTTATTTTTGGAATTTCCTAGTGATGCTGTTGGAGTTTCGAAATAAAATCACGTCCCTCAAGTTAGAAGCAGAAAATATGTGGCAACAGAATCAGGTTAGCCTTGAGAAAAGGAGTTACCTTGATAGTGGCCTGACCGATCCAGCCACAACCGGCCTACATGTCGCATATCTTGCTTTGGACTTCAGAAGTATATTGTAAGCCGAGGCAATGACGTGTCTATGCAGCCCTGCAGCCCGCCAGATGCACTCAATCCGTCAATTTTGATATCAAGCGAGGATTTTGGGTGTTGCATCACGTGTGAAATGGCTAGTTGTGTTTTTTCGCGACAAAATCCATAAGTGTGATAAATTGACATGACATCTTTCGAATGTGTGGTTCCAAAAAATTTACTTAACATAGAAATGGTGCATCACCATGTGGCAAAATGACTTGCATTTGACTAATTGCATAGCACAAAATAATGACATTGACCATGTGAGTATTTTTCTTTTTGTGTGAAAACCATGTGGTTAACTAATCCCGCATCATTCATACCACCGACTCATACAGACTCGGACACACTTGTATTCTGATTTTCGATAACCAAAGGAGTCGAGGATTATCCCAAAAGACATATTGGCATGAGCTAGATGCTTATCACACACAACTCTAGATGGAATTTCCCACAGATACCTTCCTTGTGGAAGCACCCTTAAGCTACTTCTTCAACCAGTTAATGTTGCGCGGTAGGAACTAGAGCATATATAGTGAGAAGTGCTGTTTATCCAGATGCCTCTCATTTCCATCCATGCAGCTAACTCCACCCCCATAAATTCTACATTGTTCTTTTTTTTTACCACTCACTGTCTCTTGAATCATGCGTTCGTGACATTTGTGCTTATTTGGGAGCTTCTATCCTGGTTAAAAGAGAAAAAGTTGTTGGGCAGAGTGGTAGCCTATAGTTATACATGGAACACTCGTTTCAAAAAAAAGTTATACATGGAACGATAGGTGACAGCGAACACTTTATAACAACCTATCATGCTTAGCTTGTCGATGTCATATTTTCTTGGATTAGAAAATATATCCCCCCAAAAAAATCTTCTCATAGTACAAATTAAATCGCATTGTCCATGTGGTTCTTTTGAGTCTGGAAGGTGCAAGGATGAGATACTTCATTAATTTCTCATGTATTCCCTAGGAGTGGTCATTTGGTCATATGGTGGGCTTCTCCTTGGTCTCTCGCTGTTGATCAACCACGGACTCTTCAATTTCTTGCACATGTCAGAAGAGTCACAACTTCTATAAATTGTAAATCAAATTATGTTTCACTCTTTATCTATGAGATTATTTGAGCTTTAATTTTGAATGACTTAGATGTTAAGTTCTTTGGGGAAAGTCGAGCTTTATACACAATTTGCAAGTTTGACTTCTACAAGGAGGGGGGGTTTATATGGACTTATGTATCTATGGTCATGACCGTTCAACGTTTACATGGGGTTTCCATGTTGTTGGGTGGATCTTGAAAAGGAGGTATGTACTATCTCTGATACGTGAAGAACAGGGGATTGCTTTGTTCTAATAAAAAAGCAAGATAATTATGGTGCAACCAATCAAAAGTGTATGGTCTCCTTACTAATTCTCGGAGGTGTACACACATGGTACCAGGTAAAAATCGATCTTCCAAATTAAAAATCCTAAGAAATCACACACGGACACTATCTTGTCCTTTTGTACTTGCCATTTTCATGGAAAAGTTACTTTTGCATCCTTTTGATGGGTTAAATGTTTTTTCACAAGGAACTTCTGTTTTGCAAGGAATTTATCATTTCCTGGTGAAATTTATTTCCGAACTGCAATTTTAGAAATTTCTTTTTGTAAGGAATTTTTTCCTACTACCTCCGATCCAAATTAGTTTTTTTCTAGATTCGATTGTATCTACACATGATTTAGTATTAGATTCATCCGTATCTTGACAAATTTGAGTCAACTAATTTGGATCGGAGGGAGTAATAAAATTAATAGCATATAATAAACTCGAGCACTTGTAAGTCCAACTATACAACATATAAGGAATCTATTCATATTATAGAAATTTCTAGCGCATAATAAATTCATTTTACGATTCAAGATGTACTTTTCTAACTATAATTTGTTGCCAATTCTCAACTCTCGTAGTCTCATTGCACTTTTATGCATTGTATATCCAAGTTTGGGTCGTAGGCACCAAAGGGTCTTTAGTTGGAAAGGAGAAGTGTTTCTTGGTACCACCCATTACATAGCCATTCCTACCTCGTATGTGGTCTCCGATTCTCGATCCCTAAAGGTCTAAAACCAAAGTTTGCCATCCATGCGTCGTGTTTCATGATTCCATCTTTTCGCCAGCGGACAGTGTCATTGCTAGTACATGTGTTGTTTACCACTGAGTTCACTGGTGCAAGAATTGCCTTCATGTGTCGCAATCATATTATAAAGTTATACTACCTCCGTTTCAGGGCTTAAGGCGCACACGCTTTTTAAAGCAAAGTTTGACCGAAAGAATTGAACAACAAAATCTTGATTATATTGTACATAATTAGTGCTATTGGATTCGTATTGAAAAATACTTTCTAGTGGTACTAGTTTTATACCAAAACTCTTTACGTATTTAGAGTAATTCTTGATCAAAGAAAAAACACGCAAAACGAGAACGCCTTAAGCCCTGAAACGGAGGGAGTATGTAATTAGTTATTTCAATGCATTTTGTGGATGGTTGGTCACCATCATTAAAATGCAATGAGGATTTCCATATGAAATTCAAGTTCAACATAAGTACTTTCTCTTAAGTTCAGAGAGGATGCAAAAATATGCATGCACAACCAACTCATGAAACCAAAAATGTGCATATGTGCACATGTGCGTGTAAATTAAAACCCCGCAACTATATGGTAGGAAGACACATATGTGCTTTCTCTTATATGCCCATAGCACTATATGGCACGTGGTGGCGGAATGGATAGTAGAAATTCCTAACTAGTAAACATATTGATATGTTTTGATAAAGAAAACTATTATGGACTTAAAAGTGTCGCATTGAAAAGATACTAGGGTAAAGATTTCATACATATCTCTTGCATAACAAGATGTATGTGAAAAACAAATAAAATCAAAGTATATGATTCCACCTTTTCGCTAGCGGACCAGTGTCATTGCTAGTACATGTGTTGTTTACCACTGAGTTCACTGGTGCAAGAATTGCCTTCATGTGTCGCAATCATATCATAGAGTTATATGTAATTAGTTATTTCAATGCATTTTGTGGATGGTTGGTCACCATCATTAAAATGCAATGAGGATTTACATATGACATTCAAGTTCAACATAAGTACTTTCTCTTAAGTTCAGAGAGGATGCAAAAATATGCATGCACAACCAACTCATGAAACCAAAAATGTGCACAGGTGCATATGTGCGTGTAAATTAAAACCCCGCAACTATATGGTAGGAAGACACATATGTGCTTTCTCTTATATGTGTAGGGGTTCGTAGCATGGAAAAAAAATTCTACCGCATGCACACAAACAAACCAAGATCTATATACTATATTGTAGCAACGAGTCGATAGAAGTACTCACCCTCGAAGATTCCAAAGCGGTTAACGAGAGCATATTCTCGTGGGTGATGTAGTCGTACACTTGCCGATCTCAAGATCGCGTAGACGATCCTTCCGGCGCTGCGTTCCGGCAGCGCTTCCACAGTCGGTCACACGTTTGTACTCGATGAAGACCTTCCTCTCCCTTGTTCCAGCAGGTAGCGGAGGTTGTAGTTCTCCCCTCGCGAATCCGGCAGCACGACGGCGTAGCGTTGGAAGTAGAGGGAAGATCCCGCAGGTCTTCGCCTAAGCCGGTGCGAGTTATGGTGGATTAGGGTTTCCCGAAGATCTAGGGTTTAGAAGACCGGAAGGAGGAGAAGGTGTCGGCGGCGGCTAGAGCGGCGGCGACGAACCGGCGGCGGCGGCACGGCGGCGGCTTGAGCGCGACGGTGGCGGCACGGGTATGGGGAGGGCTTGGATCTTGTGGTGTTGGGGCAGCCCTCCCCTCTATTTATGAGAGGTTGTAGCCTTGGGAGGGTGGGTTTAAATCCAAACCCAAACCCAAGTTGGATTGAGAAAAGGACTTGTTCCTTCTTTCACTAGAAAACCATTATTCCAGTTTGACTTTTCAAACTCCCGTTTGACTTTCAATTTAGAGCATTAATTCTCTCTTACAAATGCCCACACCAAGTGACCTAGGATATGATCCAATCATTCCACTTATCCATGACACATTCATGGATCATTCCCCTTCCGGTCCGGTGAACCTTCTAGACCCTTCTAGAAACTCTCCGATGATAACATCGGAAACTTTCCCGAACTCCGAAATCGGACTTTCCTTATATGAATCTTATTCTCCGGACCATTCCGGATCTCCTCGTGATATACCGGATCCCATCCGAGACTCCGAACAACATTAGGTATCCCTACTAACATTCCATATCTACTAAACAACATCGAATCCTTAAGTGTGTCTCCCTACGGTTTGTGAATTATGCGTACATGACCGAGACACCTCTCTAAACAATAACCAATAGAGGAATCTGGAAATTCATATGGCTACATATTTCTAAGATTACTTTATGATCGAATGAACCACTTACATATGATACCAATTCCCCTTTGTATCACGATAGTTTACTTATCCGAGGTTTTGATCGTCGGTATCTCTACATACCTAGTTCAACCTCGTTACCGATAAGTACTCTTTTCTCGTTCCCGTGATATGTGATCCCTTGTGAGCCAATCACATGCTTGCAAGCTAATTGGATGATATTCCACCGAGAGGCCCAGAGTATATCTATCCGTCATATGGATGGACAAAACCCACTCTTGATCCATGTGCCTCAACCCATACTTTCCGAACACTCAATGCCACCTTTATAACCAACCAATTACGGTGTGGTGTTTTATGTCATCAAAGCATCCTTCCGATGATGGTGATTAGCATGATATCATGGTCGAAGCAATTAGGTTACTATGTATCAGAAAACTTATAGCAAACGAACTATTGAAATGACTTGATCTTAATGATACGCTTATCTATAGGAGTATGTCCATCATACCATTCTTCTAATGATATGATCTTGTTTTTAACAACATCTCAATGCTCATGATCGGGAAACCACGATCATCTATTAACCAACAAGCTAGTATTACAAAGAGGCTTTACTAGGGACTCTAATTTAGTTTACAAATCATACAAGTATTAATGTTTCCTATTTAATACTGTTATAGCATGAATGTAAACATTTATCATAAACACAAAGATATAATAACAACCACTTTTATTATTGCCTCTAGGGCATATCTCCAACAGTCTCCCACTTGCACTAGAGTCAACTAATCTAGATTACATGTTAATATACCGAACACCCATGGCGGTTTGGTGCTGGTCATATTTTGCCCTCGGGAGAGGTTTAGTCAACGGATCTACCACATTCAGATCTGTGTGTACTTTGCAAATCTTTATGTCACCATCTTGGACATGTTCTCGAATAGCGTGAAAACGTAGCTTGATGTGCTTCAGCTTCTTGTGTGACCTTGGTTCTTGCGCATTGGCTATGGCGCCCATATTATCACAGTAGATAGACATTGGGTCCAGCGCACTTGGAACCACACCGAGCTCCGTAATGAACTACTTCATCCATATCGCCTCTTGTGAAGCCTCCGAAGCAGCTATGTATTCCGATTCAGTTGAAGATCTCGCCACAACGGTTTGCTTTGCACTCCTCCAGCTAACTGTTGCACCATTCAAAGTAAATACGTATCCAGATTGAGATTTAGATTTATCCGGATCGGTGTTCCAACTAGCATCGGTGTAACCATTAACAACGAGTTGTTCATCACCTCCATAAGAAAGAACCATATCCTTAGTTCTTCTCAAGTACTTAAGTATGTTTTTGACCGATGTCCAATGATCCACTCCTGGATCACTTTGATATCTGCTAGTCAAACTAACAGCATATGCAATGTCGGGTCTAGTACATAGCATGGCATACATAAGAGATCCTATGGCTGAGGCATAGGGAGTCTTACTCATCCTTTCTCTATCTTCTGCCGTTGCAGGACTTTGAATTTTACTCAAGGTCGTATTGGGCAACATGGGCAAGAACCCTTTCTTTCTATCTTCCATTCCAAACCTCTTTAGAACTTTGTCCAAATATGTACTCTATGAAAATGATATTAGGCGTCTCGATCTATCTCTATAGATCTTTATGCCTAATATGTAAGCTGCTTCGCCAAGATCTTTCATTGAAAAACTATTATTCAAATAATCCTTGACACTATTAAGAAGTTATACATCATTCCCAATCAACAATATGTCATCTACATATAGTATTAAGAATGCTACAGAGCTCCCACTCACTTTCTTGTAAATACAAGCTTCTCCATAAGTTTGTATAAAACCAAAGCTTTTGATTACCTTATCAAAACGTTGATTCCAACTTTGGGATGCTTGCTTCAATCCATATATAGACCATTGAAGTTTGCATACCTTGTTAGCATCTTTAGGATTGACAAAACCTTTGGGTTGCATCATATACAAATCTTCATCAATGTCTCCATTGAGGAACGCCGTTTTGACATCCATCTGCCATATCTCATAATCATAATATGCAGCGATTGCTAACATAATCCTCACAGACTTTAGCTTCGCCACTGGTGAGAAAGTCTCATCGTAGTCAACTCCTTAAATTTTTCGAAACCCTTTTGCGACAAGTCGAGCTTTATAGACAATAACATTACCATCAGCATCTGTTTTCTTCTTGAAAATCCATTTGTTCTCGACAGCCTTCCGGCCATCCGGTAAGTCCACCAAAGTCCATACTTGGTTTTCGTACATGGATCCAATCTCGGATTTCATGGCTTCTTGCCATTTATTGGAATCTGGGCTCATCATCGCTTCCTCATATGTTACAGGGTCATCGGTGTTGTCCACCAACATGACACTCATAACGGGATCATACCAATCAGGAGTGGTACGAGTTCTCGTCGACCCGCGAGGTTCCGTAGCAACTTCAACCGAAGTTTCATGATCAACATCATTAGCTTCCTCTCTTATTGGTGTAGGCGCCACCGGAACTATTTCCGGTGCTGCGCTACTCGCAAGTTCGAGAGAAGGTTCAACAACCTCGTCGAGTTCTACTTTCCTTCCAGTCACTTCTTTCGAGAGAAACTCCTTCTCTAGAAAGGATCCATTCTTGGCAACGAAGATCTTGCCCTCGAATCTATGATAGAAGGTATACCCAATAGTTTCCTTCGGATATCCTATGAAGATGCATTTTTTCTCTTTGGGTTCAAGCTTGTCCGGCTATAACTTCTTTACATAAGCTTCGCAACCCCAAACTTTAAGGAACGACAATTTAGGTTTCTTCCCAAACCATAATTTATACAGTGTCGTTTCAACGGATTTAGATGGTGCCCTATTTAAAGTGAATGCGGCTGTTTCTAATGCATAACCCCAAAATGATAGCGGTAAATCTGTAAGTGACATCATAGAACGAACCATATTTAAGAGAGTTTGATTACGACGTTCGGACACACCATTACGCTGTGGTGTTCCTGGCGGTGTCAATTGTGAAAGTATTCCGCATTTCTTCAAATGCTCGCCAAACTCGTAACTTAGATATTCACCTCCACGATCAGATCGTAGAAATTTAATCTTCTTGTTACGTTGATTCTCTACCTCATGTTGAAATTCCTTAAACTTCTCGAAAGTTTCGGACTTATGTTTCATGAAATAGATATACCCATATCTACTAAAGTCATTTGTGAAGGTAAGAACATAACGATAACCACCGCGCGATGCTACACTCATTGGGCCACACACATCGGTATGTTTGATTTTCAGTAAGTCCGTAGCTCACTCCATCATACCAGAAAATGGAGTCTTAGTCATTTTACCCATCAGACATGCTTCGCATCTTTCAAGTGATTCGAAATCAAGTGATTCAAGAAGTCCATCGGAATGGAGTTTCTTCATACGCTTCACTCCAATATTACCAAGACGACAGTGCCATATATAGGTTGAGTTATCACTCAATTTCAAACGTTTAGCTTCAATGTTATTAATGTGTGTATTACCAAAGTCGAGATTCAATAAGAATAGACCATCTATCAAAGGTGCATGTGCATAAAACATATTACTCATATAAATCGAACAACCATTATTCTCGGACTTAAACAAGTAACCGTCTTGCAATAAACATGATCCGGATATAATGTTCATGCTCAACGCAGGCACAAAATAACAATTATTTAAGTATAAAACTAATCCAGATGGTATATGAAGAGGTAGCGTGCCGACCGCGATCACATCAACCTTTGATCCATTTTCAACGTGCATCGTCACCTCGTTCTTCACTAGCTTCCGTTTATTCTACAGTACCTGTTTCGAGTTACAAATATAAGCAACCGAACCAGTATTAAATACCCAGGCACTACTAAGAGTACTAGTGAGATACACATCAATAACATGTATATCGAATATACCTTTCTTTTTTATGTTGCCGTTCTTCAAATCCTGCAAGTACTTTGGGCAATTCCACTTCCAGTGACCTTCTCCCTTGCAGTAAAAACACTCAGTATCAGGCTTAGGCCCAGCCTTGGTCTTCTTCGCCGGCGCGGTAAATTTTTTACCGCCCTTCTTGAAGTTTCCCTTTTTCTTAGACTTGCCTTGCTTCTTGAATTTTGTGGTCTTATTGACCAACAACACTTGGTGCTCTTTCTTGATCTCCACTTCTACAGACTTTAACATGGAGAAGAGTTCGGGCAACGACTTGACCATGTTTTGCATATTGTAGTTCATCACAAAGTTCTTGTAACTTGGTGGTAGTGATTGGAGGACACGGTGAGTCCCCAAAGAATTAGGAATCACTATACCCAAGCTTTGGAGTTTACTTACGTGCCTAGAAATCTTAAGCACGTGCTCACTGACGGAGCTTCCCTCTTCCATCTTGCAGTTAAAGAACTTTCAGAAGTCTCATAACTCTCAACTGCCGCGTGAGCCTCAAATATAATTTTGAGTTCACGGACAATATCATGTGGGTCATGGTTCTCAAACCTTTTCTGAAGCTCTGATTCCAAACCATACGATATAGCACACTGAACTGTGGAGTACTGATTCTTCCGAGCGAGGAAAACATTCTTTACCTCATTGGTAGCATTAGCTGCAGGCGGGTCACCCAGCGGTGCATCCAACACATAGGTCAAATTACCATCATTGAGGACAATCCTCAAATTGCGGAACCAATCCGCGAAGTTGCTTCCATTGTTTTTCAACTTTTCTTTCTCTAGGAACGCATTAAAATTGATGGTAGGGGCCGCCATTGATCTACAACATATTTGCAATAGTTTAGACTAAGTTTATGACAAGTTGAGTTCTAATTAATAGTTAAATTAATCTAGGTGAACTCCCACTCAAAACAATATCCCTAAAATTGTTTTAGTGGTCACACGAACCAAATCCACCACATCAAAACCGATCATCACGAGAGTTGATGTAGCTTCAATGGCGAACAATCAACATGTTCATCATACCTACTATATGACTCATGCTTTAACTTTCGGTGATCCGTGTTTCGAGACCATGTCTGTACATTCTAGGCTCGTCAAGATCAAACCTTAGCTTCCGCATGAGAAAATCTGTCTTGCTCACGTTGTATACACTCACAGAATCTAACACACCCGATCATCACGTGGTGCTTCAAAACAACGAGCTTTAGCAACGGTGCTTACTAAGGATGAACACTTTAAAACTTGAAATTTTGTGCTTGAGGGATCATCTTATAATGCTACCGTCGTGAACTAAGCAATACAATATGCATAAAAGGATTAACATCACATGCAATTCATAATATGTGATATCATATGGCCTTTCTTCTTGTGCTTCCGATCTCCATCTTCAAGCACGAACATGATCTCCATCATCACCGGTGTGGCGTCAAGGTCAATGGCGCCGCTTCATGGTTGTCCTCCACCAGCATCAACTATTACAACTACTTTGAATAGACACGCAGGTCTTAACGGAATTTAAAATACAACCATATGGATCCTACCGGTTGCCAACTTACAATAAGGAACATTGCATACATCATATATAATCACAATCATGGCCATATCACATCACTGCACACCCCTGCAAAACAAAGTTAGACGCCTCTAATTTTCTTTGCATATTTTACGTGGTTTGGGGCTTTCAATAAGTGTCATTCTAACTTACGAATAAGAACCACAATGTTGATGTTTGAACTATCAAGTGCCCGTTGTAAATTGAATCTATACTATGATGGGAGAGACAGACACCCGCAAAGCCACTATGCAGTACAAGTTGCATGTTAAGCGTGGATCAAGTCTCATGAACAATGTCATGTAAGGTTAGCCCGGGCCGCTTCATCCCATCATACCGCAAGATGCAAAGTACACAAAAACAATTGATAATAAAACACCACCGCCCACAGTGACCATTATGTTCTACTTGTGCAACAGATCTACATATAGACTCGGCTCTGATACCACTGTAGGGGTTCGTAGCATGGAAAACAAAAAATTTCTACCGCATGCACACAAACAAGCCAAGATCTATCTACTAGATTGTAGCAACGAGTCGATAGAAGTACTCACCCTCGAAGATTCCAAAGCGGTTAACGAGAGCAGATTCTCGTGGGTGATGTAGTCGTACACTTGCCGATCTCAAGATCGCGTATACGATCCTTCCGGCGCTGCATTCCGGTAGCGCTTCTGTAGTCGGTCACACGTTCGGTACTCGATGAAGACCTTCCTCTCCCTTGTTCCAGCAGGCAGCGAAGGTTGTAGTTCTCCCCTCGCGAATCCGGCAGCACGACGGTGTGGTGTCGGAAGTGGAGGGAAGATCCCACAGGGCTTCGCCTAAGCCGGTGCGAGTTATGGTGGATTAGGGTTTCCCAGAGATCTAGGGTTTTGAAGACCGGGAGGAGGAGAAGGTGTCAGCGGCGGCTAGAGCGGCGGCGGCTTGGGCGCGGCGGCGGTGGCGCGGGTGTGGGGAGGGCTTGGCTCTTGTGGTGTTGGGGCAGACCTCCCCTCTATTTATGAGAGGGGGCAGCCTTGGGAGGGGTGGGTTTGAATCCAAACCCAAACCCAAGTTGGATTGAGAAAAGGACTTGTTCCTTCTTCCACTAGGAAACCATTGTTCCAGTTTGACTTTTAAAACTCCCGTTTGACTTTCAATTTAGAGCATTAATTCTCTCTTGCAAATGCCCATACCAAGTGACCTAGGATATGATCCAGTCATTCCACTTATCCATGACACATTCATGGACCACTCCCCTTCCGATCCGGTGAACCTTCTAGACCCTTCTAGAAACTCTTCGATGATAACATCGGAAACTTTCCCGAACTCAGAATCGGACATTCCTTATATAAATCTTATTCTCCGGACCATTCCGGATCTCCTCGTGATATCCAGGATCCCATCTGAGACTCTGAACAACATTCGGTATCCCTACTAACATTCCATATCTACTAAAAAACATCTAATCCTTAAGTGTGTCTCCCTACGGTTCGTGAATTATACGGACATGACCGAGACACCTCTCTGATCAATAACCAATAGAGGAATCTGGAAATTCATATGGCTCCCACATATTTCTACGATTAATTTGCGATCGAATGAACCACTTACATACGATACCAATTTCCCTTTGGCTAACGATAGTTTACTTAGTCGGTATCTCTGCATACCTAGTTCAACCTCGTTACCGATAAGTACTCTTTTCTCGTTCCCGTGATATGTGATCCCTTGTGAGCCAGTCACATGCTTGCAAGCTAATTGTATGACATTCCACCCAGAGGGCCCAGAGTATATCTATCCGTCATATGGATGGACAAATCCCACTCTTGATCCATGTGCCTCAACCCATACTTTCTGAACACTCAATGCCACCTTTATAAACACCCAGTTATGGTGTGGTGTTTGATGTCATCAAAGCATCCTTCCGGTGATGGTGATTAGCATGATCTCATGGTCAAAGGAATTACGTTACTCTGTATCAAAAATCTTATAGCAAACGAACTATTGAAATGACTTGATCTTAATGCTACGCTTATCTACAGGAGTATGTCAATTATACCATTCTCCTAATGATATGATCTTGTTGTTAATAACATCTCAATGCTCATGATCGGTAAACCATGATCATCTATTAACCAACAAGCTAGTATTACAAAGAGGCTTTACTAGGGATTCTAATTTAGCAAATCATACAAGTATTAATGTTTCCTGTTTAATATTGTTATAGCATGAATGTAAACATTTATCATAAACACAAAGATATAATAATAACCACTTTTATTATTGCCTCTAGGGCATATCTCCAACAATATGCCCATAACACTATATGGCACGTGGTGGCGGAATGGATAGTAGAAATTCCTCACTAGTAAACATATTGATATGTTTTGATAAAGAAAACTATTATGGACTTGAAAGTGTCGCATTGAGAAGATACTAGGGTAAAGATTTCATACATATCTCTTGCATAACAAGATGTATGTGCAAAACAAATAAAATCAAAGTATATCTAGAGATGACAAATTAAGCATGTTGTCACCTAAAAGGAAATGTGGAACTGCTAACCAAACAAATTCCCGCACTAAAATATTGGCTTAAGTGTGTGTTACTAAGTGCCTATAGCTGATCAAAAGAATGTGTCTATACATTACTATAAATTCATAAAATTGTCATGTCATGAGCGGGAATTGGACGAATTTTATAAGTGAACTAGATAATACCATGCGTATTGCGGCCAGAAATTTTAACATGCATGATAGTCAAGATTGGGGAACAACTGTAGTTGCACAATATACAATATATACATGGTGCATACAATGGGTGATTCGAATTTGTGTTTTGGTTTGTTTAAAAATCATATTTATCATATATTGCAAGGAAGCAATGATAATGTGAAATAACATACATAAGCATTAATGTATTGCAGACTGACAGAGAAGAAGACATTCTTCTTTTGCTTGCATGATTCTCATAGCATCGGCCTTTTATATTTAAATTTTAGATATACAAATAATGTGTTTGCCACCCCATGATGATTATTCACATGAAACGAATTTATATTTGTTAAATTTTCGATGATTGTTATAAGCAGTGAAGATGGACCTCCGAGCATACGTGTTCTTCAAGGAAAAGGATCCAATTGTGTTTCCTCCATACAAGAACTCAATTCATCACGATCTCCCTGAATATTATGAGAACAGATTGTTGTAACTTTGCTCTTGTGTTATTTGTTGCTTCATAGAGCTAGAATTACAACACTTCATTGGCAGATGCTTCCAGATCCAAAACCTGCGAAAATCATTCTGAAAATAAGATCCTTCTTATATCTTTTCAAATGAAAAAACTCCCTTACACCAGCATGATATGTAGGCTTCAAGTGACACACATCCCATGGTCTAACAAACACTGAAAAGCTCACTTGGGGAATTGTTGGTGCTGCCTTTTCGAGTCACCCATAATATATAGATTTAGCGCAAAAGAATAAACTAAATTTATAAACCATATGTTTGTTAAACATAGATGTTTAACGGAACCTGAGAAACAACACAGACATTCAGGATAGAACATGTTCAAAGAAAAGGCCGCTACCTGCTTTCATTCACGTGAGAAGAATAAATAAAGGGCAGTACTATGCGTCCCCCGGGGGATTTGTGTTTTTATCTCCCGGGTCCCCAGCCAACCACGTGTCCTCTTTTTGGTTCGAAATCGCGCTTTTGCTACAGACATACTCGTTTTTGCTACAAATAGTCCCGCTTTTGCTACTACGTAGCAAAAAACGGTTCGGCCCAGAAAATAGAAAATTAGACTGGACCTCACCGGAGATTTCGCCGGAGACATCGCCGACGATCGTGTAGCAAAAAAGTTATGCTAATATAGCAAACCCGACCTCGCCGGAGATCTCACTGGAGACTTTCGCCGGTAGACCTCCGGACACCGCGTAGGAAAAATTTTATGCTATTGTAGCAAAACCACAAAACTGTGGTAGCAAAAAAAAGTGCTAATGTAGCAAAAAACAATGTAGCAAAAAAACAACGCCATCGGTCGCAAGTAGCAACGCCGCCAATCCCATGTTGCAAACATCGACGTCGTAGGTAGCAACAACGGTGGGAGTAGGTAGCAGGGGTGACCGTGTAGCAACGCCGCTCGTCGTAGGTAGCAACACCGCATGCCACAGGTAGCAAATGCATATGCTGTATGTAGCAAAGTAGCACCTTGCAGTAGCAGCGGAGGAGGCCCATGACAGCTCGTACGTTGCAGACAGAGGCGCTAGCAATGTCGTGGCAGCATGAGCAGGTGGAGGCTTATTGATGGCGATGGTGACCAGGACCGTAGTGCTGGCTCTAGCGCGAGGACCCCGATGGCCTGCTGGACTAGGACACCCACGGGCGGCTCGGGAGCATGTTCCATGGCTAGGCGGAGGAAAAATCAATCGATGCAAGACGACTTTGGGGGCTGGACGGAGGTAGGAGAGAGAGAGGCCTCTCCGGGCGTGCTCAAGGCCGGCCGCAGGACAAGCTCACGCTATGGAGATGGGAGCATCAGTGACGCGCTAGCGGCGTGGGCGGCTGCTTGGGGTCCACCGCGAGCGCGAGGAGACGGCGACGGGAGCGGGTACTAGCTGGGTAGGGGAGCGGGGACTAGCTGGGAGGAGGGAGCAGGGGCAGCGCGAGCTGAACTGCACAGCCATGGCGTGCGTGTGGTGGAGTCCATGCCAGGGGATTGAAAACGAATGGAAAAGAGATAAGAAGGAAAAAGATGACACGCGTCGTGCGGTCGACCTGGGGGATGCGTCGCGTGCGATCCCAGGGGAGTAGTATCATTTTCCATAAATAAATAACATAGCTTTGAGAGAACTACCAAAAGAAAGGAACACATGCATATATGAGCAAAAAAATGACCAATCATGAAACTGCATAAACCAACCTATCTACAAGTAGATTTTTTTCCGGAATACGTGCAGGAAAAGTACCAAAACATTGTTTGATATAGAGGGAACTAACATAGTTAAAATCAAAAGAATTAGCTGTTCAGGTCAAACTGATATATGTGATAGTCAAACATGATTAATATTTAATGGCATAAATAGAAGAAAATGACTAACACTATAATGTAAAAAAATGCAAGAACACGCATTGGTAAAAACTGATTGAAAAATGGAAAACGCTTCTGATCATCGGGGGATCGCACGCACGTCGTCCCCAGGCTCCATCACGCGTCAGGCATCCCCGCTAACAACGCGTGGGTCCCATCACGCCAATCCTCCCGCCCCACATCGCAAAAATCCCCCACGCATGCCTTTGCTACACCATGTGTCGCCCAACTGCTCAGCATACTCTCGACTGCTGCTCCTCGCTGGCGTGCCTAGGTGCGCCACCACCACGCCTAAGTGCCATCTCTGCTTATCCCTCGCCACACCATCCATGCTTATCCCCTGCCACGCCGCCCTCAAGCAGCTCGCATCCATCGTCACCCCTTGAACCTCTTGCTCGCTGTGAGCTTGCTGCAATGCCTCTCCACCCGCTGCCCTGCACCTTGTGATGCCGATGGCTTGACCTTCTCCATACTGGACGGGATCGATGACGGGCACCAACCCCAATGGCGTTCATCTGCATGGTAACCTGCAGACTACCGTCGAGGAAGATGAGGCTCGTCTTTGGCTAGGCGTCGTTGGTTGCGGGAGTCCGTGGCAATACGTCCCCGCCATTGTGCTCCACGATTTTTGTTTTCTGCTACAATTGTCATGTGGATTTGCTATATAAGTTTTTTGCTACAATATTTTTTGGTTTTGCTACTATACTATAATTTTTTTGCTACACTTGTTTTGAGGTTTTGCTACTATACTAGAAAATATTTGCTACAAGGTCTCTGGTGAAATCGGCTGCATTTTGCATCATAAGTCTCATCCGATGATTTCACCAGATTTTTTTTGCTACGATGCTATGAGATCACAATTTATTTCTATAATAATTTTGTGGTTTTGCTAAAAATAGTTCAAAGTTTTTGCTAAAACATCTTGGGCGATGTCGATTTTGCTACAACACCACAATATTTTTTGCTACAATGTCTCTGACGAGGTCAATTTTGCTTCAATAACCTATAATATTTGCTACGCTATCCCATAACTACAATGTCTCCGGCGACATCTCCGGTGAGGTCTCCGACGAAAGTTTGTATTTTTATTTTTGTTTTGGGAGTGAACCCTTTTTTTTGCTACAATCTAGATTGATTTTCCTACATTCGCGTTTATAGAAGAAAAATGATAGTTAGACAAAAAAAATTAGCAAAAGAGGACACGTGTTAGCACCTCCACCCGGGGGACCGAAGGATTTGATCCCGGTGGACGCTCAATGCTGCCCTTGAAAAATATGGCACTGGAACTCGGAGAGAAGTTTGAACCAAGTTTATAAACATAATAGAAATCAAGACTTCACGGCCAACCCAAAAATGTGAAACCGGGCCACAGTCTACCATTTCTTATCAGAATTGTGACAAAAAGAAAGTTGAATTTGTGTGGCACTGCTAGACCGCAAAGTCACAAAACATACACAACACTACATTAATTAATAGACAAGGCCACAAGGGACACAAAGTCACTATCGTTTTTATAGGTTATATTATCTGTCTCTGTTTTCTGCCATGAGATTATATTATCTGTTTGATCTGCTCACTGCATTCTACTATATACTAGCATTATTGTTTAGGTAAACCGAATTCGTGTCCCTGGCAGCTGCATCAATCCTAATGAGCATCATTCATATTTTATTGCCTCTCGATTGTGAAAAGAATCTTTTTAATTTCTCGTTTGACCCGAGCAACTGATTGATTAAACAAAACTAGAAAGAAAAAAAGATGCACACTAGTGATCAACAAGAAGCAGAAACATTGTTTGGATCAGTATGACATGAGTTCATATTTTATCCATATATATATGAGAACAGACTTATATATCGTAACTCTGCTCTTGTGTTATTTGTTACTCCATAGAGCATTTCAACACTACACTTGCAGATGCTTCCAGATCCAAAAACTGCAGAAATCGCTCTGAAAATAAGAACCTTCTTATATATCTTTTCAAATGAAAAAACTTCCTTATATCAACATGATATGTAGGCTGCAAGTGACACACATTCCATGGTCTAACAAACGCTGAAAAGATCATAAGAAAAAGATCATAAGGAAACTCGATGGTGCAGCCTTTTCGAGTCACCCATAATATATATTTTTAGGCCAATAGAATAAAATTAATAATCCATCTGCTTCTTAAACATCTATGTTTAGCGGAACCTGAGAAACAACACCTGTAGTCAGGATAAAACATGTTCAATTAAAAGGCTGCTATCGCTCTCATTCATATGAGAAGAATAAATGAACAAATAACATAGCTTTAAGAGAACTACCAAAGAAAGGAACACATGCATATATATGAGCCAAAAAAAGACCAATCGAAATTGCAGAAACCAACCTATATCTACAGGTCAATGTTTTCTTGCCGGAATACCTGCACTTTGATTTTGATCTAAAGGCAAAGTAGCAAAATATTGTTTGATATAGAGGGAACTAACATAGTAAAAATAAAGACAATTAGCTGATCAGGTCAAACTGAGATATGTGACGGTCATACATGTTTAATAGTTAATGGCACTAACACTATACCATGAAAAAAATGCAAAAAAACGCATTGGTAAGAATGGATTGAAAAATACGGCACAAGAACTTCTAGAAGTTTGAACCTTAAGAGTAATAGAAGTCAAGACTTCGGGCCAGCCCAAAAATATGAAGCCGAGCCATGGTCTACCATTTATTGTCAGAATTCTGAAAAAAAGTAAGTTGAATTTCGATGACACTGCTAGCTCGCAAAGTCGCAAAACATATGCAATCCTACATTAATTAATAGACATGGTAAACAAAGTAGCTATTGTTTTTCTAGATTATACTATCTATCCCTTTTTGCCACGAGATTAGATTATCTGTTTGATCTGCTCAATGCATTCGATATACTGGCATTATATTGTTTAGGTAAACCAAATATGCTCACTGCATCAATCCTAATTTTTTTTCCGAAAAGAGGTAAAACTCCGGCCTCTGCATCAATCTTAATGAGCATCCATTGTATTTTATTGCCTCTCGATTGTGGCAAAAATCTTTTTAATTTCTCGTTTGACCTGAGGAGCTGATTGATTAAACAAAACTAGAAGAAAAAAATGCACCCTAGTGATATGAAGAAGCAGCAGCAAACACCGTTTGGATAGAGTTCATATTATCTCTATATAAATATCGACGTGGTAGACTAGCCAGTCTAGCCGAGCTTACCAGCAATGGCGGAACCGGTGAAGCTAATCGGCGCCTTCGGCAGCCCCTTCGTCCACCGAGCCGAAGTGGCCCTGCGCCTCAAGGGCGTTCCCTACGAGCTCATCCTTGAGGACCTCGCCAACAAGAGCCAGCTGCTGCTCCAGCACAACCCCATCAACAAGTCTGTGCCGGTGCTCCTGCACGGCGACCGGCCGGCCATCTGCGAATCTCTTCTCATCGTTGAGTACGTCGACGAGGCCTTCGCCGGCCCGCCGCTCCTCCCCACCGACCCCTACGACCGCGCCATGGCACGCTTCTGGGCCCAGTTCATCGAACAGAAGGTAGTATAATTTTCTTGTGAAATCCCTCAATTCTATTCGGGTACTTTACAAATGGCCGATCCACCTTACATATGTACGCAGTGCTCGAGGCCGTTCTGGATGGCGGTGTGGCTGAACGACGGCGAGGCGCGGGACGGGTTCGTGAGGGAGACGAGGGCGAACCTGGCACTGCTGGAGGCGCGGCTCCAGGGGAAGCGGTTCTTCGCCGGCGACTCCGTTGGGTACCTCGACTTCGCCGCGTGCGTGCTGGCGCTCCTGCTGGGCGGCGTGATAGAGGAGGCGGCGGGGGAGAGCCTGGTGGGCGCCGGCGAGTTCCCAGCTCTGCGCCGGTGGGCGGAGGCGTACACCTCCGACGAGACCGTGAGCGCGTGCCTGCCGTCGAGCGCGCAGCTCGTCGCCCACTTCGCCGGGAAGAAGGATAAGATCAAAATGGCGGTCAACGCGATGGTGCAGCAATCATGATTGGTGCATCGCAAACAAGGCACCTGCTGTATTGCTGCTGTGCGTGCGTTGTATGTTGGACTTTCCGTGTGTGTCACTTTCAGCATGATCACATTATGATGCCTGGTGAAATAAAACCCGTACGTGTACTAATATAGTATGATCACATTTTACTTTCAGAGAGGTGCTAGTGCTTTAAGGGGTAAACGGATATGATAATATTCGTGCGAATCTGTCTCCGAATTCCTTTTAAACGAATTTGTGTTCGATTTTAAAGAACCCGACAGTTAAGAATATCTGATTTTGAATGGCGTTCCAGGTAGTTATAGCCTTGATATGGTATGGCAAATATGAGAATTCCTTATTTGACACTACTCGAAGATATGATTTCCTATTTGATCATGTAAAAGTTTTTCTTCTCTATTTGACACTTGGGCCAAATTTTATTCCTAATATGACGTTCTAGTTTATTTTGAGCACTAACGCTGTTAAGTAGCCACATGAAAAGACAGTTTTGCCCCTAGTGTATTATGTGACCATAATTTGGCCATGGTGTTCGACCAGTTAATTAGATAAGCACGTCAGGAGCAAAAGACTAGTGCGCATAAACGCCGCACTAGATTAGCGCGCGACCATGCTGCCATGTAAGACCAGACTCGATCACACAGTCTCAACTAGTTACATGTCCCTAGTCCTCATGTAGTACGTGCATATATACAAGAAACAGTACGGATGATGTGTGTGTAGCCATCACAAAATCCTTTTCACTTCTTTACCGGTCGCCAGGTTCACAAGTGAGTTTTTTGTCGTGGGTTCCCCGATCAAGCGAGAACTAGCTAGATGACCTAGATTATCAAGTACGGCCAATCCTAACAGCTTGCTTGCTCGCACAACTATCTTTGCACATCAAACGTCAGCAGTGCTCTAAAACTAACACAGACACGCAATACAGAAACGGAAACGCGATTCAGGGGTACTTTGGTCCAGCTAGCGAAAGAGCCTAACGGAACCAAACGGCAATGTCATGTAAGGGAAAAAATTTAGACCAAGTGTCAAATAGGGAAGAAAATAAATTTTAGTGTCAAATAGGGGAGCAAATTTTAAGGTAGTGTCAAATAAGGAATTTTCTTAATATCATTTGGATATACATTTCCAAAAAATAAGTACTCCCTCCGACCCATATTAGTTGACTTGGATTTGTCAAAATTTGAATGAACCTATATACTAAGTCAACCAATATGGGTCGCAGAAGTAGGATTATCCGGATCTTTCAAACCAGACCATCCAATTTTGGAAGCAGACCGCTCCAAAAAATCCCCCGCGTCGTCCTTTCCCCAGGGGCAACACGGGTGGCGCCCCAAACCCGCCTGCACCTAGTTCTTCGCCACCACCCCCTCCCTCTCGCCGCTACCGGTGGTCTCCGTCGCGCAAAGCCCGGGTGGAGAAGGCAGCGGCGGGGCCTCTCGTTTCTCCAGCGCCAGGGCGGCCTTTGGGCGCGATGGGGATCCGCGTCCGGTTTGCCTGGGCGTGGGCGACTTGGTGGCGGCTGCCATGGGCGCGGGCCGGCTGGTCGGTGTGGTCTCGCAGCTCCTCTGGCGTGAGTAGTTGCGGTGACTGCCATGGCAGCGGGCAAGCTCTGCCGTGAATGCCGGATCTGGGCCCAAGCGGGCCAGATCTGGGATTGGGCCCAACCAGATCGCTTGCTGGTGCAGTCTCTGCCTGCCAGGGCTGCTCCAACCAGCGGCAGGGTGCGGCTTGACCGTTGGTGGCCGGAGCTGCTGCTCCGGTGGCGGCAGTGTCCATGTTTTACCTATTCTTGACCATCTCGGTCTCAGATCTGGTGAATTTGGGTGCTGTTGTGGGTGTTGAGCCGCGGCAGTGTGGCGGTGGCGGCGGCGCGGGCGGCAAGTGTCGAGCGGTGGCCGGATGTTGGCGGGGATGGATGGTGATGTTCTGGCCATTTTGGGCATGAGGTAGGGGATGCAAGCCAGGTGAAAATCTCCTCTGGTCGATGGCCGAAGCTGCTGCTAACAACGCCATGGGTGTTGTTTACCTTCAGTCGACGGCGGTGCTCTCCTCCTCTATCCATGGTAGCTCCAGGGGGAAACCCCAGATCCTCGGGGATCGGACGATGGTGGCGCTGATACACTGCTCCCTGTTGAGGGCCTCGTCTTTAGGAGTTGCCTTGGACAGATGGCTCTGTGGGTTGTTTTTGCCAGCGGTAAGGTCTCGGTGAGCGCTGTTCGATGGTGTTTGAAGCTCTTGTTGCCTCGCGCAGTGCTTAGGATTGCTCATTTGGTGAAGTTCCTCATATCCAAAAGGAGGTGCAGTGGTCTTCTCGGCAGATCTATGCCCTTCGGTGGCATCGGCGGCTTTCGGAGTCGCGATGTGACCTCGGCAGCGGGATGCCCTTCGACGGTGGTTGTGTGTCTCCTAGCTTCGTGTTCAAGGCCAAGAGGAGGAGCGGTAATCTTCTTGGTGGAACTCTGCCCTTCGGTTGTGTCAGCGGCTTTCGGAGTCGTGACACGGTCTCGGCAGGGGGATGCCCTTCGACGGCGGCCGCAAGTCACGCTTGCCTTCTCGGTGGAACTTTGCCCTTTGGTGGCGTCGGCGGCTATCGGAGTCGCAACGTGACCTTGGCAGGGGGATGGCCTTCGAAGGCGGCTGCAAGTCACGCATGTCTTCTCGGTGGAAATCTGCCTTTCGGTGGTGTCGGCGGCTCTAGGAGTCACGATGCAACCTCGGCTGAGGGATGCCCTTCGACGGCGTCTTGACTCTCCTAGTTCTGCAATGTGTTGAGTGATCTATCGGCAAGCGAGTTCCATTTGTCTTCGTCACCTTGACTACAGGATCCTTTCGACCGATCCACCTACACCCTTTTTCTGCTCTTCTCGGTCTTCTCTTTTAGTTGTGTGCTATGTTTTAGCTTGTATTATTTCTTTTCTCCTTCTTTTTCTTACTTGTAATTCAGACTCTGTACTTCAGTCTCTTTGACTTATAAAGTTCAATCTGGCTTTGGCCCGCCGTAGTTACAGTAAAAAAAATGGAAGCAAGGTTAATCTGGTCCAGTTAGTAGTTAGTGAGAGTTATCGAGTTCATTTGGCAACTATGTCTAGATCTGAATTCCACCCCTTATTCAGACCTTCCGGTTCAGTTTATAGGTTATTCACATATCACTAGATCATCAATTTAACCAATGTAATAAAAAAACATGGTCATTTTTATATCTCAAAAAGATCTAAAGACAAACACGAGCACATATGGATTTCTAGTATTTACAACTAAACTTCCATCAAATTGTTTTGTTTTCATTTGTGATCGACACAGAAAAGACAAATGTGATGAGCCAAATTAAGTTTTTTTTTGTCTTTTTAGAGCCACAATTTTTTATTTATATGTCATCCAAAATACAAAGTATAAAAACCTATTAATACTTTGCATATATTTGAGTAATCCAAAATACCTCTTACCTCGTAGAATTCAGAAAATTCTCCCCTTTCCAACATATATTATATATTATTTAACTGATTTATATTTGGTAAGAGCTCTGTTCTTCACCCACAAGTAGATAAAAGCCTAAAAACCTTGAACTTAAGAGGTATAATATTAGCGCTGTGGGCGGAGAAGGGCGACGCGTGGGACGGGTTCGTGGCAGGCTGTTGCACTAAAAGGTGTTGGTGCAGCACTATATACATGCAGTCAAACAAAAGAAGAAACCCAACTCTTGTCAGACTGGACAGAGTTCTGGTAAATCTGGATTGGGCTAACAAATATTTCAGCTCGGAATGTAGGGCGTTGGGTAGGCCAACATCTGATCATAAGCCAATTCTGCTAGATAATGCTGCTAGGACGCCAGCCACAAAAATATTTCGATATGAAGACCACTGGCTGCAATGTGTTGAACTCATTCAAAAAACTAGAGAACTTTTGGCCAGAGGTACAAGACAGATGTCTGCTGTTACCAAGCTCAATTACAGGCTAAGGAGTATCAGAGCAGCCACCAAATCTTGGCAGAGGGGTCAGCGATCCTTGAATAAAATAATGGAAAACTTAAACCATGCAAACCAATTCTTTGACGCTGTGGAAGAATGGAGACCACTAACAAATCTTGAGTTTGCTCTCAGAACCCTTTGCCAGGAAAAATACCGGAGTCTATGCAACGCTGACACTGACAAGTGGAAGAGGAGAGCAAAAATTAAATGGTGTAAGCTGGGTGATGAAAACAATAAATTTTTCCATACCATGGCAACGTACAGATTCAGGAAAAATAAGATAAAATTTCTAAGGCTAGGGCAAGAAGATTTTTTCAGAGATGCAGATAAGCTAAGGATTGCCACAGACTATTTCTCTAAACTTTTTGCTGAGAACAGAGCTTGGACACCAAATATTGAGCTGGGGCAACTATACAACTCTGAGTCTATGGGACTACAGAGTTTAGCACTTCAGTTCACTTGGGAGGAAATCAAAGTTGCAATCCAAAATTCACCTTCCCACAAAAGCCCAGGACCTGACGGCTTCACAAACGAATTTTATAAGTTTTACTTAGAAGAACTGAAAGATGACATCATGGCACTTTTTCAGGCATTGCATGGTCAAGGCCTAGACCTTACGGGGGTAAACTGTGCTTATATCACCCTACTTCCAAAAAAGGACACACCACAGGAAGTAAAAGACTACAGGCCGATCTCTTTGCAACACTCAATACCCAAGCTCATTGCTAAGGTCCTAGCAAACAGGCTGCAAAACAAAATTAAAGATTTGGTTGACCAGATGCAATCAGGCTTCATTAAGAACAGATCAATTGTGGAAAACTTTGCAACTGCCATAGAGATGGTCCAATGTGCAAACAAACTAAAAAGACCAGTCATGGTCTTGAAGCTTGACTTCCAGAAAGCTTTTGATTCAGTTCATTGGGAGGCAATTACACATACTTTAGTTGCGAGAGGTTTCCCTGATCTTTGGATTAGCTGGATGAAAGACTTGCTTCTGACGTCACATGCACAAATTCTGATGAATGGCCAGAGCGGGAAGAAATTTAAAATTAACAGAGGCGTGCGTCAGGGTGATCCACTATCACCATATCTCTTCATCATTGTCTCGGATATTTTACAGCAAATGTTGAAGAAGGCCTACGAGGCAGGTTTTCTAAAGCACCCACTGCATGCCGAAGCCCCTCTACCAGCTCTCCAATATGTTGATGACACCCTTCTAATTCTAAATGGGTCCACCGAGCAAGCTGTCTTCGCTAAACAAATTCTAGATGCCTTTGCTGCGTTCACGGGCCTGCAGATAAACTACCAGAAAAGTACCTTTGTACCAATGCACATACCAGAGCAGGTGATCGGCCAAATTGCTTGCATCTTTGGTTGCCCAGTCACCCAATTGCCATGCACTTATCTGGGTTTGCCCCTGTCCACCAACAAAATCTCGAGGCAGATGCTGCAGCCTGTGGTTGAAAAGATTAGCAAGCGGCTACCTGGCTGGATGCCTAGATTGATGAGCACTGGAGGCAGAGTTCTGATGGTAAACTCGGTGCTTTCGGCTATACCTAATTTTTTCATGGCTTGCATTGAGTGGGATCAGGAAAGTATCGACACTGTTGACAAGCTTCGCCGTGGGTTTTATGGAAGAACAAAGGTGAATGCCAGGTGGACACCGCCTAGTCGCTTGGGAGGTGGTTACAATGCCGAAAAGTCGTGAGGGCTTGGTATACGAAACTTGCGCACCCACAACCGTGCGCCGTGGCCAACTTCACGCCAAGCTTCTTTCATCCGGAGCTGGCCCATGTTTCTCTTGGCTTGCAGGTATTTATCTAACAACATCCCCAGACGCCATCGCTACCGACACTCCGCTTTGGAAATCCATCGCTGCCACCCACGAGATGTAATGCGACTTTCTGTAAGATAGCATTGGGGGACAGGACCGCTTTCTGGCATGACAATTGGATCAACCTGGGACGTCTGTGTCATGAGCTGCCAGTTCTATACTCCTTTGCAATTGACCCTTGCTGCACCATACAGTCACAGCGTCCGGATGGAATATGGAACCTGCAACTACACACCCCACTGTCCCACACTGCACAGCTTCAGCTCCACGTGTTACTACAAGCACTGAATAACGTCGGCCCACCAGGAACAGACACTCAAGATGATCGGCTCTTGGTTACAACTGGGAAAAGACCTACGACGAAAGATTTCTACAATCTCTTCAGCGACAGAGGGCTGGTTTGGGCACCTGGTAGATGGGTGTGGCGCAAGATCATCCCACATAGGCACAGGATCTTTCTTTGGCTTGCACTGAGAGGGAGGCTAAACACAAAGGATAATATGGTTGTCAAGAAATGGTGCTCGGATGCTGGATGCGATCAATGCCCAGCTGTTGAAACAGTGGAACACATCACAATGCACTGCAGACAAGCAGATTGGGTCTGGGACAAACTTGGGGTAATGCAAGCAACAAGGGCAAATGATCTGACAACGCTCGTTCATTATGTCCCTAGCGACACATGGCCAATCTGCATGGCCGCATGTCTGCTACATTTATGGAAAGCGCGAAACAACAGAGTGTTCAATAACAAACAGATTGCGAGGAGGCCCTTACTCACGAACATAGCAGATGAGCTTACCCTCTGGGCATTTAGGGAGCCAAAGTTAAGATCCAAGCTGATGCATTGGGTGAACAAGCTATTGGTTCCAGGATAGCTAAGAGTCTGTCGTTTTGTCCGGTTCTTTTCTCGTTTCCTTTCTTGCCTTTCTTTCTTTTTTTCCACCGCCGGGCTTAACCGGTTTGTAAATCCGCCAGCACAATCACTGCAACCCTGTTGTAGCATATAAGGTAGAGGCTTTCTCTACCTTCATATATATAAATATATAAATTCAAAAAAAAAATATACATGCAGTCAAGAAATTCAAGGAGGGGACCCAATTAGACCGGCAATAATAATCATAACATAACGAGGCACAGCCGATGCCACCGACACATTTATGAAAACTCTTGCATCAACCCAACAAGGAAACCGATGATAATGTCCTCACACTAAACTTCAATCGGCACTAGATAAATATCCTCTAAAATTACCACACACACTATTAGGTTGAAAACCATGGTCAGGTTTGTCCAAGAAAAAGCAGAGCACATCTCCCGTCATGACCAGCACTATACAATTTGTTCGGCTGCCAATGCTGACCGGTCAATTGGATCTTCCCCAATGAATAACTTATCCACGCAAAAAGTTGTACTGATAGTACAAGTTTGACCAAAGAAATCCGACATGTCATGTGAGCTCACTCACTCAAACTTAGAAGTTCAATTTGACCACCTACCCTGCAAAGCTTCCCGTCTATAGTAGTATATAACTAAAACGGATTCCATTCCAATCGCAAGAAACACAAGCTAGCACGCACAGTTTCCCTCCCCGCGCGAACGGCTAGCTCGCAGCACAGACGAGAGAGCAATTCAGAGAAGATGAGCTCCGGCGAGCCGGTGAAGCTGCTGGGCTCGTTCGGGAGCCCGTTCACGCACCGCGCGGAGGCGGCGCTCCGGCTCAAGGGAGTCCCCTACGAGTTCATCCAGGAGGACCTGGGCAACAAGAGCGACCTCCTGCTCGCGCACAACCCGGTCCACAAGAAGGTGCCCCTGCTCCTCCACGGCGGCCGAGCCGTCGCGGAGTCGCTCGTCATCGTCGAGTACGTCGACGAGGCCTTCCCGGACGGGACGTCGCTCCTCCCCGCCGACCCACTTGCCCGTGCCGCCGCCCGCTTCTGGGCGCAGTTCGTCGCCGACAGGCTCTCGCGGACGATGTTCAAGGCGCTGTGGGCGGAGGAGGGCGAGGCGCGGGACGGGTTCGTGGCGGAGACGAAGGAGAACCTTGCTTTGCTTGAGGCGCGGCTCGAGGGGCGGAGGTTCTTTGGAGGCGACGGCCTCGGGTACCTTGACATCGCTGCCAGCGCGCTCGCCGGTTGGCTCCCGGTGCTGGAGGAGATGGCTGGAGTGAGCACGCTGATGGGCGAGGCGGAGTTCCCTGCGCTGTGCCGGTGGCGGAGGGAGTATATCGCCGACGAGGCTGTGAAGGCGTGCCTACCGAGCAGGGAGCAGCTCGTGGCATACTACGCGCCCAAGAAGGACGGCTTCGCCACCAGAGGCAAGTCGCTGCAGAAGTAATAATACTAGTAGTACTGAATCACTGATCCGTCCGTGCCGTTGTGACTCCAATAATATTCTTGCCGGTGAATGCGTTATTTATGGGTTCAAAGAACTCTGTTTTCTTAAGGGATAGAGAGGGAGAACATCTCGCTCTTTTGTAAACGATGATAAAATAATTTTGTAAACATTTTCTAGTTCTCTTTTGCAAATGACTTGTATTACTCAAACTTCAGAACTTACAAAAGGTTTACAAGTGTCACCTAGACCTTCAGGACCTGATGCTAGCCACACCGCCGTCCGTCTACTGGTTCTAGCAAAATTTGCCATAAAATGGCTACTAGTATTATGCCCCCTTTTGACATGAGCAATACAAGATTATCTAAATTTGAGCAAGGTTTTGATCTCTTCCACCATCGTCGAATAAACTGATCTGTCCTACTCATTGTTCTCTATGATATTAATTAAAGATCTCTAAGCAGTCCACCTCAAGAATGAAGAAAGGCTGATTGCACCAATGCAGTGCAAGGGACATTTTCTAGTTACTCTGTCTTGGTACTGTGAGAGTTTGTGTGCTTATCAGCTTCTACCAAATGAAGTTTGGTGCGCTGTGTAAGCCAGCAAAGCAAAAGAAACCGGGGGGAAACTACGAGCCCACCAGCAGGTCGTAACCACAAGCATTCAGCAAATGCTCAAGGTACATAATGAAACACTACCATCAGCCAATCAAAAGAGCCACAATTCTCTACATCATATTACATTCAGTCCACAAAACATGGTGAAGCTAAGAAGGTGCTGACCTTCCGCAAGTTAAAACCAAAAGCAACTGCCTCTCTTGTTTTAAGATTTCAGGTGCCACCGCCAACAGCAACTGCGCAAGTTCCTCTTCTACAATGCAGAGCAAGAAGACACGGATGTCACATCACTGAATAACAGCATTAGTTTCAACAGGGTAGATATTACTGAAGCCAGCATTACTCCTAATAAGCCTAACTTTACAAATAGCCAACAGCATTGCTGCAAGTCCAGCAGAAATAAGACAGCTCCTTGGCCCCTTAAAATCCAACTAGGCACAAAAACCGTGTCTTGAATGGTACTTCATTGACATTCAAAGCACTAGCAACAATGCTTCAGACATACCTAGGTCTGGCACACTGGAAGCAAAAACATGACATTCCTCATCACTCTTGCAACATCGCTTAACTAAACATAACGGCCAAAGTTCTAAGACACCGACCACTTGGCTAAATTATGGGCCTCAACATTCATGATTAATAGACATCTCCTGGAAATCCTCAATACAGTAACACCCTTCATGTGGACTCCATGGGGTTTGCTCCTGAATCAAGTTGGCAACCTCAAAACAGGCTTAAGGAACTATTTACTTGACTGGCCCAAATTCCTTGGCCAATAGCCTGCACATGACATTGCTTTCATATCGTCCGAACCATTACACCATCAATCCTTTGCGTCGAAGCAGTAGGAGAACACCACCACCTCATCTTGACAAACACTAGAATTATTATAGATATACATAAATGCCAGAGTATTGCAAAGAGAATAGGCATACTCGTGCGTTTCCTCCGCAAGACCAGGTGTACAAGAGAAATCCTAGCTTCCGCTCATTGTGGGAACAAAGGAAGTGTTGCACACCACCCAGGCCCTTTTGGGTCAGCCAAACAAGGGCGTTAATTAGATTGCAATCTTGGTCTGCAATTGTATGAACTTCTATTACGAAGCAATGATCTAGTTCATTCATTCCCTAAAAACAGACTCTACTAGTTGCTGCTGTTATGAAGCAGTGTGATAAGGAAATAAGCAGAAAACATACCCCAAGACTAATTTCCAAGACTTGTGTACATTATCGTCAAGTATTTGCAGAAGTGTGCAAGATGTCAATTCAGATAAAGGTTCATACAATTTTCTGCTAAAGAGCCACATGAATATTTGTCTTACCACACAGAAAATGTAAAACAAGCGATTATAGCCAGTCACTAGCGAGCAAATATACCTGAAGAACATCTGGACTGTTCCGATATCCATTGTGCTGCATCAACAAATGCTTGGAAGGACCCAAACCAGTGGTGGTCTGTAAGACTTCGTAACTACTCGCCCTTGGTAGTCTGCAACGTGATCATGCCAAGATCCATCAACCACAGAATACTCTGTCCACTTACCAAGGCCCCCAGTAAAGTACATGCAGTCCCTTCGAACTTCCGGATGATCTGGACCAAGGCAACCTGCAAACTGATATGTATTAAGGAACAAGCTACAACCACCAAGGCTAGTAGTCCTCGCCCACTTCCTCTCCACAGATTGCCATTTGAAAACATGGTACACCGGTGGAGAGTACTTCACAGCAAGAACGAGCAATAGCTCATCTCGGCACTCTGCGAGCCAGAACATCGAGTACTCTATTGAGCCTACTGACTCTTCATTCGATTCGTCTCCAAGAAACGACAGTGCCACCGAATCGTTGTGGATCTCTAGGACAGCAAGGCAGTAATTTTGGGAAAATCAGCCCATAGAGGGTGCCCTTCACCAAGAGCAAACTGCAAATCAGATAGCCTTCATCGCACGAAGCCGCTCGCCATTGACCATCACCAATCCGGCAGAAGTAGAGGACATCGTGGAACCGCTGGAAGGTGAGGACGAGGTCGCCGGAAAAGATGATTCCGTCGAAATCTTCCGGGGGGTAGGGCAGGCTGGCATGCTCGCCTGTAAGCAAGTGGCGGATGCGCAGCTCTCGGGGGTCTTCGCGGTCGTGGGTGGCGATGCAGCAGCCAAAGGAGTAGAAGCGGGTGAGGCGGTCTATGCAGGTGCTGGGGAAGCGGAAGCTGAGGATGCGGCGGAGGGGGGCGTGGAAGAGGGCTTCCGAGGCTGAAGCCTTGTGACGGACGAGGAGGAGCGGGGCCTGGGATGCGAGGTTGGACGGCGACGGCGAGAGAAGATCCCGGTAGGTGCGGCAGGCGGCGCGGAGGGCGAAAAAGTCCTGGAGGCTCGTCAGGCGGCTCGCGACTAACGGGATCAGCTCGGGCAGGAAGTAAGGCAACGACGAGGCGGTTTCTACGGGGTTTGTGGACGAAGTTGGGGTGGATGTCAACGCAAGGGAGGTAGCCGACGGCGAGATGCTCGTCCGGCGCTTCGCTGGCGTCGACATTCGTCGGCGCTTCTGCCGGCCGAGGGCGGCGTTGGGATGCGACCGGTGGTTGTCGGACGGTAGATGCCTAGATGGTGGTGGTGAGTTTTTTTTTTTTAGGGACGGTGGTGGTGAGTTCGTTCTTGACTGTTTTTCTTTTCTTAGGGTCGGTTTAGAGTCATGGCCTCTTGGGAGCCCTGTCGATTGCCTGGCGGGGCTGGGCCTACTCTGTATTGGGGTTGGGCTCATCTCGTTTAAGTGATTTATTTTTTTAACTGAAAAGGGCACGAAGGCCCAGAGAAGCTGGATTAGTCAAGCGGTGGGATCAAAAGTTACTCACTCCGACCATATTAATTGACTCAAATTTGTTTAGATTTGGATGAATCTAGACACTATTTATATATAGATTCATCTAAATTTTGCAAATCCAAGTCAAGTAATATGAGTTGGAGGGAGTATATACATGCAGGTTTAGCAGATAAAGGCTACGTATAGTTTGCCATCTTGGTTTTATTTTTTATTTTTTTTAGGAAAAATCATGGTTTTAGTTAAACTGAAGTATTACTAAACTATAATATTTCACTGTCTGAGCAAGAGATAGAGATCTCCAAGAGATACTTTGACTCTAGTTTTAGTAGAACCATGGTTTTTAAAAGAAAAGAAAAGAAGTCTAGAGCTCTTTCTTTAAATCTGACTCAGTTTTTCAGAATACCATAGTTTCAAACCCGTGATATTTTACTATAACCAAACACCTCAAAGTATTTAAAACTAAAGTTTTTTAGAAACTATGGTATTTCAAGAATACTTCAAAAATACTTTGCATCCAAACGGGGCCTATATAGTTTATAGAAAAGAGCTTGGGAGAAAAACTAAAGACGCAATCCAATCCCTGGTCTTCTCCACCGCATCTGAGAGACCTCCAGGTCCGGGAACCGGCATCACGCAGGGGAACGAGCCACTGGGACGATGTCGGCCATGGAACCGCGCTGAAATCGACGAAGATCTTCGTGATATCATCTTTGTCTAGGCAGAAGAATGGAACTCCAGTGCCCACAACACCATAGCATGGAGGGGCCTCTCCAGCCAAGGATAACGCCGTCTCCACTTCCCCTCCATTTGGGGACTCCACAAGTTGCGACTTCGGGATCTTCACACTTGGCGCCGGAGCCCACGAGCAAGCTTGGCTCACTACCTCCATGGAAGCAAGAATCCGCAAATTCTAGGGCGCCACGGAGCCACCAACACCCCCATCTTGAGACGGCATAGGACAGTGCTCCTCTCTTCTTCCCCTCCTTGCCTCCGCGGCCAACCAGGGGAAGCACATCAGCACCATGCCACCACAAAAAAGCCTCACCGCTCGCCTCCACGGCCGGTTAGGTGAAGCTCCACCGCACGGACCCCTTGCATCTTAAGATGGGGACATGCGGCCTTATTGGTGGAGAACCTCTCTGTCTCGCCAACCGCCACTCCAATCGATGGAGCACCACGACTAATGCGAGAAGAAGAAGGTCACACCATATTTGGCCGGTGGGATCTGGAGTATTTCTCTCAACAAGACGCCAAACCTCGGCACAAGGCCGAAATCTATACCTGCGACAACCACTGCTACCTAGACCTACTCCGGCGGCCCACCTTTGCCACCTCCCATCGGCTATTCCATCGAGAAGGGCTTGGGAGCGACACGGTCGCCTATCGACGACTCTCAAGACTGGAGCAAGGGGGAGGAGAGGGGAAAATAGGTGGTTGTTGTTTAAGTGATTTCTTCACGAAGCTTAAAAAGTTGACTAGATTTCACCAATAAGAAAATGGAGGTTTCACCGAAGAAAGTGGACGAGTTGGAGTATATGCTAAAAAGGTTACAGGCTGATCAACTCAAAAAAAATGACAATTTATTTTCTACATGCTGTGAGTACTCTATGTTTAGAATATCATGGTTGGTATGGCGTTGAAAGTACATGACAGTACGGAGGAAACTCAGAACAATTGCTCAATGATAATCGCTAGCATGGCTTAGCTTTACCAAGGCTTTCACCTCAATTTGTGGGGTTCTCTTCTGCAACGCAGACCAAGAAAATGCATATGTGACATCATGGAAAGAACAACAACGCTAGAATTTAAGCAGAAACTGAACATCTCCATGTTCCTTGAATTTTTACAACCACGATCATAAATCTTTGTCTTACAGTGCAATTTATCCACGACATCCAGAGCAACAACAACAACACAGTGAAAAGGGAACAATGATAAATGGATTCTTTGCAGCACCAGAAACTACATTTCTCATCAACCTTTTTGGTTTTCTTTCAAGATCATGCAAGTGACTGCATGTCTTTGCATTAAAATTGAAAACAGAGAGTTTGTAAAAGAGAATACATGGGTCAAGGCCTCTACCACCGAAAAGAAACAAAACAAGGACTACTCCTCATGCTCTCCTGCCATGTTGTTAGGTGGTTGCAGAGGAGGGATTTGCTAATATAAAGGGTGGCGGTGGAGGGCGAGATATCTGTGGGCGGAGGGCTTGGTGTTAGGTTGTGGTGGAGGATTAGGACTCGGTGGCCTCTGCCACCGAAAAGAAACAAAACAAGGACTACTCCTCATGCTCTCCTGCTGTGTTGTTAAGTGGTTGCAGAGGAGGGCTTTGATAATATAAAGGGTGGCGGTGGAGGGCGAGATATCTATGGGCGGAGGGCTAGGTGTTAGGTTGTGGTCGAGGATTAGGACTCGGTGGCACTGGAGGGGAGAGGGGCGGATGTTATGAAGGGTAGTGGTGGAGACGTGGAGGGTTTGATATCCACGGGGGCGGTGGCGGCGAAGGGCTAGGTGTTGGTGGCATGAGGGCTCGGTGTCGTCGGGGTGGGTGACGGAGGATTAAGATTAGGCGGCGGAGGGCTCAATGTCCTTGGAACGGGCAAAGGATCGGATAACTAGGCGAAGGCGATGGAGGAGGGAGTCCTCGGAGCGGGTGGTGGATGACAAGGCATACCCAACAGGGTAGGGGTTCTCATAGCGGCAGACAAAGAATAGGCGTATGTGGTGCAGGAGGTCTTCAGAGTACATGACATTGGGTTGGGATACATTTACACTGCCTCACACGCATTCCCTCTGATCTATAAAATATAAGATGTTTTAGTCTTCTTTTTAAAACACATTTAAACACCGTTTAGTGCGTAGGTCCACCCATTTGCTCTAAACATACACATTAAAAATATCTAGATACATGTGTTTCAGAAAAATAATAAAATATTTTACATTTTTTTTGTGAAAAAATATTTTACATTTTAGAATGGAGGGAGTACCAGCCAAGCAGCCAAACAGGGTGAGCCTGGCCATCTGTGTCGCGATCGACTTGCAATTGTTGTAGTTGAGCTCGAGTTGACTACTGACGAGAATGCGCGTGTGCACGCCTGTTATAGCTTTGCCTCCAAGACGAGCCTGATATCCAAACATGCACGAAGCAATGTTAATTCATGCAGACGTCGTGTTGCGGAGACGAACTGATGAACCGCTAGCTCCCCAACTGAACCTCCTCTTTCTATAAAACAAATTAACAAACCGACGAACCAAGCATGGGGAGCAAATTCACGGTACAGCTCAAACAGTGGACATTTCTTTTGAAATTTCATATACTAAGAAGAGGCACTTGAAAATAATCCGTCTGTTAAGCAGTTAGTATGACCGCTGTTACATTAGACAGGGTTTTGATGACCGGCAGTCCCATTGGATTGCGAATTGGACCAAGTTTCGGTTTTATGAACGTGGTTTGATGAAAAAAAGACCTTGAGTTTTTCGGACATATTTAGGACAGGACTAACATGTGGCGTCGCACGCCAGTCCTCTCCGTGCGGCGGTTGCTGAATCCGGTAATCAGGACCTTAAAAAAGTAGACACGGATTATTCCGGAAAAAAGGTCAGACAAAAGTTATCATGACAGGCCCACTGCATGCCAAAAGTCATTGTGGCAAGTCCACCACATACATCCTTGCACTGTACATCGTGGGGTCGACTTCGTACTAAATTTATCACGTGTATCTCTCCATGTTCCATTAATCACCGAGCTCTATAGTGTCACTACTAATTACCCGATAAATCAGAGCCTAATCATCAGATTAATTAGGAGTAATTGCGAGATTATTTAGGCACAATTACTCAGAAATAATTAGGTCTTGTTTGTCACGTTCCTGGTTGCCAGATTAATTATTCATGGCTGTCAGGTTTAATCGTACCTAATTGCCCCTATAATCCCCGTAATTGCAAGAGTACTAATTGACAGACTAAACATGCCTAACTGCTAGATTAAATAATTTGAATTTCCAGGTTAGAATCAGTCTAATTACCAGATTGATTATTCCTGACTACTAGGTTTAACAGTACATGATTGCCACGTTAATTGCAAAAGAGTAGTAATTACGAGATTAATTAGGCCTAGTTTTCAGGTTTCGTTGTTGCTACTAATTGCCATGTTAAACGTTCCTGCTTGCTAGATTAATTACGACTAATTGCCAGATTTAACAATATTAATGTATCCCTATTTACCTGATTAATAATAACCTGGTTAATTCAGCTTAAGTACCAGGTTCATACCACATAACTGCCAGATTAAACACCACCTAATTGCCACCTACCACATGGGAACAAGGACAGACACTTATTGATTTGAAAGAGAACGAGTGGTCAAGAGAAACTCGGGAGGGGATAAGAGGAAAGGATAAGGATGAGTGGTTGGCACCGTACGGATGTCCTTTTACAAATCGCAACGCACCTCCGCACGCGGGAGCAAATCGTGTGGCGCCTCGCGTTAGATTTTTCCTTTATAGTTTATGTCATTTATTTGTGGGATCATAGAGCTTTAGTCACTAAAAAAATATACACTCTAGGTCAGCTCAATGAACCAAACATTTTTTCCCATAAAGGACACCTCCAACTTCATTTCATAGAATCTGATAAACACACACAGAGCTGTTTCGTCTACACACACACACACGCATGTGCAGTGCAACAAAGCGGAAGTAAAAAGAAACAACAACATTCATCATGTCCAACAAAGCATACTAAAGCTAAGAAGGCGCTGACACTCGGTAATTCAAGTCCCACTTGTTTTTAATCAACGCCACCCTTCCTCCCCTCTTTTGGTTTATGTTGCCCACCGCCAACAACAAGTTCCCATGCTCCTGTTCTACAACGCGGAGAAGAAGACAGCAGATGAGACATCATGGAAGTTAACGGCTTTAAGAAGACAGCAGATGAGATATTACTGAAGCAGGCATTACACAAATCTTAATTTTACAAAGAGCCCACGCGGCCACGCAACACCGCAAATCCAGCAGGACTACACCGAGGCACATGAACCCAATGTTTTAGATGCTAGTTCATCAACATCCAGAGGAACAACAACAATACGTCCGGCATAGTCACGAGACTCTGGAAGAAAAACCGAAATTAGAGCCTAGAATATGAGCAGAGTAAGAATTTAATTTTCCAATACCTCCTAAGCCGATGCGGCTCACATCTCAGTTGTCGTGTGATCTCTATGCAAAATATTCATAATTGGTTGGTCAGTCGATTTTCGCTTACTAAACGAACTATAGAGCCGACGAGCCTCAGAAATCGATGGTCGGTTTACGCTATCTCTGCGGTGACTTATATATCTACTCTGGTTGCCAATGTGCACATGGGCAGTTAATATCAATGCATTTGGCGGATGTTGGGTGGACAAGTCCTGTTCACATGAATGCAGTCCATTCAGTAACTTGGCTTCAAGCCCGGATTTGGTTGTTTCATATCAGTATTGATTCCCCTTGTTACTTAGAGTTTGTGTACATGGTGCGTGCATTATTACCTTCCCAGTATCGGAAGTAGTTTTCTCCAAGACTCCAAGTATAAAGAGGGAACAACACTGCCCATACACAACCAGCTTACAGTATCGTGGATCACTTTTGCATTATCACTTTTTCAAATTTTGACAAACAAAAACTCATACCAATTGTTTTCATGATCGTACGAACCCACCCGAAGTCCATATGGTCCTCTTAGACGTATACTCCCCGTACACGAATACTCATATGTCTGCAGAAGCGAAAATCGTAAGTTATATAACAGCAACAACAACAAAAATTAAGTATGACATGCAAAGACGTAGATCGTAATAATAAGAGGTGGGATCAGCCGTCCGGGACATGGATTATAAGTTCGACCGAGTACACATATACGGAGATATACATGGCCTCGATATGGGTTTCGACGGGTCAAAAAAATAAAACGGCCCATAAAACTTAAGTTTAGGGGGGGGGGGACCGAAGCACACCTCATCCAGAGTGAGCAGCAGCGTTGGATTACAGACCACATTTGCTCTCCAACGAGTTGCTATAATAGCTTAGTTTTACATTTTCTGTTTGGTAACCAAAATATTCAAGTGACTCTTTAGCAACAATTGTGTATAGCTTAGTTTTACATTTTCTGTTTGGTAACCAAAATATTCAAGTGACTCTTTAGCAACAATTGTGTATGAACTTGCATCTGAATTGACATCCTGCTCAGTTCATCAAATACTTTGACAATAATGTAAAAAGTCCTGGATATTATCCTCGCCAAAGTTGTTTGGGCAAGGAGGTGTGCTCGCTCTGGATAGTCAGGAACGTGTCCATGCCAAGATCCCTCAACCAACCAATACTCGCTCCACTGGACCATTGCTGTGAGTACCAATTGAAGTACATGCAGCAGGTCCCTTCAATGATCTACACCAAGGTTGTGGTAACCGTCTCACATGCGGTGTCTCCATGGGTTAGTAATGATCTGCTTGTGGCTGGAAGTCAGAGATGCGGCAGCGAGGTCCATAAGGTGCACCCTGGAAAATAAAAAAGTAGAAAGGAACAACGCTTTTGGGCGGAGGAAAAGGACGCTCCTGATGTTCAAAATTTGAACTCGCCGCCGGCGAGTTTGGCTCGTCCCGGCCGGAGTTGGTGTCCCCCGCCATGTCGCGCTCCCTCCCTGTCCCTGCGGCGGCCCCGCTGCGCTGGAGGGCTTCGTCGGCGTCGGTGTTCGCCGGCTGCCGCCCGGGCTGGTCGGGGGCCACCGTCATCCTCCCCGCGTGGCCGCTGGTGCTACTCAGCGCGGCGTCGTGGTCGACGCCGGATCGCGCCGCGGGAGTTCATTCGCCTGGCCTCTCGTTCCTGCCTTTTCGGTCAAGAGGCGCTCGGGTTCTCGCGCCGCTGCCCCGATTCCGCCCGCCTCGGCATTGTCTCGGAGGTGGAGGCCCTTGCGACCTCCGCGGAAGGCATGGGGACGCCGAGGACGACGCGGTGGGGACCCATGGAGGCCCCGCGGCGGTGGTTCTCGAGGCGCGCGACGGCGATCGTCCGACGAGGAAAGCGGCGTGCTCGGCCTCGGTGCCCTAGCCTCGCTCTCCCTCCTTGGGAGACTTCATCCTCTGGCCGGGGCTGCCTCGCGGCCTCGCCACGGAGGAGCTCTCCGGCTCGGCGGCCATGGCGGCGCCCGGGGTTGGGGAGGCCCGTGTGCGTCGAGCCGTGCTGGGGCCGTTCTTTGGGCTGGCTGCTCGTGGGCCTCGGCCCATGAGGGCGGCCCAGTCGCCAGCGTGGCGGCGTTGCGCTATCTCCAGCGGGCGGTTGGCGGCTGGCGGTTGCCGTCGGCCCACTTCTGGGATAGGAGGCCCAGCCCTGTCCGGGTTGCATGCCCGTCCAGTAGGGTTCCCCTGGCGTCGTCTGAGCTTGCACGCGTTCCTCCGTGCGTCCCTGTCCCGCCGCCGTCCTCTGCGGCTCCCTCCCCGCCGGTCGTTCCTGCAGTTCGATGGCGCCGTAGCCCTCCGCCTCGCCGCCCATCTCGCCACTGCTGCCGTCCCTGTCGCGGCTCCTCGCCGCCCCGACGCGGCCCCGCCTCCCCGCGCCGTGGCCCCTCCTCCCAGCGCCACCCGCCTCCCCCGCGCGGTGACCAGGGGGCTTACCGTCCCCCCTCTCGTCGCTCGCCGCCGCCCCCTCGGCAGTTAGGCAGACGCTTCGGTCCCTCGCGCCGACGTCGGGTGGAGGGCTGGGTCCCAGCTGGCTGCAGCGGTTGACAGGGAGCGGGAGCTCCGCCTGCGGGAGGCGGCGGTGCAATCCCGCGACGCTGCTGCGGGTCCGCCGGCAGCCCGTGGGGGACGTGCGGATGCCGGGCCCTGGCGGGTGGAGACGGCCCCTCATCCCCCTGCTGCGACGGCTCTTGCGTCCGGTCGAGGTGTTATGGGCGTGTCGGTGGCCCCAAGAAGAAAAAGAAGAAGTCCAAGAAGAAGCGCAAGGTCGCCGCGGCCGTGGATGGGGCTGTGGTTCCTACCCCGGGGGCGTCGAGCTCGATCCCGGTGTCGGCTTTGGGTGTGGGGGCCGACCGGGTGCTGGCATCGGCTATCCCCCGCCCTCGGGAGACGTTGGAGTACTATGGCCATGGCGTGGATGGCGGCTTCTACTTCATCGAGTTGGGTGGTGTCCCGATGTCCGTCCGAGACGCCGGCGGTGTCGATCTGCGGTCAGACCCGCCACTCTCGGTGAGGTGAGTCCTCGATCCAGAGGAACTCCGTGCGGTCATGCTCGGCCAGTGGCGGTCGCGCTTCTCTCCCTCGGAGTTTGTGGTCTCCTTCCGTCGGTGGCCATCCTTCGCATGTGCTCCTCGGGTCCTCGTTCACGCTTCCCTCCACCAACGAAGGTCTCCATCCAGCCCTCGCCGTCCGCCCAGACACGGTGGCCACTCTCTGAGGTCTGGCGCATCCACGGCCTCCGCTCGGCGCGGCGGCTGAAGTGGTGGCCCTCGTGGCTCGACGGTGGGGGAAGCCGACGGAGGTCAACGGGGTCTCTCTCGGCTAGCGCGGCGTCTGCGGCTCCTCCCGTCCCTGCCGTGTTCCCGGTCTCCGCCACGCTTCTTCTTGACCGGGTGGGCGACCTCTTGGTGGAGCTTGACGAGGAGACCCGGCCCTGGCGTCACCTCCTCCCCGCCCGGCAGTGGTGAGCGGCGGGCTGGGACGAGCACTCGGACAGCGACCTTGGGTCTGACCCTGACTCGCCGCTGGCTCCCGACGGGTCTCCTCCACCTCCGCCTCCCCCTCCCCAGGGGGCGTCCGGGGGCGTCTCGGGTTCTCCACCGACGGCGGGGCTCTCGGGAGGGGACCCTCTCTTCTCTGGGAGACCCCCGCTCTCCTTGAGCGCTCCGGCCAAGCTGCCTTCGGTCGACCTTCCCCGTTCCCTCCGCCCTGATCCTCCGGCCCCCTTCGACCTCGACGCCAGATGGCTCCTACCCGCCCGCCCGCCTCCCGCCCTGGTTCTCCTCCCGCCCCTCCCTCGCCTGAGGCCCTCACCTCGGAGAGCGAGGGGTTGGTGGTGTGCGCCAACCTGTCCCCGCGGTCTCCCGGGGTGGTCTGCTACTCCCTCGCCCCGGATACCCCGGACCCTCTGGGCCAGCTCGGCCTGTGGGACCCGCCCTGCCGCAGCCTCAAGCTGCGGGCCAGGCTCCCAGACCTCCCCCGCCCGTCGCGCCACGTGTCCGCCTCGGCCGACTCCAGTCCGGCTTGTCCGGGCCTGAGCCGACGGTGGCGGAGCGCGCCTCCCGACGGGTTGCGGCTCGCGACGAGTTCTCAGGTACTGTTTCCGCCCCTCTTCCGCCGGACCCTGGTCCTTCTGGTTTGTCTAGCTCGCCTTTTTGTGTTCTCTCCGAGGTCTCCCTGGCCCACCTAGGTGAGGTGGCTGCGGATTGCGGTATTGTTTTTCGGGGAGAGAAGGGGCCGAGACTGGAGCAGATTGCGGCCATTAAGGCGCGGGAGGGGTACGCGGGGGCAATCGCTGCTGCCCGGGCACGTGATGGCCGGGAGCGGGAACGCTCCCGCATCCTTGCCGAGGCTAGGCCCGACGGGCCTGGCCCCAGCAGGGAGACCCCACCTGCCCCTGATGCGCGCGAGACCACCCACAGGTCGACCCCCGGGCCGACCCGTGGGCCCCCAAGTCCGCGATCCGTTCCTCTTCTTCCCTCGCTCGGTCCGCCGAGGACCGCCCGGCCGAGTGTCCACCATGGACATCCTTCGCCTTCCGGTGTTCATTTGGAACATCCAGGTTTGGCGATGAGTCGTCGCCGCCAAATCAAGGAATCTCTTCGCTTGATGCGCCGGATATTGTCGGTCTTGAGACGATTCGCCAGACTTCTCCATCGCCGAGTTGGAAGCTTTGAGCCGCTCCAAGTTCTCCGGTCCCGGCTTCCCAAGATCCGGGCACTCGGGAGGATCCTCCCGGGGCGAAGGAGGATACCGAGGTTGATGATATGGACCGCGGGAATTCTTTGTGAGCATGGCGCTTACCCATAGACAATCTCGCTTCAGGTGGGAGGTGATCATTGTCTATGGCCCCGCGGACCATAGGAGGTCCGCTGACTTCTTGCGTGAGCTCAAATCAAAAGTAGAACGGACGGTTATCCCGGTGGTGGTCGCCGGGGATTTTAACGATCCGCTATGCCGATGATAAGAGCTCGCAAATGTGGACCTCCCTAGGATGCGTATGTTTAACGATCGCATTGCCGAGCTTGCTCTCCGCGAGATCCGCGTGTGGGCGCTAGATATACTTGGTCAAATAAGTGTGAACCCGATTCGCAGTGTTCTCGATCGCGTCTTTGTGTCGGTTGATTGGGAGGTGGCCTTCCCTCTTTGCTCGTTGCGAGCGGTCACTAGGATTGGTTCGGACCATACCCCTCTCCTCCTCTCCTCTGGAGGGCCGCCCCCGAACGCTTCCACTTTGAATCCTTCGGCTGCGAACGAGGATTTGTAGAGATGGTTCGGCTAGGTGGTCGGCGGCCGCTTCTACCTCGGGTGTCTGTAAGGTGGATATCTCGGCATCACCGTGCCAAATTATCCCGACAGTTCATGCCAGGCCGGGGGGCGAATTTGGGGGCGGACCTTAGGAATCAGAAGGAATCCATTCTGCGGGATATCCAGGCCTTAGACCGGGAGGCCGATCTTCACGGCCTCTCCCCTGAGGCCTGGTCCCATAGGTACTCCCTTGAGACTTCCATTATGGAAATTTACAAGGGAGAGGAGGCTTTATGGCGTCAGCGGAGTCGCCAACTGGGACGGTCTGGGGAGTCGAACACGGCTTACTTCCATGCCATTGCCAATGGTGGGAGGAGGAAGTGCTCGATTCCCTGCCTCTGGGAGGGGGAGTCGCTGCTGGAGTCCCCTCAGGCACTCTCCTCCCATATTTATGCCTTCTCGGGGCCTTTTCTCCGCCTCAGCCGGGTGTCTCGGCGCGCTGACCACGGGCGGTGAGGCGCTTGTCTCGAGGAGAATGTTGGTCTCACTCTCCCTTCCTAGGGAGGAGGTGGAGGCTGCTCAAGTCCATGAAGTCTAGGTCGGCCGGGCCCGATGGTCTCCCGGTGTGCTTCTTCCAGACGTTTTGGGCTCGATTCTGACCGCTAATCTGCAGCTCTTCCAGAGTTTTTCACTGGTACCACGGTGATGTCCCGTTTGAACCTCGGTGTGATTACCCGATCCCCAAGGTTGTGGGGCCACGGATATCCGCCCAGTTCCGTCCGACACGGTGATTAACGCTATTCAACGCTGTTCCAAGGTTTGTGCTATCCGTCTCGCTCCGGTGATGGAGCGCCTCACCCATCCTCTCGATTCGCCTTCCTCAAGGGACGCCATTCATGACGACGTCCGGCACTTCGTGAAATTATCCATGAAGTTAAGGTGCGCCGTCGAAAGGGGTGTTCTGAAGTTGACTTTCGTAAGGCCTATGATCGCTTAGACGGGCCTTCGAGACTCGGCCCCGGAGAGGGGCGTCGATGACCGCATGATCTGCTGGATCATGCAGTTCGTGAGGACTGGCACGACGGCGATCAACATCAACGGGGAGATCGGTCCGTACTTTAGCCCGTCCTGCGGGGTAAGGCAAGGGGACCCGATTTCCCCTATATTGTTTAACGCCGCGGTGGACGCCCTGGCGGAAATTTTGGATAGAGCCCAACGCTCGGGGCACATCTCCGGGGTGGTGGGGCACTTGATCCCTGGGGGAGGGATCTCCCACCTCCAATATGCGGATGACACCATGATCATGGTGCAGGGTTCGGACCGGGACATCATTCACCTAAAGTTCCTGCTTCTCTGCTTCGAGTCCATGTCAGGCCTGACGATCAACTTTGACAAGAGTGAGGTGGTGGTGCTTGGGTACCCCGAGGAGGCGCCAGGGATCGCGGATGGGCTGAATCAGGCTCGCGGACTTCCGATTCGTATCTAGGTATGCCCATCGTGAGACGCGTGTGTTGATCGGGGACCACCCCTTTGGTTGCTAGGGTGCGCTCGGCGAGGAACTCGAGAGCACGCCTACGCCTAAGGGAGCAAGTCGGTGCGATTAACTCTGTCTCGAGTCTGCCCATGTACCGGATGGGGCTGTACACTACCCGAAGGGACACATGCCGACTTCGATAAGGAGTTGTCTAGGTTCTTTTGGTCGGCAAGGATGGCCATCGAAATACCACATGGTCAAATGGGACGTCGCCCCCAAGAGCTTAGGGGCATAGGTATCCTGGACTCGCCGCTTTAATGTGGCGCTGATGTTAAAGTGGGTTTGGCGCATTCTTAGGGACGACGGCGGGCTCGCTTCAGCTATCAAAGCCAAGTATCTCGGGGCGGCCTGTTAGCTTGAGCGGGAGGGCTCTCGCCTCGAGAGCCCTCCAGAGATTAAGCATTTCATCGGGCTCGGCCTCTCCTTTGAGGTTGGTTGCGGTCGGGGATTAGACTTTGGCTTGATCCTCTGCTCCCGATCCGTTAAGTCCTGTACCCCAGCCTTTTTGCTATCTCCGCCTCCCCAGAGGCTCTTGTGCAGGAGGCCTTCCGGGAGGGCCACTGGAACGTCTTGTTCCGGCGGCATCTTAGTGCGGCGGAGGAAGCGGACCGCCAGCCGCTTGGCCTCCACAGGGCCTTATCTGAGGCCCCTGACTCGGCAGCGTGGCATCTTCACCCCTCGGGCGAGTTCACGGTGAACTCGGCTTATCGCGCCCTCTTCCAGAGCCCTGAGTTAGGGTGGTCGGCTCCTCTGTGGAAGGCCCCCCTGCCGCTTAGTATCCGCATCTTCGTGTGGCAGTTGCTGCGGGACCGGCTACCCTCGGGGGTGGAGGTGGCCAAGCGTAACGGCCCGGGCAATGGCTTGTGTCCCCTATGTGGGACGCCGGAGACCTGTGCCCATATTATGTTCACCTGTTCGGCGGCCCAGGCTCTTTGGGGCTTCGTCGGAGGCGCTAGGGCGGCTGGGAAGTGCAGGATCGTGGGGAGTTCCTGCAGTCCCAGGCCAACAGGGCCGGAGGAGGTCGCCGTCTCTTCTGGCTCGTGTTTGCGGCTATCTCGTGGTCCTTGTGGAATGTGCGGAATAAGATGGTGATTGAGAAGGTTTATCCTTCCCGTGTGTCTGACCCTGTGTTTTCCTTTCTTGCCTTTCTCCAGCAGTGGTCTCCCCTGGTGAGGCAGCGTGATCGGGCAGCGTTCGACAGCTCGATGCGTGCCCTGAGGACGGCAGCGATCCCCCTAGCTGCACCGGCTCCCCCGGGCTCGGCGTCCTGAGTCCTCCCGCATCCTCCTTGCGCTTTTTGTTTTTGTTTTTGTTTGGGCGTGCTTGTGCTGTTGCCCCAGCGGATGTGTGGACTCCCCCCTTTTTTTCTTTCTTTTTCGGTTGGCCTGGGCCATGGTGGTTGTTTGCTGCACTTTGTTCCTGGATGTTGCTTTATTTATAAAGCGGGGCGAAAGCCTGTTTCGAGAGAGGTCCATAAGGTGATGAGGTCAATGCAGCAGCGAGGTCCGTGCGACAGCAAGGTCTGTGCCGCGACGAGGTAGGGAGATTTTACAATTTGCCACGTTTTACTTCAGTCCTTTATAATTTGCCACACATTACTTAGGCTTTTACTATTTGTCACACATTACACCGATTTCTTTATAATTTTCCTTCTTTCTCCCTTTACAAGTATATCAATTATTTTAAAAGCAATATAAGGTTGTTTTTCAAGACATCTGGTTGATCCACATCACCCAAATTATATTAACCATTAGATCTTTAATTTACGCATATGATCTAATTAGTTTTCACGTACCCAACTTATATAACGTACACATATGATCTAATTAGTTTTTCACGTACCTAACCTATAAAATCGTACCCATAGGATCTAATTGGTTTTCCATGTACCTATCTCAAAAAAACGTATACACAGCTGCTGCCCTAGGAATATGTCTGCCGCCATGGCCATGGCCTTGCGCAGGCCGTCCGCCCTCCCAGGTGTTCCCAACGACGTGGTACGCAGAACCAGTAGCAACTAGCAACCTTGCCGCCGCCCAACCTTTCCCCATTTGCCCTAACAGTTGTCCCGGCGACATGGTATGCCGTGCCATTAGCAACTTTGTCATGGCCCATCCTTTACTCGATTTACCAGACGGGCTACTGATCATCTCCATCATTGGTACGTGTTCACAATCAAATTTGGGGCAAGGAGAATCTATCCGATTGCAACCTTTGCAGCCTTGATGTTGAGACGCACAACTACTCAGAGGTAATATAAACACTACTCCCTCCGTCCCAAAATAAATGTCCTCAAATTTGGCAAAATTTAGATGAATCTAGACACTATTTAATATATACTCCCTCCGTTTGGAAATATAAGATGTTTTAGGTTTGTGAATGAGTTAAGACATCTATTCTTAGACGGAGGGAGTACTTTTTTCTAGATTGATCAATTACTACTTCACTGACTACCAAGCATGCAGCCTGAGCACTAGCTCTCACATTGGGCGAGTCTGAACTTTGCTCGATCTTTGATTGTGTGTATCTTACTTTGGTAATTTTTGCACTCTTCGGCCACTACTGCATGGGCGGCCAGGTTTCTTGCAAAAATAGCTTTGATTTATTATGTTGCCGGAGGGCTATTCATCGATCAGTCATGTATGCAAGAAAAAGGAACACGATCAAACTAGCATGCACTTCTAAGTTTAAATTTAAACCAGGTGCTACGGCATGTCGTCAGATCTGAAACTTTTCTGTTCTTAGTATGCGTATAGTTATTGTCGATATTTAAATACTACCACACGTTCAGATCTAAATCCAGCTTTTTGGTCAGGCCTACTGTGTTGTTCTCCTAATTGCGCACCAGCTTCTGTTGATGCCTACCTAATAGCTCTCCTATGTACCATCTGTATTTCTAATACAGTTGAGTTGTTGACTCTAATTAGCACTTCAAGCTTCTGTTTTGGCAAGCATAGCAGAAATACCACCATACGAGCGTATCTGCCACATGAATCAGGATAGGAGATTAGTGACCGGTCATTTCCTGCAAATACTTTAGGAGTGTTGTCCCTACTAATATTTTGAATAAGATATTGCGCATATTATTTTCCAGTGGCATGGAGTATGGAAATCCACGGGAAGCACATGAGTTGAATTTCTAAAAACATGTTTCCTTGTGTTTCCTAGGGGAAGTTTAGATTATTTGATGGATTCTGAGTGGAAGTAAAGTGTGGATCGTTATTTGATGGATTATTTAAATCTTTGTATCATCATCTATTCTTGCTAACATGAGATATTTTATGATCTCAACCATTTGTTCGGATGAGGAGTGCCATCAAGGTAAATCATGTTTATTTATGGTTTGCACATACTAAGAAAGAAGCATTCTTAAAAATATTGTAGTATTTTGTATAAAATGCAGTTGTATAAGCATACTTACATGCCGTCTATTTACAAAGTACAATTGTCTTGATATATGCCTTTGATTGTAAGTAAATAAAGCTCTACAGGGTGATGATAAAATATATACAATTGATCTTACTTTCACTAGAGAAAACATTCAAATGAAATTACATTGCAGATGTAAATGTAATTTATAGGTTCATTTCTTACAACTGATATGTCATTTTCTTAGCAATGTAGTCTATATATATAAATAATAATTATGAATTTAATTATCAAAGTTTAGCTTTGCATGTTTTGCATCGTTTATTTGAATGAAATTTGCTAATTGATCATGGTTCATATATTCTCATCGAACAACTTCGGTCAAATTGGTTTATTTAATTATGACTTATATTTTGAGCATGCAATGCATGTCGTTGTTGACCATATAACTACAAAAAAATTACTGCTATTTGTCCTTCTCTCTAATATTCCAGATTATATGGAACAATGTTTTACATAGGAGACTCGTAGAAAACAAGTAAGTTATTATGCAGAGCTATATATGGACGTTGGATTACACAATTGCATAGCGTGAGAATCTATCAAGGTAATATTTACTTTCTTCTCTATATTCCAATGGGAAACACATGCATGCCCATATACGACATGTACGGATGTAGAAGAAACCAATCAAGGTGCACTCAGAAGTGAGAAGGTATTTTCTTGGCAGATTTATTTATCGTGTATCTGTAAAAGCCTTAGAAGTACAAAGAATATGTTGATTTTACTTTGAAAAATGTAGTTCGTGGATTTAATTTAGAATTAATGAAAGAGAAAATAAATTTTATATAGTTATTTATATAAAGGGAACCATGAAGAACACATAGTGTAAACTAGACAACGGTGTGCTGCATAGTTAGAGATCCTTAACAAAACATACAATAAACAGGTGGACTTATGTGCACATATTATCCAATGTACAATCTTTGGTTGGAGGATGTGAAAGAAACTCACGCGTTTGGCCCAACAAACTAGCTCCTTTTTGTAATTATGTGGCTAGAATTGTTCTCCTTTTGCTTGATACATTTTTGCGGTTTCTAAGGTTATGAATTACTTACCTGATATTAGCATGGAAAACTCTGGGAGGGTACCAAACATGTTAGATGGTTCAATGTGGTATTGTACTTTGTCAACCTTATTTCTACATCAAGAATTTGATGGTGTGGACATCGTGTTGTCTAGAGTTTTTTCTATGTTGGATATTATATGAGGGGTGGCGATGGAGGGCTTGATATCCACGGAGGTTGTGGTGCCAGATCGAGGGCTAGTGTCGGTGGCGAAGGTCTTGGTATCATCGGGGTGGGTGGTAGAAGACTAACAATAGGTGGTGGAGGGCTTGATAACGTGTAGACAGATGAAGAAGGGCTCAACGTCCTTGGAGCGGGCGGCAAGGACTAGGTGTATGCAGTGGAGGAGGCATCTTCACATGTAGTACGTGCCAAGCAACCAAGGAGGGCAAGAATGGACAAGGTGGTGGCGGCGAGTCTGACCATCATTACTTGTCTAGTTTGTGTCACGGTCGACTTGAAATTGTTGTGGTTGAGCTTGGATGATGAGAAGGCATGGATGTGCACGCCTGTTTATAGCTTGACTCCAAGACGAGCCTGAGATCCAAACAAGGATGAAACAATGTTTCTTTAGCGACTTTTTTGATGCAGCAGAGGCAACAATGTTAGTTCAAGCAGAACGTCGTGTTGCGGAGACAAACTGATGAATCGTTCCCCAGCTGATCCTCCTCTTTCTATAAAACCAAAAAAGATGAACCAAACCGAACATTAAACAAGGCTGAGAGGACCAACAAGCCATTAGCGTACATTGTACTCCCTCTGTTTCATAATATAAGATATTTTAGCTTTTCTGAAACACATATTTGTGTTTCAGAAAAGCTAAAATATCTTATATTATGAAACAGAAGGAGTACTAGCTAGGTTAAAACAGGTAATTATTTGTTGTCGTTAACCCATCCGACTGTGAATTGGACGAAATTTAAATTTCTGCCTTTTGAACATAGATGGATGAAAAAAGATCTCGAGTTTTTCAGACCTTTTCTAGTTTATTATGTCATTAGTGGGATCATAGAGATTTAATCACTAATAGAATAATGAACACTCTAGGTCAGCTCAATGAACCAAACATTTTTCCTATAGAGGAGCTCATCAACACATCCAACCTCATTTCATGGAGCTGTTTCGTCTCCACACAAAGTATATATGCAGTACAACAAAAGCGGAAGTAAAGAGAACCAACAACATTCAGACTTCCCGCTACAGAACGTTGTACTACTACTACTAGCCAACCAAAACTATAATCATCATGATAGTATACTAAAGCTAAGAAGGCGCTGACGCTCCTCCTCTCCTCCTCCCCTCTTTTGGTTTATATGTTGCCACCACCAACAGCAAGTTCGCATGCTCCTCCTCTGCATCGCGGGAGAAGAAGACAATAGATGAGACATCATGGAAGTAATGGCTTTAAGTTCAACACAGGGTAGATATTAATACTGAAGCACACATTACACATAATCTTATAATAATATTTCAAAGAGCCTACGCAACGCCTCAACTCCAGCAGAAGGCATCTCCCTGGAACCTTAAAATTCTACACCCGGGCACACGAACCCAACGTCTTACATGCTAATTCATCCACATCCAGAGCAACAGGAACAATACTCCAAGAAAACATAGTCACGAAACTCTAGAAGAAAAGGCGACATTTCTCTTCCAACCCCTCTCTTCATCAAAAGCGCGGCATGGTTACGTTAAGTGAGAACTGATCTGTGCGCCTTTTCTTTCGAGAAAGTTGATGCTCAATAATCTGACTGAAATTAGAGTGAAGAAGTTGAGACAGGTAAGAGTTTAATTTCCAATACCTCCTAACCCCATGCGGCTCACATCCCAGTTGTAGTGTGATGATCTCTATGCAAAATATTCATAATTGGTTGGTTAGTTGATTTTCGCTTACCAAAGGAACTGGAGCTGATGAGCCTCAGAAATCGATGGTTTATGCTATCTGCAGTGACTTATATATCTACTCTGGCTGCCAATGTGCACATGCATAGTTAATATCAATGCATTTGGCGGATGGTTAGGTCGTCATTTTTATCTGCACAGATGTTTGGTGGACAAGTCCTGATAGGATTAAGATAATCTCAAGAGTCAAGATAGGATTAAGATACTACTCCCTCGTTTCCAAAATATAAGATATTTTAGCTTTCGTGAAGCGAATATATTTAGATATCTTTTGTTGTGTAGTTTCGGAGTGAATCTACACATAAAAGACTTCTAGATACATTCGTTTCACAAAACCTAAAACATCCAAACAACTTTGGCGGGACTAATATCCAGGGCTTTCTACATTATTGTCAAGTATTTGAAGAACTGAGCACGATGTCAATTCAGATGCAAGTTCATACACAATTGCTGCTAAAGAGTTACTTAAATATTTTTGATTACCAAACAGAAAATGTAAAACTAAGCTATTATAGCAACTCGTTGGAGAGCAAATGTGGTCTGTAATCCTCCGCTGCTGCTCGCTCCGGGTAGTCAGGAACGTGTTCATGCCAAGATACCTCAACCAAATAAATACTCGCTTCACTGCAGTTAGAGTTGTAGAGCTGCGGTGATGAGATCCATGCGGCGGCGAGGTCCGTGCAGCGGCAAGGTCGGTGCTGCGACGAGGTATGTGTGGCGATGATGAAAACCGACAGATAGACGGGCTCGGTGATCCTTCGCGGCGCCATCTTTGCATAGTTCTCCTTCGTAGCTTGTCCTCGAATTCGAGGCTGCACTATTGTTGGCGTGTGTAGCTGGTTGTGTGGCAGTTCTCATGGCTTCAACTCCAGTTGTGGTAGCACTTGGATTTTCAGGCAGCACTTGGCTTCAACCTCCAGTTGCGGGGCCTTCCAGGCAGCACTTGGCACTAATCCATGCATTGAAAAACTTATAGGTATTGTACGGCACTAGCTGCTCTGTTAAACAGGGCTACGAGGACCGCTCGTCCGTTGTTGTACATTGTCAATGGGTGATTATCTGAAGCGGATGGCGATATATGCTTGTATTGATTTTTCTATGCTAGTCTTGTGACTCGAATATTCTCCTTTTCGGTGAATCCTTGAATTATGTGTTGATAATTACTATGTGTTTCGAATATCACTCTTTTGTACTAGAATATATGAAAACAATCTAGAGATTTTCAGACCTTTTCTAGTTTATGTCCTTAGTACACTCTATGTCAGCTCAATGAACCAAAAAAAAATATTAACGCTCTATACAGCTTAGATAGCTTAGATAGGGTTGCAGCGAAGCCTAAGTAAGTCTTTATTGACAAAAATGAGAGAAAGTACCAGCTAGTGTAACCAAGGGCATTGAGCGAAGTACACTACTCCAGCTACAGTTTACAGACCGTATCAGCACTACCAGCCAACCAAAACAGCCGCACTTCTCTGCATCATGTTACAATCGGACCAAAAAACATACTGAAGCTAAGAAAGGTTCTAGTGCTCCGCAAGTCACACAGATCCCATTCGTTTTGTCAACAGCCACCATCCTGTCTTGCTCAAGACTTCTGTTGCCAACGCCGACAGTTATTTGCTTCGCAGGTTTCTCTCCTGCAAGGCAGACCAAGGAGACAGCATACTTACATCACCGAGACTACAACATTTGGTTCAGTACGAAAACAGATATTATTAAGCAAGCATTACTCCTAAATATATAAACAATAGAAGCAAACGCTGCAACTCCAGCAGAAACACATCATCTACCTATTCCCCTTCAAATTAAACATCCATGCGCATGCGCATGCCAATCCAACATCCTAATAGGGCAATTCATCAACATCCACAACAACAACGGCAACAATGCTACACACGACCACACATAGCTGCACACGACATTGGGGGAAAAGATGATAAATCGATCCTTTGCGGCAGCAAAAACGACATTTCTCATCACCATTCCCACCTCTCCCCGTCAGATGTGGCACTACGATCTCGTACTCTGACTCAAATGAGAGCCAAGGAGAGGAAGGTCGGCGGTATGCATTTAATTTCTGACACCTCCTAATCCCATGCGGCTCACATGTCGGTTGCCGTGTGATCTCTAGGCGAATACTCATAATAGGTCGGTCAGTTAATCTTCGTTCGCTGAAGGAACTGGAGCTGGCAAGCCTCACAAATGGATGGTTTATGCTATCTGGGGGTGATTTATATATCTACTCTGGTTGCCAATGTGAACATGCGCAGTTGGTTTCAATGCATTTGGCTGATGGTTGGTCATCTTCGTTATATGCAGCAATGTTCGTTGGATAAGTTCTGTTCACATGAATGCAGTTAATTCACCGCATTGCCTCCGTAGCCCGGCTTCGAGCCCAACATTGTTAGTTTTCATTACCCTCATACATACAACTTATGTACAAGCTGCAAGCATTATCTTGACTGTATCAAAAGTACCTTTCTATTTAAAGAGGACAAAACACTGTCCATGTACACCCAACCAACAGTACCCTGCATATATGCACATAAGCATGTGCAATTAACTTCTATGGTGGTACTGACGATGAAAGGTGGAAGTGAAGACTACTGCAACTCCTCAACAGATTAGATTTCACACGGACTCTAAAGCAGTACACAAATTAAACTCCACGATGAGTTACTTCATCTATAAACCATAAAGGTTAAATCCAACGGTTATGTATGTGTGTTCTCTGAGAATCAATGTGGAGGCTCGAAAGATGCTTCCAATTAGTAAATATATAAGATTTGCAATAAAAGTATTGTAATTTCATATGTTGTAAAGTTGGCAATGGCAAAACATGCTTAAGATACTATTACTCAACTGGCGCAGACATCCTAGGCCAATCGCTTATGCACATGACATTACTTTCAGAGTCATCGGATCCACAATGCCATCAATCAGGCCCGTCCAAGCCCTCTGAAAATGCTCCACGTCATCTGTTCAAACACTAGACTTTTCTAGATAGCTAGAGACCAACAATTCCAAAGAGTAGGTACACTCATCGTTTTTGGGCAAGTAATTGTGGTCAGCCCAACGATAATTTACTCTGTACTGACCTCATCTTTCCCCCACAAGACAAGGTGTACAAGGTAAATCCTAGAGGGGAAGCGAAAGAAGCGCCACACACCACCCAAGTCCCTTTGGGGCCAAAACAACAAGGACATTAATTCTGATCGCAATCTGGATTTGCAATATGTACGGGGTTCTATTACCAATCGATGGTTTCCTCAAAACTCACTCCACTAGTTGCTGCTATCTTGAAGAAAGTGTCAGAGAAATAAGCAGAAACCATGCCCCAAGAGTAATTTCCAAGGACTTGTCTTGTTCACCTGAATGGTCGGTGGACAAGGCGTGTTCACCTTAATCAAGTTGGCAATCTGAAGAGTCAAGACAATATTATGGTACTCACTCCGATTCGGCGGGAGTACTATATTTCTCAACTTGCCCAAAAAACCATGGCGACACAATTTGCAGCGACTTTGTACATTACTGTCAAATATTTGGAGAAGTGGGCAGGATGTCTATTCAGATACAAGTTCACACACATTTGCTGCTAAAGACTAACTTGAATATTTTGATTCCCAGAAATAAAATGTAACAACTAAGAGATTATAATAAATACTTAGGGAGCAAATGTACCTTGCATACGGAAGAACTTGTGGACTGTTCCGGAAACCATTGTAGTGCATCAGGCAATGCTTTGAAGGACCCAGGCCAGTGGTACGTAATCCTCTATTGATTCTCGCTCATGCCAAGATCCATCAATCAAGCGATACTCAAACAACCGCCTAGAGGAGGTAGTAAAGTACATGCAGTCCCCTGGAACTGTGGGATGATCTGGACCAACGCAACCAACAAACTGATGTCGATGGAAGAACAAGCTACATCCACCAAGGCTAGTAATCCTCACCCACTTCATCTCCCCAGATTGCCACCGGAAAACATGGTACACCATTGGAGAGTAGTCCACTGCGAGAACGAGCAGTAGCTCGCCGCGGCACTCTGCGAGCCATAACAGGGGCCAATCCCAAACTGAATGTGAATTCAACTTATCTCCAAGAAAAGACAATTCCACCGAACCATTGTGGATCTGGACGACGGCGATGGGGTAATCTGGGCGAATCAGCGCATAGAGGGTGCCTTTCACGAAGATCAAACTGCAAAACGTGTGGCGTTTGCACAAAGCCGGTTGCCAGTGAGCATCGCCGATGCGGTAGTAGTAGAGCACAGGCCAGGAATCCTTGAAGGCGAGGACGAGGTCATCGGAAAAAATGACTCCGTCGATGTATTTCGGGGGGTTTGGCAGGCGGACTCGCTCACCGGTGAGGAGGTGGCTGATGCGCAGCTCTGGATAGCGGCGGAATCCCTTGTTTCGGTGGTGGATGAAGATGCGGCAGCCGAAGGCGTAGAAAGGGGTGAGGCTGGGGCCGCGGCGGTTTGGACGAGTGCAGGGGAGGCGGAAGCGGGGGAGTGGGCAGAAAGGGCCGTGGTGAAGGGATTCAGAGGAGGAGCCATTGTGGGCAGGGACGAGAATGAGCGGGGCCTGGGAGGCGAGGTTGGCCGGAGACAGAGTGAGGGCGGCCCGATAGGTGCGGCAGGCGGCGCGGAGGGCGAAGAAGTCCTGAAGGCTCGTCAGGCGACGCGCGATCAACCGGATCAGCTCGGGCAGGAAGTACGGCGACGGCGAGGAGAGTTCTGAAGAGTTTGTGGAAGAAAAGGACGATGGGGTGGAGTTGGAGGCATGAAGTACGGCAGCCGACGGCGAGATGCTCGTCGGGAATTTCGCTGGCGTCGCCATTCCACGCCGCTTGTGGCAGCCGAGGGCGGCGCTGGGATCGACTGGTGATGGTCGTTACTGACTGATCCTTTTTTTTCTAGGGTAGGTTGATTGCCCGGGCGTGCTGGGCCTACTTTCTAACTGGGCTGGGCTCATCTAGTTTGAGCTATTCCTTCACTAAGCTTACAGATTTGGTTTTTCGAAAGAAAAAAACAAATTTAAGCTAATTTGTTAATTAGTTCTCCAAGGAGAGACAAGTGACAAACCGAAATTTCAAGTATTCCTCCGGCCCATATTAATTGACAAATCTAGACACTATTTAGTATATAGCTTCATCCAAATTTTAATAAATCAAAGTTAATTAATATGGATCGGAGAAAGTAACAAGAGGCATTTGAGATGTGGAAATCTACTCTCAGACCGGTCGGTACTTGGTAAAATCTGGCAGGAGGTGTGAACGCATGCTGTCAGCATTATTTTGAAAATTCAAAATGTCTTGCAGATCAAACCGTTTGTCCAATTTAAGATCTGTTTTCATCGTTGGATTAGTCGCGACGAGATCTTCAAAACTAGATCCCATATTGATATGTTTCGATGAAAAAAATTTCGGACCAAAAAGTTATCCACCCCAAACACATAAGTTATCCGTTCCATAATATGTAAGTTATCCACCCAGTAACACATAAGTTATCCACCATATAAAAGTATTGGATAGAGACGTTCTCGTATACATATTGAGCAAATTTAATTGAAACATAGTAGACTAGTTAGGGTACCGAGGCTTCATTCCCATCAATGTGTTAGCTTCGACGAGAGATGAAGCATCGGTATCCTAAAATTCTTCGAGGCTTCATCACCCATACGCCACAGTAACGACGATGGACGACCAAGTCGAGTCGCTAAAATACTGGTTGCGGATCACGTTCACTATGACTTAGTGTGGTGGGTGGTTGTGCATAAGACCCTCTTTATTTATATTGTATGCAAAAAAGCTTAAATTTAGTTATTATGTTTGATGTTTGACATGGTAGACTTTCCAGGTTAAGTAGTCCGTACACTCTGAGAGCGACGACGGGCGATGAGGCCGAGCCGTTAAAATAACTTTTTTATATTCTATATGTGATTAATTTTTATAGTGATGGATAACTTATATGTTATTGGATGGGTAACTTACTTGATAAAGCATGGATACCTCTCGTGTTACTGATGGATAACTTGTGGATAAACAAAAAAGTTATATATCCCTAACATGTGATTTGTGGATAATTTTATAATGGTGGATAACTTACGTGTTATTGGGTGGGTAACTTACATGCTAAAGTCCGGATAACTCGCGTGTTACGGGTGGATAACTTTTGGTCCAAAAAAAAGTTGTCAGAACATACCAACATGGGATCTAGTTTCGAAGATATTGTCGCGACTAGCCTAACGGTAAAAACGGATCTTAATTCGGACAAATGGTTTGATTTAGAAAACATTTTAAATTTTTATACTTGAGTTGAGCTGGCTAATCAAAAATCATGTCATTTAGTCCTAGAAAGATACAGTGCATGTAATTGCTTGACAAGCTCCCGCCGAGTTTCTATTTTCTCAGACCGGTCGTTAGATAGTAATGTCCTTTAAGATTAATACATGTGTTGAAGGTCTAGTTATTAGTATGTATTGTATCTGTTGTCGAGAAGCGAATTACTTGCTACTGAGGGTCGCTGGATAGGATGGAATGTGCTCATGGTCAGATAAATATTACCTCCACTGTTAAAAAGTTGATTTCTCGTAATCTGATTCAAATTAAAGCCAAGCAGTTGAAGACTCATGTGTGAGTGACCATCTTTCTGTATGCAAATAAGTACTTGGCGTTTTAGATTTAGTCAAAGTCAAACTTTATAAACTTTGACTACGAATATATGAAAAATATCAATATGTAAAATATGTAACAAATATAGTTAGACTTATCATAAAACATACTTTTATATTGTATACAATTGATATTATAAATATTATAATTCTGTCAAAAATATTTAGTCAAGTTTTAACATGTTTGACTTTGACCAAACCTAAAACGAAGAGTAATTTGAGACGGAGGGAGTATTATTTATCAGTCGGTCAAATCGATCTTCTTTCGTAAAGGAAATAGAGCTAAGAAGCCTCAGAAATTGATGGTTCATACTATCGGTTGTTACTAATATATCCAATGTGAACATATGTAATTGGTTTAAGTGCATTTGGAGGATGGTTGGTCGTCATTGTTACTAGATCATGAAGAGCGCGCGTTGCCGCGCCCGTCCATATATGGAGGAATGAGTGTTAGAAATTCTAAGGAAATTTGGATAGTAGACACATTTTGTAAAATTTGAATGACATGAATTACATTGCCATGATACATGTGATGCCCTATATGTATATAAGAAAAAATAATACACTAACATAACCAATTTCTCTTTTACTAATTATCTATATCACATCATAAGAAGATGTGAAAGAATGGACAGAGCAACAAAATTGAATAGAAGGGGCCAAGTAGTGAAGGTTGTAGAAACGATTTTTATTTTTTGAGTTGCGTGGAACATTACAGAAAAAGGGTGACAGAAAATAAGTACAAGTGTGAAGAATGATGATGCTCTAAGCTACACTTAACTGTATCACCAACTGTATAATAGCCTTTATTTCCTATCAGTGTTTGTCCACCATTCATGGATTTCATATAAATGATATCAAGCGAATTAACTTTATTTCATATATAAAGGGAGACCCTGCTGACATATCAAAATACCAAATATGTACATAAGTAGGAAAATGGCGAGAATAAATGTTACATACATTTGACTGAGATTCTTGTCTCCACCAAATGTCTCGTATCTAATACTTTTGGAGGAGCAAAATAAAGACATCTGCACATATATGTCATTCCAATTTGCTAGCCGCAGAACAGTCAGTTTAATTAGCTAATTTTTTCCAGCCATGACAATAGTAAAACTACTTATGCTATAATACATAAATAAATACCAAAAACATTGGAAAAAGGAAACTCAAATGTAAATTTTAGATTATCAAATTTACGCCAGAGATGCCAGGGGCCTTTCCAGGCTGCATTCATTGATCTATGTATTCTTGCCACTACTGGTCAGCTAAATCTATCTATATTAGCTGGAAAAAAAAGCTACCCAATGTAGTATGTTTAGCAATCTCTTTATAGCTTGGAATTTTGCACTTTGCAAAGGTAGGCTCGGTTTTGCAAGTTTAACCGCAAGGCTGTTAAACTAAGCTACTCCTAGGTTATTCCATGTCACAGTAAGACAAGTGATTTAAAACTTTTATATTTTACAAAAAACACTTTAGAGATATCATATACAGTAGCACATTTGTTTTGAGATAAAAATACTCTATTTTTTGTAAGGCTGTAAATGGTAGCAGAACACTCATTACAGAAGAAACTTAATTCACTGCCACTGAAAATCTGGGCATTCTCTTTTATTGATGACAATTCATTGGAAGGGAAATTTGATAAAGAAAATGATTAAGCCTGCTCGCCACTGCAGAAGCTATACCAATCAAGCAGATACACACGTGTTACCATTTCCATGTGGAAGCTCAAGGTGAATATTATAATTTTCTTCATGAGAACTCGATGGACTCTGTTTGCTGGAATCCTCTGTCACAGAGAAAAATATGAGAATTGTACCGCATACAAACCAACCAAAGAGTAAACATAAAACCTTTAGCATAGTACAAAAAAGTTGAGCCGCTGGAGCACTTCATCTTCCTCATGAGGGTAGGTGCTAGGTGGAATGGCTGGTGGCAAGAAAGTGTCTTCCTTTTGCTTACCTCTGGTATGAGGTGTCTACGGAAGTGCAGAGCAAACAATCTCCTCTTCTCCCTTGAATATTGGGCTACTGCTTCTGACCATCCTACCTAGCTAGGCAAACAACAAAATGATTCCAAGAAAGTCGAGCATGCTAACCCAGCGGAAGCCCCCCATCTCCTCCTCTCACACAAGCGAGACGCCACCGCAAATTCGTCCTCTTGGGTTAGGCGAGATGCAGCTGTCATCTAACCATCTAATCATCAGCCTCCTTTGTGTCCTCGAGCCATTGGCGCGTCCGCCTCATCCTCGTCATCGCCCGCCGTTGTCGTTGCCATTGCTCTTTCATCGGTTGCCGCCATATTCGCTGGGACAATCACGAAAAAACAACATGGTTAGCATGTATGATATCCATGTGAGGGCGAGGAAGAAATCAAATTCATGCAAAGCATCAAGCATGTCATAGGGGAGAGGAGATGGGCGGGCAAGAAATAGCTGTCCACTACAACCCAAAGGTCAGGGAACATAAAGACAGCGGTGCTCTCACCATATAGCTATTAATTGCATGAAGAAACGGCAGCGCTATCATGGCCTTTCACCACGCCGCCAGTGTCATACGTACACCGGGAGAGATGGAATATGGAGATGGACTACCAATAGCCCAAGTCCGGGTCGGCCTGTACTTGTGGCCCAACTGACCGTAGCTGTCCTAGATAAATCTGCAGAGTAGCAGCCCAAGAGACACCAGATCAAGCTCAGAGACGTGGGAGCGATGTGAGCAGCCGTAGCTCGATGCATTATACTGTCTCTTAATATCCATGGATGTAATGTGGACAAGTTTTGTTCACATGAATGCAGTTCATTCATTACCTTGCAATTGAGTAGCTGGCTTCGAGATCAGAATCGGTTCCTTTTATTTAGAGCTTAGCATGATCTTGACCGCATCAAAACATTTTTTCTCATAAGTTTAAAGAGGGAACAACATTGCCCATGCACACCCAACTTATAGTACCGTGCATATATGCACATGAGCAACTGCCATTAACTTCTATGGTGTCACTAACATTAAAGGTGCAGCCGTGGAGTTTCTTACTACTAGTGGAACTCCTCAATAGATAGGTTTTAATTTGCAATTGACATATTGTAATTTCACATGTCATTGTTATATATGCACAGATGTTCGGTGGAAAAGTCTTGTTCACCTTAATCGAGTTGACAATCGCAACACAGGCTTAAGGTACGACTACTCGACTTGCCCACACATCACAGGCCAAGCGACTCCGCACACACCATTGCTTTTAGAGTCCTTGGATACATGACGTTGTCAATCCTCCGTGTCAAAGCACTCTAAGAACCACACACCCAACTTATCACCAAAAAACATAGTAATTATTCTAGATAGATATAGACTGGAGCAGTGCAAAGAGAGCACATGCACTCATCCTTTTGGGCAAGCATCTTTTTTTCCGAAATGGGGAAGATCACCCCGGCATCTGCAACCAAAAGATGCACACAACCTGTTTTACTAAATTATTCTCGATACCTTATAAAAGGAATTACAAAGATCAAACCGAAGCCCACCAAACAAGCGACGGCTCGCTAATCGTACAACACAGATGAAGGGGGTGTCCATGAATATGACCAGTATCCCTGACATCTCACCAACACGCAACATCTAAATACCAATGCCTCAACAAGTCGTCCAATGGCGAGGAAGTGGCACAACCGGCCCGACAGGCCCATATTTAGGAGAGATCAAAGCAATGAGCTTCTAAGGTCCGCCGCCAATGCCACCATGATGCCAAATAGCTCCACCACCTGTGCATCTAACATGCACGCCGTCGACATCGATACCACACCGCACCATGCTATCAAGTCCCGCCCGCCATCGACACATCTTGAAACCATTAGGAGATACGTCATGTAGCACCCTCGAACCGTGCATGACCGGCGATTAGGCATGACTTGACATCTCCACCGAGATCTCTACACAAGATGAAGCCGCTCCACCTCATGCCTCTATCATCCAACGCTCCACAAATGATGCTCCCAAGAGAAAACGACACCAGTGCCGCCATCGCCTAACCGAAGATCTTAGGGTTTCCCTAGAGCAGCATGACTAAGGTCAACACTAGTTGCACGGTGATGTCTTCATCAAGGTAACGGCGTGGAAACATCGCCGCATGGCTCGATTTTCACCGGCACCTACGTCTCCCCGCCTCGCTGCTAAGACTAGATGGCGGATCCCGGGTCCTCGAAAGCAGCCTCAGGTCGTCTACCTCCGACGGAGAAGATGACCACCACCACCAAGCCTAGGGCCTGCGCCCCAAAAGTCCTCGTGATGCGAAACAGTACCTAGAGGGTCTTCACGCAACTTCACCCGTCGATGTTGAGGATGCTGCAATTGATGAATCACCACTGCCTGAGCCCTTCACTTCAGATCCACCGTCGCTCCCCGATCGCCGCTTCTACCACTTCCCATGATCGAGGGAGGCCACCGCTATCTCAGACTGGGACACCGTCACGGGAGAGGCGAGGACGAAGGGCCACCGCCGCAACGCCGTAGGAGCTTTCCCTAGCGATAGATCTGCCGTCGACAGAGAAGGTGGGCGCTAGGAGAGGACAGTGCGGTGGAGGAAGCAGATCTTCCCAATGCGGTCTAGTGATGGCCGCACGGGGTCAGGACTGAACCACATACTGACGTAATATGTGGTGCTGCCTATCGATAATTTAGTCCATACCGGACTCATCTTTCCTCCACAATACTAGGTGCACAAGGGAAATGCTAACCCCTCCCAAAAGTGATTCTTTAGACGGATTGCATCAACCTTGTGAAGCTATGGCATGAGGAACGTGTGGTGCGAGCTGAGGGCGCACATATCTTTCAGGAAATGAAGATAATGAGCGCAAGTTTCCAGGACTTCAAGTTTCTCCATATTAGTCGTGATGCAAATAATGCGGCACATAGATGTGCCAGAGAAGCTTTAGGCGTTTTAGTGGACAAGTTCAGTTCAAATGAATGCAGTTCATTCACTTCCAGGACTTCAAGTTTCTCCATATTAATCGATGGTTTAGGTGGACAAGTTCAGTTCAAATGAATGCAGTTCATTCACCGACTTGCCTTTCTATAGTTGGCTTCAAGTCCAATATTATTACTCCCTTCAGTCCGATTTATTAGGCACACACGTAGTTTAAGAAATAACTTTGACCAATAATTTTGGTCAACAAATTTTACATAATATGTCACAAAAATTATGCCATTAGATTCGTCTTCAAAAGTAGTTTCCAATGGTATATTTTTTGGAACATATATTTCATATTTTATTGGTTAAAATTGATGGTCAAAGATTTTCTTAAACTACGTGGATGCCTAATAAACTGGACCGGAGAAAGTAGTTTTCATTATCCTCATAGATAAAGCTTATGGACAAGTTGCAAGCATTATTTTGACTGTGTATTAAAAGTACCTTTATCTTTAATGAGGACCAAACATTGTCCTTGTACACCCAACTAGAGGTACCCTGCATATATGCACATAAGCATGTGCAATTAACTTCTATGGTGGCAGTGATGATGAAAGGTGTGGAAGTGAAGGATTACTTACTACTACTGAAACTCCTCAACAGATTATATTTCATTTGGAAGGAAAGTATTATAATTTCATATGTCGTAGAGTTGGCAATGTCAAAACATGCTTAAGATACTATTACTCAATTTTCCCTAACATCCTGGGCCAATCACTTCTGCACATGCCATCTCTCTCGGAGTTGTCGGATCCACAATGTCGTCAATCTGGCCCATCCAATCCTCTGGCCAAAGTTTAACGGACTTTAACCCACGACCGAAACAATTTAGAACTCTAACCCATTAGCATAGAGACTTCCGCATAGGAAGCTAACCTCCATGGGGTAGCGCCCCACACAACGGAGCCACCCTCCCTGCCAGCCTGGCACACTAAAGCTCACATAGGGTTGCCGCAAAGTGTAAGAAAAGGAGAAGAAGTACCAGCTGGCATAACCACACTACTAATTGGGCCATTCATCCACTTCGAGACCAACAACAATATTGCTCCAGAAATACCTAGACAGGAAGTTCAGTCGATTCTTTGTGGCAGCAAAAACGACATTTCTCGTCGCCATTCCAACTTCTCTTTGTCAGATGTGGCATGGTCAGGAAAACACTACACTGTCGTAATCTGACTCAAATGGGAGCCAAGCAGATGAAGAATTAAGGTTTGCATTTAATTTCCGACACCTCCTAATCCCATGCGGCTCACAGGTCGGGTTGTCGTGTGATCTATGTGCGAATATTCATAATCCTTCTGTCAGTCAACCTTCTTCCACCAAAGGAACTGGAGCTAACAAGTCTCTGAAATCGATGGTTTACGCTGTTTTCCGTGACTTATATTCCTACTCTGGCTGCCAATGTGAACATGCGTAGTTGGTTTCAATGCATTTGGCTGATGGTTGGTTATATGAACCAATGTTCACTGGACAAGTTCCGTTCATATGAATGCAGTTCGTTCACCGTCTTTCTGTACCTGGCTACGAGCACAATACTGTCAGTTTTCAAGTTTCATTACCCTGAAACATACAGCTTATGTACTCCATAAAAACGAAAGAGGACAACACTGGGAGTACAAGTTGTAAGCATTATCTTCATTTCCCTGGGATGGAGTACAAGTTGCAAGCATTATCTTCACTGTGTCAAAAGTACGTACTTTTCTCTTTAAAGAGGACAACACTGCACATACAAACCCAACTAACGGTAATGTCATTCTTTTGTACAAAGCATAAGAAAAAATTAGAGTGATAAACTTCTGATCAGTTTCATAAAAACGGAACTTTGTAAGCTGGTGCTAAGCACGCGGTTGTCCGTTTACACATCAAACATGTGCAGCGCAGGTAAACGAGAGGAAACAGCCTCCTATGGTGTAACATTCAGCGAAACACTACTACTACCAGCCAACCAAAATAGCTAGCCAGAATTCTCTTCATCATGTCAGTACATTCAGACCAGAAAGCATAAAAAGCTAAGAAGCCGCTGATGCTTCACAAGTTATTTTTTTTGGAAAAGAGTATATATTAATATCACGGAATACAATTACATCAAATATAAGAATAACGCATGCCCCTACGGTTCTACGGATGCACAACACAACGAAAAAAAAAGAATTACAAAAGAAAAGTCCCTAGAGAGAACTAATTCTCAAAAACGATTGACACCATCGTAACAACACCAATAGTTCTCACTCCAATAACAATGTCTTCAAAAAGGAAACAGTGCCCAAGCGCCGTCGTTGCCCAATCAAAGATCATAAGTTTTCACCCTGGAGAAAGTCTTTGCTCACGAAACAATGCCTTCAACAAGGTCATTGCTAGGCACAACCAGTTAAGGCTAGACCTTAGATTTTCACCCTGCAAGATAAGACTGGAAACTCCCCCTGTGTTTTCTTCCCGCACCAAACGTCGCTGCAACGAGTCCCAGATCACGCAGCCAGTTCTCCATCGCCACAAGAACAAAAATCACCACCGCTACCCTCATATTTCCGCTTTTCTGACATTCTCCGCATCTGACTTCACCATGACTCTAAGAATGACACTTGGTGGGAACAAACAATGAGCTTCGAATGCTCCGCTCAAACCAACGGCCGGAAAAACAAGTGCGCGATCAATACCTTCCGATCCAGCAATCTCCAGGCATGATACGCCCATGGGAGTTCGCCGGTGGAGCCTTCCGGATCCCGCCTCTCTAGACCAGATCAACGAGGGCAGACATCAAGCAGATCTTCGCCTTCGTGCAAAAGAAACCAAAGGACCACCTCCTTTATTAGATCCGACACAGCGATTTCCAAACCACCTGCCGGTTTTCGGAGAACGGATCGAGCAGGCAATTAGGGATAGAGAGACAATCTAGGTCTTCCAACGAAATCCCATCGCCGACACCTCCAAATCCGAGCTCCCGAGAAGCCACCGTCGGCCGGAGCCGCGAAGACGTCGATGGCGAGGGGGCCCCGTCCAGCGTCGGCGTTCTCCTCCCTACCGCTGTGCTGGGGCCGGAACGCCAGATCCCCGCCGCCCCCATCACCGGCGCCGCGCACTTAGGCCGGCTGTCCTCTGGGGGCGACGAGGAGGGAGAAGGATGGAGGGGGAGGAGGTGACGGCGAGGTAGGGTTTGTCCCCCTCGGTCGCCAGGAGGGGGCGACACGAGGGGGAGTCGCCTTATGTGCCTTGGCTTCACAAGTCATGTCCACTTGTTTTTATCAATGGCCCACATCCTCTCCTGTTTAGGATTTGTGTTGCCACCACCAACAACATGTTCGCATGTTCCTCCTCTGCAATGCAGAGCAAGAAGACAGCATATGAGGCATCATGGGAATAACGACTTTTGGTTCAACATGGTAGATACACTAAAACAAGCATTACGTTTACTCCAGATCCTAACATTACAAATAGCAAACAACACCGCAACTCTAGCTGAAATCCTTGAAATCGACACCTAGGAACACGAACCTTGCGCCTTACATACTAGTTCATCCAAATCCAGAGAAGCAATACTCCAAAGACACCGGAAGCTAAAAGAACAACAATTATTGGCTGAAAATTAGAGCAATAACCCGAGCACTTGTGAAGCAAAATATGCCTCGTAATCTCGCTCAAATTAGAGCACAGTGGATAAAAATTACTTGACTTTCATTCTGAATGCCTCCTAATCCCATGGGGCCCACAAGTCAGTTGTTGTGTGATCGCTAAGAGAATATTCATAATCGATAAGTCTATCGATCTTTGTTCACTAGGGAACTAGAGCCGCCAAGCCTCAGAAATAGATGGTTTACACTCTGTGTCGTGACGAATATATGTACTATGTCTGCCGATGTGACCATGTCTTGCTCACATGGATGAAGTTCATTCACTCCCTTGCCATGTGTAGTTGGCTTCAGCCCACATTTGGCTGTTTCATATCAGTTTTGATTCCCCATTACTTAGCGCCAATGTACAAGTTCCAAGCATTATCTTTTTTTTAAGCAACCGACAGGAGCACTGTCTTTTCAATTAGAAGAGGGAAACCATCATAACAAAATTCCAAGCATTATCTTTCATGTATCAAAACTACTTCTATCTTGAGTTTAAAGAGGATACAACACTACTCATGCAGAACAAACTTAACGTACCGTGAATATGCACATGTCCAGGTGCAACTAACTCGTATGGTGTTACTAATGACGAAATGTGAAACCACGAAATTCCTTATGCTTTCGCCCCACTTTATATATAAAGCAACATCCACATACAAAGTTCAGACAACATCCAAGAAGGCCGAAGCCAAACCAAAAAAAAGAGGGTACGACAGACAGCTGGGGCCACAACATAAGCAAGCCCAATAAAAAACTAAAAATCACAACGGAGCGACAAAGAGGACACTCAGGCCACCGCCGGGGAGGGTGTAGCAGAAGCCGAGAGGGGGAGCGCCGCCGTCCTCAAGGCCCTAAGAGTGTCGTCGAAAGTCGCCCGGTCACGCTGCCGCACCAGGGGAGACCACTACTGAAGAAAGGCAAGAAAGGAAAAAACAGGGTCAGATATGCGGGAAGGGAAGACCTTCTCAATCACCATCTTGTTTCGCACATTTCAAAGGGTCCACAAGATGGCCGCAAACATTAGCCAGAAGAGGTGGTGCCCCCCCCCTGCTTGTTCGGGTCTGCAGGAACTCCCGAGCCTCGCTTTGTCAGCAGCCCCGCTCTCGGACAAAGCTCCAGAGGGCGCGAGCTACCGAACAAGAAAACATAATATGGGCACACGACTCCGGAGTCCCACATAGGGGACACAAGCCGTCACCCGGGCCGTTGCGCTTGGCCACCTCTATCCCCGAAGGGAGACGATCACGAAGGAGTTGCCACACGAAGATGCGAATACTAAGCAACAGGGGGGCCTTCCATAGGGGCGATGTCCAGCTCAGCTCCGGGCCCTGGAATAAAGCGCGATAGGACGAGCTCACCGAGAACTCCCCCGAGGGATGGAGCTGCCACGTGGCCAAATCCGGGGTCCCAGATAGGGACACTGGGAGAGAGCCAAGTAGCTGCTGGAAGTCCTCGGCTTCGCCAAGATTAAGAAGCGCTGGAACAAGATGTTCCAACGCCTCGCGAACGCCTCAAGAACGAGGGCGACGGCTCGGAGGATATGGCGAAGAGACCGAGAAATGCACCCCAATGGGATCGGAGCAACCACGGATCTAGCCAAACTGCACCTCACCCACCGCCACGAAGGATAAGTCCAAGCCAATGAAGTGCTTAATCTCCTGGATGGCTCTCCAGAATTGAGAGCCCTCCCGTCTCTCGCAAGCCAATAAGGGGCGGCCCCGGAGATATTTGGTCTTGATTCGCTGAAGCCAGAGACCTCCGTCATCCCTAAGGATGCGCCAAACCCACTTGAGCATCAGGGCCACATTAAAGCAGCGAGAGTCAAGAATCCCTATGCCCCCAAGGCTCTTCGGGGCGCACACGTCCGCCCATTTGACCATATGATATTTCTGATGGCCATCCCGAGCCGCCCAAAAGAACCTAGACAACTCCTTCATGAAGTCGGCATGGGTCCCTTCAGGCAGAAGGTACAGGCCCATCTGGTACATGTGCAAACTCGAGAGACAAGAGTTAATCAGAACCGACTTGCTCCCCTTGGATGTAAAACGCGCTCTCCAAGGCTCCGCTCTCGAGCGTACCCTCGAGACCAGGGGCGCCAAGTCTCTGATCAAAACCCTAGTTTCCCGAATGGGCATCCCCAGGTAGGTAATGGGAAAGTCGGCCAGCTTACAGTTCAGGTTATCCGCTATACGCTGACGATCCTCCTCGGAAAACCCAAGGATCATAACCTCGCTCTTGTCGAAGTTGATCGTCAGACCAGGCAAGGACTCGAAGCAGAGGAGCAGGAACTTCAAGCTAATAATGTCGAGGTCCGAGCCCTGCACCATGATCAGGGTGTTGTCCGCATATTGGAGGTGGGATCTCCCACCTCCGGGGATCAGGTGGCCCACCACCCCCGAGATGTGGCCAACAGCCTTGGCTATCTTCGCCAGGGCGGCCACCGCGGCATTAAACAGGAGGGGCGAAATCGGGCCCCCTTGTCTAACCCCACATGACGGACTAAAGTATGGGCCAATCTCCCCATTGATGTTGATCGCCGTCTGTCCACTCATCACGAACTGCATGATACAGCAGATCATACGGTCGTCAAACCCCCTCCTCTCCAGCACTAGTCTCAAAAAGGCCCAGTCCAAGCGATCATAGGCCTTCTGGAAATCTAGTTTGAGGAACACCCCTTTCTGAATGTACAAGTTCCAAGCATTACTTAGCGCTAATGTACAAGTTCCAAGCATTATCTTTTTTTGGAGCAACCGACAGGAGCACTGCCTTTTCAATTACAAGAGGAAAAACATCATAACAAAATTCCAAGCATTATCTTTCATGTATCAAAAGTACTTCTCTCTTGAGTTTAAAGAGGATACAACACTGCTCATGCACAACAAACTTAACGTACCGTGAATATATGCACATGTCCAGGTGCAACTAACTTGTATGGTGTTTACTAATGACGAAATGTGAAACCACGGAATTCCTTACTACTAATGAAACTCCATAGTAGATTGGTTTTACTTTGCAAGGAAAATAGGGTGTAAGTTCACTTGTCATCGTTATGTTCATGAAAGTTTGATGGACAAGTCGTGTACACCTGAATTGAGTTGGCAAACTCAATAATAGTCAAGACAGGCTTAAGGTACACTATAAATCAACTATCCCAAACTAACAACCTTGACGAGACTAATTTGCAGCAACTCTGTTCATTATTGTCAAAATATTCGAAGAAGTGAGCAGGCCTCCAGCGCAATGAACGCTTCCCAGGTTTCTCTTATGCAATGAAGAAAGAAGACAACAGATGAGACATCATGGAAATAGCAGCATAATGTTCATCATCAGTGTACATGTTACCAAGAGAGCAAAGCACACTAGTAGAAAAAGGGTCTTTGGTTCGGTCCAGAGTCCAACACTAGTCCCGATTTGTTACGGATCGGGACTAGTATGAGCACTAGTCCCGGTTCGTACCTTTTTGGTGGCTGGAAGCCCGAGGAATCTTTAGTCCCGGGTTGTTTTGGACCTTTAGTCCCGGGTCGTGATACGAACCGGGACTAAAGGGGTTCGGGCACGGGCAATACCCTTTAGTTCTGGGTCATAATACGGCCCGGGACTAACGGATGCGTGCCGCGGCAGAAAAATTTAAAATGGCTATTACTTTTGCGTACGATGTCGTAAAAAATGTACAACCTATCAAAATGTGCGGAAAAAAATTATGAGTTTGATTTCAACGGCCGTTATGGATTATTTTAGATTTTTAAAATTCGAAAAGGAAAAAAGTTATTTAAAAAATGATTTTTTTTGCAATTTTATTTATTCTATATTTGGATTCCTCACATTTTTCTGATAATTATGGATATATTATTTGTCGAATTTCGATTTACAGATTTAAAGATATTATTTATGCCATATTAAATGAATAAATAGAAAAAATGAATAAAATATTATTTTATTTAGTTTTTTACTTTCATTTGATTAAAATATTATTATCACTTATTTATTGTTGTTTACTAAAATATTTGTTTGTAATTTCAAAAAATAAAGATGTATGGCATATTGATATGGGCTAATAGGATTGGTATGATAGTGTTGACAACAAGGTACAAATGGGCTTCGCGCAAGGACATCTGATGTAACAGAGAAGTTAAGCGTGCTGAGGGTGGAGTTAGTGCTAGGATGGGTGACCGAACGGGAAGTTTGACCACAAGTATAATTTGACCTAAGATAAAATATACTTAGTACTAAAAATGTTACAAATGAGAGGATTAGGAGTCAAACAATTCAAAAGTTTAAGAAAAAAATTAAAAAAAATGAAAAAAAAATATCTTTAGTGGCCTCTAGTCTCAGGTTATAACAAATGGGGGCTAAAGATAGGGGCCTTTAGTCCCGATTACGCAGTACCGAATGCAAAATCGGGACTAAAGGCCCTTATAAACTGGGACTATAGGCCATTTTTCCACTGGTGGCAACGTTGCAAGTCCAGCAGAAACAACACATGGGTATGCCTCCTTAAAATTCAACACCCAGGCACAGCAATCCTAAATGTTACATGGTAGTTTCTCCACATCCGGAGCAACAACAACAATACTCCAAAAAGACTTGGCACAGCGCACTCTGAAAACAAAAAAGATGATCAACGGATACTTGCAGCACCAAAAATGAAATTTCTCATCAACCTTCCAGCCTGTCTTAATCACGCGTGGCATGGTTAGGCGAGAACCTGATCTGAGCACCGTTTCTTTTGAGAAAGTTGATATCCCGTGTAATCTGACTCAAATAAAAGCCAAGCAGTTGAAGACTCACAGGTGGGTTCCCGCCTTTCTCTATGCAAATATTATTTATCAGCCGGTCAAATAGATGATCGTACACTAAAGGAATTAGAGCTAAGAAGCCTCAGAAATCGATGGTTTATACAATTCATTCTGCGGTCAATTCTATATCCAATGTGAACATGTGTAATTAGTTTCAGTGCATTTGGTGGATCATTGGTCGTATTGTTATATGCACAGCCGATGTGCAGTGGACAAGTCTTGTTCACATGAATGCCGTTCATTCATTACATTGCCACTGTGTAGCTGGCTTCGAGATCAGAATCGGTTCTTTTTATTTAGAGCTTAGGTGTACAAGTTGCAGGCATGATCTTGACCGTATCAAAACAACTTTTTCTTGTATGTTTTAAAAGGGAACAACATTGCCCATGCGCACCCAACTTAAGTACCGTGCATATTATGCACATGAGCACCTGCAATTAACTTAGGAAAATGATACTGTTCCCTGGGATCGCTAAGGCCCCCGGCCTCATACCGACGTGTCCCTCTTATTTCTGACTACGACGCCTTTGCTACCCTGCCCGGAAACCACCTCCTGCTCGCCCCACCCGGACCCACCACCTCCCATCCCTTCTCTCCTAGGCTGGCCTCCGCCAGACACCACCCCGCCCCTATGCCTACTCCTTCCGCCGCCCATCCTCTTTCCTCCTCTTCGCCACGGCCCCGCTGCCCTGCCTCCAAGCGTGGACCCTTGCTGCCTTTCTCCTCTCGACAACCGCCACCATCCTCGACCTCCCCACCGCCTCGCCGTCGCCGCCCCAAGCTTACCACCCGCCTCCGCGGCCTCGACGACGCCATGGGCCGCCTCGGCTCCGCCTCGGCCGCCTGTCGCCGCCAGAGTCCGCCTCCGCCTTCTTCCCGCCCAAGCTCCTCCGGTGCCGCCGCCCGACCTCGCCTTGACGCCCGCCTGCCCAGATCCGCCACGGCCAAGACTGCCCCTCGCACTCGCGAGGCCGTCTCCGCCGAGCCGCTGGCTTCTCGCCATGAGCCCCTCCCCCAGCCTCTCGCGCCGCCGCTGTAATCCCCTGGCCCTGCAAGCCCGCCTGCCGCCTCGCCTTCCTCCGGCGCCAAGACGGCACCTCGGGCCCGCTGCACGCCGGTGAGCGCCTGTCGCCATCTCCCACCACCGCCGTTCTGCATCTTCGGCACCCCGCTAGCATCCTCCCTCCAAGTTCTGGCCGCCGTCGGTCTCCTTCACCCCGGCGCCACCCCGCGCTGCAGATCCTCTCTGCGTCGCCCCCCGCATCCTTGCCATGCGCCGCCGCCATCGTGGTGATGTTCCCGAGTTCGTCGGGCTCGCGCCGCCGTCCTGTGTGACGCCGTCCTCGACTGGCGCCGCCCCAGACGCCTCAACAATGACCCCTCCGCGAGCTTGGCCGCAACGCCGTCATGGAGCAGGACATCGACGCCATCGTCGTGGTGCTACAGCATCGCCGTGTTACAACCGCAATGGCCTGCTACCGGGCGCGGGTGGCGCCGCAAGCAAAGGGAGGTGTTGCTACATGGGGCGCCGATGGGTGGCGCTGATGCGACCGTCGGGAGGTGTTGCTACAAGGAGCGGAAGTTCTTGCTATATGGGCATGATGCCTTGCTACGGTGGGTGTCGGGCTTTGCTACAAGTGGGACGGCCGGCTGCCCGTGGTAGGTGGAGTTGCGACAAGGCGGAGGCCTTGCTACATCGAGAACCCGTCTTTGCTACTGTGGTGGACGCCTTTACTGAAAGTGGGGGTCTTCTCCGTGATGGCTTCTCCGACCACGACACCTTTTGCTACATCTGTTCTATCGCTTTGCTACTACCGTTTTGTGGTTTTGCTACAATATCGTATTTTTTGCTACGGAGGTCTCTGGCGAGTTTTTCTGGACGAGTCTCTCGTGATATTTTCCGTAAGTCTGCTTTGCTACATTAGAAAAATATTTTGCTACAATAGCGTTAAGTTTTTGCTACAATAGCGTTGAGTTTTTGCTACACGATCTCCGGCGAGGTTTACCGGCGAAAGCATCGAGCGAGTCTCCGGTGAGGTCGGATTTGCTACATTAGCTCAACTTTTTTGCTACACGGTCATCGGCGAGGTCTCCGGCGAAATATCTGGCGAGGTCCAGTCTGTTTTTTTATTTTCTGGACTGAACCGTTTTTTGCTACAATGTAGCAAAAGCGGGGCAAATGTAGCAAAAGTGGAGCAAATGTAGCAAAAACGGGATTTTGAATCAAAAAACGGACACGTGGTTGGCTGGGGACCCGGGGGATAAAAACCACATATCCCCCGGGGGACGCGTAGGGCTGTCCATTAACTTATATGGTGTCACTAATGTTAAAAGGTACAGCCGTGGAATTACTTAATTTGCAGTGAACATATGTAATTTCACATGTCATTGTTATATGCACGGATGTTCGGTGGAAAAGTCACCTTAATAGAGTTGAAAATCTCAACATGGGATTAAGGTACGATTAACCTCGACTTGCCCAAACATCACAGGCCAACCGCCTCTGCACACACCATTGCTTTCAGAGTCCTCGACTGAGAACACACCCACCTTATATCACCAAAAACACAATAAGTATTCCAGATAGATAGAGACAGGAGCATTGCAAAGAGAGTACATGCACTCATCCTTTTAGGCAAGCATCTGGTCCTGCCTATCGAATAATTTAGTCCATATATACCAGACTCGTCTTTCCTCGTCTGAGAAAAGGAAGAACGCCACACCACCCAAACCCTTTTGGGGCTGCCCAGCAAAGGTGTTAATTAGATCGCAATCTCAGTCTGCAATATGTATAGGGTTCTATATATTACCATGTGATGGTCATCCTTCATTCCAAAAATACAGAGTCCACTACTTGTTGTTGTCAAGAAGTAGAGAAATAAACAAAAAAAAAAATACCATACCCCAAGACTAATTTCCAGCCCCGCAAAAAAAAGACTAATTTCCAGGACTCTTGTACTGTAATATTTGAATAAGTGGCCGGCATGATATCAGTTAAGATACAAATTCATAAGTGGCCGGCATGATATCTGTAAGCTTCGGATTCAGGGGAGGAGCCATTGTGGGCAGGGACGAGAATGAGCGGGGCCTGGGAGGCGAGGTTGGCCGGAGACAGAGTGAGGGCGGCCCGATAGGTGCGGCAGGCGGCGCGGAGGGCGAAGAAGTCCTGAAGGCTCGTCAGGCGACGCGCGATCAACCGGATCAGCTCGGGCAGGAAGTACGGCGACGGCGAGGAGAGTTCTGAAGGTTTTGTAGAAGAAGAGGACGATGGGCTGGAGTTGGAGGCATGAAGTACGGCAGCCGACGGCGAGATGCTCGTCGGGAGTTTCGCTGGCGTCGCCATTCCACGCCGCTTGTGGCAGCCGAGGGCGGCGCTGGGATCGACTGGTGATGGTCGTTACTGACTGATCCTTTTTTTTCTAGGGTAGGTTGATTGCCCGGGCGTGCTGGGCCTACTTTCTAATTGGGCTGGGCTCATCTAGTTTGAGCTATTCCTTCACCGAAGCTTACAGATTTGTTTTTGCGAAAGAAAAAAACAAATTTCAAGCTAATTTCTTTATTAGTTCTCCGAGCAGAGACAAGTGACAAACCGAATTTCAAGTAACAAGAGGCATTTGAGATTAATACATGTGTTGCATGTCTAGTTAGTATGTATTGTATCTGCTGTCTCTCGGGAAGCGTATTACTTGCCGCCGAGGGTCGCTGGATAAGGATGGAACGCCCTCATGGTCACGTAAATATTACCCCCAATGTTAAAAAAGGCTTAAATTTACAAACAGGGCAAGTACCGTAATACCATATACTCCCTCCGTTTCAAAATATAAGATGTTTTAGGTTTGTGAAGAGAACGTATCTAGACTACTTTTAGTAAGTAGATTCACTGAGATTTAGAGTGAACCTATACACTAAAATAAGTCTAGATACATTCTCTTTACAAATCTAAAACATCTTATATTTTGGAACGGAGGGAATATGTCTCAGACAAAGAGGCTAGCTCCTCAACTAAAGAAATCTCATAGTACCATATATACTACCGATCTGCATGTGTTATGTCTGTCAATAATGCCACTGTCCTAAAGTACCGAGAGCAAACATCACTTACCAAATATTTTATTTTTCTATATACAGTTGATCTCCTCTATTTTTCCTCAGTGGAATCTTCGTTCTTTATTCAGTCGTTAATAGACTAATGTACAATCAACGGAAACTAAAATCAACCAATAATCCAACTTACATTTCACAAAAGCTGATATAGATCGTTAGAAATACACACAAACGTGTGCAGTGCAGCAGACCAACATCTAGCAAACAAGAGAAACTGCTGGCTAGTGTAACCAAGAATTAATATTCAGCCAACTACCAGCTACAGAACGAAGCACGGGTTCCAGCCAACAAAAGAACCACAATTCTCTTCAGCGTGTTACAGACGAGACACATATTAAAGCTAAGAAAGGTTCTAGGGCTCCACAAACGACTCGCACATCCTCAGACATGTTCTCACTCGTTTTGCGACTCCTCCCCCATTCCTCCCATGTTTACGATTTCCGGTGAGACCGCCAACAGCAACTTGGCCTTTAGGCAATGATCGCTTCTCAGGTTTATCTTCTGCAATGAAGAGCAAGAACACAGCAGATGAGAGACATCATGGAAATAGCAGTGTAAGGTTCATCAGTGTACATATTACAAAGAGACCAAAGGAACACAGCAAAAACAACACATGTGACTGCCCCCTTAAAATTCAGAGCAACAATAATAATACTAAGGATGCAAATGGGTAATATTTAGGGTACCCTTTACCCTCATTAGTACAATAGAATGAACTAAATTTTCACGAATCATAACTTTTTGAGAAAACTAGTTCATTTTTTAAAATTAGATTAGAACAAAGAGTACCCTAAAGGTTCTAAACTTGCATCTCTAAATAATACTACAAAGATACTTGCAATCTCAGTCTGCAATATGTATAGGATTCTATTACCATGTGATGGTCACCGTTCATTCCATAAATACCGAGCCCACTACTTGTTGTTGTTGTCAAGAAGTAGAGAAATAAGAAAGAAAAAAACATATCCCAAGACTAATTTCCAGCCCCGCAAAAAAGACTAATTTCCAGGACTCTTGTACTGTAATATTTGAATAAGTGGCCGGCATGATATCAGTTAAGATACAAATTCATACACATTTACTTCTAAATACTCACCTAAATATTTTCATTACCAAACAAACAAATGCAAAACTAAGCAAGTCATCAGGGTGCAAATGTACCTTAAGAACTAACTTGTGGACCTTTCCGATACCCCTTGTACTGCATCAGCCAATGCTTGGAAGGACCCAAGTCAGTGCTCTGTAATCCATAGTAGTAGCTGATCGCCCTGGGTAGTCGACAACGTGTTGATGCCAGGATCCATCAACCAGGGAATGCTCGCTCCACCGCCCACAGTTGGAAGTAAAGTACAAGCAGTCCCTTCGAACTGCCGGATGATCTGGACCAAGGCAACCTGCAAACTGGTTTATATTGAAGAACAAGCTACAGCCACCAAGGCTGGTGGTCCTCACCCAGTTCCTGATCTGCCCGGATTGCCACCGGAAAACACGGTAATCCCATGGATTGCTCGTTGTCACAGGGGCAACGAGCAATAGCTCACCGTGGCACTCCGCTAGCCAGAACGACAAACACTCCTGAACTATGTTCGCGCCCAATTTTTCTCCGATGAATGACAGTACCACGGAATTGTTCTCAAGCTCGACTACGGCGAGGCGGTAATTTGGGTAGATCAGCGCATAGAGTGTGTCTTTCACGAAGATCAGACTGCGAAGTTGGTAGCCTTGATCGCAGCAAGCCTTTTGCCAGGAAGCATCCCCAATGCGACAGTAGTAGAGGAGGCCGTGCCATGGGGTGAAGGTGAGGACGAGGTTGCCTGAAAAGATGACTGATTCGAAGCCTTCCGGAGGGTCGGGGAGGCGGGCTCGCTCGCCTGTGAGGAGGTGGCGGATGCGTAGCTCATGGCGACTGAAGCGGCCGTAGTAGCGGTCGTGGATGGCGACGCGGCAACCAAAGGAGTGGAATCTGGCGATGCTAAAGTCGCGGCGGTCTCGACGGGTGCGGAGGAGACGGAAGGGGCGGAGGCGGCGGAGGGGGGCGTGGAGGAAGGCATCCGAGGTGGAGGCCTCGTGGGGGACGAGGAGGAGCGGCCCCTGGGAGGCGAGGTTGGACGGCCACGGCGGGAGGAGATCCCGGTAGGTGCGGCAGGCGGCGCGGAGGGCAAAGAAGTCCTGGAGGCTCGTGAGGCGGCTCGCGATCAACGGGATCAGCTCCGGTAGGAAGTACGACGACGACGACGAGGCGGTTTCTAAGTTTGTGGACAAACAGGAGGAGGAGAAGGAGGCAGCGGCAGCGGTGGTGGAGGCGGGGGCGGTGGCCGACGGCGAGATGCGTCTGGCGGCGGTTCGCTGACGTGGGACAGAGTGGTGGTCGTGGATTGTTTTTTGAGGACTAGCCATGGGCGGCGTTTGGAGCTTGGGACGGAGTGGTGGTCGTGGTGGATCGGTATTTTTTTTTCTGGTCGTGAGTCGTGAGTCGTGACTGCTAGGTTTAGCAGACTTTTTGATTGCCAGGCTAGGCCTAGTTTGTATTGGGCTCGGTTTGTGCAGTTTGTGTGATTCCATAGCGACGCTCTGTTTTTTCCCTAAAAAAAATTATTTTGAAATAAGAGGACGCTTATCAGCTGATGAGGTTCAATGCTCAAAATAATCGACTAATTTCACTCAAAAATAAAATGGTTAGTAAAAATACAGAAGAAGTGTGCTTTAATAGCATCACAGTGCATTCCCTGGACGTATATGACGAACAACAAAACATGTTAAGGAGCACCGAGAGAGAGAATGCTTTAGCGAACAATATGTTCATATTGACCATGTTGACGAAGCGGATAAGCATAATGGTGAATTCCGAATTAGCGCGTTAGGTGAGTTTCCCTAAAGCAAATACACACTTACTATATACAAAATTATCCTATTAGTTATATGGATGATGACTTACAAGTCTATTTATAAATCAAAGTACAAACCTTAGATGTATCAAATGATAAACAAGCTATATTCAGAGGGACTGGTTGGTAGAATAAGTTACGTCAAAGAAACCTGAAGTTAGAGCAATTTGTGACAAGAGCTAATGAGAAAGAATGTTTGCTTTGATCAATGATTGAAGGGACATTCACGATTCTTATTGGGTGGAAAAAACTAAAACTATCCTCACTTGTAAGAAATTAAAAAAAAAGTTGGAATAAATTAGTGTTCTTATGGACACTGCCTACAGAAAACGAATATAAGGGATAGAGAAAAAACGTCAACATAACATGGCGATGTTTTGACATGAAAGTGTCATTGTTGCCAATAGATAAATAAGAAATGTGCATTAGATGTACCAAACATGTTTTTTTGGATAAGGAAACAAATTGACATGAGTTAAATTAATTGTGGCTAGCGGAAAAACTTATTAATTGGTTATTATATTTTTTAGCCATTGGGTTTCAGGCTAGTTTGAGAAGAGAGACACGTACAACACGGAGGGCAGCCAAATTATAAGGCAAGAAAATCAACATATTGATGCTAGAGACCTCTTGATGCTAATGTGCTATGTGTGGGAGCAAGCGTGTCACGCAGACGGAAGAGCATGGCGTTTTGGAGCATATAAGGCATGGAGACAAAACGTTTCTTTGACATGAGCTGATTTATTATAAGGCATGCAGACGGAAGAGCATGTGTCTTTGCTGCCAATAGATAAATAAGAAATGTGCATTAGATGTACTCCCTCCATCTTGAAATAGATGTCACAAGGTTTCTTAAAATTTAGATGAATCTATATACTAAATAGTGTCTAGATTCATTTAAATTTTGACAAATCTGAGATATCTATTTTAAGATGGAGGGAGTACCAAACATGAATTGTTTTTGGAAGTATAAGGAAACAAATTGACATGAGCTGATTTATTTGTGGCTAGCGGAAACACTTATTAATTGGTTATTATTTGGCCATCAAAGCCAAGATACGAGGATGCTTTCTTGAACAGATCGGAGATGATGGGCGAGGCGACCCACCCGATGGAGGGCGACGGAGTGTCCCCGCGCTCGCTGACGCGCCCCGCCGCTGACCGCTAAAGGGGTTCTGCTCGCCGCCCTTGCCGCTGCCGCGGCCCCCCGGCGGGGGCTACTCCTCGCCGTCGCCCGCCCGCAGGCGGTCCTCCTCTCCTCCGGCGAAAGCCGCTGCCTTTGCAGGTGGCCGGCCGGTTGTCGATGGCCCCGCCTCAGTGGCCGTCGCGCGCCCCGGCGCAGGGCGCGGAGGACCTCCGCGGACGGTGCTGGGCCGATGTCGCCGACGAGGAAGAGGAGGCAGAGGCGGTGGCGGCGGAGATTGCCCGGCGATGCTCCTCCGCCTACCACGCTGGCGGCTTTCACGGCGGCAGCGCGCATCCGTCCCCGGGGCCGTCGCGGGCTCGACGGCCTCCCCACTCGCCTGCGCCCCGCTCGGCCCCTCCCCGTGGATGCTCCGCCGGTCACCTCTCACCGCCTCCCCGCAGGTCTGCCCCGAGGCAGGGGGACGCGGCTGCTAGCGCGGCGACGGAGGGTTCATCGGGCCCCCCCCTGGTGACCCCACCGTCGTCGGCGCCGGCGCCGGCGACCTCCTCCCCGGCGGCGCCTTGTCCCCTGGAGGTGGTGTCCCCGGCCAGGTGCGTCGTGGTTGGGCCGTGGGTGGGGATTGGGCCTGTGACCGGCCCAATCCCGGTCCAGGCTTGGCGCGGGCAGGACGCGCGTCTGGGCCGTGAGAGGGCCGTGGTGGGCCGACGTGGCGGTAGTTTGGGACGGGTCGGGGGCGATACGGGGAGCCGGCCCCTTAGGGTTGCTTCCTGGTTACACCGCGCCGTCCCAGCCCCCGTTTGTGACCCTTGCCCCCCGACGCCGCCGCCGTGTTCTGGCCTTCCCCCACCTTCTGCCCCGCCGCCGGCTGCATCGCCCCCTCTCCCCGCCGCCGGAACCATGTCGTATGCCGCGGCGGCCCAGAGAGCGCCCCCCTGCGAGGCCCGCCGCCTCCCTCGCCCTCTCTGCCGCGGTCGCCACCGCCCCTCCGCGTTTCTCCGTCGCGTCCGCCCCGGGCACAGCCCTACAGAGCGCCGGGGCGCCGCTCCCCGCACCGGCAGGGATCCCCGAGACAATCCCCATCCCCCTCCCGTGCCCAGGGACGTGGGAGGGCGCCTCACCGCGATGGGCCAGAGGCGGTTCCAGGCCGTCTTGGCGGGGCGGGCCCCGTGCTCCGTCTCCGGAGGTCGTCATGGCGAGCGGCTCGGCGAGACCTGATCCACAGGGAGAGGGCTTCGGCGGTGGCGGGCAGGATTGTCCCGGAATGGCGCCGTGACAGGGAGGGGCACCGGCCTTCCCCTTCAAGGCCTCCCGGGCCCCGAGCCAAAGAAGAAAAAGAAGAAGAACAAGAAGAAGAAGAAGAAGTTGGCGGCGGCCCCTGGTTCCAGCTTCTCGCTCCGTGGTGTCGCCCAGCGGGCCCTGATTGGAGTACCTCGCGCACTCCATTGCCGGGGGGTTCTACTACATCGACATCGGCGGGGTCGCGATGTCGGTTCCCAGGAACTTGGCTGTGGTCACCGTGGTGGAGGGTCAGGAGATCCCGGCCTCGGTGGTGATCTCGTGAGTTCATCCAGAGGAGCTCCCATGATGATGCCGACATGCTCGAGTGCCCGGAGATCTCCCGTCCAGTTCGCGGTGTCCTTCCTGCCGAGATACTCTCCATCGGTGCTTGCAGCACCGCCTCACTCTCCCGACAGCAGGTCCAGATCTCCATCACGCCATCGACCGCCCACCTGCGGCGACCTCGACTCTCGGCGGTGGGTGCGGATCCTCGGCTTCCCGAGGAGGCGCTGGTTCGCTGCCCATCCCGGAGCTTGTCTCCCGTGCAGGTAAGCTTGTCGTGGTGGATGAGCCCTCTCGCTGGGGCGGGACCGATCCGCATGCAGTGCTTTGCGGGACCCGCTCTACTCCTGTGGCCCCTCCCTCCCTTCTACTTCGGTACGGAGGGGAGAATCCTGACAGTGGAGCTGGACGAGGACCAGGCGGATGACGGTCTCCCTCCCCCTCCCCTCTCGGTCCCCCCCTCTGGTGACCACTCTACGGGAGGGGGGAGCTCATCTGGAGAGGGCTCTGACGACGATGACTTGGGAGGGGAGTCTCAGACTCCGGTTCCCTCCCCCCCGGCCCCTCCAGCTGCGGGCATGTCCGCTGCTGCTTCGTCGGCCTCCCACCAGCTGCCCCTGCTGCCCCCCTCGCAGGGCCCTCCCGACCTCCAGATCGCGCAGTACGGTTCCAACTTCAGGCAGTCTGAGGGGTTCACTGGCCACACGGCCCTGGTCCCGCTCTCCGCGGTGCTCCTCGACGTGGCGCCTGAGGGGACTCAGGTGGAGTCCGACAGGGACTCCGGGAGTGTGGGGATGGTGGTCACCGCCCCGTCGTCACCACGCTCTCCAGGAGTCCTCTGCTACTCGCTTTCCCCGGGCTCTACGCCAGCTTCGCCCCGGGGATCCCCTGCCGGGTCCCCGACCCCGCGCCAAGTCCCGGAAGAGCCGACGGTCTTCCCACCACTCCCGCTGGCCCCAAGACGCGTCGCCTGCCTCCCCCGCCTGCCCCTCCTTCGTCAGTGCTGGGCGCTGGTCGTGGCGGAGAGCCCGGTGGTGCCCACGGTGTCCCAGTGGCGTCTCGAGGACCTGCTGCAACCTTGACTCAGTACCCCTAAAGCCCCGCCTCCTTCTGCCTCCTTCCCGCCCCATCGGGCTCCGTGTTCTCGGTCTTGGATGGCTTCCTCGAGCATCTTGCATGTGGCGGCCGATCGTGGTGGTCTTCCGGGGAACGCGCCCGAGGCTCGAGCATTGAGGCGATTAGAGCTAGGGAGATTTATGAGGGTCCTCGCGCCACAAGGCACGTGCTGCGCGCCAGCAGGGGGAAACCTCGACACCGCCTGGAACTGGGATTCCTGATCCCGGATCCGGGATGGTGGGTTCTCCTCAGCAGCGCCCTTCGGCAGCCACCCAGGAGTCCCCCCTAGAGGGGGGATCCCTAGGGAGGCCGCCTAGACCGAGTTCTACGCCCTCGTCGTCCCGGAAGACAAGATCTGTCCCCCATAAGGGGACCAAACCCTAGTAGGTTGTCCAATGAGTTGGCCGGCGGTCATATCGCTCATCTGGAACATCCGGGGGTTTGGTAATGACGGTCGCAGACGCCAGATTAGAGACTACATGCGCCAGGAGAACGTTGACATCGTTGGTTTCCAGGAAACAATCAGGCAAGACTTCCAGATTTCTGAGCTCCAGGGTTTGTCGCGGCACAAGTTCGCTTGGAACTGGCTTCCTGCTGTGGGTCACTCTGGGGGCATCCTCCTTGGTGCCAAGGAGGATACCTTCGTGGTGGACGATATGGACCGCGGGGAGTTTTTTGTGAGCATGCTGCTCACCCATAGAAGCTCCCATCTCCGGTGGGAGGTCATCATCATCTATGGCCCCGCGGACCATAGCCGCTCCCCCGCCTTCCTCGAGGAACTGAAGGCGAAGGTCGACCGCTGCTCCACGCCGGTGGTGGTGGCGGGAGACTTCAACCTGATTCGGTCCCATGAGGATAAGAGCTCCCACAACGTTGACATCCCGCGCATGCGGATGTTCAACGATTGTATCGCTGATCTCGCTCTTAGAGAGATCACGAGAGTGGGTGCCCGCTTCACTTGGACGAACAATGTGGACCCGTCGAGTGTCTTGGACCGGTTACGGTCTCGGATCGGGAGGTCGCCTTCCTCTGCTCCCTCCGCGCCATTACCGTGGTAGGCTCGGACCATGTACCACTTCGCTGACCGGGGAGTTCACCACTGACGGCCGAATCGCTTCCACTGAAAACTTGGCTCCAACAGCCAGTTTCGGAAGCGGCGAAAGCCATGGTGGGTGGCGGCTGCTCCTCCCGAGACGCTTTAACGCGATGGACGTGGCATAATCGCCAAGCTGGCCCGCCAATTCATGAAGGGTGGGGGCTAACTTGGGTGCGCGACGCGTCTTCGAAGGCTTCGTTGTCGGAGGATTCGGGCTATGGACCTGGCGGGCACTGGTGGGCCTCTCCGCGATGAGTGGTCCCACCGTTATGCCTTAGAGACGTCTCGTCGAGATTTACAAGGGAGGAGCTGTTCGGCGACAACAGCCGCCAATCGCTTCTTCAAGGGGATGCGAACACAGCATACTTCCATGCGGTGGCCAACGGCCGCCGTAGAAGATGCTCTATTCCCTGCCTTTGGGACGGGGCGCTGCTCCTTGAGGAGCCGGGGGCGATCTCCGCCCATATTTATTCCTTCTATAAGGAGCTCTTCTTGGCAGGACCCCTTACGGGGGTCGCGTTGGCCGACGACTTCTGGCCTAGTGGGGCCAGAGTCACAGCTGACGAGAATGCGGAGCTAACCCTCCCATTCCTGCCAGAGGAAGTTGCGCGGGCGGTAAAGGCCATGAAAGCCAACTCCGCCCCTGGCCCTGATGGCCTCCCGGTTTCTTTCTTCCAGGAGTTCTGGGAGGAACTCCAACCGGTCGTCATGCCCCTGTTCCAGGAGTTTTACACAGGGACCCTCGTGATGGGACGACTGAATCTGGGGGTTATCACGCTGATCCCTAAGGTTGTGGGGGCCTCGGATATTCGCCTATTCAGACCCATCACGGTCCTCAATGTCATACAACGGGTTTTCGCGAAAGTATGCGCCTCTCGCCTCGCCCCGGTCATGGAGCGCCTCACCCACCAGTATCAATTTGCCTTTCTCAAGGGCAGATTTATACATGATGGGATCCTGGCTCTCCATGAGATTATCCACGAGATCAAGTCCAAACGAATGAAGGGCATCTTCTTGAAGCTGGACTTCCAGAAGGCCTACGATCGTTTGGACTGGCGGTTCCTCCGTCAGGTCCTCATTAGGCGAGGATTTGACGACCGCCTGATCACCTGGATAATGCAGTTTGTCATGACCGGGAGCAACGCAATTAATGTTAATGGCGAGATAGGGCCTTACTTCCGGCCCTCCTGTGGGGTTCGCCAGGGGGACCCCATGTCCCCCCTTCTCTTCAACGCTGCCGTTGATGCCCTCGCGGAAATGCTTGAGAGAGCAAAAGCGGCAGGCCACATCTCGGGGGTGGTAGGCCATCTTATCCCAGGAGGCGGCATCACCCAGCTCCAGTACGCAGACGACACGATGATCATGATTGAAGGCTCGACGCTGGACATTGCGAACCTCAAATTCCTACTCCTTTGCTTCCAGGAAATGTCTGGCCTCCGTATCAATTTTGATAAGAGCGAGATCATCGCACTAGGGTTCTCTCAGGACGAGCAACAGAGGATAGCGGACAATTTCAACTGTCGGCTCGCCTCCTTCCCCATTACCTACCTGGGGATGCCGATCCGCGACACCAGGATCCTTATCAGGGACCTGACCGCTCGCCATGGATAGGGTGCGCCGAGGTCCGAACCTTGGCGTGTGATTTACCTCTAAGGGGAGCAAGACTGCCCTGATCGACTCGCCTGTCTAGCCTGCCCATGTATATGATGGGCATGTACCTTCTCCCGAGGGAGTACATGGGACATTTGACAAGGAGTCGAGGTTCTTCGGCAAGACTCTTTGGCCGCCAAAAATACCACATGGTCAAGTGGGCGGACATCTGCGCCCCAAGGAGGTTGGGGCATAGGAATCCTGGCCTCCCTTGATTCAACAAGGCCCTTATGCTTATGGGTTTGGCGTATCTTGCGCGAGGATGGAGGGTTGTGGCTCAAACTCATCAAGGCCAAATACTTGCGCGGTCGGCCCCTTCTGGCGTGTGATCGTAGCGAGGGGTCCCAGTTTTGGCGCTCCATTCAGGAGATCAAGCGTGAGATCAGGCATGGTATCGCTTCTCCATTGGAAATGGAGAGGGACCATGTTCAGCTCGACCCACAGCTCGGGAGCGCCCGCTACAGGAGGCCTTCCCGAGTCTCTTCGCCATCTGTTCTGACCCAGCGCTACGGGTATCCAACGCGGCATCGGGAGGTACATGGAACATCTCGTTCCGTCGTACCTTCGGCCCGGAGGAATCGGTAGCATGGGGGGAACTCAGGGCGGAGCTCCCGACCTCCTTGGCTAGTGCTCCCGATAGCGTCTCATGGACTCTATCCCCGTCAGGAGCTTTCTCGGTGGGCTCAGCATATAGGGCCCTCTTTGGCCAGGACACTCTCCCCTGGACCAAACACCTCTGGAAAGCACCGCTCCCGCTGAAGACAAAAATTTTTGTATGGCAGCTTTTACGCGATCGGCTCCCCTCGGGAGTGGAGGTGGCCAAACGACATGGGCCGGGGGACGGATTATGCCCATTATGTGGGGTCCCTGAAACGGGAACCCACATATTGTTCACCTGTCCCGCGGCCCGGTTTCTGTGGAGTTTCACCCGAGAGGCGTTGGGCCCGGATTGGCTGGCCCATGATCTCGGTGAATTCCTAGAAACCCAAGCAAACCGAGCTGGGAAGGGTCGTCGACTCTTCTGGCTTGTGTTCATGCCATGTCGTGGTCCTCTGGAACATCAGAATAAGTTGGTGATTGAGAAGATTCTCCCTAGGCGTTAAATGCGACTCGGTGTTTCTCTTTAAAGCTTCTCTCAGCCTGGTACCTGTGTGTAGACAGCGGGACAAGGCGAGGGTGGACGCGACCCTCCACCGTCTCTTGGAGGCGGCTCAGCGGCTCCCTCGCAGCTCGCCCTAGGGTCCTCGGCATCCTCTCCCTTGGCGCGGCGCTCCTCCTTTTTCTTCGTTGGGTGGTGTCCGAGTTGGGCTGTCTTGTGCTGTGGCCCCAGCATGTGGTGTGTGTGTGTCTTTGTACTGTGACTTTTGTGTTGGACGGTTGCTTTATTTATAAAGCGGGGCGAAAGCCTATTTCGAGATTATTTGGCCATCGGATTTAAGACGGGAAGCGATTGACATGCGCTAGAAAAATTAGGCAAGAAAATTAATAAGTATATATATTGATGCTAATGTGCTATATGTTGGAATTTTGGCCCAAAATGTCTAGCCCATTTTCTATTTAAATAATTCCTGAAAATCCTAGAGGCCCATGTGGCCCATTCATGCAAGACAAGAGGTGGGACAAATGTTTAGTCCCACATTGCTAGTTGAGTGGAAGTTGGACCAGCTTATAAGGTGAGCTCTTCTACCACTTGGTAAAAGGATTAGAAGGAGAAGGAGAGAGTTCCACATGCGCGCTCCTCCTCCTCCTCGCTCGCCTCGCCACGCCTCGCCACGACGCGACGCGCGCCGCGGGTTGCGGGAATCTCGCCGAGCCGAGCTTTATTTTGCCACGCATGAATGGTATATGAACAGATATACGAAGGTGAAACGTTTGCTTTGAATGAACGTTTAATACGAGTTAAATGCGCTTGTTCGTTTCATCTTCTGCACCGTCTGTCTTCTCCTCTGCGCCTATAAGAGAGAGAGGTCGCGCCTCCTCGATTGCCATTACACATCCTTGCCTCGAGTTCGAGCAACTGCGCTACTTTCATCCTCCCATCCCGTCTTGCGGCGTGCACGCCTTGAGCCGGGACAGAGGCCTCGAGACCCCGCTGCTTGAGTCACATGCGGGAGAAGGGCGATAAGGTTTTGGGAGCGCTATCGGTAGCGACTATCGCTTCACACGGACTCCCTCACGATAGTGACGTCTTCCCGACGAGGACTTCTTCCCGACATCAAGACCCTCTTCCTCGACATGGCCAATGACGGTTCCAACGCCGCGGTTCTATACCTCTTGCCGTGTACATCTTCTGTCTCAATCTTGTTCTGATTCTATCCAAAGTTTTATGCCTTGCAGTTTGTTTGGCTATATGCCTTATTTTGTATTCACTATTAAACATGATTAGTATATTACCTATTATTCTAGTCATGTTTTATCTAGCGTTTATTATGGATAATTCGCTTGGTAAATTGCTCTATTTGTCAACAATCCAAAAACCTTATTTCGTGCAATTTGCCCCAAGTGGCTTTGTTGCTTCTATGAAGCCACATGTTTGAAGGTGTGAATTACAAGCGGTGGCGTCGAGAGGTGCTCAGTTTCGCACCATGAGCTGCTATAACGCCATCTATGGCGCACCTGAGGGGGAACTTAATCCCGCTCGGGAAGAGGCGTTCCAAAAACTTGATACTACTTTCAAGGCTGCCTTGATCAGCATCCTTGGCGACAATATTGTCGATTCATATCTGTCATTTAGCAATGACAAAGATATGTGGGATGCGCTCGAGAGAAAATTTGGAGTCTCGATCTTTGCGATGGAACGTATGTCATGGAACAATTCTATGACTACAAGATGATTGATGACCGCTCCATTGTGGAAGCGCAGCTCATGAGATACTGATCACTTGCCAGAGCTTGCGCACTTCACTTGTGTGTTACGGACAAGTTTGTTGCCGGAGGCATCATTGCCAAACTTCCCGATCATGGAGGAATTTTGCTACTTCTCTGAGCACAAGAGACAAGAGTTCTCCGTGACGGATCTCATTGGGACTCTTGATGTGGAAGAGAAGGCGAGCAAAAGACACACGTGCTCGAGGTACCGAGGAGGTTCTAATGCCAACTGGTACGGAAAAGGAACTTCGACCTCACAAGTTCAAGAACAAAGGAATGATGACAAAGGAAAGTTCGATGGAAAGAACAAGGCCTCACAGTCCACCAGCTTCAAGAAGAAGACTGATAAGAGGAAAGGTGCTTGTCATGCGGTGATCCTAATCATTGGGCTCTGCTTGTCCCAACCGCTTTGACAAACGCCAACATGGGAAGAGCAGAAGCGCTAATGTTGTCATGGGCGACGTTGAGATGAAAGATGTTGGGTATGGTATATTACCTCGTTCTTTCATTATGTCATTCTCTGATTGGTGGATTGACACGGCTAATGTACATGTCTACGATATTTCCATGTTTTCTTCATATCAGTCGAGAGGGACTCAAACCGTCTTGATGGGAACGGCTCGCATGCATTCATGGTGTTGGTACGGTCGATCTGAAGTTCACTTGGGAAAGACTGTGCGCTGAAGAACGTGCATCATGTTCCTCAATAAATAAAAATCTTGTTAGCGGATCTCTTCTGTGTCGAGATGGCTACAAGATTGTATTTGAGTCCAATAAATTTGTAATTTCGAAGTATGGAACCTTTATTGGTAAAGGCTATGAATGCGGAGGCTTGTTCCGCTTATCTCTATCAGACATTTGTAATAAAGTTGTTAATCATATTTACACAAATTTTGAATCAAATGTCTGGCACTCTCGTCTTTGTCATATTAATTTTGGTTGTATGACACGGCTAGCCAAAATGAATTTAATCCCTGATTTCTCAACTGTTAAGGGATCTAAGTGCCAAGTCTGCGTGCAAGCTAAACAACCTCGCAAGTCACATACGACTGCAGAAGTGAGAAATTTAACACCACTAGAGCTCATACATTCTGATCTTTGTGAGATGAATGGTGTGTTAACAAAAGGTGGAAAGAAATACTTCATGACTTTGATCGATGACTCTACGAGATATTGTCATGTGTATCTTCTAAAATCAAAAGATGAGGCTTTGAGTTTCTTCAAAATCTATAAAGCTGAGGCAGAAAATCAACTTGATCGAAAGATTAAGAGGCTTAGGTCTGATCGTGGTGGAGAGTATTTTTCCAACGAGTTTGATTCTTTTTGTGCCTTCAGGGTTTCGCTTCCTCCTTTAGTAACGGCGTTGCTACATCCGGTCTTTATGCTATCCGAGGAATCCTTTATCTGTGGTACCATCCTTTGTTCCTTGTTTGTGCCTTCCGGTGTTTTCCGACGCGACGACATCATCTACGCCAGATCCGATGCAGAGTCTGCATCACTCCTTTGTCCCGAACCTTGTTTGTCGAGATCTTCAGTCTGATTCCGAGAGTTGGTCGCATAATCCGCCTATTCGTGTGCAGAGTAATGGTTTGAGTGCGGGATGGAGTAGCTACCATACCACTACTCTTATCATTCGCTCTTGTACCTCGAATCAGTGGATCCAGCGATTTCACTCCGTCCACGGAAGCTAGAGGTGGCTTTATTTGTGGATACCTCTACCTTCGCCCTTTTGTTCCCGGAGTGTTCCCTCGACGATCACGGACAACGACCTCTTGTTAGTGGTGTCGCGAGGATCTACACGATGCGAGAAGACGCAGATCGCCGACCTTCTTTCCGGTACCATGAGGCGGATCTCGAGGGCGAGATCCATTGTTAGTGGTGTCGAATTGTGGCATCCCGCAAAACCACTACTAGAAAATCGCGTTGTTTTTGTGCATTGCATCGTCATGACCACATGCTCATGTCATCATGCCACATTGCATTTGAGCATCGTCATCATCATGCATATTATCTTGCCTAAAAACTATTTGCGAAAGTCTATGGTTTTCTGAAACTAGTCCTCCTTCTATTTCAAATTAAACCCCGGATGCTTCCGGATATTTTTTGTTTGTCTAAAATCTATTTATAAAAGCTTATTGCGAAAATTAAATAAAAGTTATATTATTTTAATGGGGGCAGTCGAACGGGACGATTCGACCCGAACGACCACCCCCAGGAATTAAATCGGTCCGCCTAAATTCCTATTCCTACCCATCCTAACCTACCCACCCCTCCTCCACCTCACCCGGACCAATCCCTGGCCGCCACCTCACCCTCTCCCTCCCCTCTAACCAACCCCATGCCGCCACATACCCCCCACTCCCTCACCTCCACTCCACCTGGACACACCCTCCCCACCATACACACACACCCCACACCGACCCACCTCTCTCCTCTCTCCCTGCGGGTCCCACCGGCCAGCCCTCCCCCTGACCGACCCACACCACACACACCAACCGCCAGCGCGCCACTCCCCAGTTCCCACCTTCCCCGACCTAGGCCCCACCCTGGCCCGTCCCCACGCGGTCCACGCCGAGCCTCCTCCCTCCCCGCTCCCTGTTCCTCTTCCACCTCCTCACCCCCCCCGCTCATCTCTCCCCTCCCGCAAGCCGCGTCCGACCCCGCGGTCCCGCGCCTGGCCACCTCGACCTCCCCGCTCGTTCCCGTCGCCGGCGTCCGAGGCCACCCCTAGCCTCCCTGCAAGCCCCCTCGCCCGCCACCACTTCCTTCCGACGACCCGGCCCGCTGCTCGCCAGGCCCGCCCTCCTCCCCGCCACGCGAGCTCCTCACCGGGACGCGCACCCGGCCACCTCCTCCCCTGTCGCCGTCTCCGCCCTCCTCGGCCACGCGAGCTAGCCGCCCGCCATGTTCGCACGGCGAACCACGCCCGAGGCTGATTCTAGCGTCGGGCCTCCCGATTTTTGGCCTGTCCGCGATCGCTATGTAGGCCTCCGCCCACCACCTGTTTCCCCCCTGAGCATGGTGTCTTGCTGCTCGCTTGTTGCATGCCAGTTGCGATCTGACGGGTGGTTGTTCGGTCAAATGCCTGTTCGACTCTGCGTCATCGAGATCTTCTTCGGTACCGAGGACGCGAGAAGTTCGAACCACCAAGATCGACATCATCGGCCAGATCCGATGAAATCCCCGACGCCCACGAGTTTGCCATCGACAACAAAGTCGGAGTCCAAGTTTTCCTTCATGGAAGCCAAGCACACCGAACCCGGAGTTCGCCACACAGATGCCAAGATCTCGACGCCGAGACTCAAGTCCGAACCGACAATCGAGCGGAACCGACAATTTTGCCTACCGGACACCGTCGACAAGTACTCCTTCCTCGACGCCGAGCCCAGACCCGATGACCGCCAAGATCGCCACGAGAACGACAAGTACTTCATCCTGAATGCCAAGACCGACTCGATGGCGCGGACCCGACAAGATCGTCGCGACGACAAGAACGACACCGACCAGGGCGAGTCCGATGTGCCCCCGACACCGAACCAAGTCCTCCTTCACGGAACAACAAGACCGCCACACGGACGCGAACCCCAAGACCCTGAGGCCCGAACCGGGAACCGATCCGAAGCGCCAAGACCTCCGACAGGGAACCGACCAGTTCGCCGAGACCGCCGAGAACCCGGATGCGACAAGACCTACCTCAGTTATCCGAGAACGATCCGTCGAGCCCTGAGACCGACCCCGAACCCCGGAACCCCGGATCGCCGAACCCTAATGTGTGACCCTTATCCGAACCCCTATTTTTTATAAATGCTAAATAAACTTGTTGCATATTGTGTGGTTTGGGGGCCTTATGCCGATTCACCTAATAATTAAATATGGGGCCCATATGCGGGCAAATCCAGTCTCATATCGGCCTCATTTAAACTTGTGTAGCGAACCGGTGATATATTCTGCCTTGTTAAACCACATTTAAATTGCGGGTTAGCTAAACAACATGAACCTCCTAAATATTGTCGGGACCCCGGTTCCGCTTAATATGACCTAATTGCATCGCATCTTTGCCATGTCATACACCATACATGCATCATGCTCGTTCTTCTGCCGTTGAATTAAATATTGCATCCGGTGTTCTTCTAGTGTTTTGCTTCTTCGCGGATAAGGCCGTTGAGTTGATGTGAGCTTCGCCCCGACCTTCGGTTGAGCCTTCGGCAATGTTTCCAGGCGAGCATCTCCCCCTTTCTTCCTATCTTACTTTTATAGTATTTATTCCCTCCTGTTGATCTATTGCTATCTGTGTTGCGATGCTCTAGTTTTCGTACCGTGATATCCCTTGCAGCCCTATATTGCCTTGGACACACCCTATTACCTGTTGTTTGGTAGATAGTTGGACTTGCGCGCCGTAGTTGCTTGCTCAAGTGCTGTTGTGTGTTGTCAAGTGCCACAGTTGTTGGTGTATTGCCGCATGTTTGTTGTTGGAGACGATCATGGTTTTACTTATCGTTCACTTTAATTCCTGTTTAACAACTAAAATTGAAGTAAGCAGAGGCATCGGTGGGTGATAGATAATATTTGGTTTCCGAACGCCCACTTGTGTCCCGTAGGACCCCGAGTACTTGATACCTGTTCCTTGATTTATCGCGCTATCCACATCCGGGAGGATTATGGGACCCCCCTGAGCCAGAGCATGATTCATTCTTATTTCTTGGGGCCACAAACTAGTTTGAGGTTTTATTTACTATCATGTACTTATGCCATGCTACTACTGTATTTACGTTTGTGCGAGGAGCACACTGTACTGTTTAGGATCGGGACACGATTCCGCGGTGTCGACAAGCCCAGTTTTGGGTTCCTAGTCGTTCACAGCCGTCCACCCAAACCTTGAGTCCGTCTCGGAGCTAGCTTACTTCGTTGCGGGTAAGACTCCAAGGGTGGCCTCAAATATTTTACAATCCTGTGATTGCTTTGTCGTGAAGGCCTCGTTGGGTTTTGATTTGGTTTTTCCGAGGTTGATCGGCGTGTGTTGCTATTGGTGCACCCCGCCGGGTAAAACTTTCAAAGCCGTGTCGCGGTTATGGACGACTTGGAGCACAATATCTCGACCATAGACAAGCATAACTAAAGTAGTACTATAAATTTGTTGTATAATGACTAGTAATCAGCTTCACTATAATGGAATGGCTAAATAATACTGCCCACAATTGCTTGTTTGGATCAATAAATTGCGACCATTGTACTGACTAGTAAGTATTGCAACTACAACGGAATGGTGAATAAAAGTACCAACAAGCTGGGTTTTTGGGTTATCTCATGCTATTTATATCGATTAGTAAGTGTTACAACTAACGGAATGATTAACTAAAAGTGCCCACTGCTTACTTTATCGGATGATTATCTAAACGACTAGTAATTACGCAGCGATAAGAAAAATAAAAGCGCCAGCGGTGTGAGTTCTCGGTTGACTTCCTCGTTTGGTCTCGAGGGGAAGCCGGGATGGGTTTGTCGATGGTAGAATCGGTTGGTTCGAATAGGACTTTCTTATCCTCTCTCGATAGCCGCCATTGTATCGAGTCTCTATAGGTTGTTTAGTGCATCTTTGTCGCCGCCGCCACCACCATACCTTTGTAGGCGAGGACCGCCAATTCTAGCCTCGTGTCTTGGCCTCGATCTTGGCTCCTCTTTTTTCTTTGCCCTTTGTCGGCACCCCTTTTGTTTAAACAGGTTTGAGATCGACGTCGTTAGCAGGGTTACCCTTCCGTCTTGGCCTGGGCAGGGTTATGGACGCCATTGGTTATTCTTCAGGGCTCTTAGCCCCATTTGCATCTTGTCCGTAGTCGGATGCTCTATCGTTTTCAAGGTGATTTGGATCTTTGTATATTATATTTGTATTCTTGATTCATGGAGTCGCTGTTATATATACCTGTTCTATGGGTCCCATCGAGGACTGTTGTGTAATGTTATTACTTCGTTTTCCACCCGCACGAAAGTGCCTGGTGGGCACCTTTGAATCGTTTCTATGCGGGTTTGGCGGGAAGCGCTAAAACTTGCATAGGTACGATTCTGAGGGTGTTACATTGGGGTTGTTTGGCAAAGGTTAATGTACCAATCCCCAAGAAGCGCAAGCTTGGACCAAAAACCATTGATTGTGTTTTTCTGGGCTATGCTTTTCATAGCATTGGTTATAGATTCTTGATAGTAAAATCTGAAGTACCTGACATTCATGTCGGTACAATCATGGAGTCGACTGATGCGACTTTCTTTGAGGATATCTTTCCAATGAAGGATAAACCTAACTCATCAAATCCGGAGATACCTAGTTCATCTAATCAGGAATTCGCTATATTCTCCGAACCTACCATTCCGATTGAACACTCGAAAGTCCTAAGGAGGATGATAATGAAATTCCTAAAAGGAGCAAGAGACAAAGGACTGCAAAGTCTTTTGGTGATGATTTCATTGTGTACCTTGTGGATGACACTCCCACTTCCATTTCAGAAGCTTATGCATCTCCGACGACTTGGAAGGAAGCATTCATAGTGAGATGAATTCCATCTTAGCTAATGAAACATGGGAGATCACCGATCGTCCTTATGGGTGCAAACACAGGGATGTAAATGGGTGTTCAAGAAGAAACTAAGACCTGATGGTACTATTGAGAAGTACAAGGCAAGGCTTGTGGCCAAGGGTTATACCCAAAAGGAAGGTGAAGACTTCTTTGACACTTACTCACCAGCAAGGTTGACCACCATTCGAGTACTACTTTCTCCGGCTGCCTCACACGGTCTTCTCGTTCATCAAATGGACGTTAAGACAACTTTCCTAAATGGAGAGTTGGATGAGGAAATTTATATGGATCAACGGATGGTTTTGTAGTAAATGGTCAAGAAAGAAAAGTGTGCAATCTCAAGTCTTTATATGGTCTTAAACAAGCACCTAAGCGTACGAAAAATTTGATAAAACCTTAACCACTGCAGGCTTTGTTGTAGCGAAGGCGACAAGTGCGTATACTATCGCCATGGTGGGGTGAGGAGTCATCCTTTGTTTGTATGTTGATGACATACTGATTTTCGGAACCAACCTTAATGCAATTAAGGAGGTCAAAGATTTCTTATCTCGTTCCTTTGAGATGAAGGATCTGGGAGTAGTTGATGTCATCCTGAACATCAAGCTATTGAGAGATGATGATGGTGGGATTACATTGCTTCAGTCCCACTATGTGTAAAAGATCTTGAGTCGTTTCGGGTATAGCGACGTCAATTTTTCTCCTACACCGTATGATCCTAGTGTGTTGCTTCGAAAGAATTGAGGAAATGCTAGAGACCAACTAAGATACTCTCAAATCATTGGCTCGCTTATGTATTTAGCTAGTGCCACGAGACCTGACATCGCCTTTGCTGTAAGCAAACTCAATCGATTTGTCTCAAATCCAGGAGATGATCACTGGCATGCTCTTGAAAGAGTTATGCGATATCTAAAAGGTACTGCGAGCTATGGCATACACTATACCGGGTATCCGAGGGTACTAGAGGGTTATAGTGATTCAAATTGGATATCGATCTTTGATGAGATAAAGGCCACGAGTGGATATGTTTTCACACTTGGTGGTGGCGCTGTTTCTTGGAAGTCTTGCAAGCAGACCATCTTAACGAGGTCAACTATGGAAGCAGAACTCACAGCACTAGACACGCCATGTTAAAGCGAGTGGCCGTGAACTCTTGATGGACTTACGTGGTTGAAAAACCTATACCCATAATTCAATGAACTGTGATAATCAAATTGTGATTATTAAGGTGAACAGTTCTAAGGATAATATGAAGTCCTCAAGACATGTGAAGAGGAGACTGAAATCTATCAGGAAAATGAGAAACTCCGGAGTTATTGCATTGGATTATATCCAAACATCTAAAACTTGGCGAGATCCCTTCACAAAGGGTCTATCACGCAACGTGATAGAAAATGCATCAAAGGAGATGGGTATGAGACCCACAATTTGAGCTTTCCATAGTGGTAAACCATTCTATGTGATCGGAGATCCCGTGAATTGGAAAACAAGCTGTTGGTTAGCTGAGAGGAAAGTATCCCTACTTTAATAAACACCACTCCATAAAGATGCAATACTTTCCAATCGCATGGCAGGTTGATTTATTATCTTAATGTGTTCTAAGTGGCTTATCCTAAGCAAAGATGTTGTCTCAGAACATCTTTTGAAGAACACACCTATATGAGTCTGACTGTTAAAACGTCGCAGTCTATGAGAGTGGGGTGCTCTCTAATAAACTCATGAAAGGTCATGGAGTATGACGTATAAGCTCCACCCGCGGGGAAGTCCCACGGTAGCCCAGTATCGGTCAAGACTTCGTGTGAAGCTAGATTGCAGCAAACTTGCAGTTCAAGGCATAGTCCACTGTACAAGTTGCAACCTAGTGTAGCATAGAATTCTAGGTGGAAGTTCAACTTAACAGTCTCCACTATAGTACCGGTATATAAACAGTGTTTTGGAACCAAAGGCAGATTACATGTGCCTCTGGGATCTGGTGGGGGATTGTTGGAATTTTGGCCCAAAATGTCTAGCCCATTTTCTATTTAAATAATTCCTGAAAATCCTAGAGACCCATGTGGCCCATTCATGCAAGACAAGAGGTGGGACAAATGTTTAGTCCCACATTGCTAGTTGAGTGGAAGTTGGACCAGCTTATAAGGTGAGCTCTTCTACCACTTGGTAAAAGGATTAGAAGGAGAAGGAGAGAGTTCCACACGCGCGCTCCTCCTCCTCCTCGCCTCGCCTCGCCACGCCACGCCACGCCTCGCCTCGCCTCGCCACGTCACGACGCGCGCGCGCCGCGGGTTGCGGGAATCTCGCCAAGATACGAAGGTGAAACTTTTGCTTTGAATGAACGTTTAATACGAAGGTGAAACGTTTGCTTTGAATGGACGTTTAATACGAGTTAAATGCGCCTGTTCGTTTCATCTTCTGCACCGTCTGCCTTCTCCTCTGCGCCTATAAGAGAGAGAGGTCGCGCCTCCTCTCAGTTGCGCTGTTACACATCCCTTGCCTCGAGTTCCAGAGCACTGCGCTACTTTCATCCTCCCCATCCCGTCTTGCGGCGTGCATGAGCCGACAGTAGGCCTCGAGACCCGCTGCCGAGTCTGCACGGGAGAAGGGCGATAAGGTTTTGGGGAGCGCTATCGGTGACCATCGGCTTCACGGACTCCCTCACGAGATAGCGACGTCTTCCCGAGGACTTCTTCCCCGACATCAGCACCCTCTTCCTCGACGACATGGCCAATGACGGTTCCAACGCCGGCGGTTCTACTTCTGCTACTGCCGTGTACATCTTCTGTCTCAATCTTGTTCTGATTCTATCCAGAGTTTTATGCCTTGCAGTTTGTTTGGCTATATGCCTTATTTTGTATTCGCTATTAAACATGATTAGTATATTACCTATTATTCTAGTCATGTTTTATCTAGCGTTTATTATGGATAATTCGCTTGGTAAATTGCTCTATTTCTCAACACTATATGTGGGATCAAGCGTTGTCGCGCAAAGGGAAGTGCATGTGTTTGGAGTAAGTATATGTATATCGATAGTAAATCAAAGAACGTACATTGAGAAGAATGTGTGCACTTAAAATTGTGTACCATTTGCGATTAATATATGTAGTCAAGGAAAAAAGTATAGTTCATTTTTCACAAATTATATATATGCATATAGTATATAGCTGTCTCCATTTACTGTTTTGCACAAACAGTCATATATAAATAATGGACAAAATTGCGCACTTAGAAGTGTCAAAATGTAAGACAATATATATAACAGTATGGATTAAATGTAGCAGCCCGGATCGCTGGTATCATTTTATACTGTGAGTTTTCAATGGTTAGAAAGTCAAGGATTCAACCTCAAAAAAAAGTCAAGGATTCTTGTACTACTTGTCTTGTGACTGACTGAAAATAGTTTTCTTCTCGATGATGAACACTACGAAGCCCCACAGCTACCAGGCAAGAAACAAAAGAACTACAAACTATCTTCATCATGATACATTCATGACCAAAAGGCTGAAGCTCTGCAAGTCAAATCCCACTTGCTGTTGTCAACGCTCTCTTCCGTTGCTACCGCCAACAGCAAGTTCGCATGATGCCGAGCAAGAAGACAGCATGGAAACAACAGCAAGAAGATATTACTGAAGCTAGCCACGGTTCACTTCATCATGTAAAAACGCACAGTTTGCAAAAAAAAGGAAGACAAAAAACAAGTTACAGCCTACAACGCATAACTGAACCGGTAAATCAAACATGGTGTCATCGTTCTATAGGACACCAGTGCATCCTCACACATGTCCCACTCGTTTTGTCAACAACTCTCATCCTTCTAATCTTGTTTAAGATTTTTGTAGCCACCGCCAATAAAACTGCTACCTATTAATATGACCCAAATTATAGACAAGCTCTTGAAGACTATTAAAGTTTAATTCCCAATACCTCCTAATCGTATGCGCCTCACAGCCCCGTTGCCATGTGGTCGCTATGCGAATTTTCATTATCGATCAATCTTCGTTTGCTAAAGGAACTGGAGCAGACAAGCCTCATGAATCGATGGTTTACACTATCTACGACGACTTATATATCAACTCTAGCTGCCAGTGTGAACATCTGTAGTTAGTTTCAATGTATTTGGCTGATGGTTGGTCGTCATAGTTATATGCACCGAGTCATTAAGTGCCTTGCCATTGTGTAGCTGGCTTCGAGCCTACATTTGGCTGTTCCATACCAGTTTTGATTCCCCTATTACTTAGAGCTTTCGTACAAGTTCCAAGCATTATCTTCAATGTACTATCAAAAGTACTTTTCCCTTAAGTTTAATAAAGAGGACACAACAAACTTACCTGACTATATGCACATGTTCAGGTGCAATTAATTTGTATGGTGTTACCAACGACGAAATGTGAAACCGCGGAATTCCTTACTACTACCTCCGTTTGGGATTATAAGTCCCGCGCGGATAACTAGGTTGCCAATTTAAATAAGATAATATAAATATTATAGCATAAAAATTATACCATTAGATACTTTAGAGGTTATACTTTTTAATGGTATAATTTTTGTGGAGTATAAGTTATATTTTATTGGTCAAATTAACAACCTAGGTATGCGCGTAGGATATAATCCCGAATGGAGGGAGTACTAATGAAACTCCGCAATAGATTGGTTTTACTTTCCAATGAAAATATTGTAATCTCACTTGTCACCATTGTGTGCACGGATGTTCACTTCAGTGGACAAGTCGTGTTCACCTGAATCGAGTTGGCAATCTAAATAGTCAATACAGGCTTCAGGTACTATTACTCAACTTGCCCAAATTAACAACCTTGACGAGACTAATTTGCAGCAACTATGTACAATATTGTCAAATATTTGAAGAAGTGAGGAGGATGATGTCAATTCAGATACATGTTCATACACATTTTCTGCTAAAGATTAACTTGGATATTTTGATTACCAGACAGAAAATGTAACACTGGTCGAGCGATTGTAATAACTCTCTAGGGAGCAAATGTACCTTGCATACTGTTCCAATACCCATTATTGTACTGCATCAGCCAATGCTTGGAAGGACCCAAGCCAGCAGTACGTAATCCTCCTTCCTTTCTGCTCGCCCTGGGTAGTCAGCCACGTGTTTCTGCAAAGATCCATCAAGCAAACAATACTCGCCCCACTGCCCAGTAATGGACCAAGTAAAGTACATGCAGTCCCTTTGAGCTGTGGGATGATCTGGACCAAGGCAACCAGCAAACTGATGTCTATGGAAGAATAAGCTACAACCACCAATGCTAGTAATCCTCGCCCACTCCGCCTCCCCAGATTGCCACCGGAAAACATGGTACACCAGTGGATAGTGCTCCACGGCGACAACGAGCAATAGCTCACCGCGGCACTCTGCGAGCGAGAACAGGGAGTAATCCTGAAGAAACTGCGATGTCAATTCATCTCCAAGAAACGACAGCAGGTGTGCAGAATCGTTGTGGAGATCGATCACAGCGAGGCGGTAATTTGGGTAAATCAACCCGTAGAGAGTGCCTTTCACCAAGACCAAACTGAAAAATAAGTTGCCTTGATCGCACAGAGCCTCTCGCCAGTGAACGTCACCAATCCGGCAGTAGTAGAGCGCAGGGCGGAATTCCTTGAAGGTGATGACTAGGTCACCGGAAAAGATGACTCCGTCGATGTCTTTCGGGTGGTCGGGCAGACGGGCTCGCTCGCCTGTGAGGAGGTGGCAGATGCGCAGCTGTCTGCGGCCGTCGACCGTGTTGTCGGGGTCGTGGATGGCGATGCGGCAGCCGAAGGTGTGTAAGCGGATGTGGTGCTGGTGGAGGCGGTCTAGGTGGATGCGTGGGAAGCTCAAGTGGGGGATTTGGCGGAGGGGGGCATGGAGGAGGGCTTTAGAGCCGGAGGTGTTGAGGGGGACGAGGAGCAGTGGGTCTTGGGCGGCGAGGTTGTCCGGCGACGGAGCGAGGAGAGCCCGGTAGGAGCGGCAGGTGGCGCGGAGGGCGAAGAAATCTCGGAGGCTCGTCAGGCGGCTGGAGATCGATGGGATCAACTCGGGCAGGAAGTACGGCGACGACGAGGTGGTCTCTGCGTCGTTTGTGGACGAAGAGGACGAGGCGGTGGAGGGGGTGGAGGCGAGGGTGCTGGTGGCCGACGGCGAGATATTCGTCCCCATGCTTCGCCGATTCCCGAGTGTGGGGTCGACTTGGTGGCGGTGGCGGTGGTTCTGGTTCACGAGTCCTAATTACTTTTTTTTTTCGACAGAGTCCTAATTGCTTATTTTAGAACTAGACAGAGTCCTAATTGCTCGCTAGTATGATTGCACGGCGGGGCTGTGGGCCTAGTTCGTTTTGGGCTCGGTTAGTCTACTTTGAGTGAATCCTCGAATATAAAAAAAAACTAAAATAGTGGACTTCTAAAAAACAAAAACCTTAGAGCATCTCCACCCCTTGCCGGCGCCCCCTATAGCAGCGGAGGGATCCCAATTGGTTTCCCGACAACACCGCGACCTAAAACGTCTTTTTCTTCAATCGGCGAGAAAGAGAGCTCGTCAGGTACGAGGGCGACGGTCCTCCTCCGGTGAACCACTATGAAGTCGGTCGGCGGCTGTGGTGGGCCTGTGGTGGGCGAACCGGACACTCGCCAGTGTGATGCGCCACATCGCCGAAGGAGATCACTATCGCCTGTGATACCCGCACTTTCAGCCATCGCGGAGCACAAGCAAGGGCAGGAGCGGCCACGGGCACGATGTCGTCGCCAAACGGGACACCCACTCTTCCTTCAAGGCCGAAGTGACGGGTGCCTCCGGAATACGCTATGGCCGCGCGCGACGCAGACCTTGGCGAGGAGTTCCAAGGCGTAGCCTTGCTGCGCCTCTTTATGCGGTCACGGAGGACAACTCGGTGGCTTGCTGCAGCAGCTGCGGACACCGGTCGTCCCAGCCTGGGCTAATCGACGGTCTTTGCTACCCGCATCAAACCACGAAAGGACTTAGGATCCAGACGCGCGTGGTAAGCGACGACGACAACGACCACGACCACAAAGCATTCTACTACAAAACCAGCCATGATTATGACTAGTTTTTTTATTTTTCGAGTATGTAATAAAAATCGTCAAATAAATAAATGATAGAATTGTTGGGCGTACCACCGAAAGCCCGCGCCCCCCAAATCGTAGATCTATCTGGCGCCCTCCATTACGGTCCAATAGGTCGCTCCGTACCCCGTATGGAGGACCAGTGGAGATGCTTTTATAAAATATCTTCGTCGCACACACTTACACACATTGATTTCCAAAAATATTAGCTCATCGCACACACTTACACACACTGATTCCATATAAGCTGATAGACACGGATATGTCCATTTACATATAAACGGGAGAACTACAAGGCCGGCCACCAGCCGGTAACCAATAATAGAATTCGGCAAAAGCTCCATGGCTACAAAAAGAATCACTACTATAACAGGCAACAACCATAAGAGCCACAACTATCTTCATCATGTCACATTCATAGCAGAAATTGCTAGGAAAGGACTGACGCTCTCTTGTTTAACATTTCTATCGCCACCCCCAACAGCAAGATCGTGTGATTACCTTGTGCAATGCATAGAAAGTATACATTAGATGAGACACAATGGAAATAACGGCTTTCAGTTCAACAGTGCTCTTTCATCATGTTAGGCTGGTTATAGTGGGATAACTTTATTAGTAACTAAGAGTCCAAATTAGTATTTTTGCTTATGTGGCAATGATTTTATTGAAGAGAGATAGATTGATTAACTAGCTATGTTACTGTAACATCACACATATCAAGAAAAAATGTGTCTACAATCGAATTAATATGACATTGCATGTTATTACACCTAAGTATTTTTACTATGAAGATAGTAACTTAGACTAGTAACATATTACTCCTCGCTATGACCAACCTTACAGCCGACTGTTTGCCAAAAGAAAAAAGTCACAGCTCACAGGAAAGCAGCTACGAAACTTCTGGCACGGAGACACCGAGAGACAGGACCATTTGACTTGAGCTCGGGAAGCAAAAAAATAATCTCTTGTCCCCGAAAAAATCAATGCTAGACAAAAGATATTGTCCTTCCCGGAGCGAATCAACGATGCAAGAGAGAGAAAAAAATTCAGTGATGTAATGGTTCTTGCGGGAGAAGTTTCAGTACCAACTGAACTATAAACAACCTCGAGTCAATCAATCCCACCATATCCTCTAGCTCTATAAAACACCTCCAAGTCGCCCGCCATTACCAGAGCTCTTACCGTCTCACATTCACACACAAACCCGCTACACCTCTTTCGCAGGAGAGCTAGCTAGTTAGCGAAGATGAGCCCGGCGGCGGCCGTGAAAGTGATCGGCGCATACGACAGCCCGTTCAGCCACCGCGCCGAGGCCGCCCTGCGGCTCAAGGGGGTGCCCTACGAGCTTCTCCTCGAGGACCTGCGCAACAAGAGCGACCTCCTGCTGCAGCACAACCCCGTCCACAAGAAGGTGCCCGTGCTCCTCCACGGCGACCGCGCCGTCTGCGAGTCCCTCCTCATCGTGGAGTACGTCGACGAGGCCTTCGACGGGCCGGCCCTCCTCCCCGCCGACCCCCACGGCAGGGCCATGGCTCGCTTCTGGGCCCGCTTCATCGACGACAAGGTACGTTTCCTGACCGTCTCACTCTGATCTTGATCTCACTCTGTTTCAGACTTTCAGTTACAGTCACTCTGCTGCAGTGCTCGAAGCCGTTCTGGCTGGCGATGTGGACGGACGGCGAGGCGCAGAAGGGGTACATGAAGGAGATCAAGGAGAGCTTCGCGCTGCTGGAGGCGCAGCTGGAGGGGAAGAAGTTCTTCGGCGGCGACACCATCGGCCTCGTCGACCTCGCCGCGTGCGGGTTCGCGCGCTGGCTGGGCGTCTGCGAGGAGATCACCGGGGTGAGCCTGGTGACGGAGGAGGAGTTCCCCCGCCTGAAACGGTGGGCCGTGGAGTACGCCGCCGACGAGAAGGTCGGCGCGTGCCTGCCCGACAGGGCCGTGCTGCTCGAGCACTTCACGGCCAAGAAGGAGATGTTCGCGGCCATGGCCAAGTCCATGCTGCCCAAGTGACCTTGTATTCCTCTTGTGTATGCCCATGGATGTGGACGTGGCCACGTGAGGCCATGGGTAATAAGTTTATTTTAGGCAGTCAGCGCGCAGCGATCGATCACTAGTATGATGTCATGGTGTTCTAGCCGGAATAATAAAATGAGCTTGTGGTGCACGATGCGCGTCAATGCCTAGGGTTTAAGCACCTTTGACAAACTGTCTCAAACAATTTTACTGGTCCAATATACTACTCTTACTCGGTAACAATGAGCAGAACAGAAGAAAAACGCACCACCTCTTTCACCTCTCTCTCCCAGGAGGCGGCGCGCGGTGATCTTCACCGGCCAATCCATTGGCCTCCTCTCCCTCTGCTTGTCGTTCCAGTGGCAGGAGGTAGAGGGACTCTGTTCATCTGATCTGGTCTCGTAGATTGGGTTACGGCTTGTCCGGAGGGGCATACCTAGAACAAAAATGATCCGGTGTCACCGTCTTGGTTATATATAATTTTTTATCTAAAGTTGAGTGTGTCACACACTATAAATGAGTAAAACATAACAAAAAAAATCAGTTTGCACCGGGTGTCCTGTGACCGGTGGCGACCTTCATGGCAGCGTACCAGAGTTGATGGCAATGTGTGCTTCTCGATCCCTCAGATCGATAGATTGGTCTTCTCGTTGTTCTTCAGATTTAGCGAGCTATGTTTCTTGATGTGTCGCTAGCGTTCACTATTATCCGCAATGACACTGGTGGCCGGGGCAAGGTGGTTCCTCTGGAATAAGGATGTTGTTCCGGAGTGGTGGATCTACCATTCTTCCTCCACTTCGTCGACGGGACACGATGGATCTTGGTTCAAGACAGCACGGGAACATTTCCCGGTCGACGTGCCACAGCGACTTGTGCCTCATTGCGTGTAGCAGGCCCGTTTATCGACTCATAAAGCCTCTTTGGCGATGGTGCTTTTTGGGATCTTGCGTTGGTGGAGGTTCGACGTCTCTTCTAGCGTGCGTCTCAGTTTCGCTAGATCAGGACGGCGACCGCTAACTTCGGTGGTTACAGGAGCTCTAGGAATTGTTTTGTATTTCTTGATTTTTTAGGATTTCAACTGCAAATTTAGGATAATCATTTTATCCCGGTCTATCTATTAGTTTTCACGTGTGTTGCTTCTTCTAACTGGATATTCAATGAATGAAATATGTGGTTTCTCTCTAAAAAAATAATGAGCAAAACATAACTCTCTTTTCATTTTATTCTGCTTATTGTGTTTAGGACAAACTTGGACATGAGCCTGCTGTAATGTACATAAGTAAGGATTCAGGTATACAAGGAAGGGAATTACATAAGTAAGGAGGGAATAAAGGAGAGATAAAAGGCAACCTCCAATCATCGTATGAGATGGTTGGGAAGAGGAGACCCGGTGGTGTACTACACCATATGAGTGTACCCAGTCCATACGTGTTGGTTACAGATTTTCCTAACAAAAATCTTTACTATTAAATTCGAGTTGGTGGCTCACTTTGTCCATCAAATATTGAGGAGATCTCGACCAGCCAACAACACCATCAAACTTTGCCCAGATCCACACCATCAAAATAACCATATACAAACCAAAAATCAGAGATTAAATGGCGCAATTAAAGATACACATTTGTTAAGCTTTCCAAACTAACTCCCAGATCTGCATGTTTTGATTTACTCTCCGACTCTCGACAATTAATTCTGATTTAATCTCCCTTTGATTAATCCTAATCCATCTATACCAGTTTATTAGGCATTTAAATAGATCTAATAAAATACAGTAAATTAGGCTCCAATTAGCATTTAATACGAGATTTTCTCTCTAGAACCCGAGATTTGCATGCAAGATAGTATAGTGCTATCTCAATTAGACTCCAATTAGCAATTGACACGTTAACCTTTTTAATGAACAGCTTTAATCAAGGATGAATTTTAATTATAGGGAGAGAAAACAGACTTAGAGTATCTTCACTGGCTGGCACGTTACATTGTTCTTTTTAGTGACACGTTGCATGCAAGCAAAAAAAGCTGTAATGGTTTCAAATTAAGGTAAATAGGGCCACCGGTGGTAGAAAAATCTTATCCCCTATGTGCAAATTACAACAAGTTAAAATTTGTGGTCCGGTCACATCCTGATTCAGTGGAGGCGAGAGAGACTATACAAAGCTCGGACAGACGTTCGACACGATGGTGATTCTCACTGTGTGGAAATAACACAACGCGCGAGTGTTTGGTAACCTAATAGAGCAGCAGTATAGCACGCCGCAACTGCTGGAGCGAATTCACGAGGAGTTTCAGAGTTGGATGTTAGCGGCGAGAGTAGGCTTTAGATTCTAGAGTTAGAGTTAGATATAAGTGTGTGTGTGTGAGAGGGAGGTGACGAGGCCTTTTTGTTCGCAAAGTGATCTCGGTCAGTTATAATGTTTTTGTTGCCTTCTATACAAATATGGTACGCCATTGGCGTACTCTCAAAAAAATCATGGTTCAGTGGTACGTAAACTTGTTATGCATGTGCAGATTGACACAAAATCTACCTAGGCTAACACGTTACATATTTTTTTTACAAAAAACACCGAAATTAATAGCAATCTGGTTTAGCCTTATCCCTTTTCTTCCCGACCCACTCTGCCGTGTCCTGCCCCTCCACATTCAGCGGAGCTAGAAGCACTTCAAACGCAGCGTCGTCGCTGCATTAATAGCAATCTTTTTTAGCCTTATCCCTTTTCTTCCCGCCCCACTTTGTCGTGTCCTGCTCCTCTACATTCAGCGGAGCGAGAAGCACTTCAAACGAGTGGCGTCACTGCATTGTGTCGTGAACATCATCGGCGTGAACATGCACCATTCAGTGGATAGAGGGATGGTCCCTGACTGAATCGCGCCAAGAACAATGTGTTCAAAGCCAGCCTTCTAGCCCCTAGAAGATGCACGATACAGGTTGCGGACTCACCGGACGAGTTCAGCAGCGTGATGTCCACTTTGGCAGAGATGAGAGCCCTAAGGAAATCCTCGCGTTTGTGGAGCACGACCAGTATGATAGCCAAATCGACACTTTCTGCCCTCGCTTTAACGTCGTAACCCTTGTGCATCATCTTCTATAGGATCTCTAGCTGGCTGAGGCACGCATCCATTAGGGTGTCAATGGCCGGCGTTGATGCTCCCATAGAGGACGACACCATGGGGCGGCATCCTAGAGCACCGCTAGAGAACTATGAGTACTCGTTCTGCATGAACATGCATAGAATGGAGCCGCTGGACTTGGTGTACTCCACGTCGCACCAAGCAACATTTCCTTGAGCACGCAACAGTCAAGGAGGCGAGATGCTCTGGTACACGCGTGAAGGCCGTAGCGGAGCGGCATGGGCGGCATAGGTAACGAGGCCACCGACGGGTAAAACTCAGGACTCGTTCCGATTGCTACTGAATGCAGGGTTTTGTTTGTAAAAAGAACAATGCCATGTGTTAGCTTAGGGTTTGTTTTGTACCAATATGCAATTGCATGATAAGTTTATGTATGGCTAGACCACATATTTCAACTTTTTCTACAAATTTTCACCCTGTGGACTTTGTATCACCGGTGCTATCACCTCAAATTAGAATTTTGGAGGCAGTTAATTATACTGAGGAGCAGAAGGCTGATATCCTCGTCTTGGCCTCGACACCTCCCAACTGCAAATGAAGCCAAAGATAACATTCAAATGACATTAGCTTAAATAATGAAAGATAATTAGTGTGGCCATATTTTATATGTTTTAGTGAAATACAGTTTAAGCGATGCAAAATATTAATGTTTTTAATACTATATATGTGTGTTATTTTATTAAAACACGTGAAATATTAAGATGCGAAATATATTTTTATTATATATGTTCGGGTAAATAACGACCGTAGCAACGCACGGGCATTCAGCTAGTCACTATAGAAAATCAGATTTTATAACTTGGAGCGAAGCGACGGCCATTTGATTTTGAATGAAACAGTGGATGACAACAGCCAAGATCTTATGTTGCCACGTGGAAACTCTTGACTGGTCCGCTCTGTCAAACATTCCCCTAGTGTTGACGTCTAAGAGCAAGTTCAATAGTAAAGCCTGCTGCCGGCTATACGAGGTTGCCACGTCACTTAGAGTCAACCTAATAGCCAACACATACAATAGCTAGATATAAGTTAGTACTACTTTATTAATACGTGACCCACTTCACATACTCACAGCTTGCTAGAAGACGCGTCTTTGCGGTACATTGTTAGTTAAGAGCCTGCTTCTCTTCTCTCTCATCTTCACACTCATCCAACTAAGCAAAAGAATACTATTTTAATCCTTATAGTCAGCTGACTAGGACTTATTGTACTTGCTCTAAGAGAAAAAATAGGTTTAGAGCACACGAGAGAAAATCAATGCTTTATTCATGATGCCATCTTCTGAATGTTTCAAACTTCGCTTGGTTTTCTAACTGTTTGATCCTTTTCCTAAGGTGGCCATCTTCTTGCAGGCGACCATAAATGCATGGCGTGAAACCGAGAAGACAAAGGCAGAGGCAAAACAAAACTTGACAGAATGGGTTGAATCGAGAAAGTATCTCAACCAAGTTATTATAGTGAAAACCGAGAAAATTCGATTGAAAGCTATGTTTCGAAGTTGTGAAAATACGAAAGAAAGACAATGTGTTGAGAAGGTGATGTTATACAATCATGCAAAAGTTAAAGTTTAAATTAAAATTCACGTGGGAGACATGAAGAAAACCTGCAACAAATAGTACCCCCTCTGATCCGAATTACTGTTCACGGTGTTAATTTTGCAGAAAACCCCTTGCGAAATGTCCGACCAAATTTGAACTCCTCGCCGTCATCCTCGCTTACCTCGCTCGCTTCATCGCTCACTCATCCGGGTATCCAGACGGCCGCCCAACGCCGCTGCTCCGCCCTCCCCTACCACCGCCGTCGCTTCCCCCACGCCGTGCTGCTGCCGCCTTGTTCCCCCGCCACCTAGCTCCCCCGCACTGATGCTGACTGCGGAGACACGCTCATGGTTGGATCTTGCTGACCAAGACACCGCCTTGCAAATCCGGTTCATCCTGCTGCAGGGGAAGACGCGGCTGGCCAAGTACAAGGTCCAGTACGAGGTTTCTTGACGATATTTCCTTGCCGGTATACATGTGCACCCTCCACCCCCTTGCCCGAGCTCGTCCAGAACTCCAGATCCCTGAGCTCCTTCCGGCTGCAGAGCACCATCTCGGATCCAATCCGGTCACCATTTTCTACTACGTGCCTCAGGCCATTAGGTCGGATAAGTAATTTTTGCCTCCCTCTCCCATCTCCTCTCCCTGATTTTCCTCCCTTGTGTACGTGTCTAGTTGTGCTCTGTTTTTCTATTCTCTGTTACATGTTCAAATGAGAGGCTTAGCATTGTATGATACACTAACTGAATCATGATTATGACCAGAGCCATCTTATGCCCAAGACACTAACTGAATCATTACTTTCTTCTTCATTTTAATGTGATTTTTGACTTGATTCTGAATGAATCTGTAGGCATCTGGTTGGCTTTTGAGTGAACTAAGGCTAGTAATTAGATAAGCACTTCCCGCAAATTTTGGCAAAAACCTCTCTTTTATTGATGCTAAGCAGTTCCTGTAAATTGCCTGCTTCTTTTCATTTGAATTTCCATTCTTCTTCTGTAATCCTGATTTTCAGGTGGAACATTTGAACATTTCTACACAATTTTAGACTGTTAGTACGCCTATAATCCTGATTTTTTGATTGGCCATTTCTCTAGGTTGGAGTATATAAGTGAACTTTGCAACATTATAGGAAGTAGATGATGTTGTAGAAATCAGAAAAGAAATGTCTACCTTGCTCACAAAAAGCTTGTGTTATGGATTTATCATATTTTAAGGTATGTTTGGTGCCATATATCTTGTCTCTATGTGCATACACATAGGAGTGTGTTGTGTGGTTGTTTTAATAAAGCTCACTAGATTCTCCTTTTTCCTTTGAAGGAAAAGAAATACCTAGGTGTAGTATCCATGTTCATTGCAAATTGCGTAGGGAGCAACATGTTAATTCAGAGATACATGTTATACATGCATATTCAGATCTACATGTTATCACTTTGTCAAAATTAGTGTAAATTGGTGAGGAGCATGGTAATTTGCATTCCATCTGAGTGTACTACCTAAATTGAAAATTGAACCACTGCAGGATTTGAAAGACATCTTGGATAGTGGTAATGAACTTCCCTTCCCTGATGGGCTTCTCATCAATGGCCAAGGCTGGAATGGGAACAAATTCACACTAGACCAAGGTAAACTTATCGGGGAAAAATAACTGACAAGTACTTCATATTAAAGGTAGACAGACCTGTACTTAACAGCATTTCTTTATGCCCTTTTGTCTATATAGTACTCGTGTCGATCAATCTAGATATCTATTGCTTGGAGACAATATGAAACTACATGTCAATCTTGTTAGGAATAAGCAACTTGCATGACACAAATAAATCTGACCGAGACTAAACATGGACAAGATAGTACACACAGGAAAAGATCATTCACCACATAGAACAAGATCTTCCTTTTGTGAATCTGCAGGCATCTGGTTTGCAGGAGATGGAAAATCCTCTTATTCTTATTCATGACAAGAAAATCTCAAACATGAATTCACTTTTTCCATCATTGCAAATTTCCATCAAGGTAACTCTGTCCACATTAAGTGTTACTCTGTACACTTATGTCAATTACATGATGTTTTGTCTTTTCTCTATGGTGTTTCTTATATTGTACTACCAATTTCCGATTCTGCAGGCAAGGGTGAGCTGCGGCGATGGATGAGCACGATGGATGGAGCCGCAGTGAGGAGGCTGGAGGAGCTCGACGCGGTCCTCACTATTTATATCGTCCGGTATGCGACAACGAACAACGAGGACCTCACAGCCGCGGCGGTCAACGACGGACTGGACCGCTCCACCTCCCACGAGGATGGTGGCGGGACAAGTGGAGGCCGCAAGCGGTGGTGATTGTTGGGATCAATGGAGGCCACAGTGGTGATTGTTGGGATCGATGGGCCACAGCGGAATGGTGATTGCTGGGATCGCTGGCGATGCGAGGATCACGGATCAAGGCGGCGTGGATCACGCGGCGCCGTAGCAGCAGGCATCCGTAGGGCAGCCGAGGCGGGGAGAACGATGGGCTCGAGGAGTGGCGGAGGCCGAGAATCGCGGCGCGCGGCGCAGCAGGCAAGAGGGAGCCAGGAGGAAAACGGGCTCGAGGAATGGAAGGCCGAGAATCACAGGTGGCGCAGAAGCAGTACCGAAGCAGGCGGCAGAAGCGGAGCAAAGCGGGAAGGACGACGGCTCGGCGGGCAGAGGCCGAGGAATCGCGAGCGGCGCGGGCGATCGAGTCTGGCAAGGGAATGGCGAGGATTGGCCTCCGCCTCCACTAGCACTCGATCCTGCCTTATCCGCTTCCGCCTCCGCCAGCCCAACGACGATGGGATCACACACATAGACGACGACGGGATCATGGGAGGACGACGGGAAACACAGGATTGTGATCTGAGGATGGATGGCAAGTTCGAATTTTGAATCTAGCCAAATTTGTAATGTTTTAAATAAATTTGGGCTTATTTGCAAGTTTATCTTTGAACTAACCCTGCGAACAATAAAATGGACCAGAGGGAGTACAACAAAATTATTTATGCAATACTTGATTTTTATTTCCATCCAAATGAATATGAGTGATTTTTTTAGCTGATATAAATATGAGTGCTTGATGTCTTTACTATTAATTTCAGAAGCGTGGTGAATGCCTGGTGTCACACATGCAAAAATTACAGAAAATGCCACCGCTAACAAATTGGCTAACCTCTATAAAAAAGACTAACAAACCTTATCTAACAAGACTAACAAACCTTATCTAACCAGACTAACAAACTTTATCTTATCTATATCTATTATCTAAAAAGAAGGTGTTATGTTTACTGCCGTTCAAGACCACGTCAATTCTTTTGTCGCGCGTCGCTCGCTCGCCCTTGACGCACCTAATGGCTAAGCCCAACATCGACACCACGCCCACCACCGATCTTCCACCCCGCCTCTCCCCACCTGCCGCAGTAGGATCTCCTTCCGACGGCGCGATTTCCCTTCATCGTTGGGATGTCGACCGTCTCCAAAACAATGGAGTTCGGCTTCACCAGCGTGGCGAGCGATCCACGCCCTTGTTGTCCCATGCAGCCTCTATCGAGCTCCAAGGCACCGCCGCTCGAGATCATAACACCAATGGAGTGTCGGTGGGAGGTGCACGATTTGCGACTTCTCCATGCCCTCGATGTCACAAGGCACGGTCTCCGTCGAGCTCGAGCAGCGGCTACCCGTAATCGAGCGCCAATGAAGTGCCGCAGGAGGTGCATGATTTCGGCGACTTCTCCACGCCTCGTAGTCCTCCCGCCGTCTCCTCGAGCTCCAGGAGGTCGCCCAGATCGAGCGCCAATGGAGTGAGAGTGGGTGGCACAAGAACGTCCTACAACGATGAGATCAAGACCATCTTTGTGGTGGTCGCCGTGTCGGAGGCGATCATCTTTGCGACGGATGCCATAGGTGTGCAACCAAGGTTTGTGGCGACAAGATCGACACAGAACCGCCGCCTCTCTTGAATGCCGATGATGGTGATTGACACGCACCCTTTTCCCTTCGATCCAAATTAATGTTCTCATATTTGTCTAGATTCGGATGTATGTAGAGATACATCAATCTAGACAAATATGAGAACATTAATATGGATCTGAAAGTAATAAAGATGGGTCCGATGACCTCATTTAAAAAAACATATTCTCACTGGATTTTCAAGGAGAAGATCTCCCGGTGTTGTGAATGGCACTTGATTTTCTCATAGTTATACTTATTTTCTATTTTTCTTTGAAAATGAAATGAATCATTGAACTCCCCGAGACCACGACACTCAACCACATAGGCTTTTGTCCGGCTAACTTGATTTGTTATCTCAACAAGTCAACATGGAGTTCTAATATATATATCGTCTTTGTGAAGGCAATTTGTTGTAACGCTGATTTGTGATTGAAATAAGGTGTTTTATAAGTAAATTTATACATCTACAAGCGGTGTAATTTATTGAAGATCGTGTTTTTGGCAATTTAGACCCTAGGTATATTAAGGAGTACAAGTGGTACACAACACCGCACTAATAAAAAATACTACTCCCAAGTCCATGGGATATAACTCAACACGAGGTCCACCGTGTTGTCCTGTCAATGACACTCCCACCTAGAGTCGCCATGAACTTTGTATCTGTAGAGGTCCATTTGTCGCTGTTGCCGCCACTCCCCACTCGAGTCGTCGTGAATATTGTATCTCAGAGATGGGATCTGTTGTCACAAAGTTTTCGACTTCTGTATCTCCATACCAACACTAGAAAGCAACATAAAGTTGAAGAACCACCAACTCCAAGGTCCTCCCCTCCCACTCCTACATCATCGAAAGGAGGCAAAATTGGCGCCTTGTGACTACCTCATGTACAAGGTCTCACACACTCCATGACACCGGAGGATGCATCGTCACCACGACGGAGTTGGAGAAAAGTTGTTGTGTGGGTGACATCGAACCACGACACCCACACGGCCACACCTAGCGCACAAATCTCGCTCCATCCAAGAGAAAGCATGAAGATGTTGCCGCGGTACTTAACGTAGCTATGTCAATTCCGTTCATGGGATATAACTCAACACGAGGTCCACCGTGTTGTCACATCAATGACACTCCCACCTAGAGTCGCCATGAACTTTGTATCAGAGGTCCACTGCATCACGCCGCCACTCCCATCCCGAGTCGTCGTCGTGAACATTGTATTCAGAGATGGGTTCTCTGTTGTCACAAAGTTTTCGACTTGTATCTCCATACCAACACTAGAAAGCAACATAAAGTTGAAGAAACACCAACTCCAAGGTCCTCCCTCCCACTCCTACATCATCGAAGGAGGCAAAATTGGCGCCTTGTGACTACCTCATGTTCAAGGTCTCACACACTCCATGACACCGGAGGATGCATCGTCACCACGACGGAGTTGGAGAAAAGTTGTTGTGTGGGTGACATCGAACCACGACACCCACACGCCACACCTAGCGCACCAAATCTCGCTCCATCCAAGAGAAAGCATGAAGATGTTGCCGCCGGTACTTAATGTAGCCGTCAAAGTGGCTGGAGCTGCAGATTATTTTTCACCGTCATTGTCACCACCACCGAAAAATGACAATCGTAACCCTAACCCTACCACTACCTAGACGCAGGAGACACGATTTGTGGTCCTCTACTCTCCCACCAATGAAGTGAATGATGGAGAGGAGGACCCTCGTTCTGGCTAGCTACGGAGCGAGAAGTGGAGTTCCTCCTTTGCTTCTCTTTCACTATAGCAAAGGGAAGAGGCGAAGAATGATGACATCTTGTGTTGTCGGCTTAACCAAAGGGTGAATTTGGAAAAAAACAGCAAGTGAACCATATCGGAGATATTTGACAAATTGAAAGATGAAAATGCACCATGACAACTAAATAGGGCATGACATGGAAATTTAAATACCGTGGCAACGCACGGGCATTCAACTAGTAGAGGTAATGTTTCCATATATCGAAAAAAAAAAGCACTTAGTTCTTTTAGGGGAATATAAAAATAATTGAGTGGGCCAGTACTCAACTTGCCATTCACCGGGTCTACCACGCTGGTCTATGGATGAAAAGCCCGTGAAATTATTGAATCACTCTGCTGTGCTCACAAGGAAAGCAGCGATGAAATTTCTGGCACGGAAACACGACCATTTGGCTTGAGCTCGGGAAGCAAAAACGATCTCTTCTTCCCTAGAAAATCAAAGCTAGACAAAAGATATTGTTTTTTTTTACATGGATACAAAAGATATTGTTTTTTTTTTTGACAATGCAAAAAAAAAAAAGATCGGTGATGTATACTGTACATAAGAAACTGGTTCTTGCGGGAGATGTTTCAGAACCAACTCAACTATAAACAACATTATCGCCAACCTTTTTCTTAACACACTATGCCAACCTCGAGTTAATCAATCACATATATCCTCCAAGTGGCCGGTCATTAACAGAGCTACACCTCATTTGCAGGAGATCTAGGTAGTGAACCGAGATGAGCCCGGCGGCGGCGGCGGCCGTGAAGGTGATCGGCGCATACGACAGCCCGTTCAGCCACCGCGCCGAGGCCGCCCTGCGGCTCAAGGGGGTGCCCTACGAGCTTCTCCTCGAGGACCTGCGCAACAAGAGCGACCTCCTGCTGCAGCACAACCCCGTCCACAAGAAGGTGCCCGTGCTCCTCCACGGCGACCGCGCCGTCTGCGAGTCCCTCATCATCATGGAGTACGTCGACGAGGCCTTCGACGGGCCGGCCGTCCTCCCCGCCGACCCGCACGAGAGGGCCATGGCTCGCTTCTGGGCCCGCTTCATCGAAGACAAGGTAGTAGGCAACCTGATCTTCATCTCACTCTGTTTCAGTAGCAGTGTGCTGACTACTGAAACTTGACTGTTCCGCAGTGCTCGGAGCCGTTCTGGCTGGCGATGTGGACGGACGGCGAGGCGCAGAAGGGGTACATTAAGGAGATCAAGGAGAGCTTCGCGCTGCTGGAGGCGCAGCTCGAGGGGAAGAGGTTCTTCGGCGGCGACGCCATCGGGTTCGTCGACCTCGCCGCGTGCGAGTTCTCGCGCTGGCTGGGCGTCTGCGAGGAGATCACCGGGGTGAGCCTGGTCAAAGAGGAGTTCCCCCGCCTGCAAAGGTGGGCCGTGGAGTACGCCGCCGACGAGAAGATCGGCGCGTGCATGCCGGACAGGGCCGTGCTGCTCGATCACTTCACCGCCGAGAAGGAGATGTTCATGGCCATGGCCAAGTCCAGGCTGCCCAAGTGATAAATCTTGTTTTGTTGTGGTGTGTGTCCGGGGATGTAGACGTGACCACGTGGGTCGCATGGGTAATATATTAAGGGAATCAGCGCAGAGATCGATCGCTAGTGTGTCATGATGTGCTGGCAAGAATAATAAAACGAGGCTGTACCTCGATGCGCATCAATGCTTCATTGTTTAAGCACCTTTGAGAAACTGTCTCACATGATTGTATATATGCAACTCGGTAACAATGAGCAGAACAGCACTTTGGTAAAAAAAAACGCTTACTGTTCAGGAGTATGGATGGATTCCTATATCTGTATCAAAGAAAATCATATAAATTATAGAAAAGTGGGTGTATTTTTATTCAAAAATGTACTACTCCCTTTGATACATAATACTTGTCGCTAAAACGGATGTATCTAGCACTAAAACATGGCTAGATACATCCATTTCAGCGACAACTAATATGGATCGGAGGGAGTATGAAGCATGGGAGACAAGAAGCTATGGGCGAAAAATCATAAGAATAATGGAACCAAAATCATGAGAAAAAAATAGGAATAAAAATGAAAAGGTTTCATAGAAAAAATAGATACGAAAATTTAAATATAAAGACACGTGTGAAAATTTCGAGTATTTTACTTTTAATAATAGATGCGCAGAACGAAGGACATGTCATGATTGAAACAACTAGATGAAATTTATCTACATCATTCATAAATATTAAATTTATTTTAAGACTACTTTTCCATTTTGGTTAGTGCACACCCCCCCTCTAACACCGGTTTGGAGGGCCCTCTAACAGCGGTTCTACAACCGCTATTGAGGGTTCGGTGTTAGAGGCCCCCCCTTTAACACCGGTTCTTATACGAACCGGTGTTAAAGGGTGGTGCACGTGGGGCTGGCACAGTGCTCAGGGACCCCCCTCCCCCCTTAACACCAGTTCGTAACACGAACCGGTGTTAAAAGTTTTCTGCCACGGCAGGAAAAAACGGCCTAAATCTCTGCCACAGAAGTTACGCCGCCTGCTAAGGCGTATTTACAGTGGCGGGGCGGGGAGGGGGAATCGATCGGGAGCGGTATACACATACATCGTCATCGGTACATACGAGTACATGAATAATTAAGCAACTATTATTATAAACAACATCGTCATTGTGTGGTATTCTCCGTAAACTTTGAAGCATCAAGTACAAGATAAACACGTTCAAGCATATATACAACGTTTATTTTGGTGGATATCTAAAGAGTTCCCCGCCAGGCGTGACGACCTCATCAAGTATGAACCCCGACAATTCCTCTTGATGGCTCGTATGCGTTCAAATGGTAGGAGTTGGTCCCGCATCCGTTCGATCTGAATATATATGAAGAATGGGGTCAATATATATATAAGAATAAAACTCAAAACAACTGATGGTAATAAAATAATGTTGTGTACTTTGTTTACTTACTCTAAGTTGTTCTAGTGCGTCTTGGCCCGTCGCACATATCGTGTTGCAAATGAACTCGCAAACATAGTACCCACATAAGTTATTGCCGTGTCTCTGATGCGCGCACTTTATGAGAATAGAGAGTTCAATCAAAATAGTAATCAATAAAGCATGATATAATGGAATTGGAAGCAGAATCAAAGAGATACGCAGACCTAGCTAGCTAGTATTACTTACATTTTGGTCTACAAATTTTAGTTCTTCTGACCATTCACCCACGGCCCTGCCCGTGAACCTTTCAAACCCCGTCCGCAAAGAAAATGGATAAAGGAGTAATTAATTACTTGTTGTCACGAAAGTTGCCGGTCTAGTGCGATAATATGATTGAAATTACCTGAGCATCTCTCTAAAGTCTGCCCATATCTCTTTTTCTTCGAACGAGTCCATGACAAGGACTTTTCCTGAGTCGGGTTGAATGACTAGCGAATAAAGTGGAACCTACGCACGCATAACTCATCATCGCCACACTTAACATCGAGTAAGCCAAATGAATATGTACAAGAGAGGGTAACAGACTCACGAGAAGTTGTAAGGCAATAGTATTTCCTTTTGGTTTGTTGTCTCAAGAAAGACCTTAGCAAGTAATCTTACATTTACAGGTTTGGTTCTTACCACTTCTTCATGAACTCTATTTGGGTCAACGAACCCAATGTCAAAAGGGCCTCCTTTCATGCATTCCATAACCTTTTTCCTGCATAATAGTATATACATATATGGTGAGCATATATATACATGCAATTAATGAAGTGAATGAGATGAGATATAAATACAGAAATAGTACTTACACACAATAAAGGCTGATGACAGCTCTGTCGAGTTCCTTTTGATTGAATAGAAAATGCAAGTCTTGAATGTTAAAGTCGATCTCGTCGTCTCCGCACAAGAAAATCTGATCTCTTATATGCGCCGTGATCCATTCTTCCTTTCTCGTCTTGCAGAAATCAAGGTACCACTTGTGCAATCTTCGCATCTTTATTGGTAGATTCTTGAGCTCCTCTTTTTTGACGAGATTCTTCCCATACTTCCATGGCTGTATGGGGTTGGCATCGCATTTGGGCAAGTTGTCTCCCATGATGTTCAAGTATGCAATGTAAGTCATCCCCATCTCATTGGCCTTTCTTTGTAGCTCTGCCTCGTAATCATTTACGGGAGGAGCGTCCCGTGTGTAGAACACTTGGAGCGGGGCGCATGATTGGTTTTCCTGCTCTCCGAGCATGGGAAATGTTTTCTGGGGTGCCGCACGACTGCTACTTTCAGTCTCCCTACGGCGCCTTGCATCCCCCTTCAAAATCCGGCGCTCGTAGTCCGACACAAGTGGGGTTTCAAGTTTCAAAAGATTTTTGTAATACTTCTCCACCACCGCCGGATCTATTTTCTCCTTTGGCTCGGCCCGTCTAGGAGCAAAGAATTTCTTGACCTCTTCTTCCGAGATCATATTGGTCTCCTCGTCGCTGCGATTACATGGTAAAACCGGCAATGGCTTGGCGGAAGGCTGCGGGACGTAGTTTTTTGAACTCTTTGGGTACGGTTTCCTGCAGATTTCTTTGTGGCAGTGCTAGTGATGCTCTTCGTGGCAGTGCTCTTCCGCTTCTGTTGAGGAGATGGTCAAGCGCCGGAGATGGCCGACGCAGGAGATGGCTGGCCTTGGAGATGGCCGATCGCCGGATGGCTGTCAGCAGAGATGGTCAAGGCCGAGATGGCTGCCACGCAGAGATAGTCAAGCGGCTCGACGCCGACAAGGAGATCAGGGTGCAGTGGCCTCAATTTGGAAGCACGATGTTCCTTCTTCCAAAGAATGGTTGTTTTCACTGCAAATTTGAGTTGAGTTTCCTTCACCGTAGCATGGTCAAGCTGTGCTTCCTCATATTCCTTCACAACCTCATCCATCCCGGCAATAGCATAGCCATCTGAATCGGTCGGCGTGGTAAGTTCCACCAGCTACAGGAGGTAAGGCATAGCCGACAGCCACCTTAATGGATAAGCCCATTAATCTCACATGCAGCTCAGCGTGTTCGCTCTCCGTGATCTCATCCACGGGGTATCGAGGACCCGCCATTTCAAGCGTGGGCTGCATGTTCTCCGTGGAAGCCACGCTGCTTTTCCGCGCAGAGTCTAGGCCGCCGGCAGCTTCCAATGCAGGCTCTTCGTGTCGCTGAGATGGACCGGTAGCTTGATGGCTCTGTTGTGAATTCACTTGCGCCTGCCGCGCCACAAGTGCATGTTCTATCTGTGTCATCCGCTCTGTACGCTCTTTTTCTTTTCTGCCACGCCATCTGTAAGAGTCGCTCCACTTGGCAAACCCATCCTTCCACGTCATACCCCCTGTGCCTCGTGCATGTCCAGGGTGTTCTTTTTTACCGATGGCGCGTGTGAGCTGGTCATTCTCTCTGTCGGGATGGAAGGTCCTGGCGGCTGTTTCCTCGTATGCCGTGATGAGTTCAGTGACGGGTTTGGCAAGGAGTGTTGGGAAGATACACAATCCTGTTTCTGGGTCCAACCTTGCCCCGATTCCGTAGAACCAAGTCTTTGCACGTAGGTCCCACCCATCTGTCTGGGGTGTGATCCCTCTAGCGCGCAGGGCCTTCTCAACTTCCTCCCACTTAGGCCTCTGAGATATGTAGCCACCTGACCCCGTCCTCTGGTGATATTCCTTCTTCTGGGCATTTAGCGTATTGGTTTCTTACCTCTTTTTAGCTATAGCACCTTCCTTATATGCCACAAATTCGGGCCAGTGAGGTCTTATCTTCGCATAATATGCGTCTTTGAAATTTGGAGTCTCGCGAGTTTTGACAAATTTGTTCAATTTTATCTTCCAGTTGCGGAAAGCGTCAGGCATCTTCTTTAGAGTCCACTCTTTGACCTTTTCCTTTATAACCGGTTTGTTTTCATCCTCCTCTAGCGGAAGGGTGAAATTTACCAACAACGAATTCCAAAGAATTTCTTTGGATCTTTCATCGACAAAGGTACTGTCGCCCTTCTTTGGCTTATTCCAATATTCAATTATGATTGGGATTTGGTCCCTAACAAGAACTCCAGCCTGACGTACAAATTTTTCTGTGGCCTTCTTGGGCTCCATCGGCCTGCCATCAACACGGACTGCTTCGATCGTGAACTTTGCACGATCTTTAAACCGATGGCTCGCTCCTCGCTTGCTCTTTTTCGTAGAAGAAGATGGTTGCTGGCTGGTCGATCCAGAGGGCTAAAAGAAGAAAGAAGCGTTAATTAATACATATACATAGATATACAAATCAATCGGTGCAAGTCAGCAGAGGATTAATCCATGCATATACCTCGACGAACTTTGCAATCACTAAAGTGTGTTCACCGGAGTCGTCATCTTCTCCATGACTACTTGAGCTGTCATCATGTCCCTCCAAGTTCAGATATTGTGAGGTGTCCTCGTGGATCATGTTCTCCATTATTTCTTCCTTTTCAAGGTTTCTACTGAGTGGATCCATAGTTTCTAAAACAATAATATTATCACACAAATATCAGTAATACATCTATTCAAATGCTCGAGCAAAAAAACCTAAAGCATACACATACACATACAACAAATATATACATGAAAACCCTAAAGCATGCTCGACAACTTAATCGGGGTTCCGAGGGGTGAAAACCCTAATTCGGGGAAACTCCGGATGTATATATGAGAGGGGTTACTATGTTCTCTAATTAAACTTGTCTTGAAAGTTGTTCAACAATGCATGATTATAGCTTAAATAGTTAGATCTCATTTTTCTGAACATTTTGATATATTATACATATTTTTATGACTTATAAATCATTAGATATTAAATTTACAAGTTTTATTCATTTTCTGAAATTGTTTAATCAATTTAAATTGAATTATTACATCACTGTGATGTCACCTTGGTTTAACCTATTTACACCACTACGGTCCTAGCCATTGTGGTCGATCAGGCCGGCGATGTCACCGCCACCTAAGCCGGGCCCTCACTGCATGTCACCGCCACTAAAGTAGGGTCGCCGACGACGACAGAGGCCACGCCAGCACGCAGAACTGAGCTCGTTCGAACGGGCGCGATGTGGGGATCCTAAAATTGGAGGCGCTGCTGGCTTAAGGTCATCGGAATAGCGACTCCGGCGAGCGGCGGCGGCGGCGCTCATAGATGGACATTGGGGAAGCGGACTAGAGCGAGAGAGGGAGAGAGGGATGACGCCTGAGCACCATTTGCTCACCAGGAGGCGATTGAGGGGGTCGGCGAAGTGAACGGCGGCCAGAATCAAAGGCGACAACGACGGTCGGATCTCGGGAAGGGGCGGTTGATTGCGTCGACTGGGGGCGGCCACGGCGAGGGCGAGGGCGGCGATGGCTAGGGCTGGACGGCGCCGACGGCTCTCCCTCTCTGTTTTTCTCTGCGCGGCTTTCGATCTGGCTCTGGGGGAAGAAGGAAGGGGAAGGCGCCAGATGACATTTCCTTTAACACCGGTTCGACTGGAACCGGTGTTAAAGAATTGTTACAAGATTTATTCTTTAACACCGGTTCCAGCCACGAACCGGTGTTAAAGGAGGGGTAAAGACTGTAAACGAATAATGCGCTTCTTTAACACCGGTTCGTGGCTGGAACCGGTGTTAAAGGGGGGCATTTATTTCATGCATTAAAGGGGTGGGGGCATTTATAATTCAAAAAATAGGATATGAATTTAGAAAATTCATATCTTATTCATTTCAACTCAGAAAAATATGAATAATATATCATAATTTTCAAAAAAATAATATCTATCCATTCATGTAAAAACATTTTATAATTACTTTAGATGAAAATTTTCAAAATGATTAAAACACTTACATATAAATTTTGATTATTCAATTCAAACAAAAATAAATTGTCAAATCCTAAAACTTTGAACATAAGAAATATTAAGCATCTAAAAAGGAATCTAACACTATTTTATTAGAGCAAATCATATTTTATTTTGTATTAACATTTTTGAATTGATTGTATATTTAAATGCCGCATCTTATGCTCGGAAAATGGAAAATGCCTTTTTGGTGCGATAAAAAGGAAAACTTCCTCTTGCAACATTGTTTGCCATGCCATGATGCACATATATGCACAATATGGCCATATTATCACAAACTATGCCTTGATTCTAGCCATAACATTGATCATTTGACGCGAAAGCCAAGAAACATCGAATGAGATAGGTCATTTTGTGAAGGAGATAGAACTGGAATTAAAATACAGAATGCAACTAATAGTAAGCTACATAAAGCACGACTGAAAATTAAGATACATAAAAGAACTGAAAATTAAGATACATGGCCAGATTAAGTAACAATCGACCGAACTTGTTTCGGAATGTTGGAGTGATTCAGTCATGCTCCCGCCACACTGTAATACTCGCCATGTAGTCGTCAGCCGCCGCCATGGCATCGCCGTCAAGCCGCCGTAATTGAACCTTGAAGGCTGAGTAATGCTGTGGGCTGGACTTGAGGGTAGCGCAGACAGTCGGGCAATGTCATAGGCCATGACGCCCGGAGAGTCCGACCGCCACCATAGCCGACGGCCGGCCTCGTTGAAGTTCGAGGAGGTGGGCCGTCCTCCTCGTGCTCGGGCGAGTGCCCTCTCATGCCGATCCACAAGAAGGCTTCCCAAGTAGGGAAATAGTCGGGATGCCATCTGGGATTCCTCCGCTGCTCGCATGAGCTCAGTAGTAGTGGTTCGTGATGGCCATCCGCGGCCACACCTAGAGGGACAGAGGAACTGCACGCCTCCGGCCAAAGATCCAGCCGACGGGACACAAAGAGTCTTGGGCAGGGGTAGTTCGAGGCGCAAAGCGCCTCCGCCTCCCTGGGGGTTAGTGCTACGATGGAAGCCATGTGAAAGAGTGATGAGGTTGCAGATATGAGTCTAGAGATGTGCAATGACAATGGAGGCCAACCCTACATATATATAGTGAAGAACTGGCGGGAAGAACTGGAGGGAGGAACTGGCGGGAAGAACTGGCAGGAAAAAATGGCGAGAAGAAAAATGGCGGGAAAAAATGGCGGGAAGAAAAATGGAGGGAAGAAATAGAAGGAAGAAAAATGGAGGGAAGAAAAATGGAGGAAAGAAAAATGGATTTCAGGCTGGGCCAGTCAGCACTAATGATAGGGGTGAGTGTCGACATTATGTCATGCGGCGTGTACCTTGTCCCGGATGGTGTCACCAACCGGGACTAAAGATGAACCTTTAGTCCCGGTTGGAGACACCAACCGGGACAAAACACAGTCAAGACTAATAATAGGGGTGAGTGTCGACATTATTATTTCGTAGTCGACACTATGCCGAGCTGCTTGTACTATAAATAGGCATCCTTGTGAGTTCAGTCCTCCGGCCAGTTTGAGGCATATCCAAGATGGTTTTCGAGAGCGGGGACACCACTACGGCCATTTGTGGAGATGCCGAGCCGGAGCCCTCCTCGGCATCTCCGAGAAACTGGTCATAGAGGCACTCCTAATATGTGAAATTAGTTAGATCCGAGGTGTATTGATCTAGTTAGAGAAGTTACAAGCTGCAAGATGGTTTCGAGCAGGGACACCACTACGGCCAGTTCGGGGAGATGCCTGAGCCGGGCCCGATCTCCGGCATCTCCAAGAAACTGGTCATAGAGGCACTCCCTAATATGTGAAATTAGTTAGCTCCCAGGTGTATTGATCTAGTTAGAGAAGTTACAAGCTGCAAGATGGTTTTCGAGAGCAGGGACACCACTACGGTCTTTATTTCTTACGGTCTTCCATGTGCCATCGCAACAACTTGGCATGCTCTTTATTTCTGAAAAGACGTTTTAACCGTGGTATTATAGGAGCATACCACATAACCTTGGCAGGAACCTTCTTCCTAGGGGCCTCGCCCTCAACATCGCCAGGATCGTCTCATCTGATCTTATACCGCAGTGCATACCGGGCGTGCATCCAAATTCTCGTACTTCTCACCGCGGTAGAGGATACAGTCATTAATGCAGGCATGTATCTTCTACACGTCTAATCCTAGAGGGCAGACAACCTTCTTTACTTGGTATGTACTGTCGGGCAACTCATTATTTCTTGGAAGAAGATTCTTCATTTTTACCCAACAACTTTGAAAATGCTATCACCACAGTTCTCGCCTTCTATTGCAGCAAATCCGATAGTGGTACCTAGATTTTGTGGCCATCTTCGCAAGTTGGATACAACAATGTTTTGTGATCCTTTAACATCCTCCCTTCTCCTTCTCCTTTTCGTTTCACATTCTTCCTTTGCATCAATAATGGCCCACCAAGATCGTCATCGGCCGGGCCCATCTGCTGCCTCTTGATCTTCATTATCTACCCTCGTTGCAGTATCATCATATTCAGGATACATATTATGATAGTTGTCATCATCCTCTTCTTTTTCGTTGTTTTCCATCACAACCCCTTTTTCTCCGTGCTTGGTCCAACAATTATAGCTGGGCATGAAACCGGATCAAGCGGTGGGCGTGAATGGTTCGGTATTTGAGTAGTCTTTCTTGTTACGACGGTGAACACGGACAACACATAAAACCATTGTGACCACGGTTTGCATTAGCCACAACAATGAAATTTTGGAGGCCCGTAATGTACTCGGAAGTGCGACAGTCACCGTACATCCATTGCCGGTTCATCTGCATTAATATATAGTATATATAAAAAATTAATAGGGAGATGACCATTTATATATATAGTACATCAATGACACAGGAAAGGATAGTTGCCGACCTCGACCGAGAAGGAAAGAGCAACGAGAAAACTTATTTTGAGTTCTCGGGCATTTCACCGAACACCTCTTGTGCATATTAAAAAAACACAAACTAGCACTCTTCACACCCTCTTGCTAGGCTCCAAAATGATATAGTGAAAAAATGGAAGAGTGGGTGGGCGGTGTCTTGAGATAGCCCCCTTTGACACCGGTTCAAGCCACGAACCGGTGTTAAAGGGGGGGGGGCTGCGCGGGCCAATGGTGCAGGGTCCTTTAACACCGGTTCGTGCTATGAACCGGTGTTAAAGGACACTAGTGGAAACGGGGCTATAGGTCCCGGTTGGTACGGGGCTTTAGTCCCAGTTTCCCAACCGGGACGGGGCAATCGGATTAAAGCCCTAACCTTTAGTCCCGGTTTCCCCACCAACCGGGACAAAAGGGTGCACACGTGGCAGAGGCAGAGGGCGAGGGGGGGTGGAGCATACGAACCGGGACTAATAACCTTCTGCCGCGGCAGAGATTTGGCCCATTTCTCTGCCGCGACAGAGAATTCATTTTGGCACACTTTGTTGCCGCGGCAGCATTTTCGCCACTTTTTGTGCCGCGGCAGAGAATTCATTTAGGTTGTTTTATTGTTTATTTAGTGATTTGCACTTATCAATGAAGGAACCTTATATTACATCATGAATATCATGACAATATTACATTGAATACACGGATCGAGTTCATGCACTACATACAAAAGTTGCTATTCGATGCTACCGGCCAATTCCTTCAAAGTTGCTATTTTTACAATCCCTATTGTCTATACACAACCGAATAGTATTCCCCTTTTGGGTCTAGGACTTCTGCATCCAAGAATCCCGCCAATTTCTCCTGAATTGCTCGTACGTGATCCTTTGGCAGAAGACCGTCCCGTAGACGTTCGATCTGATTTAAAAAAGGAGTCAGCCTATATGAATGAAACTAAACGCAATTTGATTGTAATTAAAAACTATAGAAATTGTTTACGTACGTGGAGTTGCTCTAAATTTCTGCCCTTCTCATCACACGTTTGCCGGATGAACTCGCAGACATAGTATCCACATAGTTTGTTACCGTCCCCTCGGGCACTTTACGAGAACAGAGTTCAATCAAAATAATAATCAAGCATGATAATAATCAGATCAAAACTAGAATCAAAGAGATGCGGATATAGCTAGTGGTGCTTACATTTAGTGGTTGAAATGTAAGATCCTCTTCCAAACACCCCTAGCCTTGTTGGTGAACCGCTTCCAAGCGCCGGCGAGAAAACGAATAAAATAAGTTATTAAGTACTTGATATCATAAAATTCACGAATGTTGCCGATATAGTGTCGTAATGATTAGAATTACCGGAGAAGTATCTGCATGTCCTTCCACGCCTCAAGGGGTTTATGTTTCGAGTCCATGACTAGTACACGCCTTTGTCAAGTTGAATGATTAATGTAATATAGTGGAAGCTGCAAATGCATAACTAATCAATTATATACTTAACATCGAGTGTTTAAATAGAAAGTGTATACAAGACAATAACACTCACTCGAAGTTGTAAGGAAATAGTATTTCCCTTTTGGTTTCTTGAAACCTTAACGCGGTACTATATTATCCTCCGTATCCTAGGGGCTTATTTTGAGATTAGCTTCATGAACCCAATATGGGTCAATGAAGCCAATGTCATAGATTTGTCCTCTCACGCATTCGAGAATCTTTATTCTGCATATTACAGTATGATTATATACATGCAATAAACAAAATAATATAGTGGAGACTAAATTAATTACAATTAGTACTTACGCACAATAGGCAATCGATGATCGATTTGTCCAAGGCGTCTTGATTGAATAATTGAAATAGTTCATCAAATTCAATGGATATCATGTCATCCTTTTCTTTCCCATGATGCTTTTTGTAACCCTCAAGACTATCCGATTAGCCCCGCCCTTGTGGCATGCATGTACCGCTTATGCAATCTTCGCATTTTTGTTGGAAGATTGTTTACCTCCTTAGGTTTGACGAGAGGTTTGCCGCATCGGTATTTGTATGCTACTTCACTCACGGAAGAACTCTAACCGGATAAGTCTTGGGCAATACTCATACCTTGAGCAAAGGGCGGCTTCTCCAGACAGTGCAACTACCTGGATCATACCGCTCTTCGCCCCATATTTGCTCGACCCACATTGGTTTGGGAAATCACCTTGAGAGGGTGCAAGTCTGTTTGCTTGTTCTCCGAGTGGGCAACAGATTTATCGCTTGCATCAAGATCGCTCTTGAGGCTTTTGTGCATGTAACTTGAGAATAGAACGCTCATAGTCGATGACAGCTTTGGCTCGGGTTGATGAAGAGTCTTTAGCATTTTCAACACTTTGGATTTTCTTCTTTGGTCTTTGGGAACTCGCTCTTTCGGCCGCCTCGACTTAGCAAAAACGTCGTTTCGCATCAACGATCGCCGCATCTCCTCTTCAAGATCATAAGCTCTCTTGGGAGGAACCTTTGGTACTTTTGGAAGAGGCTCTTGTTTACGTTTCGGCGATCGCTTACGACGCACAGTAGCGGTACGCTTACGCTTTTTATCCTGAGGCGCCGGCGATGGCTCCCGCGGCGATGGCTGCAGCGGAGATTAGTGAGGCAACGGAGCTGGGTGAGGCGACGAAGACGGCTGCCGCGGCGGCGACGACCTCGCTGGAGACGGGTGAGGCAGCGGCAAAGATGGCCTTGGCGTGTGATTTCGAAGCACGATAGAATGGTGATGTTTTTTGCGTCTCCCAGTACAGTCACATCCCCTTCACCTGCAGGGTAGTGAAGATCCAAAACCTCAAAGTGGGCATGATTTCATCCACGCCGACAACAGCGTAGCCCTCTAGAACCGGACGACAGTGGTAAGTTGGTGTGGGTCCAATTGGTAAGGCATAGCCGACCGCCACCTTCATTGATATGTTCACAACTTTGACATGTAGCTCGCAATTGTGTCATCTCTGTGATATCATCTCTGGGTAGCCAACAGAGCCATCGTCGGTGCATCATCGCCGCCATTGTCATCACCGGGACCTCGGTGGAAGCCACACTTTTTCGATTATTCGATAGGCGGTAGCATCGAATGCGGTGTCTTCGAGATGGGCAGTAGTACTTTGCTCTTTAAGTGTGTTAATTTCATCTTGTTGTTGCTTTAATCGTTCTTCAATTAAACGCATTCTCTCTTTCTGACTATTTGCTTCAACTTCCTCCCTGTCCTTTCTCCTCTGACGGCTTCTATCAGGATATTTCTTCCTCTCTTCCGAAACCAGTCCTCCATGGTTGGGAGCCTCTTGTGCCTCGTGTTCGTCCATCATGTTCCTTATTTCCAAGGGCGTGTGAGCTCATCATTCTCTCTATCGAGAATGAAGTCCCCATCTTTAACAAATTCTTATCGCTTTCGATCCTCTCGATTGGCAAGGGTCTTATTTATGTCGTATGTTATATATACACCTCCTTCCGAGTCCAACGTGCCCCATGCTCGTAAAACCAATTCCTTGCACGTTCTACCCAATCGCTGCATCTCAGGGTGATCTTTTTATCACGCAGTTCATTCTCAAGTTTCTCCCACTTAGGAATGCCACTCAGAGCCACCTTGCCCCATAGTATGGTGATACTTCTTGTTTGCAAGATTCAAATTATTCGCGACATTTTCTTAGCTTTTTCTGATGTCTTGTATTCCACAAACTCATCCAAGAATGGTTTTATCTTCTCAAACTGAATATTCTTGAAATCGGGAGTCTTCTCTTTCACGACATAGTCAAGGTGCAATCTTTTCTTCCAGTTGGTGAAACACTAGGCCATCTTATTCAAAGCCCACTCCCTGACCTTAGCCCCCATGGCTCTGAAGGGAATATGCCCTGAGAGGCAATAATAAATTGTTTATTATGTGTATTCCAAGTATATGATAGATGTTTATTTTGCATGCTATAATTGTATTAATACGGAAACTTTAATACATGTGTTTAATAAACAAACAGAAGTTCCTAGTTAAGCCTCTCTCATAAACTAGCTCGTTGATTAACAAGATGATCAAGGTTTCGATCATGGACATTGGATGTTGTTAATACGGATCACAACATTAGTGTAATGATGTGATGAACATTCATCCGAAGTATAGCATTACGATCAAATTCATTGAGTTTATATTGCTATAACAACTTACGAAGTGATCCTAATCCTTAGACCATGAGATCATGTCAATCACTAACACCGGAAGAGTTTCTTGATAACATCAAACGTCACACCGTAACAGGGTGATTATAAAGATGGGTTCAGAACTAATAAAGTGTTATGTTGAGGCTCATGGATCGAGAGTGGAATTTGTTCATCCTGATGACGGATAGATATACTCTGGGCCCTCTCGGTGATATCACATTGATTAGCTTGCAAGCAAGTGATTTGATCACTAGAATGTTATATCACAGGAACGAGAAAAGAGTGCATGTCGGTAACGAGATCAAACTAGGTATGGAGATACCGATGATCGAATCTCGGACATGTAATATATCGTGAGACAAAGGGATTAAGATACTAGCGTAAAAGGTTCCGACGATCACAAGAAAGTCATCGTTGAATGTGTGGGAGTCGATGGGTCTCGGATCCGCTTCGATTATTGATCGAGAGGGTCTCGATCATGTCCGCATTATTCACGAACCGTAGGGTGACACACTTAAGAGACACCGACATCCAATTGGAGCAAAAGTTTCATGCGAAAGAATAAACAAGCGCGAATTTATTTCACTAGATACCCAAAGCAGGTTTTCGGGTGAAATTGCATAAAGTGGTTATGCATGTGAAATAGAATTCTAGCAAGGGTTATTTGTGAATGTTTGTCATTAAAGTAATTGACAAAATTCTGAATAAAATAAAAGAGTTTTATTTAATGAGAGTTTGCATTAAATTTGGTGGAAATTTAATGGGATCTTTGAGTGGGATTTTGAGTGGAGGAATTTGGAGGAGTTTTGTGAGTGGAGTGTCCACCCACATGAAGAGGGAGGGCAAGGGGCAGCCCCATGCGCCTGCCACCCCTTGGGGTTCCCTCCTCCTATAAAAGGAGCCCTCCTCTCACTTCTCACTCACACCTCCTCGTGAAGGATCTCTCCCCTCTAGAATTTATTCCCCATGGTCTCGGACTAGCGAGATACATGTTCCCGGTGGCTATTCGGCAAGAAAGAGTTGTGCTTCATGCATCGCTGGAGCGAGGAGGCGGAGGTTGCTCGGTGCCTCGAGCGTGTGTGCGAGCACGGATCTTGGCCGATTTGCGCTAGGACTTCCTCTCGATCTTGAGATCGGCAAGAGATCGTCTACATCAACCACGAGTTTGGACTCGTTAAACTTTGTCGGTCTTCAAGGGTATGTTCTCTACGGATGTACATCCGCCCGTTGTTTGTATCTAGTATAAATAGATCTTGGTATATAGTTCACATCGTAGGAAATTTTTTGTTTTCTATCTTTGAGAACCCTTCAGTGGTATCAGAGCCGGATCTATGCGTAGATACTTTACACGGGTAGTACACATATGAATATGTGGGCGATGATGATCATGTTGTTGCTCCTTTCTTGTGATTTTGGATATTGGTGGCATAGTGGGATGAAGCGGCCCGGACAAACTTTACATGTCCTCGCACATGAGACCTGTTCCACGCTTGACATGCAACTAGTTTTGCATAAGTGGCTAGCGGGTGTCTGTCTCTCCTACTATAGTCAATATCTATTTTGCAAGCGAGTTGTCAACAATTTGATTATCCTCGTTGTGGTTCATGTTCGTAGGTAAGAACGGTTCTATCTCGAAAGCCCTCAGCCACGTAAAACTTGCAATGGATAAATTAGAGGCGTCTAGTTTAGATTGTTCTTTGGGCTAGTGTTATGATATGGTAGTGTTGTAAGTAGAAGTATGAGATGATACTCTTACAACACACATAGCGTGTAAAATCCATAGACTGTGGATTTACACATATAGGTATGATAGTGATCATACCACGATGCACATGATAGAGATCATCTGCGAGAACCATATAATTTCACTAATAAACATATGATGTTTGTCTGCATCTTATATTGCTTATTTAGCGCTTTGTTAAGCATAATAAGATGATCCCTCATTTAAATATCAAGATAAGAATGTGTTCTCCCTTTAGTATGCACCGATTATGTTTTCGTCGCTCCAAGACATCACGTGATGATCGGGTGTACTTGGATCCTCGACCATACTTCGGGTGTAAGACAGTTACACACGCAAAAATACTAAGGTTCTAACTTGGCGAGCCTAGCATGTACAGACATGGCCTCGGAACACGTAATCAAAGGTTAAGCATGAGTCATATAGTTGATATGATGCCCATTTGATGCTCGCCTTTGAAGCTATACCGACTCACGTGATGATCGGACTTGGTGTAGTGGATTTGGTTCATGTAATCACCAAAAGGACACGGGATGTCGCTTTTGAGTGGGAGTTCATTCGTAATATAGATTAGTTGAACTCAATCTATCATACACTTAGTCTAAACTTTACAAATTCTGTTGTAGATGGCACCACACCTTTTAATTTCAATGCATTCATGGAGAAAGAGAAACTAGCAACGAACGGTAGCAACTTTCTTGAATGGGCCATGAATTTGAGGATTCTCCTCTCTGCACAAAAGCAATATGTGCTAGAGGCCGTTAGGCCCCCACCTTTGACGATGCCCGACGAGGAGAAGAATGTCTATCGACTCGTCAGAGGACCACAACTTAGTTCATTGCGGCATATTGTATGGGCTAGAGCCGAACTTCAAAGCGTTTCAAAACGGCAATGCTTTTGATACAATGGGTGAGTTGAAAATGATTTTCGACACACATCTTTCAGAGAGCTACAATGCTTGAGAAAAGTTCTTTAGTGCATGATGGAAGAGAACAGTCAGTTAGTGAGCATGTACTCAAGATGTCGATTCTGCCGATAAGCTTGTGTCCTTGGGAATAACGATTCCCATTGACTTAGGCATCCATCGTGTTCTCAGCCTCTGCCACCTAGCTATAAGAGCTTCGTGATGAACTATAATATGCAAGGCATGAAGAAGTCTCTCCCGAGCTTCATCAATGCTTAAAACTGCGAAATGGAGATCAAAAGGAACATCAAGTGTTGATGATCAATAGGAACACCGTTTCAAGAAAGACAAGAAGGAAAAGCGGAAGGAAGTAAGGCGGCAAGCTGTTGCAGCGCTGAAAAGAAACCCCGAGTTGGACCTAAGTCCGATACCGAAGTGCTACTATTGCAAGGGGCCCATCGGCGCATCGCCCCAAGTATCTGGCGTACAAGAAGGCCGGCAAGGCAAACAAAGGTATATATGATATACATGTTATTGATGTGTACTTGACTAGTGCTCGCAGAGCACCGGGTATTTGATACGGTTCATTGCTAATATTTGTAACTCGAATCGTGGGGCAATGACAAAGCTAGCAAGGGGTGAGGTCAAGATGCGTGTCGGCAATGGATCAAACGTTGATGTGATCGCCGTTTAACGCTACCTCTCCACTTACCGTCGGGATTAGTTATAAACTTAAATAAATGTTATTTGGTGCACTGCGAGCATGAACATTGTATCTGGATCATGTTTGATGCAAAGTGGTTTTTCATTCAAATCGAGAACAATGGTTGTTCCATTTATATGAATGAAATCTTTTATGGTCATGCACCAATGTTGAATGGTTTATTTCTGTTGGATATCGATGATAATGTTACACATATTCATAATATTGATGCTAAAAGGATTAAACTTAATGATGATATATCCGCATATATGTGGCACGCTTGCGTCTAGGTCATATTGGCATTAAACGATGAAGAAGCTCCATTCGGATGGACTTTTGGAATCACTTGATTATGAATCATTTGATACATGTGAGCCATGCCTTATGGGCAAGATGACTAGAACGCCGTTTTCGGTTCAATGGAGCAGGCGGATTTATTGGAAATCATACATTCGATGTATGTGGTCCAATGAGTGTGTCGGTGAGGTGGATATCGTTATTTTGTTACTTTCACGGATGATTTGAGTAGATACGGTTATATCTACTTGATGAAACACAAGTCTGAAACCTTTGAAAAGTTCAAGGAATTTCGTAATGAATTTGAAAATCATCGTAATAAAAGATCAAATTTCTACGGTTCGACCGTGGAGGTGAGTATCTAAGTTCTGAGTTTAGCACTCACATGAAAGAGTGTGGAATTGTTTCACAACTCACACCGGAACACCACATGAAATGGTGTGTCAACGTCGTAATCGTACTTTATTAGATATGGTTCGATCTATGATGTCTCCACGGACTTGCCGTTGTCATTTTGGGGTTATGCACTAGAAACCGCTGCATTCACTTTAAATCGGGCACCATCTAAATCCGTTGAAACGACACCTGAATTGTGGTTTGGAAACAAACCTAAGCTGTCATTTCTTAAAGTTTGGGGTTGCGATGTTTATGTGAAGAAACTTCAACGGATAAACTCGAACCCAAAGCGGAAAAATGCGTCTTCATAGGATACCCTAAAGAAACTATTGGGTATTCCTTCTATCACGCATCCGAGGGCAAGGTTTTTGTTGCCAAGAATGGATCCTTTCTAGAGAAAGAGTTTCGCGAAAGGTGTGAGTAGTCGGAAGGTAGAACTAGAAGAGGTTGTGGAACCTTCTCTTCAAAGTATGGCGAGTAGCGCAAGGAAGTCGTTCGAGTTGGCTCCACCGTTGAACAGGAACTAATGATAATGATCATGAAACTCGAAAGAGTACTGAACCTCGCAGTCAAACAGACGTGCGGCTCCGGAGTCACGGAAATCCTGTCATAAATTTCATGGTTGATGAAAATAATGACCCTGCGACATATGAAAAAGCGATGATGAGCCCGGATTCCAACAAATGGTTAGAAGCCATGAAATCCGAGATGGAATCCATGTATGAAAATCAAGTTTGGAACTTGGTGGAATTACCTCACGACCGAAAGGCCGTGGAGAACAAATGGATTTTCAAAAGGAAAACTGATGTTGATGGTAATGTGACCATCTATAAAGCTCGACTTATCGCAAAGGGGTTTCAACAAATTCAAGGAGTTGACTACGATGAGACTTTCTCTCCCGTAGCGATGCTAAAGTCAGTTAGGATTATGTTAGCAATTGCTGCATATTTCGATTATGAAATATGGCAGATGGATGTCAAAACCGCGTTTCTCAATGGTAATATTGAAGAAGAGTTGTATATGATACAACCAAAGGGTTTTTGTCGATCCTAAGGATGCTAACAAGGTGTGCAAGCTTCAGCGATCCATCTATGGATTGAAGCAAGCATCACGGTTGGAATCTCCGCTTTGATGAGGTGATCAAAGAGTTTGGATTTGTCCAAACTTATGGAGAAGCTTGTATTTACAAGAAAGTGAGTGGGAGCAATGTGGCATTTACGATATTATATGTGGATGACATATTATTGATCGGAAATGATATAGAACTTTAAACAGTGTTAAAAGTTATCTAAACGACAAATTTTCAATGAAGGACCTAGGTGAAGCGTCTTACATATTAGGCATAAAGATCTATAGAGATAGATCTAGGCGCCTAATAGGGCTATCATAAAGTACATACCTTGATAAGATTTTAAAGAAGTTTAAAATGGACGGAAGTAAGAAGGGTTCTTACCTATGTTGCAAGGCAAGACATTGAGTAAGACTCAAAGTCCGGCTTGGCGGAAGAAAGAGAGATAATGGACAAAGTCCCTATGCTTCACCATAGGCTCTATAATGTCGCCATGCTATGTACAAGACGGATGTGGCACACGCTATTAGTTTGACTAGTAGGTACCAATCGGATCGTGGTTGAACCTTTGGATAGCGGTCAAGAATATCCTTAAGTACTTACGAAGAACTAAGGATATGTTTCTTGTATATCTGGTGAAGAAGAGCTCGTCGCTAAGTGTTATGTCGACGCTAGCTTTGACACCGATCCGGATGACTCTAAGTCTCAATCCGGATACGTATTTCTCATGAATGGCGAGCGGTTAGTTGGAGGAGCTCCAAACAACCTGTGGTAGCGGGATCAACAACGGAGGCGAATATGTTGCTTTGCTTAAGCGGCTCGAGCGATTTGGATGAAGGAGTTCATATCCGAACTAGGAGTTGTGGCAAGAGCGTTGGACCCAATGGTGATCTATTGTGACAACAATGGTGCCATTGCCAATGCCAAAGAGCCAAGGTCTCACAAGCATTCCAAGCATATTAGCGCGGTTTCACTCCATCCGCGAGCATGTCAAGGATGGAGATATAAAGATTTAGAAGTACATACGGATCTCAATGTAGCGGATCCGTTGACTAAAACTCTCCCTAGAGCAAAACATGATCAACACGTAACTCAATGGGTGTTAGATATATCACTATGTAACTAGATTATTGTCTCTAGTGCAAGTGGGAGACTGAAGGAAATATGCCCTGAGAGGCAATAATAAATTGTTTATTATGTGTATTCCAAGTATATGATAGATGTTTATTTTGCATGCTATAATTGTATTAATACGGAAACGTTAATACATGTGTGTTTAATAAACAAATGCAGAAAGTTCCTAGTTAAGCCTCTCTCATAAACTAGCTCGTTGATTAACAAGATGATCAAGGTTTTCACGATCATGGACATTGGATGTTGTTAATAACGGGATCACAACATTAGTGTAATGATGTGATGAACATTCATCCGAAGTATAGCATTACGATCAAATTCATTGAGTTTATATAGCTATAACAACTTACGAAGTGATCCTAATCCTTAGACCATGAGATCATGTCAATCACTAACCCCGGAAGACTTTCTTGATAACATCAAACGTCACACCGTAACAGGTGATTATAAAGATGGGTTCGTAACTAATAAAGTGTTATGTTGAGGCTCATGGATCGAGTGGAATTTGTTCATCCCGATGACGGATAGATATACTCTGGGCCCTCTCGGTGATATCACATTGATTAGCTTGCAAGCAAGTGATTTGATCACTAGAATGTTATATCACGGAACGAGAAAAGAGTGCATGTCGAATCGAGATCAAACTAGGTATGGAGATACCGATGATCGAATCTCGGACATGTAATATATCGTGAGACAAAGGGATTAAGATACTAGCGTAAAGGTTCCGACGATCACAAGAAAGTCATCGTTGAATGTGTGGGAGTCGATGGGTCTCGGATCCGCTTCGATTATTGATCGAGAGGGTCTCGATCATGTCCGCATTATTCACGAACCGTAGGGTGACACACTTAAGAGACACCGACATCCAATTGGAGCAAAAGTTTCATGCGAAAGAATAAACAAGCGCGAATTTATTTCACTAGATACGAAACAGGTTTTCGTGAAATTGCATAAAGTGGTTATGCATGTGAAATAGAATTCTAGCAAGGGGTTATTTGTGAATGTTTGTCATTAAAGTAATTGACAAAATTCTGAATAAAATAAAAGAGTTTTATTTAATGAGAGTTTGCATTAAATTTGGTGGAAATTTAATGGGATCTTTGAGTGGGATTTTGAGTGGAGGAATTTGGAGGAGTTTTGTGAGTGGAGTGTCCACCCACATGAGGGAGGGCAAGGGGCATCCCCATGCGACCACCCCTTGGGGTTCCCCTCCTCCTATAAAGGAGCCCTCCTCTCACTTCTCACTCACACCTCCTCGTGAAGGATCTCTCTCCCCCTCTAGAATTTATTCCCCATGGTCTCGGACTAGCGAGATACATGTTCCCGGTGGCTATTCGGCAAGAAAGAGTTGTGCTTCCGCTGCATCGCTGGAGCGAGGAGGCGGAGGTTGCTCGGTGCCTCGAACGTGTGTGCGAGCACGGATGCGCTGCTGATTTGCGGCGCTAGGACTTCCTCTCGATCTTGAGATCGGCAAGAGATCGTCTACATCAACCACGAGTTTGGACTCGTTAAACTTTGTCGGTCTTCAAGGGTATGTTCTCTACGGATGTACATCCGCCCGTTGTTTGTATCTAGTATAAATAGATCTTGGTATATAGTTCACATCGTAGGAAAATTTTTGTTTTCTATGCTGCGAACCCTTCAGGCTCTCCCATGTTGTAAGGCGTCCTCAACTAGATCCTCCGCATTTGGATCCAGCTCTATCTTCGGTAGTTTGAAATTAACCATGAGACTCTTCCACAGTAAATCTTTGGCGTGGTTAGGGACAAATAAACATGTTCCCTCTTCATCCGCATTAGCAGGCCTATTCCAATTTCTAATGGTGATCGGGATTAAGTCCCTAACGATTACTCTGCATTGCGCCACAAATTTGTTTGCGACAACTTCGGGAGCCATCGGTTTGCCGTCTTCAGCGACATCTTCGTTCCTGAACCTCTCATGGTCTTGAAACTTTTTGGTTGGGCCTCGTTTGCTCTTTTCAGTAGATTCCTTCGATCCGGAGGGCTCAAAGAAGAAAGATCGTCGTTACTATTTCTATATAGATAGCAGATGATTAATTAATGAATTGATTATATTACATGCACCTCATGAGCGTCTTCTCGATTACACAAGGCATCGCTTTCCTCGGAAGGCAACACCTTCAACCTCAAACAAGTCATCTATTCCGGTAAAAAGAGGATCACCCTCACCGGAGTTGTTCAGAAACGTTGATACGTCTAAATTTTCTTCCCCACGGATCACACCTTGGATCAACTCTTCCTTTTCTTCGTCTCTGACGTGTGGGTCCATATTTTCTGCATAGGTGGAAAAACGAATAAGTCAAAGCAGCTAAAGGAGAAAGTTAGGTACGGTGTTGAGAGATATAAACCCTAATTCAGAGAAACCCTAATATATACATACACAATAATAAAAATGAAGAGAAACCCTAAAACCTAAACCTAGCTACAAAAAGGAAACCGTGTAGTAGATAGGCACATCGTCGAACCCACATGCACCTAAGGGGTATTAATGATTCCTTATCTAAGATAGGGCTTTTAAGTTGCTTGACAATGTGAATCGTGCAGGGCTACCCACGGTGGTGACCAAGGGTCAAGACCAATAATACCAAACTAATTAATAAACCTAATAATACCTAACTAATAATAAACCCTAAGACATGCTCGACTATTTAATCGGGGTTCCGAGGGGTGAAAACCCTAACTCGGGGAAACTCCGGAACATATGAGAGGGGTGCATTTGTTCTTCTAATTATACTTGTCATTAAAGTTGTTGAACAATGCATGATTATAGGTTAAATAGATAGGTTTCATTTTTCTAAACAATTTGATATATTATTTGTATTTTTGACTTATAAATAAAAAGATATTGAATTTACAAGTTTATATCAATTTCTGGAATTATTAAATCATTTCAAATTGAATTACTGTGTCAATGTGACATCAGCAAAGGGTTGGGTTTTTTACCCGCATGTAACCTAGCCATCGCCGAGTGTTGGGCCCTAGGCCACATCAAAAGCCACCGTGGTGGTCAAGCGTCACGTCCCGTGGGCCACGTCGGCGTACGCCGGTGACGTCATCTCGGCGTACCGGGTGCTCACCGGACGGCGCTGGAGGCGTCTTGAGCGGGCTAGGCTTGATCGGGCAAAGCGTCACGGTAAACAATAAAGTGGCGGCGCCGCTCAAGAAGCTCACCGAGCTGGCATGCGCGGCAGTGGCGGTGCTGCAGCGACACGCAGCGTGGCGGCTACAACAAGCAAGCGGAAAGCGGAGACGGGACGTCGAGAGGCTCACCGCGTTAGAAGGCGGCGCTCCTTCTTGGTCATCGGGCGTCGCCTCCGTCGAGCTCAGCGGCGGCGGCGGCGAAGGAAATGGTAGTGCAGCGCGGACGGGCGAAGTGTTGGCGACGGAACGCTGGGTTTCGGGCGACGGCGTCGGGGAGCTCGAAGCTTTCACGGGCGGTTGTGCACGCGTCGGTGAAGCGAAGAGTGAGATGGGAAGGAAGAAGAAGAAGAGGAGGCGTCGGTTATAACCAAAGGACCTTTAGTCGGTTGGTGGCTCCAACGGGACTAAAAGATATCGTCGGTTGGAGCCACCAACCGACGTATACTCCAATATTTTCAGCAGACCAAGGGTTGGCCTAGAAGTCTTTAGTCGGTTGGTGGCTCCAACCGACATATTCCCTGCTTTCAAATTTTTTCGTATTTCTCTCTATTCCGCCTTATTTTTATTTTGGGGTTTAAATTTATATTTTTTAAATGATAATTAATTTGGAATTTAGAAAAACTTTAAAATAAAAAGTGTTTGGATTTGAATCAATAATTCAAAACCATTTTTCTGTTTAAAAATAATTAATGTAACCATTTAAAATATGAACCATTTACAATTAAAATGAATTAACTTATATTTTTAATATCAATTTGGAATTTAGAAAACTTTAAACATAATAAGTGTATGGATTTGAATAAATAATCCAAAACCATTTTCTATTTTTAAAAATAATTAATGTAACCTTTTAAAATGAATTAACTTATATTTTTGAATATTAATTTGGAATTTAGAAAAACTTTAAACATAAAAAGTGTTTGGATTTGAATAAATAATTCAAAGCCATTTTACATTAAAAATAATTAATGTAACCATTTAAAATATGAACCATTTACAATTAAAAATGAATTAACTTATATTTTTTTAATATCAATTTGGAATTTAGAAAAACTTTAAACATAAAAAGTGTATGGATTTGAATAAATAATCGAAAACCATTTTCTTTTTTTAAAAAATAATTAATGTAACCTTTTAAAATGAATTAACTTATATTTTTGAATATTAATTTGGAATTTAGAAAAACTTTAAACATAAAAAGTGTTTGGATTTGAATAAATAATTCAAAACATTTTCTGTTTTGAAAAATAATTAATGTAACCATTTACAATTTAAAATGAATTAACTTATATTTTTTAATATCAATTTGGAATTTAGAAAAACTTTAAACATAAAAAATATTTGGATTCGAATAAGTTTAAACATAAAAAATGTTTGGAGACACCAACCGGGACAAAACACGAGTCAACACTAATAATAGGGGTGAGTGTTGGAAAATGGAAAAGGGCTTTTCCGTGCGACAAAAAGGAAAACTTCCTCCTGCAACATTGTTCTCCATACCAATGTCCACACACATGCATAATATGGGCACAACATCACAAACTATGTCGTGATTCAGCACATAACATCGATTATTTGGACCGAAAGCCATAAAACCTTGAACATGATAGGTCATTTTGTGAAGGTTTTTTCGAAACATGATCAATATGCCAAGTCTGGTATTTTTCCTTTCAACTATGTAACATAATATGACACCACGCGAAGGATTTTCATTGTCACTACAAGGATTTGGCTATGTATGACCCTCCGTTTTCGTCACAGAATCGTCATAGTAGTCCATTTATGACGATTCTATGACGATTTTGAGATCGTCGAAAGCTGAGCGTCGCAAATGAACTATAACGACATTTTTGGTAAAATCGTCATAACCGTCTATGACGATATTGGATCGTCATAACGTTTATGACGATCCTGTATCGTCATGGGCCATCTAGCCAGCTCGGATCCTCGTGGCGATCCTACGTGGCAAAATTGTGAAGAAATGAAATTGTCGTAATGTGAATTCAGCCCGGTCCAGTTCAGTCACTTATATGGGCCAAGCCCAATAATTTAGCCTTTTTCTTTCTAGGTCATGGCCTTTTACATGCGATTATTTTGGCCTCTGACTTTGTAGGATCAATTTTTTATTCTAATTTTCAGCCTTTTTATTGCCAATATTATTTGGGCCCTAGACTTTTTACAATCCTTTTATTATTTGGTACTACCTATTTCTTTTTGGATTTCAGCCTTTTTCATAATTCATTTTCCACCAAAATATCACTCAGATCCAACACCAAGAATGGGCCATAGCCTTGTTACAATATTTGATACAGAACATTACACAGTCATGCTCAATTTTACTAAATAAATATTCTTATCACAACATACAAATGTACCAGACTTTGGAATAGCGAGATACTATATGCACTCATTACATCAAAATAAAATTCAGTTCACAAAACAGAGTTGCATAAGGCATCGCTTCTTCCATCTAGGCTTCAATCATATCATCCAGAACTTGCGTCTTGATCATCTGAATAAAGGCCAGCATATCAGCCTATGAAATTATTCACAAAAATAAAAATGAGTAAGAAAGCATTCAAAAAATAGGTTCCTTTATGGTCAGCCTAAATTGACAAATACTATCTAGAATACTGTCACCAGAATTTAGCAGTACTGAATCTTTCACTAGAAAAAGCAAATTTTCATTGAAAATTTCATTGATATTTAATAGCATTTGATGTTCAGCATGAACAGTAGTGGCATTCATAAACAATTTTACAGAGCTAATCCAACTAAAATAATATACAAAACAGTTGATCTAACCAAGCACATAACTAAGAAGAGCCAGCCATTTTGGTCACACAACTAGCAGTTGGCAAAAAGTAGGAATTTCTCGAGGAATGGAGAGCCCAGCTTACAAGGGGGAGATAGACAGGTGGAGCCACTGAGGACTGATTCTTGTGTGACAGTGAAGATTATGTGCTCTCTATAATCACATTGCTCCCCTATAGAACAACACAGAACGAGTAAACAACAGACACACACTCAGTCAAGAAATCAAGCCAAGATACTACCCTAGCCTAGTGTTTCCTCACTAGATCCGTGCCCCAATCAATGCTTGGTCAGGAACGAGGGGGAAAGGGACAAACCTTGGGGCCCATCATGACCTTGACGGCGTCTTAGTTGATATACCGATATGAATTTTCTGGTAGGATACTTGACCAAGTCCACTTGTCCTGTGCTCCTACCAATGGAGGTGAGGAATACCTAGACAGACAACCGAAATCAGGCGATCAACATCAAGCATAGAACATTAAGTGGTAAAAAATAATGCTTGACAAAATTAATAGACAATAGCTGTTATACTACTACACCATTCGAGCTCACAGTAAGGACCTAACAAAATAGCAAGTTGGAAACTATGACATAGAACACATGCATACCATCAGACATGGCAGTCCCAGTCGGCTTAAATGTAGAAAGTCATGTGCACATTTGTCTAATCTAATTGCACTAGTACAAAACAGAGATAACTTGGAACATATGTTACTACAAAATGGAGATGGTTCTAACACAAACTGTTTGGTGAATTACAGGAGCGAAACACATAGTTCTCTAGAAACTATCCAGAAATTTAAACAAAAATCAAGTTAACGCTACACTTCTATACAATTAGAACAATTAACTGCATGAAAGGTATGAGAAGTAATATGGAACTACAAAGGTCAACCAATTAATTCAATCTGTATACATGGTCCTGTAGAGGTCAACTCAAAGGAATTTGTTCTTGGACTCCTAGGAAACAAACAAGGGTGCATAAACTACAGTGAACTATCAAAAAAATTACCATGCAACCAATATCAGGAACAACTACAACTCATTTTAGTACAATCTAAACAACTATATCTGCAACCTCCAATCACTTGATCGGAAGGAAATCAAGAGCAAACAATCATAATAGCTAGTTTTTTCCAGGGGATATCCTAAACGAGGCTCATAAAAAATATAATAATCTGACTGGAAAATATATAACAGCTAGATGAGTTTGATTAATTCTACTACCCACTTGAGTTACAAGGACATGAGAGAACATTGTATAAAATCCAGGAGCGAAGCATAGTCTACATACACACTCATATAGAGTATGTTGTATGCCCACTTGAGTTACAAGGACATGAGAGAACATTTTAGTGTTAGGTACATGTGACTCTACACAAAACTATGGCATTTAATTCGGGACAGAGGGAGTACATTTTTGTAAATAATTCTAGACTCAACTATGGCATTTAACTATCCCTGCGTGTATCAATTTATGTAGTAAGGAATTATAGCAAATTATTAGTAGGTCTTGCACAATTTAAGATACTTTTACTAGTAAGTGAACATGAATGAATCAGACGGACATAGTAAATCAGTGAGAGAAGATCAGAACAACATCCATTGGTCACCTTGTAGAGGTAGGAGTTGGCCAGCATCTAGGACTGATTGGCGTGATCGAAGATGCCGATATCTGTATACAAAAGATGCAAATAAAACCCATAGGAGGGTCAGATCGAGGAGAGGAGCGGAGGTGTGGAGGTGCAGAGAAGAGGAGGAAACTCACCTGGCTGTCCCTGATGACCTGGAAGACGGGGACAACAAGGATGGCGAGGATCCTGTGCCGTGACGGCTGCAGCACCGCGGACAGCGACGATGTGTCCTTGATCGAGCTCAGTACAAATAAATATTCTTAGCATCTCAGTACAAATGAACAAGTTATTTTAACTAGTTAACTAGCCAACATACATATGCACCATCCACTCCATAAGATATATCAAATTAGTGCAGTTGTAGACATATGTCTTAGAACAGACAAAATAATGTTATCATGTGAAATTCAAGCTATGTACTGTAGATTGTACAAGAATCCAATTTACAAGTATCTAACATGGACTAAAATCTAGCCATTTGTTTCAAAATCTAACATCTAACAACATGTGATTTGCAACAGTTTTATGGCTGCTGTTTTATTTATATCAGCCATTGTATGATTAGTATGGACTCACCATGTTCTCAACAAGGAGGCAAGGTCACTGAGGACACGACCGTGGCATGATCTCTAAGGTCTGCGTGTTCGGGGAGGTCGGAGGTGACGGTGGCGTCCTTGCTGATCTTGTAGGCATGCTCTCTGAATACAATGAAGTTAGGAACCAAGAGTAAATGACTGCTACATATCTTCTTGGATTTATTCATAGACTAAAATTGCAATAATCATATGTAAACTGAATGGATGGTAAAATTAATTATATTTGGCTCTTCATATATACAGTATTGTGTTATTGTCATCATAGCCATTCCTTGTTTGGGTGTACCATCACTTAAAAACAATGCTTGAATATGATGTTTAAGGATTTATTTTTGATGGAAAATGTTTTAGGGAATCAAAGTTGGTTCACCAAAACTAGTACTCCTTGACGATAGTAATGTATTCCTTTTGCTCCCTCTAATTTCTATCTCATAAGGACCCAATGTACTACATTATTAGTTCATAGCACTCCCATTTCTCTCTTCTAACATTCTAGTGACAATCCATTAGCCATAAGTTAGAATGACATGTAGACCACACCAAATCAAACTTCAGTGACACCATCTGTTAGTTTTACTGAACATAGCTCGAAAAAAATACTGTAGTTTACTCGAATCCAATCGATCTGCGATCTGTCACTATGGCAAAAAAGGGAGTCTATCATTGCAACGCTTACCTCTGAAGAGCGCGGCGTAGGTGAGGTTGATCTTCTGTGACATGGAGAGCCACTCCCCCATCTTCTCCCCTTCTTCCTGTCCACCACCATGCATATCATTGCTCCCTCTGGAACCACCACTCCCAGATCCAACGCTACCGCCGTCCAATCCACCCCCGCCGAGCTCGGGCTCCTTGGCCACGACTTCCGCGAGGAGGCGGTTGCCGAGGGTACCAGACCGGAGTGAGAGGAGGGTAGGGGCACGGGGTCCACGCAGGTAGAGGAGGGAGCACTGGGAGGCGAAGATCTGTGCCGAGGAGAGGGCAAGAGGCGCCAACAGTGGGGTCATGGAGAGGCTGGGGATTTGTTAGGGGCTCAAACCATCACCGTCGTCGTCCTCCTCGGCCATCATTTGAGTCGTCGTCGGTGGGGTTGTGTGAGAGGGTCTCGAACAGAGGGCGGTGGCGGCACAATCTAGAGTTAGGGATTTCACTGGAGAAGGAGGGGAGCGGCTGGAGCGGCGGAAAGGGTTCTCATTTGGAGAAGGAGGCGGCGGCCTGCGGATCTCACTGGAGAAGGAGGAGCGGCGGTGGGCGAATCTCGCTGGAGAATGAGGAGCGGCGGCAATATGTTTAGGGTTGGGGAGAAGCATTCGCTGGGAGGGTGGAGACGTGGCGGTTTTGGTCCGGCCGGCACGCGCGGAATATTTCCAGTCTCTGCGCGCGATCTGAAAATATTTGTTGTCCGCACGCGATGGTTCCATGCCATGTCATCGATCCATGTCAAGTTCCCCCATATTAGCATCCTACCCGTCCATCTTGCTCGGATCCAACGGTCCATGTTTCTATCCTTTATATTTAGATCTCCCTAGCTATTATGACGATTTCATTTAACGTAATTACGACGTTTTTGAGCATAATCGTCATAGTTTACTAAGGCTTTGACCCTCCCAAGCAGATGAGCGGAATCTTCATAAATCTAAGACGATTTTGTAGATGGTCACTACCAAAACGTCACAAGCTGACACATTTCTTGAAGTGTGTTCGGATTTTTTTGAATTTATTATGCCCGTTTTGAATTATCTGAATTTCTAACTATGGTCGAACCGGTGTGCATGAAGATAGGGGACGAGCATCGTTAGAACTTGCATTGGATCTCTAAAGAAACCACATATTGCGAGTCTAAAATGATTTTTCAAAAATCACGGGCGATAGATCATGTACCTATAGTACAAACCGACCCACTTCCTCTGGATTCTGGACATTTGTCCTTTTTACCCGGGATGGACGAAAAGGTTTTAGATGTCCCTGTTGGGAGATAGTCCATGTAAGGTGGTCTAGTATTTTAGGAAAATGGGACGGTAGCATTCTGAAACGGCATTTTGGTGGTTACTTCACAAAACGACCCGTTTTTTGCGCTCGGAAAATGGAAAAGGTCTTTTCGTGCGACAAAAAGGAAAACTTCCTCTGCAACATTGTTCTCCATACCAATGTCCACACACATGCATAATATGGGCACAACATCACAAACTATGTCGTGATTCAGCACATAACATCGGTCATTTGGACGAAGCCATGAAACCTCGAACATGATAGGTCATTTTGTGAAGGTTTTTGAAACATGATCAATATACCAAGTCTGGTATTTTTCATTTCAACTATGTAACATAATATGACACCACGAAGGATTTTCATTGTTCGGATTTTTTGAATTTATTATGCCGTTTTGAATTATCGAATTTCTAACTATGGTCGAACCGGTGTGCATGAAGATAGGGGCGAGCATCGTTAGAACTTGCATTGGATCTCTAAAGAAACCACATATTGCGAGTCTAAAATGATTTTTCAAAAATCACGGGCGATAGATCATGTACCTGTAGTACAAACCGGACCCACTTCCTACCGATTCGGCAGACATTTGTCCTTTTTACCCGGGATGGACCTCCCTGTTGGGAGATAGTCCATGTAAGGTGGTCTAGTATTTTAGGAAAATGGGACGGTAGCATTCTGAAACGGCATTTTGGTGGTTACTTCACAAAACGACCCGTTTTTTGCGCTCGGAAAATGGAAAAGGGCTTTTCCGTGCGACAAAAAGGAAAACTTCCTCCTGCAACATTGTTTTCCATACCAATGTCCACACACATGCATAATATGGGCACAACATCACAAACTATGTCGTGATTCAGCACATAACATCGGTCATTTGGACCGAAAGCCATGAAACCTCGAACATGATAGGTCATTTTGTGAAGGTTTTTTCGAAAACATGATCAATATACCAAGTCTGGTATTTTTACTTTCAACTATGTAACATAATATGACACCACGCGAAGGATTTTCATTGTGCGGATTTTTTTTTGAATTTATTATGCCCGTTTTGAATTATCTGAATTTCTAACTATGGTCGAACCGGTGTGCATGAAGATAGGGGACGAGCATCGTCAGAACTTGCATTGGATCTCTAAAGAAACCAATATTGCGAGTCTAAAAATGATTTTTTCAAAAAATCACGGGTGATAGATCATGTACCTGTAGTACAAACCGGACCCACTTCCTACCGATTCGACAGACATTTGTCCTTTTTACCCGGGATGGACGAAAAGGTTTGAGATGTCCCTGTTGGGAGATAGTCCATGTAAGGTGGTCTAGTATTTTAGGAAAATAGGACGGTAGCATTCTGAAACGGCATTTTGGTGGTTACTTCACAAAACGACCCATTTTTTGCGCTCGGAAAATGGAAAAGGGCTTTTCCGTGCAACAAAAAGGAAAACTTCCTCCTGCAACATTGTTCTCCATACCAATTTCCACACACATGCATAATATGGTCACAACATCACAAACTATGCCGTGATTTAGCACATAACATCGGTCATTTGGACCGAAAGCCATGAAACCTCGAACATGATAGGTCATTTTGTGAAGTTTTTTTTTAAATATGATCAATATACCAAGTCTGGTATTTTTCCTTTCAACTATGTAACATAATATGACACCACGCGAAGGATTTTCATTGTTCGGATTTTTTTTGAATTTATTATGCCTGTTTTGAATTATCTGAATTTCTAACTATGGTCGAACCGGTGTGTATGAAGATAGGGGACGAGCATAGTTAGAACTTGCATTGGATCTCTGAAGAAACCACATATTGCGAGTCTAAAAATGATTTTTTCAAAAAATCACGGGCGATAGATCATGTACTTGTAGTACAAACCGGACCCACTTCCTACCGATTCGGCAGACATTTGTCCTTTTTACCCGGGATGGACGAAAAGGTTTGAGATGTCCCTGTTGGGAGATAGTCCATGTAAGGTGGTCTAGTATTTTAGGAAAATGGGACGGTAGCATTCTGAAACGGAATTTTGGTGATTACTTCACAAAACGACCCGTTTTTTTTTTCGGAAAATGGAAAAGGGCTTTTCCGCATGCGACGAAGGAAAACTTCCTCCTGCAACATTGTTCTCCATACCAATATCCACACACATGCATAATATGGGCACAACATCACAAACTATGCCGTGATTCAACATAACATCGGTCATTTGGACGAAAGCCATGAAACCTCGAACATGATAGGTAATTTTGTGAAGGTTTTTCTAAACATGATCAATATACCAAGTCTCGTATTTTTCCTTTCAACTATGTAACATAATATGACACCACACGAAGGATTTTCATTGTTCGGATTTTTTGAATTTATTATGCCCGTTTTGAATTATCGAATTTCTAACTATGGTCGAACGGTGTGCATGAAGATAGGGGCGAGCATCGTTAGAACTTGCATTGGATCTCTGAAGAAACCACATATTGCGAGTCTAAAATGATTTTTCAAAAAATCAGGCGATAAATCATGTACTGTAGTACAAACCGGACCCACTTCCTGCCGATTCGGCAGACATTTGTCCTTTTTACCCGGGATGGACGAAAAGGTTTGAGATGTCCCTGTTGGGAGATAGTCCATGTAAGGTGGTCTAGTATTTTAGGAAAATAGGACGGTAGCATTCTGAAACGGCATTTTGGTGGTTACTTCACAAAACGACCCGTTTTTTGCGCTCGGAAAATGGAAAAGGGCTTTTCCGTGCGACAAAAAGGAAAACTTCCTCCTGCAACATTGTTCTCCATACCAATTTCCACACACATGCATAATATGGTCACAACATCACAAACTATGCCGTGATTCAGCACATAACATCGGTCATTTGGACCGAAAGCCATGAAACCTCGAACATGATAGGTCATTTTGTGAAGTTTTTTTTTAAATATGATCAATATACCAAGTATGGTATTTTTCCTTTCAACTATGTAACATAATATGACACCACGCAAAGGATTTTCATTGTTCGGATTTTTTTTGAATTTATTATGCCTGTTTTGAATTATCTGAATTTCTAACTATGGTCGAACCGGTGTGCATGAAGATAGGGGACGAGCATAGTTAGAACTTGCATTGGATCTCTGAAGAAACCACATATTGCGAGTCTAAAAATGATTTTTTCAAAAAATCACGGGCGATAGATCATGTACTTGTAGTACAAACCGGACCCACTTCCTGCCGATTCGGCAGACATTTGTCCTTTTTACCCGGGATGGACGAAAAGGTTTGAGATGTCCCTGTTGGGAGATAGTCCATGTAAGGTGGTCTAGTATTTTAGGAAAATGGGACGGTAGCATTCTGAAACGGAATTTTGGTGATTACTTCACAAAACGACCCGTTTTTTGCGCTCGGAAAATGGAAAAGGGCTTTTCCGTGCGACAGAAAGGAAAACTTCCTGCTGCAACATTGTTCTCCATACCAATATCCACACACATGCATAATATGGGCACAACATCACAAACTATGCCGTGATTCGGCACATAACATCGGTCATTTGGACCGAAAGCCATGAAACCTCGAACATGATAGGTAATTTTGTGAAGGTTTTTTCTAAACATGATCAATATACCAAGTCTGGTATTTTTTCCTTTCAACTATGTAACATAATATGACACCACACGAAGGATTTTCATTGTTCGGATTTTTTTGAATTTATTATGCCCGTTTTGAATTATCTGAATTTCTAACTATGGTCGAACCGGTGTGCATGAAGATAGGGGACGAGCATCGTTAGAACTTGCATTGGATCTCTGAAGAAACCACATATTGCGAGTCTAAAAATGATTTTTTCAAAAAATCACGGGCGATAAATCATGTACATGTAGTACAAACCGGACCCACTTCCTGCCGATTCGGCAGACATTTGTCCTTTTTACCCGGGATGGAACGAAAAGGTTTGAGATGTCCCTTTTGGGAGATAGTCCATGTAAGGTGGTCTAGTATTTTAGGAAAATGGGACGGTAGCATTCTGAAACGGCATTTTGGTGGTTACTTCACAAAACGACCCGTTTTTTGCGCTCGGAAAATGGAAAAGGGTTTTTCCGTGCGACAAAAAGGAAAACTTCCTTCTGCAACATTGTTCTCCATACCAATGTCCACACACATGCATAATATGTGCACAACATCACAAACTATGTCGTGATTCAGCACATAACATCGGTCATTTGGACCGAAAGCCATGAAACCTCGAACATGATAGGTCATTTTGTGAAGGTTTTTCAAACATGATCAATATACCAAGTCTGGTATTTTTCCTTTCAACTATGTAACATAATATGACACCACGCGAAGGATTTTTATTGTTCGGATTTTTTGAATTTATTATGCCGTGTTGAATTATAAATTTCTAACTATGGTCGAACCGGTGTGCATGAAGATAGGGACGAGCATCGTTAGAACTTGCATTGGATCTCTAAAGAAACCACATATTGCGAGTCTAAAATGATTTTTCAAAAATCACAGGCGATAGATCATGTACTGTAGTACAAACCGACCCACTTCCTGTCGATTCGGACATTTGTCCTTTTACGGGATGGACGAGAAGGTTTGAGATGTCCCTGTTGGGAGATAGTCCATCTAAGGTGGTCTAGTATTTTAGGAAAATGGGACGGTAGCATTCTAAAACGGCATTTTGGTGGTTACTTCACGAAACGACCCGTTTTTTGCGCTCGGAAAATGGAAAAGGGCTTTTCCGTGCGACAAAAAGGATGGTGTAACCAACCGGGACATTATGTCGTGCGACACATGCATAATATGGGCACAACATTATGTCGATATTATGTCGTGCGGTGTGTACCTTGTCCCGGATGGTGTCAACAACCGGGACTAAAGATCAACTTGTAGTCCCGGTTGGAGACACCAACCGGGACAAAACACGAGTCAGCACTAATGATAGTGGTGAGTGTCGACATTATTTCGTATGTGTCGACACTATGCCGAGCTGCTTGTACTATAAATAGGCATCCTTGAGTCGATCCTCCGGCCAGTTTGAGGCATCTCCAAGATGGTTTTCGAGACGAGGACACCACTCGGCGATTTGAGGGAGATGCCGGGAGCCGATCCTCGGCATCTCCGAGAAACTGGTCATAGAGGCACTCTAATATATGAAATTAGTTAGCTCAGGCGTATTGATCTAGTTAGAGAAGTTACAAGCTGCAAGATGGTTTTGAGCCGGGACACCACTGCGGCCAGTTCGGGAGATGCCGACGAGCCCAATCCTCCGGCATCTCCGAGAAACTGGTCATAGGCACTCTAATATGTGAAATTAGTTAGCTCGGCGTATTGATCTAGTTATAGAAGTTACAAGCTGCAAGATGGTTTTGAGATCGGGGACACCATGCGACCAGTTTGTGGAGATCTTGTCGGATCCCATCCTCGGCATCTCCATGAAACTGGTCATAGAGGCACTCCTAATATGTGATCGCGTTTGGAGATCAGATCTTAATGGTAAGTACGAATCGGGACAACTTCTTCATAGTCGGTCCAGCCACAAAGGACTAACATTCAAGACATTTATTAATATTAAAAGCTGAAACTACAAAACCGGGACTAAAGGCCACAAACCGAAAGATATCCTTGGTCAAGCCACAAACTGCGAAAGACATGAACTAGAGTTACATAATATGAGCATGAACTTCTTGGCATATGTCCTTCCTTATGATCGCAGGCGTAACCATGGAGCATCTTCTTTACTTAACGGAATGCTTGGGGTTTTCCTTTGTGAAGGCGGAATTTCATCAAACTTATTATAATCTTCCGACATGTCATCTTGTCCTCAATTCCCACGATGTTTCTTTTCCTGAAAGAACTATGTGGCGCTTTGGCTCCTCATATGATGTATTCGTTTGCATATTTTTTCTTTTTTTGATGAGGACATGTCCTTCACATAGAAAACCTGAGACACATCATTGGCTAGGACGAATGGTTCATCTCTATACCAAGATTGTTGAGATCCACTGTTGTCATTCCATAACTGGTCTATCTTTACCCCTTCCCCATTCAGTTGACCCATTTGCGGTGAAACAAAGGGACCTTAAAAGAGACTCCATAGTCTAGTTCCCATATCTCCTCTATGTAACCATAATATGTGTCCTTTTGTCCATTCTCGTCTATTGCATCAAAGTGGACACCACTATTTTGGTTGGTGCTCTTTTATCTTGGGCGATCGTGTAGAATGTATTCCCATTTATTTCAGTAGCCTTGGAAATTCAATACAAGAGAAGATGGTGACGCGCCAACAAGTATAGCTGATCTCCAACAATGGTGTCATTCAAGAGATGTGTCCGCATCCAACCACCGAAAGACTTCATGTGTTCATCTGTAATCCATGATTCGGGCTTCCCGGGTTTTGGGCGTACAATATTCTTGTGTTCCTCGATATACAGCTGCCAAGGTGGAATTATGTAGAAGCTGTGTAGTGTGATTTAGTGAAAGAATCCCGTCCCTACATATCATTTCTTTCTTTCCCAGTGCCTTTTCCACTTAGTCTTCCATCATGCATGAGTCGAAACACCAATCGGCTTAAGGTCAGGAATAAAGTCAACACAAAACTCAATGACCTCCTCTGTTTCATATCCCTTGGAGATTCTTCCTTCTGGTCTAGCATGATTATGAACATATTTCTTTAAGACTCCCATGAACCTCTCAAAGGGAACATATTGTGCGAAATACCGCATGAGAATGGCAATCTCTTCCACTAGGTGAACCAGGAGATGCGTCATAATATTGAAGAAGGATGGTGGGAACACCAATTCAAAACTAACAAGACATTGTACCACATCCTTCTGTAACCTTGGCAGAATATCTGGATTGATTACCTTCTGAGATATTGCATTGAGGAATGCACACAGCTTCACAATGGATACTCGAACATTTTCCGGTAGAAGCCCCCTAAATGCAATCGGAAGCAACTGCGTCATAATCACGTGACAGTCATGAGAATTCAGGTTTTGGAACTTTTTCTCTTCCATATTTATTATCCTCTTTATATTAGATGAGAAGCCCGACGGCACCTTGATACTGTAAAGGACTTCAAAAAAGATTTCCTTCTCTGCTTTGGTAAGAGCATAGTTGGCAAGACTTAAGTGACGCCCTTTATCCGTCTTGTTCTGTGTATGCATGTTCTTTGGGTCTTTCATAATTTGTTGGTCCTCCCGTGCTTCTGGTGTATCTTTTGTCTTCCCATACACGCCTAGGAATCCTAGCAGGTTCACGCAAAGATTCTTCGTCACGTGCATCACGTCGATTGAAGAGCGGACACGCGGGACTTTCCAATATGGCAGCTCCCAAAATATAGATTTCTTCTTCCACATGGGTGCGTGTCCTGTAGCGACGTCGTTCGGAACTGATTGACCGCCGGGACCCTTTCCAAAGATTACTTCTATGTCCTTGACCATACCAAATACATCATCACCAGCAGGGAATCAGGCTTCTTCCGGTGACCTGCCTCACCTTTGAAATGCTTGCCTTTATTTCTTACGGGATGATTGGTCGGAAGAAATCGTCGATTCGCCAGGTACACAACCTTCTTGCATTTATGCAAATATGTACCTTCGGTCTTATCTAAACAGTGGGTGCATGCCTTATATCCCTTGTTTGTATGTCCTGAAAGGTTACTAAGAGCAGGCCAATCATTGATGGTTACGAATAACAACCCTCGTAGATCAAATGGCTCTGCTTGTTCTCATCCCACGTACACCTGGTTTGCCCCACAACCGTAAGAGTTCTTCAATAATGGCCTAAGGTACACATCAATGTCGTTGCCGGTTGCTTGGGCATTGGATGAGCACTTGACATCATAATGAACTTACGCTTCATGCACAACCAAGGAGGCGGGTTGTAGATACATAGAGTCACGGGCAGTCTTTGTGGCTCTGCTCCCCAAAAGGATTCATGCCATCCGTATTTAGACCAAACCATAAGTTCCTTGCGTCACGCAAAGTCTAGGAAGTCTCTCTCGATTTTCTCAACTATGACCCATCGCCAGGTGTCTCAACTTCCGTCTTTCTTACGGTCTTCTTTGTGCCATCGCAACAACTGGCATGCTCTTTGTTTCGAACATGCGTTTCAACCTTGGTATTATAGGAGCATACCACATAACCTTAGCAGAACCCTCTTAGGAGGCTCTCCTCAACATCACTAGGGTCATCTCGATCTTATCTTATAGCGCATTGCATACCGGCATTTATCTAAATTCTCATACTCCTTACATGGTAGAGGATGCAGTCATTAATGCATGCATGTATCTTTTGCAAATCTAATCCTAGAGGACAGAGAGTCTTCTTTGCTTCGTAGGTACTCTCGGGAAGTTCGTTATGTTTTGGAAACTTCGGCTTCATTATTTTCAGCATCTTTTCAAATGAGGAGTCAGTTAGACCACACTCTGCCTTCCATCGCAACAATTCTAGTGTGGTACCGAGCTTTGTGCTGCCATCTTCACAATTTGGGTACAATAATTTCTTGTGATCTTCTAACATTCCCTCTAACTTGAACTTCTCATTTTCTGTTTCACAGTCTCGCTTTGCATCAGAAATGACCCTACCAAGTTCATCAGCCGGCTCATATGATGCCCGTTCTTCACCTCTTTCCTCTCCATTGTCTTCCATTGCAGTATCACTGTATTCAGGAAACATATGATGATAGTTGTTATCATCATCTTCTTCTTCACCATCTTCCATCATAACCCCTTTCCCGTGCTTGGTCCAGCAATTATAGTTGAGCATGAAACCTTTCATAATCGGTGGCGTGAATGATTTTCGAGGAAGAGTACTCCTTGTTGTTCGACATTGAACACATGGACAACGATAAATCCATTCTCTTTGTTTGCCGTAGCCATATCGATAAATTTATCCACCTTTGATATACCCGCCACGCCACGTCACCGTACATCCATTCCCGACCGTTCATCTGCATCATATAAGTAAGTTTATCAAAAAACAGGACATCATAAATAGTGAAATAACCAATTCACACCGACATGAATTGTATCAATGACCTAGAAAGATAAGATTGCTAACCTCGATCGAGGGAAATAAAGAGGAGAAAGCTCAAATGCGTCTTGGACACCTTCTATATTTTTGTTCTATGAGAAATTCAACGGGATTATTCACTCAAACATTTCATCAAACACCTTCAATGCATGCATAGAAGAGAAAAAACTAGCACACCCCTCACACCTTCCACTATTCGAAAAAACAGAGTGGAGGCAGAGGGGCTGGGCGTTGCATTTATAGAGGGCAGGAGAATAAGTCTCGGTTGGAGCCAACAACCGGGACTAAAGGTATGTGCCACGCCACGTGCCTGTGGCCAAACCTTTAGTCTCGGTTGGTGGCTCCAACCGGGACGTATTCCCCCTTACCAACCGGGACGCATGCTCCCTGGCCCCGTGCCCGCTCCAACGGGACGTGCGGCATTAGTCCCGGTTGGTGGCGACCGACTAATGCTCGAGGGTCGCGAACGGATGACCTTTTTCCACTAGTGGGGCTCCTTTTGCCACGGGCCCGCTATGCAGCCCCCTTTAACACCGGTTCGTAAAAGAACCGGTGTTAAAGCCCTTTTCCAGGATCAACAAAAAGCCTCGTTTCCACTAGTGGTTTATGATTTATAGTATTTTTTATTTATTTTATCATTTTCATTTTCCCTTGTTTTCGTTAGAGTTTCAAATAATTAATGTTTGATTTTTCCTTTTATGTTAATATGTAATCTCATTTTCGTCAAAACATCGGGGATGTTGACTCAAAAATTATCATAATTCAAGGTTGCTTCGTACCGGTTTTTTCTCGCAGAGTTCCTATTTTTTAGAGATGTTGAGTGTACATTTCTTTTAATTTATATTAGCTGGTTCAGAATATGAGAATTTTTAATTAATAATTTATTTTTAACTTCTATATGTGACTTCGACTCGGAAGGCGATCAACAATAGCTAAAAAACCATTTTTATGGTTCTATTTTCCTCGCCGGTGATGTCACCGGTCCGCCCCGGCTCCAGTTACCATGAGCAGTGGTGGAGCTACGGCCCGGCATGCCCCGAATCTGGGCAGTACCCTCTTTCAAACTAATGCAAGGATTTATGAACTAATCATGATTATACTTAGGTAATGGCGGTCGTCCGGCTGTGATTATACTTAGGTAATGGCGGTCGGCCGGTTGTGATTATACTTAGATAATGGCGGCCGAAAAACTTAGTACTCTGTCCGGGCTCTTTGTCCCGGCTATCTCCGCCACTAGCTATGAGTCATTGGAGTTGTGGCGGACCATGACCTCTCGGAGGAGTGGGTTTTTCGTTTTTATATAGACTATTTTTTGTGTATTTTGGGAGATGGTGAGGCGATGGGGTTATATCCTTTTCGTCTTATCCTCGCTCTATTGGTGCGTCTAGCGCCAATGGAGGACACGTGAAGTCGTGTAATCGGTGGATCTCTTGGGATTTTATCAATTTTCGTGTTCGTTGGTGTGTTTTCAGGCTACTCTCTTCCGATCTACGGATATTATTATTGGCGATGGTTGATGCTCTAGAGTGCTGGTCCTTTGGGGTCTTAGATTGAAGACTTTTCGTCTATCTACTTCGACAAGATTTGTTCGATTTCGGTGTTGGAGAGGCGAAGACGGCGACACGCCTTCATCTCGCGCTAGTGATTGTATGCATCACTACGTGATTAATGGAATGGACGTATTTTTAATTTTATTAGTTTTAGGCCTCTTAATTTGTAATGTCATTGACTATTATTAATAGATCGGTTAAATTTTCACAAAGAAAAACACTTTATTATTTAAATGCAAACTATTTGTTTGTCCAATTCCCTAACTTTGTAAGAATAAGTAGATAAAGACACCCGTCAAATGAATTAAAACAAAGCCCATATGCTCAAATCTAACCAGGAAAAAATGGTCGATATGAGATTCGCTAATAACCAACTACTCTCACCAATGGCACCTCACTGGACTAGTCGGACCGTGCGCTTCACATTATCGTATGGATTTTTTTAGTGGAACATCCTAAGGTTCTAACCCCACCACCTTTCCATGTATTTGTTTGTTGCTTCATCAATTGTCATGTCAAGTGATCATGTTGCACCATATAAACTTGTCCATGCATCATATCACCTTTGTTCATCCCATCATATTCATTTCATTTAACTTGCTCCCATTCATCAATTGGTGACTCATCACACTAGCCCTCATGCGGCCTGATATGGTTACCTTGCATGGCAAATGGTAAGTTTACCAACTAATCATCAGGGTTTAAGGTCTTACATGATTGATCACATGAATCAGAATAACTGATAGTACATAATCCACATGATAATACCAATGATAATGATGTTTTGATCATACTTTCAGCCTGTATAGGTCGACTTGTTGTTGTGGATAAATTGGATGAGCTGCAGGTTGCAGAGCGAAATTGATGTTCATAACTTGTGACGTCTTGCCCTCTTGTAGACGATATGCTAAGAACTCAAAGTAGGATAACTATGCCTTCTCTAGAGTCTTAAACCCCTTATGAAGGTTGTGCTGGTAACCTGTAACTTGTTGGCTGCACTCCTCACATGTCTTGTAGATTCTCGGCTTCTTGCCATAGTACACCACAAACCAGTTGTATTTCTGTGAGACATATCATATGCAGCATAAGGTTCTGAACTAAAGCACACAAATCAAATTCAAAAACACAATGGTAAGCAATATAAGCAAGTTAAGCATGCATGATCACATGGGAAAAAGCATCAGAAGTTCATCTACAAGCTAGTGTGATCCTACCGATCACCACCAACTTCTATGGTGTCATCCTAGCACCACATTAGAAGAGGTGCAAACCTACCGTCGCAAGTTCTTCATAATGTGAAGGGTTAGTATATACCACCTCACAATAAGTTCAACCAAAGCTGCATGAAGGACCTAAGAACTTATCTTGGCATAGAGAAGGATCTCATTGCAAGAAGACCAGTGCTCATAGAGCATGACCATGGAAACCTAGAGAGCCATCAAAATTAGGTGGAATTGGTTCCACGACGATGCTTACAAGGAAGGGGACAACACCCACGTGCCTCGCAACCACTAGCACAATTTGGTGCAAGGCTTTCACTCGAAACCACATCAATCACCTCCTGCAAGTGTAGATCCAAATGATAACGAGCATGGCCAAGGTAAATAGGGATCCTTCATCACGCCTCCAAGGAGGGGGTCACAATGCCCGCGTGCATCACCGACAAAGAGCTTTTGCCTAGATAGCAACATTCACGTTGACGTACGAGTCCCATGGTCCCACCTAAGGAGACCGACATAGAAGGCTGCATAGCGAGGTGAAGAGCGGCGGGGCTCACCCTGAACGATATGAGGAGCCATCCATAGGAAGGAGTTGGGTCGTAGGCGACCTCTTGTTGGAAGCAGAGAGCAAGTCCAACAAGAGCAGAAAACCACGTTGGGAAGCACAACGAGACACTAAGCCATAGCGACCTGGCCAATCCCGCACGGAGGGGCTGTGCATGTTGACATAGGGTGAGCGCAGTCTAGGGCACGGGCGTAGAGGAGACCAGCGGCCTCGAATCGGAACCAAAGGCAGTAGAGCTGAAGGTCAAGCAGATGAATGGCGCGGGAGGGAAACTTTTAAAAGGATGAAAGATGTTCACGAATTGGATAACGTAAAGGAAAATGATACTATTCCTCCGGGGGATCGCACCGTTTTATCCCCCGGGTCGCTATCGCGAACAGAAAACGGGAGGCCTATCCACGTTTGACTCCACCTTATCTTCTTCCTGCAACTCAGCCTCGCGTTCCTGTGCCCCCACGCAGCTGCAGATGCGCCTCGCCGGCCCGCAAGTCGCCGCGTCGTCTAGCCGCGCCGCCCCAGCCTCGCCCTCGGGCCGCCGCACCTCGCGGCGGAGCCCTCAGGCCGCGCCGCACCATCGGGATACCCTGCAGCGAGCTTCCAAGCCCCACGCCGCATCCTTGTAACTCGCCGCAGAGAGTCAGGGTGGGAAGGAGGTCCTGCGCTGGCGTGCTGCTCCCTCATGTGTCCTCGCCGATTCCCCTCTCTCAAGCGGTGGTGCTCAGGCGGGAAGAAGGTCCTACGTCGGCGCCGCCTCGCGCCTCTCTCTATGCCGCGCGCCTCCTCCGCGACGCCCTTCTCTGGCGTGCTCCCTCTCCCTCATCTATGTTAGGGATGACGCTGCTATAACTCCGCGTCAGCATTTTCTACATGTAGCCAACGACGCAGCTACGTACGACGTCGACGACTGCTACATGGGGCCGCCTGGGGACAATGGCGACGCTATGTGCGCTCGAAGGCGGTGCTACAAGCCGTGTCGATGTTTGCTACATGCGTCCGGTGTTGATGCTACCTACGGCTTCTGGTGTTGCTACCTGTGGCGAGCAGTGCTCCTATATTCAGTGAGAGGCCCTGCTACACAAGGCGACCGGCCCTGCTACATACAACTTTTGGTGTTGCTACCTGCGGCGAGCGGCGCTGCTACTTCGCATTTTTTCTTACAAGTTTTTGCTCCGGCGATGTCTCCGGTGATGTCGGCTTTGCTACATTAGTATAATTATTTTGCTACATCCGTTTTCTGAGTTTGCTACAATAGCACAAACTTCTTGCTACGAGGTCTCCGGCGAAATTCTCCGGCGAGTCTAAGACGGAATCAGTTTTGCTACATTAGCACAAATATTATGCTACATAGTCTTCGACGAGATCTGTCTTTTTTATTTGTCTCGTGGAAGACCGTTTTTTGCTACAGTATAGCAAAAACGGGACGTATGTAGCAAAAGAGGATCTGAGTGTAGCAAAAGCGGGATTTGGATGGACACGTGTCAGCACGAGGACCGGGGGATCAGAAGTTTTTATCCCCGGGAGAACGCGTAGCACTGTCCTAATGTAAATCGTTCATACTTCACATAGCTTATTTTGCAAATAAGATGGCCAATATCGTATCCCATTCCGCATGAAACACATGTGTACATAATTAAACATTTCCTTCCTCTGCAGCTACATACGATCACCTGCAACGAGCATAACCACTGCCGCAGGTCCAGCATGCAGAGCAGCACTAGTTCTGCCCAGTCATTGCCTTTGCTATGCTTACATACAACTCCTTCCTCGGCGCTAAGGCAGCAACCACGCGGTCCTTGTCGGGAAGACACTGCCGCACAGTCTCGTCCCCCGCGTACTCCTTGGCCCACCGGCACAACGCCGGGTGCTCCTCCTCAGTGAGCAGCCGTACCCCGGCGATCTCCTCGAACACCCCTATCCAGTGTGCGATCCCGCTGAGGGTGATGTCAAGGTAGCCAATGGTGTCGCCCCCGAAGAACCTCTTCCCCTCTGTCAGCTGGCCTTCGATGAGCGTCAGGTTCGCCTTCGTCTCCCTCGCGGCTGCCGCATGAGCCTCGCCGTCCGTCCAGAGTGCCATCCACATGGACTCACTAAACTGCTCATGCATGTAGCAAATCCGAGCCAAGATATATAGGAAGAAGTTAGTTTCTGAAGTAACGAAATAATTCCTGTGGCAAAAATTGTGAAAGCTAATAACCTCCTTGTCCATGAAGCTGGCCCAGAACCGGGCGGCGGCGCGAGCGAGAGGGTCGGAAGGGAGGAGCGACGGACCACCGTCGAAGACCTCATCGACGTACTCAACGATGAGGAGCGACTCGCAGATGCCGGGCCGGTCGCCGTGGAGGAGCACGGGTACCTTGTGGTGGACGGGGTTGTGCTTCAGTAGCAGCTCGCTCTTGTTGCTGAGGTCTTCCATGATGAGGTCGTAGGGGACTCCCTTGAGACGCAAGGCCACCTCGGCACGGTGCGCGTACGGGCTGCCGAACCAGCCGATGAGCTTCACAGCCGCCGGTTGTTCTTGAGACATCGTCGCCGCTGCTTGCAATTGCTTGCTTCGATCGGTGCCTGCCTGGCCTGATTTCTCCAAGATATTTATACATGGCTCCGGCGGCCACCTTGATGACCATACGTTAGTTTGAGAGAAAATTCAGATCAGCATCGGGTCAAACTTGAGCGGCGACTTGTATCTATGACATGTTTTTCCACGGGTGAAATCTGCCGGATTCTTTGTTGGCAGCTCTAGAAATCAATCGTTGGCAATTCATGATGTCATGTGACCAGCTGGTTGAAAACTAGGCCTTCTAGATGCTGGGCGCTTCTTTTCTCTTTCATTTCTTGGGGATTTTGAATGCACCAAAAAGTAGTGTCAATTTTCCTTTTTAAGTTTCTTTATTTCATCGGTGAACAGTCTCTGAGTGGGGTCATCATCTAGAATTCCGTTTAAAAGGCCATCCAGAATTCTATACACTTGCACCCAAAGACAAATCCTCTGAGTGGGGTCACTGACACGTGTGGATACAACATGTTCGAGGATACTCTTCTTTTGCACCAACGTGGATACCTGGACAGGTCTCCTGTGTAGAATGGGTCAACGAATGAACCATCCAGTCGTGCAAAGGTGGAATATAGTAACATCAAAAATTCAAAATAGTATTTTGTTTATCAGCGAGTGGTCTAAAATGGAGACACCGCGTTAATGGACATAATTTTAATTTCTTACATGGTTAGATCCGAAATTTGTACCTTTTTTTTGAATGAGGGAACGGTCCCGAAGGACCTAGAGCTGCGTTGACTGATATGTGGCAGGTACAATATTACAAAGAGGCCCCTTTTCAACCATCGCACTGAGTACGTTAAAGGTAAGGACTCTTTTCTTACAAAAAGCCCCCCAGCACAAGAAACGGAAAAGAAATCGGGTGCTTGGGAAAGGACATCTCTGCGACCAATCACCGGCGATCTCAAAGCGATGAACACGCCGAGATTGTGGAGGGTTCTTCCTCGTGACACTCCCAAAGCCGGTGATGAAGCTCTGCCGCCGGCCATCTCGCCTTCTCCGGGGATGAACCACTTCGCGAGAACGAGCTATCGAGCTCTGACCCAGAGCTTCGAAAGAAGGGCCTCCAGAGGAGGTTGGATCCCCAGGTCGCCATTTGACCAGAAAGGGCAGCGGCCCAGCGACATGTCGCCACCCTCGGACCACTGCGAATCAACACCGAATTGATACAACAGTTGAAGCCACCAACATAGGATGGAAAGAAGCTCACCAGGTTTCCTCCTCCCCTCACCACCACGGTCGACCAGAGAAGGAAACTAAGGCCAGCAGCTCCACACTATGGGAAGTCCAGAAGCGCCTTTATTGCAGGGACTCGGCTTCAGAGCAAGCAGCAGAAGCTCCCACCATGGGAGTAAACTATTGCGCCTTGAATCCGACCAGGCAGCACCGCGCCGGAGAGCCGCCCAGAGAAGCATGTCGCACATAGGAAGTTCTTTCCATCCCCCTCGCCACCATGGCCGACCATCAAGAGCAAGAACGATGCAGCCACCAACCAGACTCTAGGGCAGCCGAGCTCGGGCATTATTGCGGAGATCTCTGCAGCCATGCCCCTCTCCAATAGCTCCTCCCATCGGAGCATCACAGAGAGAAAGGCCAACAGAAGCCAGCGCCAGATCTGGCTGAGAAATACCTGCGCCAAACTCCAACTCTCCGATAGACCGCCGACAACACAAGATCTACTACTAAACACTACTCCGGCACCCTCCCCCCCCCCTTCGCCATCCCCGAGCAGCAAGGCCGCCGGAGAAGACTAGGGGCGATCTGGTTTCTCACGGGAACACTCAGGCATGAGGGAGGTTAGGGAAGAGGGGAAACTGTCTGCTCCCGAAATTTGTACTTAGAATTAAATAAAAGACTAATTTATATCTATACCTAATAATAAAAGGTGTGGTACCATCGTCCTTTTTCTTTTGCCCCCGAAATTTACACAAATTACACACCATGCACCGCCAAGTCATACCCTTTGGGCTCTTTTCTCCCTTAGACTAGACCAATGAGAATATCATAGGTAGTATCATTCATCGCATGCATGCAAAATGCTTATGTGTCACTTCAATTAGTGATAAAAGAGATTGAGTTGGTATCATAGATAGATACAGTACCATAGCAGATAGAAGTAGAAAAACTAATCCCAAATAATTTTATTATATAATTTTACATTAAGATTCTATAAAACAATAAATATGGTAGCACTATGGTACTACTAGATAAGAGCATCTCCACTCGTTAGGCGAACCCAGGCCGAAATTCGGACCTTTTTTTGGCCGTACGGAGCTTGATTTCGGCCTGGGTACGCCCAGTTTCCCACTCGCGTACCCAGGCGAGTTCCCACGTTTGGCTAAAATTTGGGAGAACTTTGGGCGAATATAATGAAGGGAATATGCCCGAGAGGCAATAATAAAGTGGTTATTATCGTATTCCTTATTTATGATAAATGTTTATTTTGCATGCTATAATTGTATTAATATGGAAACGTTAATAAATGTGTGTTTAATAAAAAAAGGAAGTTCCTAGTTATGCCTCTCTTATAAACTAGCTCGTTGATTAACAAGATGATCATAGGTTTCCTGATCATGGACATTGGATGTTGTTAATAACGAGGTCACAACATTAGTGTAATGGTGTGATGAACATTCATCCGAAGTATAGCATTACGATCAAAGTCATTGAGTTTATATTGCTATAACAACTTACGAAGTGATCCTAATCCTTAGACCATGAGATCATGTCAATCACTAACACCGGAAGAGTTTCTTGATAACATCAAACGTCACACCGTAACAGGGTGATTATAAAGATGGATTCAGAACTAATAAAGTGTTATGTTGAGGCCCATGGATCGAGAGTAGAATTTGCTCATCCTGATGACAGATAGATATGCTCTGGGCCCACTCGGTGATATCACATTGATTAGCTTGCAAGCAAGTGATTTGATCACTAGAATGTTATATCACGGGAACGAGAAAAGAGTGCATGTCAGTAACGAGATCAAACTAGGTATGGAGATACCGATGATCGAATCTCGGACATGTAATATATCGCGAAACAAAGGGATTAAGATACTAGCGTAAAGGTTACGATCACAAGAAAGTCATCGTTGAATGTGTGGGAGTCGATGGGTCTCCAGATCCCGCTTCTGATTATTGATTCGAGCAGAGTCTCGATCATGTCCGCATTATTCACGAACCGTAGGGTGACACACTTAAGAGACACCGACATCCATTTGGAGCAAAAGTTTCATGCCGAAAAGAATAACAAGCGCAGGAATTTATTTCACTAGATACCGAAACAGGTTTTCGGGTGAAATTGCATAAAGTGGTTATGCATGTGAAATATAATTCTAGCAAGGGGTTATTTGTGAATGTTTGTCATTAAAGTAATTGACAAAATTCTGAATAAAATAAAAGAGTTTTATTTAATGAGAGTTTGCATTAAATTTGGTGGAAATTTAATGGGAATTTGAGTGGGTTTTTGAGTGGAGGGAATTGAAAGGCATTTGAGTGAGTGGAGTGTCCACCCACATGAATGTGGAAGAGGTGGGGGCAGCCCCATGTCTGGGCGCATGGCCCCATGGGTGCCCCCCCTCTCCCTATAAAAGGAGCCCCCTCCCTCTCTCTCACTCACACCTTCCTCGTGAAGGATCTCTCTCCCCCTCTAGAATTTATCCCCCATGGTCTCGGACTAGCGAGATACATGTTCCCGGTGGCTATTCGGCAAGAAAGAGTTGTGCTTCCGCTGCATCGCTGGAGCGAGGAGGCGGAGGTTGCTCGGTGCCTCGAACGTGTGTGCGAGCACGGATGCGCCTGCTATTTTTGCGCTAGGACTTCCTCTCGATCTTGAGATCGGCAAGAGATCGTCTACATCAACCACGAGTTTGGACTCGTTAAGCTTTGTCGGTCTTCAAGGGTATGTTCTCTACGGATATACATCCGCCCGTTGTTTGTATCTAGTAGATAGATCTTGGTACATAGTTGTTCCCATCGTAGGAAATTTTTGTTTTCTATCTGTCAACCCTACAAAGTGGTATCGAGCCGGATCTATGCGTAGATACTTTTGCAGTAGTACACATATGAGTATGTGGGCGATGATGATCATTTTATTGCTTCTTAGTTGTACTTTGGATATTGGTGGCATAGTGGGATGAAGCGGCCCAGACAAACTTTACATGTCCTCGCACATGAGACCTGTTCCACGCTTGACATGCAACTAGTTTTGCATAAGTGGCTAGCGGGTGTCTGTCTCTCCTACTATAGTCAATATCTAATTTGCAACGAGTTGTCAACAATTTGGTTATCCTCGTTGTGGTTCATGTTCGTAGGTAAGAACGGTTCTATCTTCGAAAGCCCTAAGCCACGTAAAACTTGCAATGGATAAATTAGAGGCGTCTAGTTTATATTGTTGCTGAGCTAGTGTTATGATATGGTGATGTTGTAAGTAGAATTATGAGAAGATACTCTTACAACACACATAGCGTGTAAGTTCCATAGACCTTGGCCTTACACATAAAGGTATGATAGAGATCATACCACGGTGCACATGATGGAGATCATATGCGGGAACCATATCATTTCACTAATAAACATGTGATGTTTGATAGCATCTTATATTGCTTGTTTAGCATTTTATTAGCATAATAATATGATCCCTCATTTAGATATCAAGATAAGAATGTGTTCTTCCTTAAGTATGCACCGACAATGTTTCGTCGCTTCAAGACATCACGTGATGATCGGGTGTACTTGAATCCATGAGCATATCTCGGGTGTAAGACAGTTACACACGCGAATACTAAGGTTCTTACTTTGCGAGCCTAGCATGTATAGACATGGCCTCGGAACACGGACCGAAAGGTTAAGCATGAGTCATATGTTTTGATATGATGACCATATGGATGCTCGCCTTTGAAGCTATACCGACTCACGTGATGATCGGACTTGGTGTAGTGGATTTGGTTCATGTAATCACCAAAAATACATGAGGGATGTTGTTTTTGAGTGGGAGTTCATTTCTAATTTGGATTAGTAGAACTCAATTTATCATAAATTAAATCAAAGTGAATTTGCATAATTTGTTGTAGTCATTGGCATTCGTTCACCACCTTATGCATAGTTGTAATTGAGATAATAGAACTATAGAATTCTGGATATTTACTTTACGAACTGGTATCGTATTGTGTTGAGTGTCAATCTAAAGTTTAAAGTCCTATTGCAAACTTTCAGCAAACTCTATTTACTCCGTGAAATTTAATAGTTGGTATTAAATCGAGAGTAACAATTCCAGTGTTAGTATCTTAAGTATCATGTTTGCCTCCATGATTCTTGATTGTTTTAATATCAAGTTTATCTAAGAGCTGAAAGAATTGTTTCAGAAACCATCATGTGTGGCAGATATAACGATATCTGAAACAATGTTTTGGTTGCAATATGATAGAGTATAATATATGTTCTCATATTGGATGAGAATTTACGAAGGTTGGAGATGCTAGACATCCTAATCATCCAAAAGGGTTTTGGAAAGTAATGTTATACTCACGATTCGCCTTTATAAGATACAGTAGCTTGATCCTGAAAGTCGTCATGATAAGGATGAATAGAAGATGTATGTAAAGTGTTTACTACACTAAAAGATTACTAAAGAATGGATTTTGAAAGAATACCGATCATTTTGATGATGGTGATCTACTTCAAAGTGCAAGTCCAAAGGTATTATTATTTGAATATACACGCTTTGGACTATGTGTCATGTATATGGCGCCACTTTTGATGTTGATAGATTCTTTTAAAAAGGAAAAAGAAATGCTGAAAGATAATCTATAAAAAATATATTTGGCAGAAAAGAAAAGATTGGAAATATCCAATTTAGGTATATATATATGATATACATGTTATGGTTGTATTCTTTGCTTGTTAAACAATGTGGTTCTTGGGTATTGGATATCGAATTGGTTGGTATGAAATTTTATACGGAACAACGCAATTCATGAACCACAATGGCCTAAGTAACTAGCAAGAGAATATGTGATGATGTTCATCGAAAACAAACAAACCGTTGTTTGTATTTCTCGTTGACATCAAAGCTTGACTTCAAGATTTGTTTTAATAATTGTTATTTAAATTAGGTATTATGAGAACAAAGGTTGTTCAAATAATTACCGTATTCCATATAAGATGGATGATTTACAAATCTAGTTGGAGAAATCACATCCATAAAACCTAATGCTAAAATGTCGCAAGACAAATGATTGAAAGATTACTTACGAAGTGACATCGCCGTTTAAATTATATTGGAAATAAAACATGAAGAATTTCCATATTCATGGATTTTTGGAGTCTTTTGATTTGATCAAGTGACGCTTGTGAGACTTTTCTCGGGATAATTAAAACTTCGTTCAAAGGCCAAATAAGAACGAACGACTAAATTATTAGAATTTATACATATTGATGTATGTATTCCATTATGTGTAGTCGTAAGCGATGGGTTTCAACTTCATATGCTTTCTCTGGAAATTTGAGTGAATGTTCGCTTAATGAGAAAGAAGTGTGAAATATTTGAAAACGTTCAAAGACTTTCAAGATGAAGTGAAAATCATTGTGACAAGAAAATAAATGGTTTATGATTTTATCATAAGGGATTTATTTGAGTTACAAGTTTAACATGAAAAATAAATGAATTATGATTTTATCATAAAGGGATTTATTTGAGTTGCAAGTTTAGCAAAACACCTAGATTTAGATCTCCCGAAACACCATAGGAGTATGGAGTGTTTGAGATTTGTAATGAAACCTTGTTTAACATGGTTGGATCAAAGGTGTTATTTATAAAACTGCCATTATGTTTTAAAAGATTAAAGCTTTAGAGACTTCCGCTTTTACACTGAAAAGAGCTCCATCTTGATCCGTTGAAATGACATCATGGAAGTTATGGTTTGGGAAAAACCCAAGTTGTCATTTCTTAAATTTTGGTATTGATAAACATAAGTAAGATGTTTACAACCGAAGTCGGATGAGCATGTCTTTGTAGGTTATTTCGAATAACAATTGGTTATTCCTCCATAACACCAAGGACAAAAGGGTTTGTCGCTTGAAACATGAAGTTTCTTGAAGAAGGAATTTTTCATAAATGTTAAGTGGGAGGACAATAGAACTTTGATAAGGTTAACAAACCTTAGCTAAATGTCTTTGAGTTGCTTGTGAAATTATTCCGGAGGCTGCCAAAATGCTCATAGATTATGTGCCTCAAAGGTTGTGGTCACGGAGATCTAAGTTCTTATTGAACCAAGCCGGTCGGATAAACAATCAAATACTTAGATTTGAGAGTAAATCATTATTATTTGACAATGATGAACCGACTACATGCAAAGAAGCGATGATGGGCCCTGACTCCGTCAAATGGCTTGAAGCCATAAAATCCGTGATAGTTCCATACACGAGAAATCAAGTTTTAAACTTGAAAGACCCTCCGGAAAGGTGTAAAAACCTATCGGTCGTATTTGGATCTATAAAGAAACAGACATGGATGTTTCACATCTATGAAATAGTCGAAATGTCGTACAGTATTTTACGACAATGTTCAAGGAGTTGACTATGACAAGATTTGATCTTTCATAACGATATTTAGTCTGGATAGATTAAAGTAGCAACCACTACATATAATTTGGTATATGATAGATGAATAAACAAAACAAAGTTCTTCTAATAGAATGGTTACCTAGGACGTGTACAAGACACGGTCCAAAGGGTTTTGTCAAATTCAAAGGATGCTAAAAGGGCATGCAAACTTCAATGGTTGAAGTAAGCATCGCGGAGTTGGAATCTTCACCGTGATGAAAAAGGAGTTTTCATCTGGAGACGATGAAGATGCTTGCTTTTGCAAGAAATTAAGTGGGAGCGCTAAGACATATTTCTAATACATTATGTGGATGACATCTTGTTGATTAGAAATGATGTATCTTTTATTGACAAAGGTTAAGAATTTCATTTCGATAAAATACTTAGGCAAAACCCGAATATTTAGCGTGAATGTCTATAGTGGATAGACTGTGACACCAATATGGTTGTGCCAAACGTACATATATGAGATATTGAAGGAGTTCAATATAGAAACGACAAGAAACAGTTCTTGTTGCATGGAAAGGAATTGAATCAAGATTCAAGTGTATCGACACTTGATAAGTGAAACAAGATTCAAGTGCTTTGACACTTAATGAGTGAAATCATAAGGATGTTTTGATCAATCATATCATGATATGTACACATCCAGATATATCCTATGCTCTAAGTGTTATGAGCATATACCAGAGTGAATCATAAAATGATGATTGAACAATAGTGAGGATATTCTTATGATCTATTGGAAGAACTAAGAATATATTTGTGTAGAGGTGACAAACAATTACAAATAGTTCATTGTAAAGCGTTACATTGATACTAGTTTTGTCACAAGATACAAATTAAATTTATCTCAATTTAAACTATGGGTGGCACAATGTAATAGAAAGAAGTTTCCATGATGGATTTGGAAGAGTTCCAAAGTTAAGACATTGTGACGAATACTACAACAAAAGGCTAAGTATATGACTGCTATAGTAGCAGCAAAGGAGGGAATTTGTGTCAAGTAGTTAGTTATCAAACTAAGGTGTGGTTCACAACGGGCTAACACTAAAGATATATTGTATGACAATAGTATCGACATGTTTTAACCCTAAGGAACTAAAGGTCTCACCAAAAGACCAAATTTATACAATGCCATCTTATTGGAGAATGAGTGATGCGTGAAGACGCAAAGACATGCAAATACACACGGATCTGAAAGCGTCAGATCCGTAGATTATGTTAACTACTTGCAATTGCGTATATGGAACACCAGAAAGCCATAGGTGTTTAATACGCAAAGTTTTCAAACTAGATTATTGTCTCTAGTGCAAGTGGGAGACTGAAGGGAATATGCCCGAGAGGCAATAATAAAGTGGTTATTATCGTATTCCTTATTTATGATAAATGTTTATTTTGCATGCTATAATTGTATTAATACGGAAACGTTAATACATATGTGTTTAATAAACAAAAAGGAAGTTTCTAGTTATGCCTCTCTTATAAACTAGCTCGTTGATTAACAAGATGATCATAGGTTTCCTGATCATGGACATTGGATGTTGTTAATAACGAGGTCACAACATTAGTGTAATAGTGTGATGAACATTCATCTGAAGTATAGCATTACGATCAAAGTCATTGGGTTTATATTTCTATAACAACTTACGAAGTGATCCTAATCCTTAGACCATGAGATCATGTCAAGGAGGCAAGTCTATGATTTGAATCGTGTGGAGTATATGTGATTTTCGTTCGAATTTCTCATCTGATTGCCCGCTTGATCCAGAGACATGAGATTCACAATAAGTCATGCAGATTTGAATTCTTAGACTATTCAGCTGCAGATCTTTTTTTAACTCGGTGAGTGGATCTCCTGATCTGGATAGCGTGGGATCAATTTGGAGTTCCTTGCTGGCAGTCGCAAGTCTGGCTGTTTGGTTCCTCAATCCAGTACCTCCGGCTAGTCTTAGCGGACAGCTTGGACGGGTGTTTCTGTAGGGCCGACGTATCTTATCCATCCGCTTGCGCCTGATGTCTGGCTTCATTCCACGGCCGGTTCACCAATGCCTTTCATCGTCCTCCGTACATCGCTATGGGAGCAACTCCAAGACGCACCCTGTCTCCTTTCCTCCTTTCTCTCTCGCTACAGTTCCTCCCCAGATCCAATCGGTCGGCCCGATCCCGAGCCCCTCCGGCGGCCATGCCGGCCGGAGGTGGCGGAGGAGAGGTGCCTAGGGTGTTTTGCGGCGTTTCTGCCACGGTTTGGGCGTCTTGCCCGGAGTTTTTCTTCGGACCTTTCGACCTAGGTTCGAAGGTGGCGGCGGTGGCTCCCTCGACCAAGTGTTCCGGTGGTCGGAATCAATGGTGTGTTGCGGATCTACCCTCGGCGACTCCCAATAAAGGTCTAGGACCCGATGTTCCAGCGTCGAAGGCGAAGCCTTGGTCTTTCCTCGGCCGGCCGTGGTGGCGAGGGGGGAAGGGCCGGTGATGGATGGCTCGCGTGCTTCTCCTTTTCCCGGCCGGCCATGGAGGCGAGGGGGTCATGGAGCTGCGCGACCGTCTTCGTTCTTCTCTGCGGGCAGGTACGTGCTGCGATGGGTTCCCTTCCTCGGCTTTCTTTGGTGGCCATGGTGGTTGCCTTGGAAACGGGGTCTCGGTGCCTGTTGTAGCGGCTTCTTTCCGGAGCTTCTCTCCGGTGTTCACTGGCGGCCGTGTGTCCACCACTGTGCCGGACTCCATGGCAGTAGGGCTGCCGCTCCGCTGCTGCTCTCCTCTGTGTGTTTGGAGCTCCCTGCTCTCCGCCCCTAGTGGTGTGTCCCCGGCGGCGCGGTTGCAGGCCGGCGACGGAGGAGGTCGTCGATCTGGAAGATGAAGATTAGGGACCTGATCGCTTTTCTGTATTTTCTTTAGGTTCCTTTGTGCAATTATCTCGGCCCTCTATGTAATTCCTTCATATTTTAGGGCCTTTTTGTAAACTTCCAGAGACTTCTATGCAGCTAATATATCGGGTGTTGCGCCCGTCACTTGTTCAAAAAAAAAAAAACATCGCTATGAACAACCAGCGCACGCATATGGAATCCCCCTAGACAATTCATGATAGTTTAACCTATCTCTTAGCCACATTTAATTAGGTGCATACATTTCACAACTCACTCGGTGTTCCTCAAAATACACAGGTAACGTGAGGGTTTCTACGTGGGTTAGGTTCCCTAGATGCGTCACTATGCAGGTTATATTCATGAGTTGTCTTTGTCTAGGCTATATGTACTTGTCACCGATACATGATTGTGGAACCTTGTACTTAATTTAGTCCATGCAAGCTTATATTTTTAGTCATTTAAGGTTGTGCTGGACATACACTGTGGAGACTGATATGTAAGGACCATGTCTAGGTTCCACCTAGCATGTGCATAGAGATGCTAGACGTTTTTTTATAAACCCCCAAACATGGGGATCGGGATCCATTATTAAAAGATAACAGAACAACAAATCCACGAACCAACTTACAGTTAAACGCGGAAACAACAAGTCTCACGGCTAGCTACGACTAAAAAACCCCATGCCCAACACACAAAGCTAATGTATCATCATGGGAGAAGAACAACCAAGTGATAGACCACGGTCTCTATTACAGCTGCCAAACTATTACAGAAACTAACCAACATCAAAGGGATTCCATCACAATAAAGAACCATTGCAGCACCATCCATTGCAGGTGCATCTTCCAGCACATTTCGTTGCAAAGTTTTAGCCCCTGCCCGCAACTTCTTGTTCACCCGCGCCATGCAAACTTGTCCAATATTTAATAAAGACAGAGGCAAACATGATTAGATCTAGAGGAGAGTTGATCAACTTGTTTTCAAAGAAATCTCGGTTTCTCAGCTTCCAGATAGCCCAATAGATCGAGGCCAAATCAGTAATTTGCGTGTTTCTACTAGCCGTAGATATTGAGTGATCCACCAAAAGTATTGGAAAAGGATCCAGGTCTCATATCAGCACCCACTATTCTGGCAACCACACTCCAAGCATATTTGGCGGCAAAGCACGAGAAGAAGAGGTGCCCTATCATTTGTTCCTCAGCATACAACCTACACAGAGTATTTCCCACATATTTATTTTTCTTTATGGTTATCTTTGGTAGGATTGGCATTGTGTCAGATGAGCCACATACAAATTTTAATTTTCAGCGGAAATATTGGCTTTCCAAAGATGTTTAAAACTTATATCAATTCTAGGACTAGTCAGACGAATGTCCATTGATTTGAGATTAAACATCCCTGACTTTGTCCATATCCATTTCGGTCTGTCAGTTTCAGCAGTTAGGGTCACACCTTGCAAGATCACATGCAACTCTCTGAAATGTTCATGTTGTTCTAGACCAAACCATCTCCTAGAATTGCAATGCCATAATCTAGCAACCATAATGAAAAATGAGGTTTTCCGCCTCGCAGGATTTAAATACCAAATCAAGGAAATTTATAGGAAAGTCATGTAAATGATCTAAAAATGCATAAACAATGGTGAATTATGCAAATAAAATATCCGTTGTGCCCTCTAAATTTGTTCCACCATGCTCCTAGTATCAAAGCGTCAAGTGCCAAGCAACACCTTCAAGAAGGAAAGCAATGTGACTGCTTCTTGGACCAATGATCCTATGGTTTGCACCAGCACATATGGGAAAGCGGACCTTGGGTAGCCACGAAGCCCTCCAAGAAGGAATGGAACCACCCAAAGTCGGCACTGTGCTGGTGTCGGTAGAGCTGACAAGGATTTCTCCCAAAAAAACATCCAAAACCCTCGGACAATCCAATGCATAGGAGCCCCACAAGGTTGAAGCCTCTTCACCAACAAACTCGTCGCCCACCAGCATGCGCCACTACGGTCACAAAATCGCCGTCATTGGCTCCTCGAAGCAACCATCCGGAGGCCTACACGACGAAGGAGAAGGTAATTTGAATCGATGCCAGTAGTACCACGGTCCGGTGGAGGGGAACAACCTCCACCCCCGAGGGATAGCTGACCGGTCACGACAATAGGGTGCACCAGTCCCAAATGGCTCCTGTCGGGCCCAACAGGTCCATAAAGCCTCCGCGAAGGCACACCAATCCTAAGAGGGTCTGACCGGGCCCACATCAGGCCTTAAAGCTTGTCTCCATGCTGTAACAGACTGGCCTCCATCGCCCCCTACCCTCTTCGAGTTCATGGTCGCCGCCATCTCAGGACATACTGCCACCATCACAGGCAGGATGGCCCGCCGCCATAGGGCCCAGATCTCGGGCGCCTCTACATCGTCGGCGCCACTGCTACGTCGCCTTCGGCTGTGACCGACCTTAGCCACCTGAGCCACACCTCCCACCGACGGGGAGCTCCGGACAAGCATCACCACTGGAGACGAGAAGCATGGGCATGCCGCCGTTGGCTCCGTGCAGGCCTAGCCCGGAGGCAACTATCGGTGATGACGGGAAGGAGAGGTGGAGAGGGGTGGTGGGGAGGGAAGGTAAGGGGTGGTGGCTCCGTCATCCGCGTGGGGCGAAGTGAGCCGCGAGAGCGAAATCCTCTATTCTTCGTTGTTATGTTACCCCTCATGTTTAGCGTACCATGTCGATGATCGGTACCTAAAACTTATGTTATGTTGTTTTCACTATCTACCCAAAAGCGCCCCGAAAATATCACACGATATGTTGTAATGAATATAAGAATCTTCAATATAAGGGAAATACGCTAACTAAAGGATGTAAGCAGGTCCCCTTCTATCCCGTTTCTAGTTATTTTTATGATTTCTAGTATTCCCTCCTTCTCTGTTTACTAGGCTTAGTGAAAATGGCGCTGTGATTTAGGTGTGTATTTTGGTTGTATGGCATCTTTAGGATTGGTGGGAGTGTTTTAGGAGATCAACTATTGGTTGCATGTCATAGTGGTTATTAATTGGTGTTAGATATGAGTTCAACTTTTGATGTTTTTCTAATTTTTTAGTAAGCCTAATGAACTGAGAAGGAGGGAGTATATTTCATCGTGCTCCAACTTGAACTACTCCAATAAATCCTCAAATAAGCCATACGTACGTGGGTTATAGGTGGCATCCAGCTTGACGCCCTACATGTGTTGTATTCAATACGGATGGTCATGTTTGACTTACAAATACAGTGCTATATATAGTCCAACATATATAACACTAGTTCTGGGCTGCCCATTGCCTTAGCTATGCTTACATACAATTCCTTCCTCAGCGTTAAGACAGCAACCACACGGTCCCTGTTCGGAAGGCACCGCCGCACGGTCTCGTTCGCCGTGTACTCTTTCGCTCATCGGCAAAGCATCGGGTGCTCCCCCTCGGTGAGTAGCCGTACACCGGCGATCTCTTCAAACACTCCCATCCAGTGTGACATCCCACCAATGTCTATGTGGAGGAACCCGATAGCGTCGCCTCCAAAGAACCTCTTCCCCTTCTGCAACTGCCCCTCCAGCAGCGTCAGGTTCTTCTTGGTCTCCCTCACCGCCCTGGCCTGCACCTCGCCGTCTGTCCAGAGTGCTATCCACATGGAATCCTTGCACTGCGAATATATGGTGGAGATTGGGAGTTGGTTACTGAACTAATGCAATTCCTGCAACAAGATTGGGGGAGTATATGTGTATCGGTTCGCCTCACCTCCTTGTACATGAAGGCGGCCCAGAAGCGAGCCACAGCCCTATCGTGGGGGTCGGAGGGGAGGAGCAGCGGCCCGTTGAATGCCTCGTCGATGTATTCGACGATGACGAGTGATTCACAGATTGCCGGACGGTCGCCGTGGAGGAGAACGGGAACCTTCTGGTGAACGGGGTTGTGCTTCAGCAACAGGTCGCTCTTGTTGTTGACGTCTTCTTCGATGAGCTGGTAGGGGACTCCCTTGAGCTGCAGGGCCACCTCGGCGCGGTGCACGAACGGGCTGCCGAAGCAGCCGATGAGCTTCACCGGCTCAGCCATCAACGCCGGTGTGCTTGCTTCGGTGTCATCCTGGTCTGTCAGAGGTATGTATAGCTCCGGCCAACTTGATCACCACGCCAAAGAGCTAAAACTTACTCCTGCAGTCAAGTGTACATTTGCGACAAAATTCAGGGAAGCTTCGAGTCAAACTTCGGCAGCGTTTTATATACTGTACTAGAGTTATACAATTATATCTATGACATGCTCTTCCATGGCTGAAAGCTACCGGAGGTCTGGGCAGCTATAGAAACAATCGTTACTTCGTTAGCAAGTGATGTGGTGTGATTCGTGTCTCGCAGTCTCGCTCTATAAAATACAACCGTTCGAAGCATTGCTGAGCGTTTCTTTTCTCTCTCTTTCTTTGCTCGGGAACTTAGGGTACACGAATATGTAACTACTTTCTTCATCTTGAATTAGATATCAGAGATTTATATAAATTTACATATATTTATATAGTAAAACACGTCTAGATACATGTGAATCTAAACAAATCTAGAAGATGTAATTCGAGATAGAGAGAGTATTCCCTTTTTGTTTCTTCACACGAAAATGTGGAGGGAGTCCATCATAATTTACTTTTTTTTGGTCTTATGGGTTGTTGGCTCCACTGGCGGATCCGCCCCTCAGCCCGGGAAAGTGTCCGGGCTTCCGGCCGGCCGGCACATCCTATCTTGATATAAATTTGACTAAAAATTATATTTTTGATATTTAAATTTATAGTTTGTCCGGGCTTCAAAATCTTGGTGGCTCCGCTACTGGTTGGCTCTCTTATAGAGACCACCTTGGACGTTGATCTTGCCAACTTGAGGCGTCGTGGGGTCATCCACATTCTTGTGGCTATGTTTGATACTAGACCATTGAGGAAAACAGAGACAATATTGGTCCTTACGGCAGCACTGATGCGGTGGTCAAATGAAGGGTTATGAGCTTCGTTTTAGTAGGGAACCCGAGGGTTATATTCTAGATCTTGACTTTATTCCTTTTATTTGAAAGTTCAATGGAGGTGATCCCGAGGATGACGGAAAGGGAAGAATGTTGAGGATGACATGGATACTTCAGAACATCATAGTGTTCGTCCGCCTCATGGTGATTGTAATAGCGTCATGATAGCAACCTTAAGCACAGAGGAACATGGCATCTTCTTCTCGTTCGGTGGGAAGTTTGCATATCGCTTGTTGAAGTATGATAAAAGCTCATTAATGAGGCTAACTTCTGACGAGCGGAGCGAGTCCTGTCACCGGTAGGCTTGGGTTTGATAAGTATATACATGACCGTGAGTCGAAGACCTAGGTTTTCTTCTCGTCCCGATTTACCTTATGCTATGAGTTTGATAAGTAGATACATGGTTAATCATGGTAAAGAACAGTGAAAGGCTGTTCAATGGGTTTTAAGGTACCTTCATGGCACTTCCAATGCTTGTTTGAAGTTTGGCAATACTGGTGAGGGACTAGTTGGCTATACGGATTTAGATTTTGCTACCGATTTGAATAAGGTCTCTCATAGGTTATGTCTTTAATGTTGGTAGTTGTGTTGTTAGCTGGAAGGCTATGTTCTGGGTTGTTGTTGCCAAATCTACCACTGAAGCTGAATACATGGCTATTGCTGAAGCTTACAAAGAATTTGTTTGGCTGAATGGTTTAATTGATCGGCTTTGTGGAGATGATTCTTGTATTACTTTGTTTTATGACAGTCGGTGTGACATATATCTTACTCCCTCCGATCCATATTACTTGTCACTAAAATGAATGTATCTAGACATGTTCTAGTGTTAGATACATCCATTTCAATGACAAGTAATATGGATCGGAGGGAGTACAAAGGATCAGATGTTTCATGAAAGAACTAAGCACATTGATACAAGGTACCTTTTTCTTAGAGACATTGTTGCTCAAGATAAATTAAAGGTATGCATGATCGTCACTCATGATAATCCTGCTGATATGATGACTAAATCTGTTCATTTTGGTTTAAATGATTATTCCAAGTGTTTGTTGGCATCGAAAGTATTTTTTTATTGTTCACCCGGATGGTTGTTGTTGATGCTATTGGAAGAAATTTGTCTTAAAATAGAGTTTATTGAAGTATGATCCAAATTTATTAAACAGGCTAACTTCTGACGAGCGGAGTGAAGACCATCACCGAGTAGGCTAGGGATGAAGCCGCTCATAGTACATATCATTGAAGATCTAAATTTTCATCGTTATATATATACATCTTGTAAGCCGTCGACTGGGATAAGTTACATATGTGAAATCTCCGGTGTTGTGTAAAAACTCCCTATTATATGTAGTGAAGTTTCACTGGCTAGCATCTGTGGTTTTTTCTCTCTTTGTTGGAGAGGTTTCTCCACATAAAAATCCTACGTCCCTACGTGTTCTTGTTTTTGTTTTTTGTTATTTGCTTGTCATGTTTATAACATCTCTATCACGCCATTCAACGCAAATCCTCAAACTCCGCAGGGAATTGAGTTGGTGGCTTATATGCGCTCTAATTCTCCCTTGTGAGGGTGTCTTCGGCGCCCTCTAGTCTTGTAGTGAAGGGGTTGCTGCTTCAGGAACTTAGTCATCATTGTGTGTCATGCCTGGAGCTACATGTGGCATTGGCAGTGATCTTGCAACAACATAAAGTAGAGGTTTCTCCTTTGTCACTTCAACCTAATGATGCTCAACCAGCGGAGCCCAATTCTCGCCCGTCTGTTGTACGCCCTGGATGCAAGCAGTAGTGTAGAGAGGCGATAAGCTCAACATTCAAGATCACGATGACCCAATGTCATGGGCGGGACTGTGCTGTTTTGGGCCTCCACTTGTGGTCCGCCAACTCCCGGCATCGAGGCCCCGATCGCCCACGCGACGGGCGAGCAATAATAGAGTGGGCATATCTACTACGCCGCTGGCCCTTCTTCGATGGTTTCGCCATCTTGAGAAGCGGAGCTACCTGCTGCCTAGGAGGGAAGAGCGACAGGGGCAAGGGACGGAGGGCTTGGCCACTGGCCCTATCGGGGTGTGTGCTTCAGCAAACTCGGCACGGGACTTCCGTGCCTAGGCTTTCTACATCGACAATAGGGGATGGAGAGGCCAAGGACTCCATCGAGCTAGAGGCTGCTATTGGGGTGTGGGTTTATTTACCGACATGTACTCATCCTCTGCTTGGAACCTCCGATCTAGGCCAATATTTGGTGGCAACTCTGACTATATGGAGCAACCGGCACATAACGGATGATGATGTGGTGTCTGTGATTGACGAGGACTCGATAGTGAAGGCGATGCACCGCAAGGCAGCACAAACCTCGACTCTCCTGGTATTGAAAAAATATTCTAAATCCTTTCTTTATTTTTCTACACCGGTTAATAATTCCAAATTATCCAATGTTGATATTAATATGGGTAGTTCTGACAAGGAAGTTTTAGTTTCGACTAACAGTTTGTGACATATGTAGTATGATTGTTTAACATCTACACCTAAAATCTCTAGCATGTCTGATATCTCAGCGTGATGGAGGAAGAGTAGTTTTATGCCATATTAGATGGTCAACTCCTTTCTCACTTAGTTGGTGAGGTATTGGAGGTGGACTTTGATGAGGCCATACTTAGTTCTATGCACAAACCCAAAAGCATCTGGCCAAAAATCTAAGGTGCCACCTCCAAGAAGAGTCAAAAGTCTCACAAGGGATAGTGTGGGTCAAAATCTCCAACTATTTCTCAAGGAATGGTATGTTTTGAATAACAAAGATCTTGATGACTTGGATACGTACTTATATATCATTGATTCTATAAGAGATCATAAATTGTATTTTTTGAGCAGTTCTGTAGGTAGAAAAGATTTCTTGGTAAGTCTAGTGAACCGTCTCTCCCGTGGAATAGACTTTACTTAGTTTGCTCATTCGCCCCGTGGCAGATCGGGTTGCATCTTATTAGGTGTAAGGATATCGAATATGAATCTCTTGGCAAGTTTGGTTGGTGATTATTATATTAAAATCCACATCGATAATTTCACAATGACTCTTATCGCCGTATATGGTGCAGCCCAAGAAGAGTTTAAATTTGACTTTCTCCGTGAGTTGGTCAATCTAGCAAAATATAATCCATGCCCTACTCTCATAGGAGAAGAGTTCTATTTGCTAACATTCCCTCATGAGAATAGTCAGGGACATTTCGACCATCATTGGCCTTTCTTATTCAATGCTATAATTGATAGTCTTGATTTACGAGAGGTATCCATGAACGAAATATAATTCACTTGGGCGAATAATCTGCATGAGCCTATATAAGAAAAACTAGACCGTATGCTTATGGATACTATCGAGGTATTTTAGGAAGGTAGATTTTTATTCAAAGGGGCCACTCTCAGAGATCGGGATGGTAGAGCATTGAAATAGAGATTTATACAGTTTCAGGCTCTAGACGTATAATGTTTTGTAAAACATGATATGTTACACCTTTTTTGGGGAAACAAAACTATGATCACGACGTGGAAAGGAACTTCATGAAGTTCGAACAACCGTGAATGCTGACATACATAGTTTTCTAAATTAAAACTTATCTTCTCAAGAAAAATATTTTGAAAACTTGGATAAGCCTAGGTCCATGATCCACAACAGTAAATATAGTGCATCAAACACCCACTTAATAGAATTTATTTAGTAAGCTTGTACTCAATCCCCTCAACACACTTGCTTAGGTTATGAATATACAATGACAAGACTTCAAACATGAAATTAGGACATGTAGGAGAACCTCATGCAGCACCCGCCGGGCCAACTAAAATAAAAGTTCATGCCCGAGCAACCAAATACGTCCAAGGTGTTTTGAGTCAACTGATGTTTAGCAATCAAATTGTTTGTGTGAGCGAGACAATTCAATCGGAGTAGAGAAGCAGTACGGAGAGTGTGCTGACAGCTTACACGGGAGAAGATGGATCGATCACTGTGGTGATGGGTGGATTCACAGTAATACTATGGTGTTGGGACTTGGAGAGAGTGTCAGCCTTTCCGTCTCCCGATCATGTCCAATTAATACAAACTTAGTAATGTTCGCGCATGAACGAAGCGTCGCACGCGTGCTCCGTTCTTAAATCTTCCCACCAGGTCCCGAGATGGTAATTGAACCGCGCACCTGCATCCATCCATCCATCCATGTTCTATATGTACGCGTGCAAGAGCCCTCAATCTCCCAGAGTACTAGCTAACTTGCATCCATCTCCAGCTCTCCACGATCTAAAAGTACCCGCGATCCGCCATGGCAGGCTGGTCGTCTCTTCCATCGGATCTCCTCCGTCTTGTCGGCGACTGCCTCATGGCCACCAGCGACATCGACACCTTGGTGGACATGAGGGCCGTCTGTCCCGGCTGGCGTGCTGCCGTCGCCAGGCCTCCTCAACTCGGCGCGGGGCCAGGCGAAATTCCTTTCCGTCCTCGGCAGTGGCTCATGCTCAGCGAGCCTAAGCGCAAAAGCTGTGTTGAAGAGCTGATGCACAAAGTCGACGACGACGACGACGACGACGACGTCTGTCTCTTCGTCAACGTCTCCACGGGCCGCATCCTCCGCCGGCGCCTCCCGTGTCTCCGGCACAACGTCCTCGTCGGCGCATCGGACGGTCTCCTCGTCCTCGCGGACAGGGAGCACCCTCACGCCGCCCGTGTGCTCAACCCCTTCACGGGCTCTGTGCTCACCTTCGCCGCTCCAATACCAATAATAAGCCATCCGATCGTTGCGGTGGCAAGCTCCGAACCGATGGTGCTCGTCCTGTTCGACAGCAAGGATGTCATGTGTGCTCGTCCGGCGAGCGAGGAGTTCGAGGCGAAGCAGTTGACCTACGGCCGTGACCGGTTCTACATCGAGAGCATGGTCGCGCACGCCGGCCGCGTCTACATGGTCGATGACGACGAGACATCGATAATTTGCAGCCGGAGCGAAGGCACCGTGCAGTACACTTACGAGGATCTGGTAATGAAACCTTGCCATTTGGATGGCAACGTTTTCCTTGTGGAGTCCGAAGGAGAGCTGATGCTCGTGGTCCATTGCCCACGTCGAACATCCATGGAGATCTTCAAAGTTGACGTTGAGAGGCGGGCGCTCAAGCCCGTGAGGAGCATCGGGAGCCGGGCCTTCTTCCTCGGGCCCAGGTGCCTCTCCGTCGACGCAGAGAAGCTTTGTTCCGTCGATAGCAACTGCGTATACTACAGCACCGAGGAGATGCATTTCAAGTACGGGGGCTGCATGACGACCGGCGAGACCTGGACCAACTTTAATGTAGCGCCGCCCGGGTTTCCAATCTGGAGGTTCGACCTCGAGGAGGGAAGAGAAGAGAAGGTCTCAGGACTACTGATGCCTGAAGACGTCTGCTATAGTGTTCGTCCTTTTAGCCTTCTTCAGCTTCTCGCCACCTACAGCGAAGTTCTTCCAAATGTATACGATCAGCTGCATCGTATTAGTATGCGTATTGTATGCCGAGATGTAATGCAGTGGTTCAATACTAATTCCATTGCTTGATATTATTAATACTCCCTCCATTTTAAAATATAAGATGTTTTAATTTTGTGAAGCAAATGTATCTAGATTATTTTTAAAATGTAGGTTCACCCAGATTTAAAGTGAATCTACACACTAAAAAGTCTAGATACATTTTTTTTATAAATCTAAAACATCTTATATTTTGAAACGGAGGGAGTACTTTATATGATTTGATTTGATGTTTTTATTTGTCTGCTCCTATATAGTATAAAGTTGATGGTTTGTTAGCGCCATGCATGCATGTGCCGGTGATCAAGTACTTCTCTGCATCAACTGATGCATATAGTTTCTATTACTTTATTAAATTTATTACAAAGGACACTGCTCACAATACTAGAAGATTAGCTTATGGACTAGCACTTTTAAGTTTCAAGTTCTATTGTTTGTTATTTCCAGTCTGAATCTAGCCTGATTTTTAATTATTTATCTAGTTTCTAACTAAGCAACTGTCCAATCTCGGGTAAGGAAGAGATCAATATGGGAAAACAAAATCCCACATTGAAGGGTTCATATTACCGTGCCTAGCTCGTGGGCACATAAAGTTGAGACATTTACCATCCATCTAAAGAAAAAAAAAATCAAAAGTAATCATTACATCAACACATGGCTAAATAAGTCTTGCGCAACCATTTCCAATTGCCTGCGCACAATAGCCATGACCAGCTACACTCCTCCGACTCAAGAAAGGACCACATACAGATTCTCCGTGTGGTTAAGGGAATAACCATTTTGATGCATCGTTAAAATAAGATCATTGCGAATGTGCCATACAAGCCAGAGTAAAGCTTTCTCGTGTACCATGTAGCCAATTCCGAAACAAATTCTTATTATTGTGGTGAGAGCCAGATTATACACCATGTGGACTATGTGCCATACAATTCTCATAAACGGGTAATTGATGAAAATGAATTAGTGTTGTATATTATCACAAAATAACACCTCTGGTTGCCCTGCCAATTTATTTTTGCTAAATTATCTGTTGTTAATAAAACTTTGCTATTTAGGAACCACATAAATCTTCCAATTTTCAATGGGACCTCCATTTTCAAAGATATTTACTAGAAATCTCGTGTTCCCATTAAGTAAGTCTAGGGACATGCATTTGGCAGAGAAAACCTCAGATGAAGTTAGATCCCACCTAAATTGATCATTCCCATGTTCTATATGAATATCCATCAACTGATTAACTAAGTTTGGTCATCTTGTCCATCTAGGTCTGGTTAGTGCTCTATGAAAGACAATATTCATTTTATTGTTATTTGAATTCAATATTATTATTACTTATTTATATTTGTTTACTTAAATAATTGTTTGGAATTCAAAAAATATAAAGGCGTGTGACATCATGGTTCAAGGGTTAATAGGATAGATATGGTAGTGTTATGAACAAAGTTTAATTCCTTTCTGGAAAGCTCATCCGAAAGGAACGAAGAAGTTAAGTGTGCTGGGCTGGAGTAGTGTGAGGATGTATGACCGATCATGAAGTTTGACCACGAGTACACTATAACCGAAGATTAAGCATACTTAGAGTTTAAAATATTCCTTGTGAGATTAGTGAGTCAAACACTTCAATTTTTTTTGAAGAAAACTAGGCCAATGGCTTAGCTGTCGACGTATCCAAATGGCCGTAAGTCTTCTAGGTAGGGCCCATCTAGCCTATGCCAACTGAGAAGTGAACAGGAGAAACCTCTCATGTATGCAGTGTGGATGACCCCTCAACGTCTCAAGTTGACAAAATCAATATCGAAGTTGGTCCCCATAAAAGAGCCAACAACCTAAGCCCAAAAACGTCTTGTATGAGAAAGAAGAAAAGAAGAAACAGAAAGAAACGAAGTAACGCCGAGTAATGCTTCGAACGGTTGTTTTCTATAGAGCGAGACACGAATCACACCACATCACTTGGTAACGAAGTAACGATCCTTTCTATATAGCTGCCAAAACCTCCAGTAGCTTTCAGCCATGGAAGAGCATGTCGTAGATATAAAACGCCGCCGAAGTTTGACTCGAAGTTTCTCTGAATTTCGTCGCAAATGTACACTTGACTGCAGGAGGGAGAGTGACATATATATTAAGTTTGTAGCTCTTTGGCGTGGTGATCAAGTTGGTCGGAGCTATAATATACCTCTGACAGATCAGTATGACATCGAAGCAAGCACACGGGGCGTTGATGGCAGAGCCGGTGAAGCTCATCGGCTGCTTCGGCAGCCCGTTCGTGCACCGCGCCGAGGTGGCCCTGCAGCTCAAGGGAGTCCCCTACGAGCTCATCGAAGAAGACGTCAACAACAAGAGCGACCTGTTGCTGAAGCACAACCCCGTTCACCAGAAGGTTCCCGTTCTCCTCCACGGCGACCGTCTGGCTATCTGCGAGTCGCTCGTCATCGTCGAGTACATCGACGAGGCCTTCGACGGACCGCTGCTCCTCCCCTCCGACCCCCATGATAGGGCCGTGGCTCGCTTCTGGGCCGCCTTCATGTACAAGGAGGTGAGGTGAACCGATACGCATATACTCCCCCAATCTTGCAGGAATTGCATAACCAACTCCTAAAATTAATTGTAGTGCAAGGATTCCATGTGGATAGCACTTTGGACAGACGGCGAGGTGCAGGCCTGGGCGGTGAGGGAGACCAAGAAGAACCTGACGCTGCTGGAGGGGCAGCTGCAGAAGGGGAAGAGGTTCTTTGGAGGCGACGCTATCGGGTTCCTCGACATAGCCGTCGGCGGGATGTCACACTGGATGGGAGTGTTTGAAGAGATCGTCGGGGTACGGCTGCTCATTGAGGAGGAGCACCCGACGCTGTGCCGTTGGGCGAAAGAGTACGCGGCGGACGAGACTGTGCAGCGGTGCCTTCCGGACAGGGACCGTGTAGTTGCTGCCTTAACGCCGAGGAAGGAATTGTATGTAAGCATAGCTAAGGCAATGGCCGCCCAGAAGTAGTGCTATGTATGTTGGACCTATTGCACTGTATTTGTATGTCAAATGTATGTCCGCGTTGAATACCACGCATGTATGGAGTCAGGTAACCCACTTATGGTTTATTTGAGGATTTATAGTTCAAGTGTAGTACAAAGAAGTGTAACTAGAAATCATAAAAAGAACAAGAACGAGATATATATAAGTGCGACCTGCTTACATCGACTGACCATTCTTAATAAGCCGGACCGTTTATTTGAGATGTAAGCGCCCCTAAAATAACATATATCGTGTAATATTTTAGAGGCACTTTTGGGCAGATAGTGAAAAGAACATAAGAGAAGTTGTAGGCGCTGATCATAGACACGGTAGACATGGTTCCGTGCTCGGAGAGTGTGAGGGGAGCAAAACAACAAACTTTTTTTTTTGTTCCAACACACCGGCGAAGCTCCGACCAAGATTCAACTATGGCCACGCTTAATATTACCTGTTTATTTGAGATCATTCTTAATAAGCGGGACCCATTTATTTGAGACGTAAGCGCCCCCAAAATAACATATCGTGTGATATTTTAGCTGCACTTTTGGGTGTACCGATCATCGGCATGGTAGACATGGTTTCGTGCCCAGAAACGAGGGGGGGATGGGGGCAACGAACAGTCCGAGACCAATATCAGACTGTGGCTACATTTAATATTATGCCTAGACGCAAAGGTGCGAAAGCTTGATGAAGCACATCGGGCAATGTCATCCTTGTGTCATTCGTCTCCCATCTCTCTCGGTTGAGAGTGTCATACTCTACCAATATCTGTTGCGGGAGTTGCCAAAATAATGGATGTGAAGATGAACAAAAGGCCTTGGACGAGTAACGGAAGAGACCGAACTTACTTGACTTTTTTCTTGCTTTCTTATTCCCTAGGATTATGATGTTTTTCCTAGGGTTGTCTTTCTTCCTTTCTCTTATGCTGGTCATTCAAGGGCTCTTGGATTTTCTCTTCCCTATTTTGGTAAGACTCCGATGAGGTCCTCTCCATCGTCGGCTTCCCGTTGACAACTCTGGTACTCCTCCTCCTATCACCTCTATGCACCCCCAGACATGGTGCCTCTGCTGGCTCACACACATATACAAGGTGGAACGATGGCAGGGAGGTGCTAGCGTCGGTTTCGTTGCCTTTGTCCCTCGTTGCCCTTGGGACAAAGGGAGGTGGTCGTGCAATCTAACTTGTGGGAAAATGTGCTCACTTGCAGCCGCCACGCCTCCCTCCTTTATAGTGAGGGGACACCAGAGTCACCCTCAGTTCATAACTCTAACCCTAGTCAAACTATGTCCCACTTATTGACACGTAACCCTATCCAGAAGTCTCCACTTGTCTAGCTTGCTCAAGTCGAATGTATATCCACCTTGGTCCACTCCCTCAAATGTGTGACCCTGTAGGCTCATGGTAGAACGGAGAGTTCTGAGTCTCGCTAGTAAAACGTACCACCTCCCGGAAACCAAATAGTATCCTATCAGTGTGACGTTTTGTGAAATTCTCTTTGGCTCATGATATTGGTGATAAGACTCATGAGATAGACTCTCCATGCCAGTTGAAAGGGCATTTTCATTCTAAGTGTATTTTTCTGTTTAATGACAACACTTGGATGTCTTAATTTTTTGCTTGATCTATCTAGATTTTATTATGCAAGCAAATTGGAGAGGTCGTTCACCGGTATTATGAAGAGAAAAGAGGAGGAAGGCGCCTTTTTTGTTTCATTTTGTAGCTAGTTTCCCATACCCTCTTGGCGACCGAGGGGGCCAAACCCTAACCCCGCTGCCACCTCCTCCCCCTGGTGATGGGGGCGGCAGGGATCTGACCTCCTAGCCCCAGCGCGGCGGTAGGGAGGAGTACGCCGGCGCTGGACCGAGCCCCCTCGCCATCGACGTCTACGCGGCTCCGGCCGGCGGTGGCTTCGTGGGAGATCGGATATGTAGGCGGCGGCCTCTATCGGAGTGGGGCGGGTGGCAATCAGGTGGAGGAGGTGCCGGCGATGGGATTCCGTTGGAAGACCTAGAACGGCCCTCTATCCCTAATTTCCTGCTCGATCTGTTCTCTGAAAATTGGCCGGCGGTGTGGGGATCGTCGTGTCGGATCTAATAAAGGAGGTGGTCCTTTGGTTTCTTTCGCACGAAGATGAAGATCTGCTTGATGTCTTCCCTCGTTGATTTGGTATGGAGAGGCGGGTTCCGAAAGGCTTCGCCGGCGAACTCCCATGGGTGTATCATGCCTGGAGATTGCTGGATCAGAAGGTATTCGATCGTGAGCACCTTGTTTTCTTGCCGTTTGGTTTCAGCGGGAGCGTTGCGAAGCTCTGTTGTTTGTTCCCACCAAGTGCCATTCTTAGAGCCATGGTGAAGTCAGATACAGAGAATGTCAGGAAAGCGGAAATAAGAGGGTAGCGATGGTGTTTTTTGTTCTTGTGGCAACGAAGAACTGGCTGTGTGATCTGGGACTCGTTGCAGCGAATGTTGGTGCGGGAAGACAACACAGGGGTAGTTCCCAGTCTTATCTTGCAGGGTGAAAATCCAAGGTCTGGCCTTAACTGATTGTGTCTCGCAATGACCTTGTTGAAGGTATTGTTTTGTGAGCAAGGACTTTCTCCAGGATGAAAACCTATGATCTTTGATCGAGCAATGATGGCGCTTGGGCACTGTTTCCTTCTTGAAGGCGTTGTTATTGGAGTGGAGGACTACTGGTGTTGTTCTGATGGTGTCACTGTCGTTACTTTGAGGATTAATTCTCTGTAGCGAAACTTTTCTTTTTTGTAATTCTTCTATTTTTCTAGGATGTGTGCATCTGTAGGGCCGCTAGGACATGCGTTGTTGCAGTGGCTGGGTGTAATTGGTATCCCTGTGATATTAATATATACTCTTTTCCACAAAAAAAGCTAGTTTCTCATACTATTAAGAGGTGGTACATAGAGGATTTGCATGGTGGAATCTGATCAATTAAATCTTTATAGACAACATACTTTCATGCTTATGCTTGTCCTCTTAAAATATGAATCTATGGAGTGGTTGGTGTTGAATCTATGTGGTCGGAGTGGTCCGGCCAGACCGGCCTGTCTAGGCCAGCCGAAGAGGTCCGGGGCCGGTCCGGGACTGCTGGTCCGACGCTCAGTTGGTGTGCACTACAAGCTCACCCAGACAACCTGGTGGAGTGGTCCGGCCGGGATGGCCAGTCCGCGACCAAAGATTCGGCCCCAATCGTCCCAAACAGTCCTTTCCGCCTCTCCATATAAAAAAAGGCATCTTTCTTTTGCTTGGGAGGTGTTGGTTGGGTTTTTTTTCTTTATCATTATTCCGACACCCAAAATCTTCAACATCTCCCTCTCTAACCCACAAAACTCCTTGATTCTTAGGGAATTTAGGGAGGAGATCTAGATATACATCTCCACCAAACTGATTCGATTTCACCATCCTATTTCTTCATAATCGTGTTACTCTTGAGTTCTTGATACCATAGATGAAAGTTGTGCCCTCGGAGATCAAGCTAGGTGTTGTAAATATACCTGGCCATGCTAGGCGCCTCAAATTGTGTTTTGGAGATAGCCCAAACTTTGTTATAAAGGTTTAGGTCGCCACGTTTAAGGCCATCACTTAGTGGATCCCGTGGTTGCCTTTGTGAAACTACGTACATAGCCTGGTGCACATGCACCAGGGTCGAAAACAAATTCTTAGTAGCGATTAGGCATATGATTTATGGCGATGCACCAGGTTCTAGCGGCAGTTGTGCAACATGTCCAGCAAATTTAATCACTGGCTTCTCCAACGTGAGTGCTACGTGGCCTTTTGGGAAGAGCAAGGTTCGGCCTTTTAGGAATAAGAAGGACCAATAGGCAATATCTAATCTAAGAGCATCTCCACTCGTTGGGCGAACCCATGCCGAAATCCGGGCCTTTTTTTTAGCCGGACGAAACAAGTTTTTGGCCTGGGTACGCCGCGATTTCCACTCGCGTACCAAGGCCGAGATCCCAGGCGAACAGAAAATAGCGACATATTTGAATTTTATCGTTCCCGCCGGCGAGAGCTCGGCCACAAGGTGTTCGACAGAATTAACGCCCATAACTTTGGCGACATATTATTACAAAACAAGGAAAATGACTCGGCCATCTCTTAGTCATCGATGGGGATGGGCTGTTGCGGCGTGGTCGATGCGGCGGGGTTGGCTGTCGCCGGCAGACGCCGACTGGTTGGAGGAGGTGGAAGCAGAGCTCGGTGTAGTGGTGGTGTTGTTCGACGCAGGGGCGTTCGGCGCAGCAGAAGGCGTGATCTCGCCCTGGAGGATGGTCTGGCGCTGCGCCATGTACCAGGCCTTGACTGGCGAGCTCATATTCGACGTGTCCTCGCCGCCCATCAAGAACTTCAGATCCGTGTTCCGCTTCTTGGCGGCGTAGTTGGCCTTCTTTTCAGCGTAGTTGGCCTTGAGGAGGTCCACCTTCTCCCCTTGGGTCTCGATCAGCTACTTCCACCGCTCGTCGGTCTTCTCGGCCCTCTTCTCGGCGTGCGCCCTCGTGTTGGCGATGCATTTCTCGATCGAAGCCTGGAGACGCTCGACGGAAGGGCCGGCGGCTTTGAGCATCCTCGCCTTCTTCTGGCTGATCTCTAGTGTTGGAGATATGCCCAAGAGGCAATAATAAATGTAGTTATTATTATATCTTTGTGTTTATGATAAATGTTTACATTCATGCTATAATAGTATTAACAAGGAAACATTGATACTTGTGTGATTTGTAAACTTAATTTGAAGTCCCTAGTATAGCCTCTATACTTCACTAGCTTGTTGGTTGATTAATGATTGTGGTTTCCCTATCATGAACATTGAGATGTTATCAACAACAAGATCATATCGTTAGGAGAATGATATGGTGGACATACTCCTATAGATAAGCGTAGCATAAAGATCAAGTCATTTCAATAGTTCAATTGCTATATGCTTTACGATACATAGTAACCTAATTCCTTCGACCATGAGATCATGCATATCACCTTTACGGATGGATGCTTTGATGACATCAAACACCACACCGTGGCGGGTGGCTATAAAGGTGGCATTGAGTGTTCGGAAAGTATTGGTTGAAACACATGGATCAAGAGTGGGATTTGTCCATCCATATGATGATAGATATACTCTGGGCCCTCTCGGTGGAATGTCATCCAATTAGCTTGCAAGCATGTGGCTCACAAGGGATCACATATCACGGAACGAGAAAAGAGTACTTATCGGTACGAGGTTGAACTAGGTATGCAGAGATATCGACGATCATAACCTCGGATAAGTAAACTATCGTGAGGCAAAGGGAAATTGGTATCGTATGTAAATGGTTCATTCGATCAAAGTAATCGTAGAAATATGTAGAGCCATATGAATTTCCAGATTCCTCTATTGGTTATTGTTTGGAGAAGTGTCTCGATCATGTCCGCATAATTCACGAACCGTAGGGAGACACATAAGGATTCGACGTTGTTTGAGTAGTTATGGTATTATGAGAAAGAGACCGAATGTTGTTCGAGTCTCGGATGGGATCCGGGATATCACGAGGTGATCCGGAATGGTCGAGAATAAGATTCATATAAGGAAAGTTCCGTTTGAGTTGGAAATGATTAGGTGTTTTCATCGAATGTTCTAGAAGGTTCAAATGTCCGCACTCCGGGGAGGGTACATGAATGTGTCATTACATATTGGAATGATTGCATCATGTACTAAGTGTTCTCATGTTCCAAGTGAAGGATTAAATTGAATCCTAAACTGAAAAGTCAAATAGCAAGTTTGAAAAGTCAAGCGGCTAAAAGCAGAAAGAGAGGAAAGAGGAAAGAGCAACCGAGTTGGGAGGAATCCCTCCTCCAACCGGGCGCCTCCACCAAGCCGAGTTGGGAGGGACTCCCCTCCTCCTGGGCCACTGGCCCCTCCACCTATAAAAGGAGGGGCAGGGCTCCCTCCTCTAGACACACAAGTTCCTATCCTCTAATCTAAACCCTAGCCAAAGCCTCCGGTTTAGAGCCGTTTTGGTTTAGAGCTTCTAATTGCCCTAGCCTTCGGTTTAGAGCCTTCTAATTGGTGTGTATAATCCCTAGACCACCAATAGCTCTCTCATACTCCACCATACTCGCTCCGGCTTAAGGCGAAGCCCTGCGAGATCTCCCCTCTACTTCCGGTACCACGCCGTTGTCTTTGGGAATCACGAGGAGAGTGCTACAACCTCCGCTGCCTGGAACAAGGGAGAGGAAGGTCTTCGTCAGTACCGAGCGTGTGACGGCTGAGCTGCGGAGCATGGCGCGGAAGGATCGCTCTACGCGATCTTGAGATCGGGAAGAATGCGACTACATCACCCACGAGAATCCGCTCTCGTTAAACACTTTGGAATCTTCGAGGTAAGTTATTCCATCGACTCGTTTCTACAATCTAGTATATAGATCTTGGCTTGTTTGTTTGTATGCGATAGAAAATTTTTGTTTTCCATGCTACGAAACCCTACGGTGGTATCGAGCCGTGTCTATATGTAGATCTGTTGCCGAGTAGAACACAATGGTCATTGTGGGCGTTGATGCTTTTATTGTCGATTGCTTCTTGTGTACTTTGCATCTTGCGGTATGTTGGGATGAAGCCGGGCTAACCTTACATGACATCGTTCATGAGACTTGCTCCACGCTTGACATGCAACTTGTATTGCATAAGTGGCTTTTGCGGTGCTGTTTCTCCTAGCATAGTTAAGATCCACTTTACAACGGGTGATCAACAATGCTAGTATCAATGTTGTGGTTCTTGTTCATAAGTTAGAATGACACTTATTGAAAGCCCCAAACCACGTAAAATATGCAAAGAAAGTAGAGGCGTCTAACTTTGTTTTGCGAGGGTGTGCGATGATGTGATATGGCCATGATTGTGATTATATTTGATGTATGCAATGTTCCTTATTGTAAGTTGGCAACCGCGAGCCATATGGTTGTCTTTAATTTATGTTAAGACCAGCGTGTCTATTCAAAGTAGTTGTAATAGTTGAAAACGGTGGGCGACAACCATGGAGAAGCGTCATTGACCTTTATGCAATGCCGGTGATGATGGAGATCATGTCCGTGCTTGAAGATGGAGATCGGAAGCACAAAGAAGAAAGGCCATATCATATCACATATTATTGAATTGCATGTGATGTTAATCCTTTATGCATCTTGTATTGCTTAGTAGACGACGGTAGCATTATAAGATGATCCCTCATGCACATGAATTTCAAGTCATAAAGTGTTCACCCTTAGTTAGCACCGTTGCTAAAGCTTGTTGTTTCGAAGCACCACGTGATGATCGGGTGTGTTAGATTCTGCAAGTGTATACAACGTGAGCAAGCCAGAGTTGCTCATGCAGAAACTAAGGTTTGATCTTGACGAGCCTAGCATGTACAGACATGGTCTCGGAACACGGATCACCGAAAGGTAAAGCATGAATCATATAGTAGATATGATGAACATGACGATTGTTCGCCATTGAAACTATATCAACTCTCGTGATGATCGGTGTTGATGTAGTGGATTTGGTTCGTGTGATCACTAAAACAATGTGAGGGATGTTGTTTTGAGTGCGAGTTCACCTAGTTTAATTTCATCATTAATTTGAACTCAATTTGTCATAAACTTAGTCTAAACTATTGCAAATATGTTGTAGATCAATGGCAGCCCCTACCATCAATTTTAATGTGTTCCTAGAGAAAGAAAAGTTGAAAAACAATGGAAGCAACCGGATTGGTTCGCAATTTGAGGATTGTCCTCACACTGGTAATTTGACCTATGTCTTTGGATGCACCATGGGTGACCACTGCGGTGATGCTCCGATGAAGTAAAGAATGTTTACCTCGCTCGGAAGAATCGGTACTCCATAGTTCAGTGTGCTATCTTGTATGGTTTGGAATCGAGATTGAGAAAAGGTTTGAGAATTCAGACCCATATGATATTGTCGAGGATCTCAAATTGATTTTTGAGACTCATGCAATTGAAAGCTATGAGGCTTCAAAAGTTCTTTAAGCGCAAGATGGAAGAAGGCAGCTCGTCGGTGAGCATGTGCTTAAGATGTCAGGCATAAACAAACTTCAAAGCTTGGGTATAGTGATTCCTAATGCTTTGGGGATTTACCGTGTCCTCCAATCACTACCACCAAGTTACAAGAACTTTGTGATGAACTACAACATGCAGAACATGAACAAAGAGTTGCCAGAACTGTTTGCTATGTTAAAGTCTGCAGAAGTGGAGATCAAGAAAGAGCACCAAGTGTTGTTGGTGAATCTCGATAGTGGAAATACACATATCAACAACATTGAGGCTAAACGTTTGAAATCAAGCGATAATTCGACCTATATGTGGCACTGTCGTCTTGGTCACATTGGAGTGAAGCGTATGAAGAAACTCCATTCCGATGGACTTCTTGAATCACTTGATTTTGAATCACTTGAAAGATGCGAAGCATGTCTGATGGGAAAAATGACTAAGACTCCATTTTCTGGTATGATGGAGCGAGCTACGGACTTATTGGAAATCATACATACCGATGTGTGTGGTCCAATGAGTGTAGCATCGCGCAGTGGTTATCGTTATGTTCTTACCTTCACGGATGACTTGAGTAGATATGGGTATATCTATTTCATGAAACATAAATCCGAAACTTTCGAGAAGTTTAAGGAGTTTCAAAGTGAGGTAGAGAATCAACGTAACAAGAAGATTAAATTTCTACGTTCTGATCGTGGAGGTGAATATCTAAGTTACGAGTTTGGCGAGCATTTGAAGAAATGCGGAATACTTTCTCAGTTGACACCGTCGGGAACACCACACGTAATGGTGTGTCCGACGTCGTAATCGAACTCTCTTAGATATGGTTCGTTCTATGATGTCACTTATAGATTTACCGCTATCATTTTGGGGTTATGCATTAGAAACAGCGCATTCACTTTAAATAGGGCACCGTCTAAATCCGTTACGACAAGTATGAATTATGGTTTGGGAAGAAACCTAGATTGTCGTTCCTTAAAGTTTGGGGATCGAAGCCTATGTAAAGAAGTTACAGCGGACAAGCTTGAACCCAAAGCGGAAAAATGCGTCTTCATAGGATACCCAAAGGAAACTATTGGGTATACCTTCTATCATAGATCCAAGGCAAAATCTCCGTTGCCAGAATGGATCCTTTCTAGAGAAGTAATTTCTCGAAAGAAGTGACTGGAAGGAAAGTAGAACTCGGCGAGGTTGTGAACCTTCTCTCGAACTTGCGAGTAGCGCAGCACCGGAAGAAGTTCCCGTGGTGCCTGCACCAATAAGAGAGGAAGCTAATGATGATGATCATGAAACATTGGTTGACGTTGCTCTAGCCTCGGAGGTCAACGATAACTCGTACCACTCTAGATTGGTATGATCCCGTTATGAGTGTCATGTTGGTAGACAACACCGATGACCCCGAGACATATGAGGAAGCGATGATGAGCCCAGATTCCAATAAATGGCAAGAAGCCATGAAATCCGAGATTGGATCCATGTACGAAAACCAAGTATGGACTTTGGTGGACTTACCGGATGGCCGAAAGGCTGTCGAGAACAAATGGATTTTCAAGAAGAAAACAGATGTTGATGGTAATGTTCCGTCTATAAAGCTCGACTTCGCAAAAGGGTTTCAAAATTCAAGGAGTTGACTACGATGAGACTTTCTAACCGGTAGCGAAGCTAAAGTCTGTGAGGATTATGTTAGCAATCGCTGCATATTATGATTATGAGATATGGCGGATGGATGTCAAACAGCATTCCTCAATGGAGACATTGATGAAGAGTTGTATATGATGCAACCCAAAGGTTTTGTCGATCCTAAAGATGCTAACAAGGTATGCAAACTTCAACGGTCCATCTATGGATTGAAGCAAGCATCCAAGTTGGAATCAACGTTTGATAAGGTGATCAAAAGTTTTGGTTTTATACAAACTTATGGAGAAGCTTGATTTACAAGAAAGTGAGTGGGAGCTCTGTAGAATTCTTAATACTATATGTGGATGACATATTGTTGATTGGGAATGATGTAGACCTTCTTAATAGTGTCAAGGAATATTTGAATAATAGTTTTTCAATGAAGGATCTTGGCGAAGCAGCTTACATATTAGGCATAAAGATTTATAGAGATAGATCGAAACGCCAAATATCATTGTCACAGAGTACATATTTGGACAAAGTTCTAAAGAGGTTTGGAATGGAAGAAAGCAAGAAAGGGTTCTTGCCCATGTTTCCCAATACGACCTTGAGTAAAACTCAAAGTCCGACATCGGCAGAAGATAGAGAAAGGATGAGTAAGACTCCCTATGCCTCAGCCATAGGATCTCTAATGTATGCCATGCTATGTACTAGACCCGACATTGCATATCTTTAGTTTAACTAGCGAGATATCAAAGTGATCCAGAGTTGATCATTGGACATGATCAAAACATCCTTAAGTACTTGAGAAGAACTAAGGATATGGTTCTTTCTTATGGAGGTGATGAACATTTCGTTGTTAACGGTTACACCGATGCTAGTTGGAACACCGATCCGGATGATTCTAAACCATAATCTGGATACGTATTTATTTTGAATGGTGCAGCGATTAATGGAGGTGCAAAGCAAAGCGTTGTGGCGAGATCTTCAACTGAATCGGAATACATGGGCTGCCGGAGGCTTCACAAGAAGCGATATGGATGAAAGAGTTCATTACTGAGTGGGTGTGGTTCCTAGTCTGCTGGACCCAATGTCTATCTCTTTGTGATAACATGGGCCATAGCCAATGCGCAAGAACCAAGGTCACACAAGAAGATGAAGCACATCAAGCTGCGTTTTCACTTATTCGAGAACATATCCGGGATGGGGATATAAAGATTTGCAAAGTACACAGATCTGAATGTGGCGGATCCGTTGACTAAACCTCTCCAGGGCAAAACATGACCAACACCAAACTGCCATGGGTGTTCGGTATATTACCATGTAATCTAGATTAGATGACTCTAGTGCAAGTGGGAGGCGATGGAGATATGCCCTAGAGGCAATAATAAATGTAGTTATTATTATATCTTTGTGTTTATGATAAATGTTTATATTCATGCTATAATAGTATTAACAAGGAAACATTGATACTTGTGTGATTTGTAAACTTAATTTGAAGTCCCTAGTATAGCCTCTATACATCACTAGCTTGTTGGTTGATAAATGATTGTGGTTTCCCTATCATGAACATTGAGATGTTATCAACAACAAGATCATATCGTTAGGAGAATGATATGATGGACATACTCCTATAAGATAAGCGTAGCATAAAGATCAAGTCATTTCAATAGATTAATTGCTATATGCTTTGTGATACATAGTAACCTAATTCCTTCGACCATGAGATCATGCATATCACCTTTACCGTATGGATGCTTTGATGACATCAAACACCACACCGTAACTGGGTGGCTATAAAGGTGGCATTGAGTGTTCGGAAAGTACTGGTTGAAACACATGGATCAAGAGTGGGATTTGTCCATCCATATGACGGATAGATATACTCTGGGCCCTCTCGATGGAATGTCATCCAATTAGCTTGCAAGCATGTGACTGGCTCACAAGGGATCACATATCACGGGAACGAGAAAAGAGTACTTATCGGTAACAAGGTTGAACTAGGTATGCAGAGATACCGACGATCATAACCTCGGATAAGTAAACTATCGTGAGACAAATGGAAATTGGTATCGTATGTAAGTGGTTCATTCGATCGCAAAGTAATCGTTGAAATATGTGGGAGCCATATGAATTTCCAGATTCCTCTATTGGTTATTGTTCGGAGAAGTGTCTCGATCATGTCCGCATAATTCACGAACCGTAGGGAGACACACTTAAGGATTCTACGTTGTTTGAGTAATTATGGTATTATGAGAAAGAGACCGAATGTTGTTCGGAGTCTCGGATGGGATCCGGGATATCACGAGGTGATCCGGAATGGTCCGGAGAATAAGATTCATATAAGGAAAGTCCCGTTTCGGAGTTGGGATATGTTTCTGGTGTTTTCATCAGGAATGTTCTAGAAGGTTCCGGAATGTCCGGCACTCCGGAGGGGAAGGGGTACATGAATGTGTCATTGCAAGTTGGAATGATTGCATCATGTACTAAGTGTCATCGCTGTTCCAAATAAAGGATTAATTCAAATCCTAGTTTGAAAAGTCAAATAGCAAGTTCAAACGACTAAAATTGGAAAGAGGAAAAGAGGAGGAAGTGGGAAACCAGTTGGGAGGAATCCTCCTCCAAGCGGCGCCTCCAAGTTGGGAGGGACTCCTCCCTCCCTTGGCCGGCCGGCCCTCCACCTATATAAGGGCGGGGCTCCTCCTAGAGCACACAATCCTCACTCAAACCCTAGAAGCCGCAGCCCACCATAGCCGCCCCTTAGGGTTTTGCCCTAGACGCCGACTTGGGGTCTCCGGAACCCCTAGCCGGCTCTAGCATCCCTCCTTGGTGTCTAAACCCTAGATCGAGGAGCTCTCTCATACTCCACCATACTCGCTCGGATTAAGGCGAAGCCTGAGATCTCCCTCTACTTGGTACCACGCCGTTGTGCTACCGGAATCGCGAGGAGAGTGCTACAACCTCCATTTTCTTTGGAACAAGGAGAGGAAGGTCTTCGAAAATCAGAACGTGTGACCGATCGGCTGAGCGCTGCCGAACGCATACGGAAGGATCGTCTACGCGATCTTGAGATCGGGAAGAGTACGACTACATCACCCACGAGAATCCGCTCTCGTTAAACACTTTGGAATCTTCTAGGGTATGTTATTCCATCGACTCGTTGCTACAATCTAGTAGATAGATCTTGGCTTGTTTTTTTGTATGCGATAGAAATTTTTTGTTTTCCATGCTACGAAACCCTACATCTAGCCTTCCTTCGCCGGCAGCAGCAGGAGGGGCCTCCGGGTTGTAGACGTCGTCTTTGGTCTTGGAGAGTCTCAGGCAAGTGTCCCGTCATTTTTCGCAGCTCTCGATCTCCTGGAACACATGATGGAACTTGAACTCCGTCTTCATGTCCTCTCGAAACAAAGCAAGTGCACGACGAAGCTGCAAAATGGAAGTGTGTCAAGTGTGTCAAAATGGAAGCGAGTGCACGACAAAGCTAGTGTTCGTGAATACCTTGTTGTCCATGTTTTCTCCGCTGGCTTGTGTGCGTTCCACCTCTTCCACGCAGCTGTGCCACTTGCTCCATGCAGTCTGGATGATCGCCCAATGGTTGCTAATAGCCTTCTCTCCTTGCTCCATGTGAATTTTGCGATACTTCGGGTCACAAATGCTACGCTCGTCGAACGCTAGCTTCACGCGTCTCCAATCACTACTAGGAAAAGGCCTATCAGTGGCGCACCATTTTGGGACTTCTGTGGCGCATATGGGATACGCCACTGTTATCTCGCCACTAAAGTCAAGTTCTGTGGCGCATATTGAAATGCGCCACAGAAGTCTGAAAAACTTCTGTGGCGCATATTGCCAAAATGCACCACAGAAGTCCCGAACCAGATCTCAAACTTCTGTGGCGCATTTGGCCAATATGCGCCACTGAAGTTTTTTCCAAATTTCAAAAAAAAATACCCGGCCAGATCTGGCCGGAGGTGGTGCTCGCCGGAGGTGGGGGTCGCTGATGGAGGAGAGAAGGCCGTTGGTGGAGGAGGTGGAGGTCGCCGGTGGAGGAGAGGAGGAGGCCACCAAAGGAGGAGGAGGAGGAGAAGATCGCCGGAGGAGGAGCTCGCCGGGGTGGAGGAGGGAGGTGGGAGGAGGAGCTCGCCGGGGTGGAGGAGGAGGGAGGTGGGAGGAGGAGCTCGCCGGGGTGGAGGAGGAGGGAGGTAGGAGGAGGAAGCTCGCCGGGGTGGAGAAGGTGGGAGGAGGAGGAGCTCACCGGGGTGGAGGAGGGAAGAGCTCACCGGAGTGGAGGAGGAAGGAGCTCACCGGGGTGGTGGTGGAGGAGGAGGAGGAGGAGGAGGAGGAGAAGGAGGAGGAGGATCTCACCGGGGTGGAGGAGGAGGAGGAGAAGGTGAGGAGAATGAGAGAAGAAGGTGAGGAGGGGAAGGGTGGAGGAGTGGAAGAGTATAAGAGAGGGAGAATGGCGGGATTCAAATTTCGAAATTTGGCCAAGACTTCTGTGGCGCATATGGAAGAAATGCGCCACAGAAGTTTGTCCTTCTTTTTTATTTTTTTGCAGGAAAAAACGATCTTTTGGCCATAACTTTTCTCTCTTTTCGAATTTTGAAAATCTAAATGATCGCTAAACGACCATATGTTGTTTCGAGCGGATGCGAAATCTCGTTCTCGTTATTTTGGTATATTATACGTATTTTTCTGACATCGTATGCAAAAGTTACGACCGTTTTACCGTGGCATAAACTTTTTTTGCATAAAAAGTCGAAATGCATGTTTGTTAATTTTCCTACAAACTAGACCATATTACCTATCACTATGTGAAAGAATTTTATTTTTTTGAAGTGTTTTTCATTTTCTATTATTTTTTGCAAGGCCAAAAAGGCGATCCACGGAGGGGGGGCTAGAATCTATTTTTCCTACTCGACCTTCTGTGGCGCATGTCTACATATGCGCCACAGAAGTCATATGCGTCACAGAATGTTGGTTAGAGTACATACAATGAGATTCCGTGTAGGGTCCACCCGAGCTTTCTGTGGAGTTCCAACTTCTATGGCGCATTTTTCCTATATGCGCCACAGAAGTGTGAAGACTTCTGTGGCGCATTTGATGAAATGCGTCACTGGACAACTTTTGTGGCGTATGGTCAGAACCATGCGCCACAGAAGGTCTGTCTATCTATAGCTAGTTTTTAGTAGTGAATAGTTGTCGTAATTCTGGTTGGCACCGGTGATCGGATCCATGCTCACCGTTTTCCACGCTTCGGCGAGACATGTGTCCTCGGCCACGGTCCACTTGATCCGCGCGCCCGCCGCCGAAGTGCCCGGCTTCTTCTTCCCCTTCTTGCCTTTCGCCAGCGGCACGGCTTCACCCTCGACGTCCTCTGCCTATGTCGGATTGGCCTGTGTCTCCTCGGCGTCGAGGTCGGCGAAGTCCTGAGACTCGATGTCATGCTCGGCGTCGGACAGGACTGTTCTTCGGTGAAGAAGGAGAGGCGGTTGGAGGCCGAGCCTTGGACGATCATGTCCTCCATGTATGTCTTGGCCGACATTCCGCCGAACATGTTACGCGCGTCGGCCTCGCTGTAGGTTGCTTGCGCCGAGCTCGCGCCGAAAGGCAGTGGGCCGCGGCACAGTGCGGGGCCTGCGTACGCCGGAGAGGCGGAGTAGGGGACGTTGATGCCCATGTTGAAGGCCCAAGGAGGGCACGGCGCCGGGCAGCGGAAGACCACGTTGGGGTTGAACCTGCCGTCGAACTCGGGAGACGAGGAGTATCTCTGTCGAGCAACCTCCTGGCTCTCCTGGAAGCCGGTCGGAGAGATCGGAGAGAATCCGGCGGGAGAGCCGACGCTTGCCTAGCTTCCCCAGTGGGGTGGGTACGGCGCCACCATCAACCCCGACCTCGCCGCCGCCGCCTGTTTCGCCCTCACGATCGCCTGCTCTTTCGCCGCCGCCTGCTCTTGTTCTTACCGGAGCTTCGCCCTCTCCTTTATGCCCTTCCGGTCGTCCGACGCGATCTTCATGGTCTGCTCCTTCTTCACCTACTCGGCGGAGGACATGCCCTCCGGCTTCTTCGGAGGCGCTCTCGGCTTCCTCGCCTTCTTCTCCGCCGGATCCTCGCCGAGGATCGATCTGGGTTGGACGAAGCTCTTGGGCGGCATGGTGGGCGGGAGCTCGGCGGAGTGGCGGTAGTGGGAGGAATAGGGAAGAAAGGCGGGAGAGGAGAAAGAAAATGGCGGGAGCTCGGCGAAGTGGCGGGAGTTCAGCCTTCTCTCGCCGACAGAGCTGGCCCATGCCTATTTTCGCTGCGTTCGGCGTTCCCGGGATCCTGGGTACGGCTTGGGTAGTCCGGACCAAAGTTCGCCCAAATCCGGACGAAAACAGATTCCTGGGTACGCGACTGGGACGTTTTCGGCGTCGGGACCTAAATTCGGCGTCCGGATCGACGTCCTAGGTAGGTGAGTGAAGATGCTCTAACTATGGGAGACATATGAGAGGCCTAAGCCAACGGGCCAGGAACAAATCAATTAACCGATTGATTAGATAAGATAATCAATTAACTGATCGATTAGATGAGATAATCACGCACACCTTAGTTCGGCTTCATGGTGACGCCGACAAATCATCTAATCCTCTCCCCATGATGTGACTCGCTAGGCTGCTTCAGACTCACCAAGCAATGGCCGATGCAGGTCCCTACTCACTACCGAGTATCGGACATTCGTCGACCGTCCAGCAGCCGACCCGATCAACAACCACCCTCTGGCCCTTCACTTTCAATAATTTAATCACAGCCCAAAGATAAGGTACCAAGAGTACAACACCCTAATTTTGTCATCTAGTTTACAATTTTCTTGTACAAGATTGTTACAAAGTGGGCAAATCATCTTATTTAATCGGTCTTTATCAAATATCATTTGTGCTTGGGTATCCCCCGAGGGCAATCGAAGAGAAAAACCGGGTCTGGGTGGGGTTCAGGGTGATTGCTGGTTCGTCACGGACCGGTGGAAGTCGTATTAGCCGGTCCGTATACGTGACCGTATACCCACTTGACGTATACGCACGAGTATATCGATGTACGCACGAGTGTATCCATGTGCGGTCGTCATCCTCCCCCTTCGTATATAAGAAACAGCCGAACCGTCCGCCCCCCTTCGACGTTTCATTTCCCATCTGAATTTGGCAAAAGATCTCACCTACCCACTCCCACCGCCCACACCCAGCACTAGCCACCGGGGTCGCCTCGCCGCATCGGCTTCTCTCCAACTACGACGATGGAAGGCCGCGGCCGTGCCGTGTCCGCCGCGGATCTGCAGAAGAGGGAGGAGAAGGGCGAGGCCGTGGTGCACGAGGTGGAGGTGGTCGTGGCGGTTGCGGAGGAGAAGGAGGCGGGGGTGGAGATGATGGCGCCCGCTGCTGATCTGGAGCGGAAGCGGGCGAGGGAGGAGGATGTGGGGGGCTCTTCTTCTTGCAAGAGGAAGAAGGAGGCGGGAGACGAGCTGGAGGTGGTGCCGGAGGAGGGCGGTGCCGAGTCCGCTCTCGGTGCTGATCTGGATCAGGTGGTGTCGGAGGAGGCCCGGGCGGTCGTGGATCTGGTGGTGGGCGACGATATCCTGGCGGGCGTCGATCTCGTTGTGGCGGATGTGGGGGCGCAGGTGGCGGTGCAGGACGTGGAGGTCACTTCCATGGTGGTGGCTGCCGTGGCAGCGCCTGCCGTGGCGGTGCCTGGCGTCGTGGATCCTGCCATCATGGAGCCTGGCATCGCGGAGCCTGCAGTGCATGTTGGCGAGCCTCGGGTGAGTTAAATTTGACGTTCTCTTTTAGATTGTAGGGTTCGTATTTATGGTTTTGATTTGTACTTTGGGTTTGTGGTTAGGGTTTTGATATGTAGTTAGGGTTTGTACTTAGGAAGGGGTGAATCTATCGGCTATGTATCATTTTTCTAGATTGATTGAAACCATAGTTTTTTCCCTTCATGTTGTATTTATCTATTAGCCGCGTGATCCGGAATCGGTGATATGTTAGATGATGGAATTTCTTATTGTAAGGAAAATGGTTGGATTGGATCAAAGCCAGATATTGTTAAATGATGTAATGTGATCTATTTATTATTTAGGAGTTCACAATAATTCTTAAAAATAGCGTTTGAAGGCCATTTTCGGCTATCTATGCATTCACAGAGGAGCAAATCCCACTATTGAACCCTCAGTAATCATAATTTTCCAATTTACCGATAAACAAAAACTTTTTGATTATCCTATTTCCATATGTTGCTAGCTATCTACAGAAGTTATAGCATAGAGATATAAGCATTAATAATGAAGATGGAAATACATAATAACATTCATTATTGTCCCTAGGATATTGATGGTGCATAAGTGTTATGACATGATCTTCTATATTTATTCCATCCTATTTCCATATGTTGCTAGCTATCTAGTGTAGATACTTGTGATCTGTCTATGTAAACTTAGATGAACTGCTGCTACAAACTTGATATAGCTAATCAACCATGTTGTTGAATTGTAGCTTGTATTTTTGGATGTTGAATAGCCTACTTTTTAAGGTTATTATACATCCCCTAGATGTTTGGCATGTTTCCAAGTTTCTCTAGCTCACCATCTTGCTCTAAATCAATTCTTGGGTGTTTCTAGTTTCCTTGTTGGTGTGTAGATGGAAAACCTTGCTTTCAAAGTCTCCTGTATGATGGCCAGTGTTGCTTATATGTTGTTCATGATGTTTTCTCTAGGTTGATGCCTAGATAAGTTGCATGGTGCTTGTGTGTTTCTACCACGTGGTCTCATGTGATGCAAGTTACCACATGTCCTAGTTTACTCTTTCCTAGTGGTTTGTTTCATATGATGCATGTTCACTACTGGAAAAACCATCTTCGTTTCGATCACTGGAAGCCCAGCAGTCCCGGCCCGTCACGAACCGCGACTAGTGCTATCACTAGTCCCAGTCCGTGAGGCCTCCAACGGCTAAAAATGGCCATAAGCATTAGTCCCGGGCCGGACCAGAGCATTAGTCCCGGGCCGTAATACGGCCCGGGACTAATAAGCTGGAGCGGGGCAACAGCTCTTTTCAGGGACTATTAGTCCCGGGTCGTATCACGGCCCGAGACTAATTGTCCATCACTATATATACAGCTCCCTGGCCAGCTTCCCTAAAGCATATGGTGGCCATTTTTCTCAAAGAAAGCAAGAGAGTTCATGCCATTTTTTCTCAAGAGTTGTCAAGATTTAGTTTGCAACACCTAAATCCAAAGCTTTAAAAGGTTAGAACTTCATTCTTTCATCTCTTATTGATACTTTAGCTCTATATAATGCTCTAGAAGTATAGAGATATGGATCAAATGCATGCATGCTCTAGAAGTAGCTAGAAGGATTTTGATATATATGTGTAACAAATTTTGATTAGGCACATAGTTACTGAAAATTGAAATGTGTAATTTTAGAGTTTCAGAGCTTAGAATGGAATGAGGTTTTCACTGATGGAACAATAATAAAAAACTCCACATTTATCATGTTGATTGTTTTCTCGAATTCACAAATTGGTGCATGTAAATTTTTCAAAATTCAAAATTAATGCTCTAGACGCTCTCAATATAACTTGTAATAATTTTATCATGTTGTGTAATGGTTTTTGATATACTTTTACTATAATGCAGATGGTCCGGGAATGGATGTATGGTACTGACCGACGCTCTAGCGAGTTCATTAATGGCGTGCATGAATTCATCCGTGTTGCTGATGCAAACAAGCACAATGGTTTTGTATTCTGTCCATGTAATGGATGTAGGAATCAGAAGGATTACTCTGACTAAAAAACCCTTCACAACCACCTGTTGAAGTCCGGCTTCATGCCCAGTTATAATTGTTGGTCCAAGCACGGATAGAGAGGGGTTATAATGGAAGACAATGAAGAAGAGGAGGAGGATGACAACTATCATGGTTTCCCTGAGTACGGAGATACTTCCATGGGGGATGCTGAAGGGGAGGATGAAGAAGAGACACATGATGAACCCGCTGATGATCTTGGTCGGACCATTGCCGATGCACGAAGAGATTGTGAAACTGAAAAGGATAGGGAGAAGTTCAATCACATGCTAGAGGATCACAAAAAGTTGTTGTACCCAAATTGCGAAAATGGTCTGAAAAAGTTGGTGACTGCTGGAACTAACTGCGATGGAAGGTTGAGTGTTCTTTACCTGACTCCTCATTTGAAAAGTTGCTGAAAATGATGAAGAATATGCTTCCAAAAGATAATGTATTGCCCGCCAGTACATACGAAGCAAATAAGGTTGTCTGCCATCTAGGTTTAGAGGTTCAGAAGATACATGCATGCCCAAATGACTGCAGCCTCTACCACGGTGAGGAGTATGAGAATTTAGATGCATGCCCGGTATGCACTTCACTTAGGTATAAGATTAGACGAGATGACCCTGGTGACGTTGATGGCGATCCCCCCCCCCCCGGAAGAGGGTTCCTGCGAAGGTGATGTGGTATGCTCCTATAATACCACGGTTGAAACGCTTATTCAGAAATAAAGAGCACGCCAAGTTGTTGCGATGGCATAAAGAGGAACGTAAGTCAGACGGGATGTTGAGACACCCCGCTGATGGGTTGCAATGGAGAAAAATCGATAGAAAGTACCCGGACTTTGAAGATGACGCAAGGAGTTTAAGGTTTGGTCTAAGTACAGATGGCATGAATCCCTTTGGGGAGCAGAGCTCTAGTCACAACACCTGGCCCGTGACTCTATGCATCTATAACCTTCCTCCTTGGTTGTGCATGAAGCGAAAGTTCATTATGATGCCAGTGTTGATCCAAGGTCTGAAGCAACCCGGCAACGACATTGATGTGTACCTAAGGCCATTAGTGGAAGAACTTTTACAGTTGTGGCATGAACCCGGGATACGCGTGTGGGATGAGCACAAGCAGGAAGAATTTAACCTCCGATCATTGCTTTTCGTAACAATCAATGATTGGCCTGCTCTTAGTAACCTTTCAGGACAGTCAAACAAGGGATACAATGCATGCACACACTGTTTAGATGAGGCTGCAAGTATATATTTGGAACATTGTAAGAAGAATGTATACAATGAGCATCGTCGATTTCTTTTGGCCAAGCATCCCTTAAGAAAGAAAGGCAAGCATTTCAACGGTCTGGCATGTCACCAGACGAAGCCTAAGGAGCGTACTGGTGCTGATATATTTGATATGGTCAAAGATTTGGATCAACTGGTAACCTTTGGAAAGGGTCCTGGAGGAAAATCTGTTCCAAAAGACGCTGAAGGACACGCACCCATGTGGAAGAAGAAATCTATATTTTGGGAGCTACCATATTGGAAATTCTTAGAGGTCCGCTCTGCAATCGATGTGATGCATGTGACGAAGAATCTTTGCGTGAACGTGCTAGGCTTCTTGGGCGTGTATGGGCAGACAAAAGATACACCGGAAGCACGAAAGGACCATCAACGTATGAAAGACCCAGATGGCCTGCATCCAGAATGGTTTCAAGGTCATGCTAGCTACGCTCTTACGAAACAAGAGAAGGAAATATTTTTTGAATGCCTAAGCATTATTAAGGTCCCGTCTAGCTTCTCGTCGAATATAAAGGGGATAATAAATATGGCAGAAAAAAAGTTCCAAAACCTAAAGTCTCATGACTGCCACGTGATTATGACGCAAATGCTTCCGATTGCATTGAGGGGGCTTCTACCAGATAATGTTCGAGTACCCATTGTGAAGCTATGTGCATTTCTCAATGCAATCTCTCAGAAGATAATCAATCCTGAAGATATACCACTTACGTAATGATGTGGTCCAATGTCTTGTCAGTTTTGAGTTGGTGTTCCCACCATCCTTCTTCAATATTATGACGCACCTGCTGGTTCACCTAGTCGAAGAGATTTCCATTCTCGTTCCTGTATTTCTACACAATATGTTTCCCTTTGAGAGGTTCATGGGAATCTTAAAGAAATATGTTCGTAACCGTGCTAGGCCAGAAGGAAGCATCTCCAAGGGCTATGGAACAGAGGTGGTCATTGAATTTTGTGTTGACTTCGTTCCTGACAATAATCCGATTGGTCTTCCTCAATCGCGGTATGAGGGGATACTGAGTGGAAAGGGTACTCTAGGAAGGAAATCAATAATATGTAGAGACAGACATTCTTACACCGAAGCACATTACAACGTTCTACAGAATTCTATCTTGGCAGCCCCATATATCGAGGAACACAAGAAAATCTTACGCTCCAACAACCCTGGAAAGCATGACTCTTGGATTAGAGATGAACACATGAAGAGTTTCGGCGGTTTGTTGCAACATCTCATCAAAAACAACACTCTTGGAGATCAACTATACTTGTTGTCTAGGTCACCATCTTCGACTATATCGACTTTCCAAGGGCACGAGATAAATGGGTATACATTTTACACGATAGCCCAGGATAAAAAGAGCACCAACCAAAACCGTGGTGTCCGCTTTGATGCAACAGACAACAATGGGTCAAAGACCACATATTATGGTTACATGGAGGAGATATGGGAACTTGACTATGGACCTACTTTTAAGGTCCCCTTGTTTCGGTGCAAATGGGTCAAGCTGACGGGAGGAGGGGTTGAGGTAGACAAGAAATACAGAATGACATCGTTGGATCTCAACAATCTTGGGTACTTAGACGAACCATTCGTCCTAGACAATGATGTGGCCTAGGTTTTCTATATGAAGGACATGTCTACCAAACCTAGAAAACGAAAAAATAAGAAAAATAATATATCAGACGATGAGCCAAAGCGCCACATAGTTCTTTCAGGAAAAAGAAACATCGTGGGAGTGGAGGACAAGACAGACATGTCAGAAGATTGTGATAAGTTCCATGAAATTCCGCTCTTCGCGGTGAAGGATGACCCAACCATCATGTTAATGAATGAAGATGCTACATGGATACGACGGGATCAGAAAGGAACACAAGCGAAAAAATGATATGTAATAATTGTAACATTTTATGAGTTAAGATGTTCCATGCATGTGTCCATTTTTATAGTGTTGTCTGCAAACAATCTTGAGTGTGTTAGTCCTGTTTTAGGTTGGACCGGACTAAAGGAGGGCCTTTAGTACCGATTCATACTTACCATTAAGATCTGATCTCCAAACGCGTGATGTCACATATTAGGAGTGCCTCTATGACCAGTTTCTTGAGATGCCGGAGGACGGCTCCGGCATCTCCTCAACTGGCCGTAGTGGTGTCCCTGCTCTCGAAAACCATCTTGCAGCATGTAACTTCTCTAACTAGATCAATACGCCTTGGAGCTAACTAATTTCACATATTAGGGAGTGCCTCTATGACCAGTTTCTCGGAGATGCCGGAGGACTGGGCTCCGTCGGAATCTCCCTGAAACTGGCCATAGTGGTGTCCCTGCTCTCTAAAACCATCTTGGAGATGTCTCAAACTGGCTGGAGGACTGGACTCACAAGGATGCCTATTTATAGTACAAGCAGCTCGGCATAATGTCGACACTCACGACATAATGTCGACACTCACCCCTATTATTAGTGCTGACTCATCTTTAGTCCCGGTTGGTGACACCATCCGGGACAAGGTACAAGCCGCACGACATAATGTCGATACTCACCCCTATTATTAGTGTTGCTCGCCCATGCATAATCCTTCAATCGGTTGGTTTCTCCAACCGACTAAAGATGAACCGCTCTTTATATAGGCATTTCCCTCTATTTATTAGGTAACACTCAAGACATTTATTAATATTAAAAACCGGGACAAACCGGGACTAGCTAACACTCAGGACTAAAGCCGCCCCATTTAGTCATAATCATGCCTAGTCCTATAGTACGCAGCCTGTGGTCTTCATCGCCATCACATCATCATCGCCATCGTCACCGCCACTCGGGATCCTCACCCATCCATGGCATATACCAGGGCCATTCCAGCCTCGATTCACGGCGGGCGGGAGAGGGGTCTCTGAAAACGATGCCGCCATCACGGACGGTGTGGGCCTGTGGCGGGTGGACTCATGGGCACCGAGGCGAGGATGGTCTCCCCCGATGTAGCATCACTCGATGATAGTACGGTTCGCCCACCATGCATTTACGACGGCCGTTGTGGTTTACCGGTGGGCCATCACCTCGTACTGGAGAGCTCCTTTCCGCCTATTAGCGAAGGAGGCATTCAGTGTCGAGTTGTCGGGATCCCACTAGGGATCCATCCGCTACCCCGTGAGCTCGTGGTAGAAGTGGTTTGTGATGGCGTGTAGAACCTTGAGGGACAGGAGGGACAGAACCCTCCAGGCCAAGATCCAAATGGGCGTGCAGAGCTTGAGGACAAGGGTAGTTGAGGCGCACGCCTCGGTCTTTCGAGGGTCGAATGGCCCAAGATGGCGTTGTCCATTGTTCTAAGAGAGGAAGGTGTGGATGTGTGGATAGCCATGGCACGATCACCCTAAATATAGAGGGAAAGGGCGGGAAAACTTGGCGTGAAGCTTTGGAAAATGGCGGGAAATATCTTTAGTCCCGGTTAGTGACTACATCCCGGACTAAAAGCTCTCGTAGAAAGGAAAGGGCGGGAAAACTTGGCGGGAAGAGGCGGGAAATGGCGGAAAATATCTTTAGTCCCGGTTTGTGATTACATCCGGGACTAAATGGATATTATATTAAGATTCATTATATTTTTCTGATAATAATAGACATATTATTTGTTTTATTTGGATTATTACAATAAAAGATATGATTTTCCAAAGTTTTTTATATTAGTTTTGAATTAAAAAAGAAAATTTACAAATAAAATAATTTATAAATTATGCAAACAGATAAATGGATATTATATTAAGATTCTTTATATTTTTCTGATAATAATAGACATATTATTTGTTTTATTTGGATTATTACAATAAAAGATATGATTTTTCAAAGTTTTTATATTAGTTTTGAATTAGAAAAGAAAATTTACAAATGAAATAATTTATAAATGATGCAAACAGATAAATGGATATTATATTAAGATTCATTATATTTTTCTAATAATAATAGACATATTATTTGTTTTATTTGGATTATTACAATAAAAGATATGATTTTCCAAAGTTTTTTATATTAGTTTTGAATTAAAAAAGAAAATTTACAAATTAAATAATTTATAAATGATGCAAACAGATAAATGGATATTATATTAAGGTTCTTTATATTTTTCTGATAATAATAGACATATTATTTGTTTTATTTGGATTATTACAATCAAGGATATGATTTTTCAAAGTTTTTATATTAGTTTTGAATTAAAAAAGAAAATTTACAAATGAAATAATTTAAAAATGGTGCAAACAGATAAATGGATATTATATTAAGATTCATTATATTTTTCTAATAATAATAGACATATTATTTGTTTTATTTGGATTATTACAATAAAAGATATGATTTTCCAAAGTTTTTTATTTTAATTTTGAATTAAAAAAGAAAATTTACAAATGAAATAATTTATAAATGATGCAAACAGATCAATGGATAATATATTAAGATTCTTTATATTTTTCTGATAATAATAGACATATTATTTGTTTTATTTGGATTATTACAACAAAAGATATGATTTTTCAAAGTTTTTATATTATTTTTGAATTAAAAAAGGAAATTTACAAATGAAATAATTTATAAATGATGCAAACAGATAAATGGATATTATATTAAGATTCATCATATTTTTCTGATAATAATAGACATATTATTTGTTTTATTTGGATTATTACAATAAAAGATATGATTTTTTTAAGGTTTTATATTAGTTTTGAATTAAAAAGGGAAAATTAAAAAAACAAACAGTCGCGGGTCGTGGCTGGACCTGGGACTAAAGGGTCAGTGCGCGCGCGAAAACGAAGCGGCCGAAAAAGGGTCATTAGTCGCGGGCCAAGGCTTAGCCCGCGACTAAAGGGGGGGTCTTTAGTCGCGGGTTAAGCCACGACCCGCGATTAAAGACCCTTTAGTCGCGGGCGGTGGCTCAGCCCGGGACTAAAGGGGGTCCCTTTATATACTCTTGCCCGCCCCTGGTTGTGCCCACCCGCACTTGGCAAACGACGAAGACGAGGACGAGGCCGACGCAGGGAAGTGCCCGATTCCCCGCCATGCCATCTCTCCCGGCCGTGTCGTGATAGCCGCTTTGCCGTGTCACCGCCCACCGTGTCGCGCCACCCCGCTGCAGCTCAAGATCGCCGTGCCGCCCGCCACGTGTCGCCTGCTGTACACCGCTGAGCCTCACGCCTGGCCGTCAAGTTCCACGCCGCCTCTGTTCCTCCGGCCGCCCACCTCGCCGGAGGTGGTTATTTAGTCTAGTATTAATTAGTTAGTAGTTAGTGTAGTTAGTATAGTTAGTGTAGTATTAATTATATTTTTTTAATTAGTAGTATATTTAGGTTTTTGTAGTATATTTAGGTTTTTTAATTAGTAGTATATTTAGGTTTTTATATTTAGTGTAGTATATTTTTTTAATTAGTAGTATATTTTTTTAATTGTTATCTAGGATTATTTTTTTAATTATTGTTTTAATTATAATTAGCTAGGGTTATTGTTTTAATTATAAATAGCTAGGGTTATTTTTTTAATTATTGTTTTAATTATAATTAGCTAGGATTAGGATTATATTGTTAGCTGGGTTATTTTAATTATAATTAGCTAGGGTTATTTTTTTGTTTTATTTATTAAGATTAGAATTAGGATTAGGATTAGGGTTATTTTTTTAATTATTGTTTTAATTATAATTCGCTAGGGTTATTGTTTTAATTATAAATAGCTAGGTTATTTTTTAATTATTTTTTAATTATAATTAGCTAGGATTAGGATTATATTGTTAGCTAGGGTTATTTTAATTATAATTAGCTAGGGTTATTTTTTGTTTTATTTATTAAGATTAGAATTAGGATTAGGATTAGGGTTATTTTTTTAATTATTGTTTTAATTATAATTAGCTAGGGTTATTGTTTTAATTATAAATAGCTAGGGTTATTTTTTAATTATTGTTTTAGTTATAATTAGCTAGGATTAGGATTATATTGTTAGCTAGGGTTATTTTAATTATAATTAGCTAGGGTTATTTTTTTGTTTTATTTATTAAGATTAGAATTAGGATTAGGATTAGGGTTATTTTTTTGTTTAAGTTATTATAATTAGGATTATATTGTTTTAGTTATTAGGATTATTGTTTTTTCTAACATGTTTAACTCTCTTTTTGTTATAGATAATTAAGTCATGGATCCATCCGAAGATCCTGGTCGCATCGGTGAAGGCTTTCTTTAGGGCATGATAAGAGGTGAAATTCCTCTTATTACGGGCACGGCCGAAGATATTTTGCTCGAGGAAGAGATATCCTCATATCTGAATCCATCCGGTGATGGACTAGAGGAAAACCAAGGGGAAGACCAGATGGACGAAGGGCAAACGAATGACAACAATAATGATAGCCCCTCGACAGGATCCGGCGAGAGACATATATATAAAGTCTCGTGTTACCTCTATTCATTAACTGATCTAGATATATATTAATCACTCTCTCTTCTTCTTTTAGCCCACCGGATCGAAGCAATCGACAGCTCGAACGAAACGAGGGCCGAACAAAAGTTGGATGGTAATCAGATGTTCACCATCGAAGAAATAGCTGATGATGGTGAACCGATTGCTCCAGAGAAGCACCGGAGGATGGTTATAAATCAATGCGGGGTGCTGGTTAGGGAAAACCTGCCGATCACCATCCAAGAATGGAATAAGTCAAACAAACCCGGTGAAGAATCCAACAGCTATGTCACCGATGATGCCAAAGATGACCTTTGGCAGAAGCTCATAGCGCATTTCATACTACCTCCAGAGTATGAGGAATTTGACGTAGATGGTATTACCCCAAGGCCGGTTGGGCTTGAAAATAGAGCGAAAGTCAAGGAGTCGGCACTAAGCAAGATGGCTGAACTGTACCAGAACCACAAGAAAAATTTATACGCGAAATATGTCGCGAAAAAGAAAACTCCAGACTTCACAGGAGTAAACGAGAAGTTGAGAGAACAGTGGCCCGATTTTGTACAGTACAAGCAATATGATAAAGCAAAGGCAAAGTCTGCAAAGAACGCGTTAAATGCTGCCAACAAGAAATACCATCATAAAATGGGGACATGTGGCTACAAGAGTGCCATCCCTAAGTGGGAAACTATGGAGAAGGATTGAGGGCTAGAGGCATCACTCCTGGTACAGATGGATGGCCCGAGAGGTCAAAGCACTGGTGGTACGGGCACGGGGGATCCTTGGACCCAGAAACAGGGAAGACATTATTTCATGATAAAATTCTAAAACCCTCCCAAGACCTTATTCAAGCAATGAACGATGCTCAATTGGGACTGTTCCGTCCCGAGAGAGAGAACGACGAGCTGACATGTGCCCTAGGGAATCCTGAAAAGGGAGGACGAACACGAGGCAAAGGCGCCGGTGTCTCGTGGAAGAAAGGGTTTCTCCAGACGATGCCGCCAAGCCGCCGAGAAAGAAGAAGGACCGGGAGGCAGACCGGATCTCCAGGGTAGAGCAGGACCTAGCTGATCTGAAGAACCTCATGCATGAAATTAGCCAAAGGCCGCCGTCGTCAACTCACCCGCGGTCTGATGATCCTGCATTGGATCTTAGCCAACAGAGAAGAAGCGTGGCTTCCACGGAGGACCGTGCTGATGATCAAGCACTGCTGGATGATGCACCGGCTCCTCACTACCCCGTGGATGATGTCAGAGAGATGGAACAATGTGAGCTACATCAGCCAATGAACAACCTGTCCTTCAAGGTGGCGATCGACACTGCTTTACCTTGTCTACCTGGAGCACTCCACCATTCACTTCCGATTCCACCAGGCTATGCTCGTGTCACGGTGGATGACATAGTGGAGGATTTTGCGGACCTAGAGATTGAAATCGCTACGCCTGAAGGCCTTACGAAACTAGGAGATGTCAAGCGCAACATCATTCTATGGAATAAGAAGTACATCAAGTTTCCAGGCTCGGCGCCAAGGCCACCGACTCCAAGGAATCCAAATCCACCCCGCATCGAATATCGTCAACCTCCAAGTCCACCCCAACCCGATTATTGCCAACCTCCAAGTCCACCCCGCCCCGCTGACGATCGTCGCAGCAGGAGTACATCAACTCGATCTCCGCCTCCGCCTCCGTGCAATACTACTACCTCGTCGAAGAAACAGAAGTTCGACGGTCCTCCGCGCCCCACATCGAAGAAAGGTCAAACACCGAAGATAGTCGATATCCCGCCGGCTCTTCCAAAGAGACCTTATGACAAGACTGACGAGGAAACTAACGCGGATGTGGCTGCCCAAGTTAAGGCGCATTTTGCACCCAAAAAGCATGAGCCAAAGCCGGTATATAACGAAAAAACAAAAAAGTGGGCTAAGTCCTTTCTTGAGCAACCATCCCAGATATCGATGAATCTGGAATCAGACTATGACTAGGAGATTATTAAGAAAGCATAGAAGAAAAAAATCACAAGTGCAAAAAGCGGGAAGCAAGTTGCCCAGCTCGGAGCACAGAAGAATCAATCGGTCGCCCCGCTCAAAGTCTTTTCAGACCTCGACAAGGCCTTCAGAGCTGAAATGGATATGGACATGCAAATAATGGACCCTAGAGCCCGTAATAATGCTGCACTTATGGGAATCACTGTATCGGAGGCCAAAGCACTTGCTAACAAAGCAAATATGTCTCTTGGTCAATATTTATACTATGAAGATACGCCAGTGGGTCAGATAGTATGGCAGTATGTCCAAGGGCAGCCTCTAGTCAGTAATGAGGAGCTCGCGCGTCTATCCACACATATGCGAAATCTGCATGAATGGTACATGTCGCAAGCAGAAAAAAAAGCATCATAAAGATTGGTTTCCGGTGGACGTTAGAAAGGAGCATCACTTCAAACCATACTCGATACAGGTTCAAATGACCGAACTGTTTCAGTTATACAACCAGCGCACCCTCGACAAATCTATCATTGGTTGCTACTGTCTGTAAGTTATTTATTTCTATAATTAAGTTTGTAGCTTTAGCTCATTCATTGCATTTAATATATTATCCTAACTATATATCCTTTTGTATGATGATATTATATTCCGCAGAATGAAGATGCTTGAATGCAAAATATCTAGAAGATACGACGTTGGGTTCATTGACCCATATATCATTAATGAATATACATTAAAGAATCACCCCAAAGACGTGGAGAAAGACCTGTCCAGGTTCTTAACCGAGCATAATTTTGTTAAGGAAATACTATTTCCTTACAACTTCAAGTGAGTGTTTATATCTTGTACACATTTTATTTTTGCTTACTGGATGAGCTATGCATGTATGCTTATGTAAATGTCCGCAGATTCCACTGGATCTTGCTAAACATTCAAGTTGACAAGTCCCTAGTCGAAGTCCATGACTCATTAAGTTGGAACCAAGAGAAGTGGAGCGACATAAAAGCAATGCTCCATAAGTAATTTCAATCATTATCGCATTATATCGTCCTCTTTCATTCATTTCTTGATATCAAGTAACTAATAACTCCTTTGTTCATTTTCTTTGCCGAGCAGGTGTTGGACACGGTTCAGACAGAAAATACGAGGTCCATTCAAAGAGGAGCTAACTTATAAAATGGCGAAGAGTTTACAACAGCCACCGGGAACTCATTTATGTGGATACTACGCGAAAGTACATCCATGAGTTGACCTGGAGCGTAAAGTTGACTCACATTATATTTATGATTTGCGGGAGACACTAGAGCCGCACCAGCATAAGAGCAATTCAAGAGGAGCTGGCGGGATTTATGATGAAGGAAGTCCTTGATGTACATAGAGAGCATTATGCGGATGACGTGGAACTCAATTTGCCTTAGTCATCTCCATGTAGCACATATGATATATATATTCATCAATGACCATGTAATTTTCAAAACATTTCTTCCTTTTGATATGATTGATTATATGTATGCTTGCAAGGGATCGATCTTATATAAATGCATCGACATGTAGTGTGTATGTAGTAGCGTATAATATGTCTACTGAAATATATGTTTGTTATAGTGAAACACAAAACGAAAAAGGAACAAAATGGCAAAAAAGGAATACACAATCTACGCCATGACAGAGAAATGTAGTGTTTCTGCCGGCAGAAACCTTTAGTCCCGTGGTGTTACAGCCGGGACTAGAGGGTTCCGCCTTCAGCTGAAACAGCCACGTGGTTGTTATCAGTCGTGGGCCTTTGCGAGCCGGGACTAGAGGGGGCGCCTCTAGTCCCGTTTTCGCAGTCCCGGGCCCAAAACTGGGACTAGAGCCCGTTGCGACCCGAGACTAGAGCCCCTTTTTCCACCAGTGGTTAATCCATCTTCAGCTAAATTTTATGGGTTTTGAAGTGGAATATGTTATTGGTTTATTGCTTAAAGCCTGTGATTTTATCAATGGGCTTGTCAAGATTATCCTTTGATAGGAAATGCATATTGTTGACCAATTATGTCCATATAGATTTGTGTTATCCATTTGTTTTTTCATATATATAGTTTATTACAAAGTCTAAAACAATTAACTTTGCATCTGTTTGTTTTAATATGGAGGTACAGTACATTGATCCATATGAGTTCCAGGAGGATGAAAGCCCACTTTCGGTGATACATTCAACTTTTTTACATATTATATTACATTGCACATTAATTTTGTAATATTTTTTTTGCATTTTGTAAGATTGAATGTTTATTGTGTGCATTGTAGTTTGACTCGCAGGACAGTGCTGAGTCTGTGGACAAGAAGAATGAAATTTCCTTCATTCAGAAGGAAGTGATCCAGCTGCAAGCAAACAACCGCGGCCCATATGTGGTGAACAACAGGTACAGTTGCCCATACCATCCAAGAAAGCCTAGGGGTGGGATGCTTGTGAACCTGCTGCAGCACGTTCAGCAGCTCGCCAAGGACAGTTCAGATGCTCGTGAGAAGGCTCAGCATAAGGCTCTGTGGAAGGTGCTTGTCCAGGCCGACTTGGTGTACTTGTTAGTTAGGTGTTGAATATTTGGAATGTTATGTATGCTATGTAAGAACATCTAGTCTATGTTTGCTAGTTCTGGACATGGTAGGTATGATCTTTTGGTGCACTTTCCTGTGATGAAGGTGCTCTTTTGCTCTGGATGTTGTGAATAATCTAACGTTTTAGTTATCAATGACGGTCTGAATCTGTCCTGTTAAAATGTGTGTGAAAATACCTGTTATTTTGCACTTTTGCCATTATGTTTGAATTTGTTATTTCAAAAATATGTTATGTTTTTTGAGAATCACATATGGCGACCTTGCTTCATCATAGTAGCAGAACGAGGTAGCATATTATCTTCCGAGCGACAGACCACACCACCATCAGTCAAATATGAATTTTGAACAAGAAAATTTATAAATTTTGAACAAGCAAAATTTTGAACTAGAGCTACATAATTGAACAAGCAAACTTATAAATCTTGGCATGGCATACATTTCATCTTTTGGTGTCTGTCAGCAAGGATGCTTTTAAATACCATTTTCCATTTTAAAATTCAAAATTCAGCTATATTTTGTGAACGAAGTACAAAATTTATAGTTGAAACCTTTGTTTCACCAGCATGTTTAGGTAGATGGGGACATTTGGTGGGAACATAACCACTTTGGTGGTCTTTAATTTCTAGTTTGCTCAATTTGTAGCATAAGTCAAAGTTTGGTCAAATATGAGAAAACATGGAAATTTTGAACTAGAGATACACAATTGGAACCTCTAATATGTTGGGAAAAATCAATTTTAGGCCCACAGGATGTGGTTTAACCATGGATCTATTGGTAGATCATCTAGGTTCATCCATATGGCTACTCGGTGTTCGACGCAAAATTTTACCAGACTTTGACCTGGCAGTATAAAATCACAAAAAATCAAAAAATAGTGAAACCTTGTCCATTGGTGTTAGATTGTACCCTAGTTAGAACGAAAAATAATAAACCTTGAGTTTGTGGAAGCAAAGATGAGTTTGTTGTCTCACTCTTGGTTCCAAGTGTGAGCCTCATGGGTGTGTACCCAAATTTCATAGGACATGGCCAGCTCCATGTCATAATTTCTCAGAATTGACTCAAACTTGGTAGGGAGGTGTGTCTTGGCATGGCATACATTTCATCTTTTGGTGTTTGTCAGCAAGGATGCTTTTAAATACCATTTTCCATTTTAAAATTCAAAATTCAGCTATATTTTGTGAAGGATGTACAATAGTTGAAACCTTTGTTTCACCAGCATGTTTAGGTAGATGGGGACATTTGGTGGGAACATAACCACTTTGCTGGTCTTTAATTTCTATTTTGCTCAATTTGTACCACAAGTCAAAGTTTGGTCAAATATGAGAAAACATGGAAAATTTGAACTAGAGCTACACAATTGGAAATCTTTGATCTTCCTATGAGACCAAAGAAAAGGCACCTCATCAGGTCTAGCTAAAATATGATTGTGCCTGTCATCAAAATTCTCAACACACCAAACACCTTTAAATTTATCTAGCTTCACGACCAGTTGCGCTGTGCATCCACAACGAGATTCTGCTCTTGGCTTGTATTTTCTGTCTTCCAAAGGCAAGTATTTGCTACTACGTTTCCCTTTCCTGGAGCATACGAACTGCCTCTTACGTATATCATGCGATGCCTTTTTGTTTTCCTTATACCTGCCCTTTCTTATGCTGAATCCATGGTCTTTAGCATAGCTGTTGTAAAAATAATAAGCCGCAGGTTCGGAAACAAAAGTCATATCCATTATTTTCCAATACTTCTCCCGCTCTTCACCTGGATGCCCAATATCCCTGTCACATTCCCCCTTATATTCTTTCTCTTTAAGAACATTCCCAACCACCTACAAATCCATAACATATAACACATAAGTTATTAGTACAATGGTACAACTTGGGTATATATATCACATAAAATATGAAACACATACCTCAACATTATCACATGTCTCCAAGTCTGAATCACCATAGTAGTCAAAACTTTTATCACTTCTAACTATTAACTGAACAATTCAATACGAAAATAATAGTAAGTTATAATTTCATGCAACTAATTTCATCCACATATATACGTACAATAATGCACATACCTTATTCACGTACTCACTGTCCAATACCTCAGAATCGTTCTCCTCATTAGCAACTTCTAACTCAATCTACACAACACAAATGAAAATGAACATAATTTTATTTTGTTGTCTTCATTGCAATTACTAGTACACCACATAAAATCAAGGCCACTCACATTTTCGTCTGATGCATCATCAGGATGGACGTGCCCATCTACATGAGAATCTGATCCATGGTGGTCAGAGGACTCGGAATCTGATCCATGGTGGTGAGAGGACTCGGCCTCATCGTCCAAGTACTCGTCATCTTCTTCCATCATACTTGAACCACTGCTATCCACCATTATCTGCAACCACTAGAAACCATGAGAGTCGGAATTATCTTACGACAACACGGAGGAGTAGGAGGAGGAGCCGTCACCGAACCCTAGCAGCCGACGAGATCTCACCTCTGACGCGTACTAGGTCCAGATCGTCTCCGATCTAGAAGTGCTGCGATCTAGATTTGTACGATCTGGAGTTGCTCCGATCTCGAATTTTTCTAGAGGACATGAGCGACGATGAGGTCTGTCCCGCGTCTTAGGGTGCCGCCATGTCTAGAGGAGAGAGGAGTGGCAATGAGGTGTGAACTCGTCGGCTGCTAGGGTTACGCCGCCGGTCGGATCGCCGTGAATCTCACAAGGGCGCTACTCTGAGTAGAGGTTCTGAGTAACAGCACCACTAGAACGTGGGACCTAAACTTTTTTTCCCCTAATCACGCCCTATACAAAACGGATACGTACACCGATACAAAAAAATATACATCGCTAAACCGGCTCCTAAACTAACCCGGAACATACCATCGAACCACCTAGACCCGGTTTTTCTCTTCGATCGCCCTCAGGGGGGGATACCGAAGCAAGCCTCATCAAATATACAGATATGTCGATAGATAGGTTTCTTCTAAAGAGAAAAGCGCCATCGCAAAATCCAGATGATTTAAATTGTGAAGAGCAGATTAAGTATGATCCGGAAAAAAGGAAAAAAACTCTCTCTGATCCATATTATTTGTAGTAAAAATGAATGTATCACTAGTAGAAAAAGGACATATAGTCTCGGTTGGGGACGGCCTTTAGTCCCGGTTATCCAACCAGGACTACAAAATCGGGATTTATGAATTGTTTGACAGTTTAATCTTATTGTTTGACGGTTTAATCTCTAATCACCCCTATTCTCATGTCAAAGTGCATACTCGTGGTCAAGCTTTCCAGTCAGTCACCCATCCTCACACTGCTCCATCCTCAGCATGCTTAATAATTGAGTTTCTTCTAAATTAGCTTACAAGTTTACGCTCATAACTTCTTGATAATAGTATGCTATAAATTCTCTTAAACCTTAGACTTTAATAACACATGATTTTATTTTTTGAATTACAAATAATTTTAAAAATAGGAAATAATTATTAAGTAATAATAAGCATAATGAATTCCAAATAATTCTTATGCACAATTCAATTATTAATTTAAAAGTCAAAAATTTCAAAAAAAAACTATAAAAATCTAAAAATTCCAAATAATATAAAAGCTTCAAAATAATTAAAAACTAAAATAAACATCAAAAGAAATTCAAAATTTTGAAAAAAATTCAAATTTTCTCATTTTTTTCCTGGCAATACCTAAAATCTTCATGCTTTCATATTTCACTTTGGAAATTTGAAAATCTATAATTTGTGCAAACGGCCTTTCGCATAGATTATGGAGGATGCAAAGGTTGGGTGACGTTTCATACTATTATCGACTATGTTTTGTGAGTCACATCAACATATAGTTATTTATTTCATCAGGAACTTGATCGTTCTTATGTGTGAGCATATGGTGTGTTCTTTGCTTTGTTGAATTCTTGGTGATAAGAGACTTGTTTAACGCAATGATATTACTAAATATTTGATTCAACTACATATACCACAAAGTCGATGTAAAACTCGTGCACACTATGGTAATATTTTTCCTAGATTCGCCCGTGTTCGTGGCAAGGAAAAAAATAGCGTGCTATTTCTTTTAGCGTGGTCCTTCTCCAAATGCTATGCAATTTATAGCGTGCTAATAGCGTGCTATTTTTCAAAATAGCGCATGTACAAAAATGAAAAAATTAAGGTCTAGCATGTATTATTAGGGATTTCAGCAGCAATTTTCTTTTAGTGTAATACATGCATAACCAATTAACTAGTAGTGGCTAAATGACAAAGTTTGCTTGACATCCGGTGCATGACAAGTTAGAGGCCGAGACCTGCGATAGGTCAGCTCACTAGTCAAGAACTTGAGACGTGCGTCCTTCTAATGCTTCACTGTGTCTGGTGGACATGCCAAGCAGAGAGGCGGCCGATCGGCTGGACCTGGAGGAGGCGGACGTTGTAGTTTGTCAACAGCCGCCATCGTCATGTGGGAAGGGAGAACTAGGGAATAGGATTGAGTTGACATAGATTTAGATGTAGAGTGTTGGGCAGGGTGGAGTCGTGGGCTCAATGGACTTATGGGGTGGCGTTATATTCATAGATTTTTTAGCGGCACTATTGTGTTATGATGTTATAACGTATTTAGCGCCGCTAAAGCGTAATTAGCGCCATTGCGAGCAGATTTTGCATAGCGTAGTGTTCACGTTCCAAATATGCTATAGCGTCTAGCGCGCTATTTTTTTTCATACTTCGTGGGCAGAAAGTATGATAAGGCTTGTGTAGTTTATAGTCCTTAATCCATTCATCACCGACACTGCCGTGTTCTATCAAAGAAATTAAACATCACCGATCCTCTACGAATACTGCAAATACAGGTGATCACCTGCAACGAACAAATCCACCGATGCAGGTCCATCATACAGAGCACTATTCATGGGCGACCATTGCCTTAGCTATGCTTATATACAGCTCTTTCCTCGGCGTTAAGGCTTCAACCACACGGTCCCTGTCGGGAAGGCACCGCCTCACTGTCTCATCCGCCGTGTATTCCCGCGCCCACCGGCGCAGCCCCGGGTGCTCCTCCTTGGTCAGCAACCGCACTCCGGAAATCTCCTCGAACACCCCCAACCAGTATGCGATCCAGCTGAGGGCTATGTCAAGGTAGTCAATGGCGTCGCCCCCGAAGAACCTCTTACCCTTTGGTAGCTGGCCTTCGATGAGCGCCAGGTTCGCCTTTGCCTCCTTCGCTGCCGCCGCCTGGGCCTTGCCGTCCGTCCAGAGTGCCATCCACATGGACTCCCCGCACTGCGTATGCGGCAGAGCAAAGTGAAGATTGGAAGCTAGTAGTTTACTGAAGTAACGAAATTCCTGTGACAAGAACTGAAATTCCTGTGAGAGCTAACCTCCTTGTCCATGAAGCTGGCCCAGAACCGGGCGGTGGCGCGAGCGAGAGGGTCAGACGGCATGAGCATCGGCCCATCAAATGCCTCGTTGACATACTCGACGATGACCAGTGACTCGCAGATGGCCGGCCGGTCGCCGTGGAGGAGCACGGGCACCTTCTGGTGGACGGGGTTGTGCTTCAGCAGCAGCTCGCTCTTGTTGTTGAGGTCTTCCGTGATGAGCTCGTAGGGGACTCCCTTGAGCAGCAGGGCCACCTCGGCGCGGTGCACGACCGGGCTGCCGAAGCAGCCGATGAGCTTCACCGCCGGGTCAGACATCCTGGCCGGTGCTTGGTTGCTTCCATGTCTGCCCGATTACTCCGAGATGTATATACCTCTGTCCGACTTGAACACCACGTTTGCGAGAAATTTCAGTGCAGCTTCGGGTCAGACTTTAGCGGTGAGCTATATATTTATAAATCTATATGACATGCGTGTTCCATGGCTGAAAGCTACAGGATTCTTTGGCAGCTCTAGAAAACAATCGTTAGCAAGTGATATACAAAACGAGAAATAAAGTTGACAGATAAACAAGACTAAAACAACCCCCATCCCCCACAAAGGGTCTAAACAAGTTTTTGTAATAGTGCATAACCACACAAACAATTACTAGCACCAAAAGGACTGTGTCTTTTTGTTTCTTCCCGTGTTCAGCACACGAAGAGGGCTGGCGCAAGTATCCATATTCTCAGCACCCATTTAGTCCCCAGTCTCATCAACGTCCTCGTCCATGCATCTCCTCATTTATGAGACGCGAGGTTGAGACTTTCATGGCAATCTCATGCACCTGTGTCACCATTTGTTGCAAACGATCAGCTCTATCCGTCAGCACACTCGTGTCTTGTCAAACCTGCCCAATATCGAAGGAAAGCACATATATAACAAATTAATCCCAGAGAGGAAGATATCAACTTTCCTTCAAAGCAAGCACGATTCCTGGTTTTCCACAAAGCCCAACAGAGAGCAGCAGCAGCACAAACAATATGGACATTATACCCAAAAGGAAGAAATTTCGCAATCCACCAAAAATACTGAGTAAAGCAAGAAGGCCTAGGGCTAGCACCCCAAAAAGATGCAATAGTACTCCACATATAAAGAGCTGAAGGACAAACAAAAAACAGATGATTGATTGTATCCTTCCCAGGACAAAACTGACAGATATAGCTACAGACCCACTTCCATTTCTTCATATTGTCATTGGTAGAAATGGCATTATGACAGATAAACCAGAGCCAGATTTTGATCTTAATAGGCAGTTTTGCTTTCCACAAATGCCTAAATGATCTATCTAGGCCCTCATCAGCAAGCTTATTATAAAGAGATTTAACATAGAAGATACCAGATTTGGTAAATTCCCATTTAGGCTTATCTTTAAAATCACTCAAGGTAATAGAGGATAACATATTCTTAAATGTATGCCACTAAGAGTACAAGCAAGGTGACAACCATCTCCTAAAAGTAAAGAACCACCCCGAATTCTAACATTTCTTTAACAGTACCAATCTTCTAATTGCATATGTCATATAGATCTGGAAATTTCTTTCGGAGGGAGAAATCGCCAATCCACTGATCATGCCAAAAATCAGTTGCTCTACCATCACGTAACTCCATTTTTCTGCAAGTAAGATAGATATGTTTCAATTTCAACAAATCTTTCCAAGCAGCAGAGTCCCCCTGTTTCACTTTTACCCTCCAAATACCATGAGTTATACCATATTTTGCCTTAACAATTTTCTGCCAAAATTCCTCTTCAGATTCCAACTTTCACCACCCTTTACAAAGAAGGAAAATATTGAACAGTTTCAGGTTTTTAATCCTCAACCCTTCTTTTTTTCCTTGGCCTACAAATCAAAGACCACTTAACTATATAATTTTTTTTATCATTAGCCCCTTCCTAAAAGAATTTCCAGATGATTTTAGTAATACTTTCCAGGTTGGTATCAGCCATGAGATACATACACATATGATAACAAACTGCTCAGAGGAGTTTGTTATATGACAGACACATTTTGAAGTTGCTTCGCATTACTAGGAGTAGCTTTATGCAGCACCAATGACAAGTACCCCTAGTATGTTGATGTGTACATCAAACAAATAGGCACTCTTAGTGTGCACACACATATGGATTTTCGGCTATGATATCAAATTTCATCATGTTTATGTGGAGTACTTGCTGCATTAGTCATAACAACAATTGCAAAAGAGGCGTCAGGATGCTTTGGGTACTCTTGATATTTGTATTGCATTTCTGTGTATGTGGAGTACTGTACAATTCCTAGCATTTATAATTGTTTCTTGCACTTTCATGGAGTAGCGCGGTACCTGGATTTTGACAATCATGTCGATTATTGACATCTTATTCTCGTTCTTCGGGTGGATTAAAATTGTGATCTGGAACGACCTTTGTTCTTCAGGCGTGCCGGCGGCAAGCTAAGGTGGAGCTGCTAGCGGTTTAAGGCAGAGCTGCCGGCGAGAAGGTGATGTCGCCAGCAAGCTAAGACGAAGCTGGCCGGGAGAAGGTGATGTCGCCGGCGAGAAGCTGCGCATCGAGAGGTTGGCAACGAGCTGTTGGATCTCTCCCCATCGACCTGTAGACGGGATGTTGGGACGATCTGCCAGAGCTGCCGACGCTGCCTCCAGCGTGGCGAGGCTGGGGGCAACATGCAGCTGGGCGACACGCGTGGATCGATTCCCGCGTGCTCGGCTACGCACACATACGATTCCGCCCACGCACGCGCGTGGATCTGTCCCGACATGCTCAGCGACTTGCATGCGGATCGGGAGGATTGATTCTGCTAGCGACGTGTGCGTGGTGCTAGACGACAATCCCGACAATCGATTCAAATTCTAAATTATGGATCGATGTTTCCGACAGGCACTACGGGAATAACTAAATAGGCCGACGGCCTTTTTATACGCCGACGGCAAAATGTCGGGACCGTCGGCGTAGCTTGACGGGCCGTCGGCCCAGTTTGGCCGTCGGTGTAGAATAAATAGGCCAACAGCCGCCGTCGGCGTAAACAGGGCCGTTGGCGTAGCCCATTGGGCTAACAGCGTCAAGTCTACGCCGACGGCATGCCGACGGCTTTGCCGTCGGCGTAGCTATTTTTCTTTTTTTGCCACATTAATCTTAGAAAAATCATAAATAAATCATTTAAATTCAGAAAAATACATATAATATATCAAAATTTGAAGAAAAATAAGATCTATCTATATAAACTCAAATATTATATATTTTTATCCAAAAAAATACATAAAAAATACAAATACTTTCGTATAACATATTTTTCATTTTCCGAGTGCAAAAAAAGGGTGTTTTTGTGAAGCAACCACCAAATGAAATTTTTAAAATGATAATACCACATTTTTTAAAAATACTAGACCATATTGAATGGACAATTTCCCAACCGGGGTATCTCAAACCTTTCTGTTCACCTCTCGTGAAAAAGAAAAATTCATGCCGAATCAGCAGGAAATGAGTTAGATTTGAACTACATGTACATGATATGATGCTCATGATTTTTTGCAAAAATCATTTTTAGGTTCACAATATGCTATTTCATCAGATATCTAATGCAAGTTTAGTGAGGCTTAGCCCCGAGCTGAGAATTTTCATGCCCCTCGATTTAGAAAGTTTGACGATAGTTTGAAATGGGCATAAAAAATTCAAAAACAATCGAAACAATGCAAAACCTTCGCGTGGTGTCATATTATATGACATAGTTCCATGGAAAAATACCAGACTTGGTATATTCATTGAGTCTTAAAAAAACCTTCACAAAATGGCCTATCTCAATCGAGGTTTTCTGGATTTCAGGTCAAATAACCAATGTTATTGCTATAATCGCTGTATAGTTTGTGATAATGTGTCCATATTATGCACACATGTGTATCATGGGATGGTGAACAATGTTGCAGGAGGAAGTTTTCGTTTTTGCGCACCGAAAAGCCATTTTTCATTTTCCGAGTGCAAAAAATAGGGTGTGGAAGTTTCAAAATGATAATACCACATTTTTAAAAATACTAGACCATATTGAATGGACAATTTCCCAACCGGGATATCTCAAAGCTTTCCGTTCACCTCTCGTGAAAAAGACAAATTCATGCCGAATCAGTAGGAAATGAGTTAGATTTGAACTACATGTACATGATATGATGCTCATGATTTTTTGCAAAAATAATTTTTAGGTTCACAATATGCTATTTCATCAGATATCTAATGCAAGTTTAGTGAGGCTTAGCCCCGAGCTGAGAATTTTCATGCCCCTCGATTTAGAAAGTTTGATGATAGTTTGAAACGGGCATAAAAAATTCAAAAACGATCGAAACAATGCAAAACCTTCGCGTGGTGTCATATTATATGACATAGTTCCGTGGAAAAATACCAGACTTGGTATATTCATTGAGTCTTAAAAAAACCTTCACAAAATGGCCTATCTCAATCGAGGTTTTCTGGATTTCAGGTCAAATAACCAATGTTATTGCTATAATCGCGGTATAGTTTGTGATAATATGTTCATATTATGCACACATGTGTATCATGGGATGGTGAACAATGTTGCAGGAGGAAGTTTTCCTTTTCGTCACACCGAAAAGCCATTTTTTATTTTCCGAATGCAAAAAAGGGGTGTTTTTGTGAAACAACCACCAAATGAAAGTTTCAAAATGATAATACCACATTTTTTAAAAATACTAGACCATATTGAATGGACAATTTCCCAACCGGGGTATCTCAAACCTTTTCGTTCACCTTTCGTGAAAAAGACAAATTCCTGTCGAATCAGTAGGAAATGAGTTAGATTTGAACTACATGTACATGATATGATGCTCATGATTTTTTGCAAAAATCATTTTTAGGTTCACAATATGCTATTTCATCAGATATCTAATGCAAGTTTAGTGAGGCTCATCCCCGAGCTAAGAATTTTCATGCCCCTCGATTTGGAAAGTTTGACGATAGTTTGAAACGGGCATAAAAAATTCAAAAACGATCAAAACAATGCAAAACCTTCGTGTGGTGTCATATTATGTGACATAGTTGCATGGAAAAATATAAAACTTGATATATTGATCGTGTCTCAAAAAACCGTTCACAAAATGACCTATCTCAATCGAGGTTTTCAGGATTTCAGGTCAAATGACCAATGTTATTGCTAGAATCGCGATATAGTTTGCGCTAATGTGCCCATATTATGCACTCGTGTATATCATGGGATGGCGAACAATGTTGTAGGAGGAAGTTTTCCTTTTCGTCGCACCAAAAAGCCATTTTTTATTTTTCAAGTGCCAAAAACGGGGTGTTTCATGAATCTTGACATAGTTTCAGTTGGTATAATATTTAAAAGTTATGATATATAATTAAATAGATGATAGGGATGCCATATTTGGATTCCTCTCATTTTTCTGATCAATTTGAATATATTATTTATCGAATTGTGATTTACGGATTTGTAGATATGAATTATTCAAATTTAAATATAAAAGCAAAATAAATAAAATTTATTTTATTTTTATTTGAATTCAAGATTATTATTACTTATTTATTTTTGTTTACTCAAAAAATTGTATGGAATGTAAAAAAACAAATATGTCTGACATTATAGTGTAATGGTTAATAGGTTTGATATGATAATATTCATAACAAGTTCTAGTTTCTTTGTCGGAAGCTCATGTGGAAGGAACGAAGAAGTTAAGCGTGCTGCTGGGGCTGGAGTAGTATTCGGATGGGTGACCGGTTGAGAAGTTTGACTCATTGTGCAATTTGACTTGAGACTAAGTATACTTAGAATTAAAAATGTCCATGTGATATTAACAAGTTAAATAATATAAAATGTTAAAAAATTTGAAACAAAAATTGGAAAAAAAATTGAAAAAATCTAGGCCGACGGTAAAGCCGTCGGCGTAGCCAAACGGCCTTTAGTCGTCTACGTGGGCCCCATATGGTCTATACCGACGGCAAAGCCGTCGGCGTAGCTATATACGCCGATGGCTTTTCTACGCCAACGGGAGGAGAGGCTACGCCTACGGGGCTGTACGCCGACGGCCATACGCCGACGGCAACCGTCAGGCCAGCCTACGCCGACGACATTTAGGGCCTACGCCGACGGAACCCGGCCGTCGGCGTATTCACCTTCTCCTGTAGTGAGGTCCCCATGGTGTTTTTGTACAATTCTCTGTATCTGGGATTGTTGGAAAACTCTCCAACATCTTATATTTCAGAACGGTGGGAGTACGTTATTTTAATATAGTGAAGATAACGATTTGTAACTTGTACATGATCCGTAAGTAACAGGGGAATCGATACTGATATGGCACAACCAAATCTGTGTCAAAGTCATCTACCCAAAAGCGATGCAGTGAATGAAAACTGCATTCATGCAAAGAAGACATTTTCACTAACCATCCGCAAAATGCATTGAATTTTTAAACTAACAACTTGTGTTCACATTGGCAACCAGAGTTGATATATAGGGCATCTCAGATCACGAGGCTTGTCAGCTCTAGTTAGCGAACGAAGATGTATACTGACCACCGATTATGAAAGTTTGCATAATGTGAACCTCACGGCAACCTGTGAGAGGCATGGGATTAGGAGGTGCCGGGTATTAAACTCAAACAATTGCCCTTGATGCATTTGGTTCTCATTTGAGTCAGAGTAGGAGGTCGCCGTACTCAGCTGACGAAGAGAGGTTGGAATGGTGATGAGAAATGTTGTTTTTGTTGCCACAAAGAATCGATTGGTCATCCTGTCTCGGTAAATCTGGAGCATTGTTGCCGCTGTTGCTCTAGATGTGGATGAATGACCATATTAAGATGTTGGATTCATGTTCCTCGATGCTACTCAGTATGCTTTGTGGTCCAAATGTAACATATGTAGAGAGTTGCGGCTCTTTTGGTTGTCTGTTAGCTGGCCTTGTAGTAGCGTTTTGCCTGAATGTTGTTAGCATCATGCTCACTTTTTCAAATATTTGACAATAACATACAAAATGGCTGCAAATTATTCTCGCCAAGTTTATTTGGGAAAGTTGAGTAGTAATAATTCTTGACTCGAGATTGACAACTCTGATTCAGGTGAACAGGACTTGTCGAGGAACATCTGTACACATATCGATGACATGCAAAATTGCAATATTATCTCAATAATGCACAAAGTGGGTGCAAATTAGTCTCGACAAGGTTGCTTGGGAAAGTCGGGTAATAATTCTTGACTTGAGATTGGCAGCTCGATTTTGGTGAACAAGACTTTGTCCATGAACATCCGTGCACATGACAATGACATGCAAAATTACAGTATTATCATTGCATAGAAAAACCAATCTGTTGAGTAGTTTCATTATTAGTAGTACCATACAAGTTAATTAATTGCACGTGCTCATGTGCATATATGCACAGTACTGTAAGTTGGTTGTGCATTTCAGTCTTGTGTCCTCCTTTTACTTAAGAGAAAATAACTTTGAACAGTGAAGATAATGCTGGCAACTTGTACATAGTGTCTAGTAACTTCCTTATCAAGACTGATATGGAAGAACCGAATCTCGAACCTGGGTTGTAAGCCAGCTAGACAAAGACAGCAAGGTAGTGAATGAATTGCGTTCACGTGAACATGATATGTGTGCCGAACATCCGCGCATATAACAATATATGACCACCAACCGTCTGCCAAATGCATTGAGACTAACTATGGGTTCTCACATTGGCAACCAGAGTAGATATATATGAGTCATCACAAATAGGGTAAGTCATCATTTTTCTTAGGTCTGTCGGCTCCAGTTCCTTGAGCGAGCAAATATTGACCCATCGGAAAATTAAGAAATATTCGTATAGGTATCACATGACTACCTACTTGTGAGCCGCATGAGATTAGGAGGCATTGGGAATTAAACTCAAACATTGTTCATGTGATCCGCTCTAGTTTGAGTCGGAAGGAGAAGTGCCCAGACCAGGTTCTCGCCTAAACATGCCGTGGTTGATGAAGAGGGTTTGGAAGGGTGACAAATGTCGTTTTTGCATCCCGTGTGTTGTACCTTGGTATGTTTGGAGTATTCTTGATGTTACTCTGGAATTCAATGCAGTACTCTCTAGCATGTTCTCCCTCCATTCAAAAATATGAGATATTTTAGCCTTTTTTTGAAACATATGTCTCTTGATCGTACTTTAATGTCTAGATTCACTCATTTTGCTTCGAACCTATACACTAAAAGACATCTAGATTAATACGTTTTAGAAAAGGCTATTTTAGAACAGATGGAGTAGGATTCATGTGGGTGGGTGTTGAATTTTAAGGGTGCAGGGAGATGTCTTAGTTTTGAAGGACTTGCATAGTTGCTATGGGACTTTATAAAATTAGGATTAGGAGTGCCGCTTGCTTCTATCTGACCACTGCTTAACCAAATTGACGAGGTTTGATCTCATCAATGCCCATTGTTATGGACTTGGGTTTTGGAGAAGATGGGGATGCTGGAGATCGTGGAACGGTTAGCAAACAAGCAACACGGGGACACAAGGTTTACCCAGGTTCAGGCCCCCGGAGGGAAAACCCTACTCCTGCTTGTCTGCTCTTGATTACGGCGGAACCGAAGGTTATAAGGGTGCGCAGATGCAATCTGGCGTGGAGGTGTGTATGCGAGAGTATGAGAGAGAGATCTAGGTCGTGCCCTCCTGGCCTTTATATAGACTTAGGCAGGTCCCGAGCATAGTCCTAGTCGGTTACAGGTTCTAGGGTTTTACCCCTTTGAATTTCCTATCTACTCTAGTCTTGCTCTCCAAGGATCCGAAAGCGTCATGGGCCTTGGCCACCCGAAAATCTTTATGGGTCGGCGTACGTCCGCTGTGGGCCTTCCTTGGGCTGGACTAGGTATGCTGAGGTTACGCACCCGTAGGGTACAACCATGTCAGTAGCCCCCGAGTGAAGAGTCGAATCATAGATTCGGCTGAGGACTCTTCAATCCTTCGGGTATAACTATGTATTAACAGTATGTGTGTATGGATTGTTGATGCGTGTGCCTGACTCACCCGACGGATCAGGGTCAGTTAACTGTTTTAGGACGAAACAACACGATCTTCCTCAGGTTCGAGTCCTCAACTCAAATCGAACATATCTTGGCGTAATTCGACTCAGGCCGCGGAGGACTTACAGGAGTGGAATTCCAGTGAATTTAATTGATGTACCCAACGCGTCCATCGGGATTTTTCATCGCACCTGCTGGCACGGATTCATACTAGCAGAGCGCAGTCGGGTGCGTTGCCAAGCCACCAGATGATATCTGTAGGTCTTATCTTTGTGTCGCAGACACAACATCCGAATGTTTGTCACCGCGGAGGTGTTTCGGGCGGCCAAGGAGATCGTTGCTCACTTAGCATTCTACTGAGGCAAAGTTGCCAAAAAAGTTTTGCGTGTTTGATCCGAAAGATCGCAGTCGAAGAATTCATAGGGTGCGCGACCAGCGCTCCCTATGGGAGTAGCCCCCAAGTGTCTGTTCGAGTCGTAGACTCGGGCGGAGACTTTTATTCAAGCACTTTGTTTATTTTTAAGTCCGTAGGACACAAAAAATTTCGGATGCTTAAATCCATCCTCCCTATGGGAGTAGCCCCCGAGTCCGTAGTGGAGTCGTAGACTCGACGTAGGACTCGAAGAAATATTTTGTCTTTATTCGTCTTTCGGGTGCGCGGCCAGCGCTCCTGATAGGAGTAGCCCCCGAGTATTTAGTCGAATCGAAGATTCGAGTGAGTACTCTTAGCTGTGGAGCCGAAGAATTGTAGTTGGTGCTAGTATAGCTTTTGATGACATCAGTCGACGATCGATGACCTCGCCCAAGCCGCGTACAGATGACTTGACCGACGAACGGTGGTCCCACTTGCTGACCTTGAATTGACCCGGTCGGTCACGCGCGGCGGAGGAGACGCGCCGCCGGCGTCGCCTCGATTTGACGGTAGTGGGTAACCATTGGCGGCGGTTCATTGTGATGGTCGTCATGGTCATGGTCGAGGCGCAGGAGGGGGGTGCGCCGAGGATGTCCCCGCAAGGCCGCCTTCGGGCTTGTTTAATCATATAATCATTTTCATCGCACATCGCATTTGTGTTTTTTCCGATTCTTGCTGCGCTGGGATTTCCTTCCACATTTCCATCTTCCCTATGCGCTTTCACCGCCGGGCGCCAGAAGCGCGATGGGGAAACCAAGAAATCGTCATCTGCGGTTGGTACCAGCGCCCGAGGAAAGAAAAGGCGCCATCGCTACCCGTGTCACGGTGGTGGCGGCGATCGAGACGCGAGAGTGATCTCCATAAGCTTCATGGCGGGTTTGATCCCGCAAGATAGGGAGGCCGTCAGACTCCCCGGTAACGAGGTAATCCCCCATCCCCCAGCTGGGTATCGGGTTATGTTTCTCGCCTTCGTTATGCGTGGGTTTTGTTTTCCAGTCCACAACTTCCTCCATGGACTGATCTTTCTCTATGGCATTCAGCTTCATCATCTGTCGCCCAATTCTGTTCTCCACATTGCTTGCTTCATCACTTTTTGCGAGTGCTGGCTCGGCATTGAGCCGCACTTTGGCCTCTTCCGGAAACTTTATTCCGTGAAGAGGCAGTCTGGTTCGGATGGTGTTTATCCCATTGGGGGTTGCATCATCTCCCTTAGTCCCAATCTTCTTTTCTTTTCTTTTTCCATGTCCGAATCTGTCCAGTACTGGCGGAGGCGATGGTTTTATATCCGCGACTCCGTAGTGCCTGGGCAAGATTTTGGTCTTGTTCCTTTTGACCCCTCCCAAAAGATTGAGCCGAAAAGGTCTTGGAAAAACAACATCTTGGATGGCGAGGTGGCGGAGATAGAGGCCCTTTACCGTCGGGTGGAGGATCTCCAGCTGATTCCGGAGAAGGAAGTGAACGGCGTGGACATCATCCGGACGTTTCTTGAGCGTCGGGTGCAGCCTCTCCAAGCGAGGGCGCACCCGATGTTTCTTTATTCTGGGCGCTGTGATCCGACGAGGGTTTCGGCTGAGAAAATCTCCGAGGGGGATCTTGATAGGACCCTTCGCTCGCTGCTGAAGTTCAAGGCCGGAGAGGAAATCCCGGGGAAGTCGCTGACTCCACCGTTTTCTTCGGCGTTGGATGTTCCACAGGCATTCCTCACACGACTCCTCCAGCGATGGTGCTCGGGAGATGATGGGGGAGTCGAAAGTTGCGTCTCCTCCTCCCCAAACGGTGGCAACGTCAGGGGGTGCCGCTCCAAATCCTCCTCTGCAGGAGGTGCAGGTGGTTGTGCCTCAGAATTTCGCCAGCGGGCCTTCGGAGTCGCTATCAGAGCATGTAAGTACCTCTGCTTCGTACCACGGGGGGAGCATGTAAGTACCTCAGAATTTCGAGTCCGTCGCCTACGGGCTCGAAGTCCTTCATGGTGGCCAGCGAGTGGGCGGTGAAGTCGAAAGCGCCGAAGAGGAGATGACTCTCCGTTGCTGCAGAGTTGTAGATCGATCGGGTTGGGACCGTCACGATCGCTGTCAGCCCCCAGTTCCTAAACGGCGCCAATTGACGAGGTTTGATCTCATCAATGCCCATTGTTATGGACTTGGGTTTTGGAGAAGATGGGGATGCTCGAGATCGTGGAACGGTTAGCAAACAAGTAACACGGGGACACAAGGTTTACCTGTGTTCGGTCCCGGAGGAAAACCCTATTCCTGCTTATCTGCTCTTGATTACGGCGGAACCGAAGGTTACAAGGGTGCGCAGATGCAATCTGGCGTGGAGGTGTGTATGCGAGAGTATGAGAGAGAGATCTAGGTCGTGCCCTCCTGGCCTTTATATAGACTTAGGCAGGTCCCGGGCATAGTCCTAGTCGGTTACAGGTTCTAGGGTTTTACCCCTTTGAATTTCCTATCTACTCTAGTCTTGCCCTCCAAGGATCCGAAGACGTCATGGGCCTTGGTCACCCGAAAATCTTCATGGGCCGGCATACGTCCGTCGTGGGCCTTCCTTGGGCTGGACTAGGTATGCTGAGGTCACGCACCCGTAGGATACAACCATGTCACAAATGTTGTTATATGCATGATGTCACATATGTGTCTTCTTTTCATGCTTGCTTGTAGAAGATAATCCTAAACAAGAGAGAAAAATCATCAACACTCGTGTTGGCGGTGACATCGGGAAATGCTTTTTTTCAAAATTTAAACGATCTATTAATAATTATCAACAGTGGTACAAAGAGAACTAAAAGTAATAAAGATTATAAATAGGTCCTTGGACCACCTAGCAACTACTACATACACTAACACGAGCCGACGACGCGTCATCGTCCTCACCCCTCCATCCTAGTAGCCGGACAAAAAATTTCATAGTAGAACTTGTTATAGTAGGCTGACAGAAAATCATCATGGAAAGACCCCAAAGAACCAATACACCAGAGCGGCAACCATCGCTAATGATGACAACCGTACTGAAAGAGACTGACCTAAAAAAACATCAACAAACACAAAAACCGATTGGATCCCAAGAGACCGACGGGACAAACAACTCCACGCGTCCTCCGCCAGCGTTAGACGCACCACCAGAACGATGATAGGATGAGGAAGACCTTATTTTGATTTCAAGACGTAGTCATCACCTCAACATTCTGAATAAGACACTAAAAACAATCTAAACAAAACACGAGACCTCCCGCTGGCGAGGGGTCATGGTCCGCAACGTCTCCAAGCCCTAAGGCCACCGGAGGCGAGATGGACATGTGGCGTCGCTGGCGAGGAGAAGGAACCCTAGATGGGTTTTAGCCTCCATCTCTAGAGCGCCTCTCTCTATCTCCTCTTTCTTTTGATAAACAATAGAGGATGCGGGGACATGGACAAAAAACAAGTGGTCTTGACTTGTGGAGTGTCAACGTCATCTTGGTGGGCTGGTAGATTATCTCTATTTACTTTCGCTTTGTTATCCTAAGCTATGTATTTATCAGCTTCTATTGAAAAAGGTCTGAAAACCTATATTTTTTCATCTATTCTATCTAGTACAAAAAGAGTGATATATGTCCTGGTTCCCTTGGGAAGGATAGTAGAATTACTGAAACACATATTTAAAAAATTCGTCAACAAGAAAACTATTGAGTCACAGGACAACGAACATTGAGAGAATTTAATTGTAAAACTCTTAGTGATATCATCTTCAGGTGAGCACTAGGATACGAAGAACTCTCCTCTGGAGCATACCCTCACCTATCAAACATGTTAAAATATTGATCACTTAGCTTCCTATCACAAATGCAGTTGTGCAGACACATGGAAGAAGTAATTATCATCTTTTGGCGCTTAGGTGGACTATGAGGCATGCCTCGAAGGTGTCGTCATTTCATCTTGAGAACACCAAATCATCGTTCGATGGAGTTTTGCACTACTGACTGGCGATGGTTGAGCATGTCTTCTCTTCCCCTTTGAGGATTATTTCGGAAGTTAGGTACATGGTACCAAATAGTGTTTTATGGCGCTAGATAGCCATTTCTTTTCTGGTATCCTGAAACCACAAGGTAGTATTTTCCAAGAGTGATATGAAAAAGAACTTAGCTAATATTATATATGAGGACACATTCAATTCTAAAATGTGTACACAAAATATTACATGTCGGTGGTGAGGATAGTGTTTGTAGATACTTGAGCATCTGACCATACACATGTGTCATGAACGGATCTGGGACATCCAGCAACAAGAAAAATGAGCCTCAAATAAAAACAGAAATTGTCTTCGCATTCTGACATGTATAACCGTGACTGTTTATGTGATGTATTTCGAGTATTTTTTTGGCACAATCACTTTAATATGTGTTCCATCTATAGCCCCAATGGCGTTCTTGAAATGTGGCCAGAATCTTGTAGTTTGAAGATTGGGATGCACTTCAGTGAACTTTCTGTCCTTTGGCTTAATATAATCACTAGCCAGAACATTCCAGAACCTCATATTTTTTGCTAACTATTGATCAAATATGTTCAAATCGATCAGCAACATTATCAGTTGTTTCAGATGTCCCGACAGTCCATAAAAAGAGTGCCAATGCTTCTTCTGAGGACATGTTGCAAGTTGATGTCAGACCGTACTTTTCAACCAGTAGATCGAGCAATGGGTAGAGCACTGACCTCCTCGTCCTAAACAAAGAATAGAAAACTTGTGCATTTGTTTCTTTTTGTTCCACCCATTATTGAAACCTTGTTATCATTGGATTTATTCGTGGTGCATACGGTAACTTCTCAGTAGATAGTTTTGCATATGTGACAACTACAACCATGAATATATCGTATTCTTCATCAGCTTCATCACATAAACAACACAATTAGTGACTACACAAGTTGAAACAAATAATTATATCAACAACACAATTTGAAACCACGACAATAATCACGACAAATGTGATAGGAAAATTACAATTTGATAAGCAAATTACAAATTGATAGGTCCAAAGCAAATTACAAATTGATAGGTTCAACACGACAATACAAATTGATAGGTTCAAACCAAATTACACAACTAAAGCAAATAACACAACATGATAGTTAATCTCTACTTATTTTTTCTCTCATCCCATGCCATCGTGATCCATTCAAGCCTCACATCACTTTCAACCTCCATATAACAACTGAAAGCAATACGATATTCAACCTTCATAGAAACTTGTAAATCATAGAAATGTGTGGAAGATAATTGGAGATTGCACAGCACCAATTGGGCCGGCTGCTCATGTATATATATAGACGGACACATGTACAAGTACGGGTACAACCCTGACAAAACACGGGGACCTATACGTAGTACAATATGTTACTCAACACCCCCCCGCAGTCGAAGGGTCGGCACCGACACATAGACTGGAGCGAAACTCAGGAAAAGTCGTGGACGGTAATCCCTTCGTCATGATATCGGCAAACTGCTGAGACGTCGGTACGTGAAGAACTCGAACGTGACCGAGAGCAACTTGCTCACGAACAAAGTGGATGTCCAACTCAATATGCTTGGTGCGTCGATGATGAACGGGGTTGGCGGAGAGGTAGACAGCCGACACGTTGTCGCAGAAGACCACCGTGGCCTTGTCAACAGGACAAGAAAGCTCGGAGAGGAGCTGGCGAAGCCATGTACACTCAAGCAGCATTGGCCCACGGCGCGTACTCGGCCTCACTGGAGCGAGACACGGTGGCTGCCGCTGAGGACCAAGAGACGAGCGACGAGCCAAGGTAGACGAGTAGCCGCTGGAGCGCCGGCGTGTCCGGCAGCCCGCCCAGTCAGCGTCAGTAGCGGCGAGGCGGTGGAGGTCGATGGCGAGGCATGCAGCGACAGTCCGTAGCCCATCGTGCCACGGATGTAGCGTAGAATCCGCTTCACCGCAGCCCAATGGGCATCCCGAGGAGCATGCATGTGCAAGCACACCTGCTGCACAGCGTACTGGAGCTCCGGACGTGTCAACGTCAAGTACTGTAGGGCCCCGACAATGGAGCGGTAGAACGGGCATCGGAAGCCGAACCATCGATGGCGGAAAGCTTGGCCGTGTCGGCGGAGTGGGCGCGGGATTGCGGTTAAGCATCCCGACGCCGAGAAGCTCACGTGCGTATTGCGATGAAGAAAGAACCCGTCCGCGCGGACAACCTCGATGCCAAGGAAGTAGTGGAGCGGGCGAGGTCCTTCAATGCGAACTCAAGCACGAAGCTCGCCGGTGGTGTCAAGAAGACCGGCGGTGGATGCCGTCAAGATGATGTCGCCGACGACAGGTAGGCCATGTCGTTGCCTGTCCGGAAGACGAACAGCGATGCATCGGGCGCGTGGGCGGAAGCCGAGCTGATGCGTAAACGCAGCGTGCGCTGGTACCAGCGCGGCGCTGCCCAGTCCATACAAGGACCGAGAGAGCAAGCACACGTCATCGGGGCGCTCGGCGTCAACGAAGCCAATGGGCTGCTGACAGTAGACCTGCTCCGACAGGTGGCCATGGAGGAAGGCGTTGGAGACGTCCATCTGATGCACCGGCCATGCGCGAGACGTGGCGAGGTGCAGGACCGTGCGGATCGTGCCCGGTTTGACGACCGGGGCAAACGTATCCGTAAAGTCGACGCCCGCGCGTTGCCGAAAGCCGCGGACGACCCAACGCGCCTTGTAGCGCTCGAGAGTACCATCGGAGCCGAGCTTGTGCTTGAAGACCCACTTGCCGGTGATGACGTTGGCGCGAGGGCGGGCACCAGCTCCTGGTCGGTTGCGCTGCGCGTCGTACTCCTCCTGCATGGCGGCGCCGGTCTGGGTCGCGCAGCAAGCGAGCCGAGGTGGGCACCGGCGAGGGGGCGGAGGTGGACGGCTCGCTCGGCCGCGAGGAGGACGCCTCCCGCTCGTGGGACGACGGCGCCCCGCCGTCATGCGGCGGACATCGCTCCCAGCGGAAAGGCCCATCGGTCGGCGGGTAGCGTGAGACGGCGCGCCGCCCGCCGCGTGCTCGGGTGAGCATGGGCGCAGGAGGCCGTGAGGCAGGCGGCGAGGGGCTGAGGTGCTCGAGCTGGCAGCAGCGCCAGGCGCCGAGGGCGCCCGCGGCGCGGCGGCGCTGGGCGTCGGGCGACACAGGCGCCCAGGGCGCCAGCGCCAGCGAGGCGACGCGGGAGCCGCTGGGCGACGGGCGCGCCATGGCGCCCGAGGGCGCAGCGCCGAGGCCCGGCGGGGCAGCCGATGGGGCCAGGGCCGCCCGGGCGCGATCGGCAGGGGCCACAGGAGGGCCGGTGGGCCGGGGCGTCGTCGTGGTGTCGCCAAAGTCCTGCTGAAACGGAAAGACAACTCGTCAAAGTACACGTGCGGGAGGTGAGTACGCGATGGGAGACCGGTCGTGGCGTCGGTAGCCCTTGGTGTTGGCGGGGTAGCCTAAAAACACACAAGGGAGAGGCGGCGCAAGCTTGTCTTGGCGGTGGCAGCGTGTTGGGATAACACTTGCAGCCAAGACGCGGAGGTCATCATACGTGGGCGGCGCACCGTAGAAGGTGATGCGGCGTGTAAGACCAGCGCCGCGCGACACGGGCGGATGTTGACGGAGAGTCGCCATGGCAAGAGCATCCGGCCAGAAGCGTGGAGGCATGTGGGAGTGGAACGAAGTGCGGACACGATCGTTGAAATCGTAGCATCCGTTCAGCACGACCATTCTAGGGGAAGTGTAGGGACACGTGGCGGAAGATAGCGCCATGAGCGGCGAAGGAGGCGAATAGTGGTGTTGTCAAACTCTTTGCCGTTGTCGGTTTGTAAGGCGTGAATGGGCGACCGAACTGAGTGGAAGCAGCGAAAAATTCGGTGAGAGTGGCAGCGTCAGTTCTGACGGAGGAAACGCCCATACAAAGTGAGAGTAATCATCCAGAATCACAAGATAATAATTATAACCAGAATTACTGAACCGCGAGGTCCACACATCACTATGAATAAGTTGAAACGGAAAAGACGCGACTGTGGATGAGGAACTAAACTGGAGGCGAACATGTTTGCCTAGACGACATGCGTCACAGGAGTGGGCATCCGTTTTATTACAAGTAAAAGAAAAGCCTTGCATTATTTGACGGAGAGCGGCGTGGCTAGGATGGCCGAGGCGAGCGTGCCAGAGATCAACACCGGTGGAGAGGGCGAGTGAGCTGCTGGCGGTGGTGGAGGCCGAACCAACAGGGTACAGATCGCCGGGACTGTCACATCGGTGGAGGAGCATCCGAGTACGACCATCCTTGACAGAAAAACCAAAAGCGTCAAATTCCACAGTCACAGGATTATCACGACAGAAAGATTTAACAGAAACCAGATTTTTAATCAAGGCAGGAGAAACAAGAACATTGTTGAGAGAGAGAGGAGTGGAAGTGGAGGGAAAAGAGACGGAACCGGTGTGAGTAATGGGAAGCGCATGACCGTTGCCAACGATGATGCGAGAGGAGGTGGAGGAGGGTGTAGAAGAAGAGAGGGTACCGGGGTGCGCAGCCATATGCGCGGAGGCGCCGATGTCCATGAACCAGTCGTCGCCGCCACCATACGCCCCAGCGGTGGGAGCGCTCTGGAGGGCGGTCAGGAGCGCGGGATCCCACGGGGTCGAGCTCGGGGGGGCGACGTAGGCCGGGGCGGAGTAGGGCGCGGCACCGTAGCCTGGAACGGTGTCGTAGCTCGGCGTGACGGCGGGTTGGGGCGCGGCGTAGAAGGCCTGATGGGTGGCCGGACGCGGCCCCATGATGCCCGGGTAGGGGGCGCGCGGCAGAGGCATGGAGTAGGCGTGGACGACCCCGGTCCACGGGTTGTGACCCGCGAGCCATGGCGGAGTAGGGGCGGCGTGCGGGGGTGGACGAGGCGCGGGGGCGGTGGCGCCACCATGGCCGCCGCCGTTGCCACCGCCGCCACGGCGACGGCGCCCACGACGGCCACCGCCAGATGCCGCCCGGTGGCGGGAGGCGGCGGTGCGGCGGGCGTAAAGCCTGAGGCCCCATCGGGCGAGGCGCTGGGGCGAGGGCGCTGGTGCCGGCGGAGAGGAAACTGCGGCGGTGTGAGCCGCCCGAGCCCGGAGATGCTGAGGCGCTCCTCAAGGCGCAGGTAGGCGACAGCCTGCTCGAAGGCGTGGTGAGGCGTGAGATTGGGCGGCGTTGCTGAGATCCTCGCCGAGGCGGCCGGCAGTGGAGAGCATGATCTTGTCGTCGATCGGAAACTCCAAGTCGCGAAGCTCGTCGGAGAGGCTCTTCAGCTTGAGAACGTACTCGTCGAGAGAGTGGTCGTTCTGGTGGGTGCCGAAGAACTCCTGCTGGAGGAAGGTGACCCGCTGGATCTTGTTGTCGGTGAAGAGGCCGGTGATTTTCTCCCACACCGTGTGCGCGGTGTCGCCGTCCCGGACGACGGTGCGGAAGATGTCGTTGGAGACGGTCTGGTAGAACCAGCGGATGATGGTGGCGTCGATCGCGAGCCACTCGGGGTCGTGCGGCATGGCGAGGAGGTCGATGGTGCCATCGACGTGGTCGAGGAGATCGTACTCGCGGAAGAGCAGCCCGAAGTACGTCTTCCACGGGAAGAAGTTGGCAGCGGTGGTGGAGAGCTTCACCGGTACGCGCTCGGCGATGGGGATGTCGCGGATGACGGCGACGGAGGGCCCGGCGAAGGGTTCTTTGCTGCGGGCGGGAGGAGTTGAAGCGTCGGAGGGCGGAGGAGAACCCGCCATGGCGGAAGATGGTGGGCGGTGGCTAGGCGGCGGCTGGAGAGGGCAGCGGCGCCCGAGGTAGGGGAGGGGAGGGGGGAGTGGCGGCGGGAGGAGGGAGGGCCGGCGCGCCCGAGGGAGAGGGGGGGCGGAGGCGGCGGCTGGTGGGAGGAGGCCGGCGGCGCCCTAGGGTAGAGGAGGGGGGGCGGCGGCTAGGGTAGGATCAAGCGGTGTCTGATACCATGTGGAAGATAATTTGAGATTGCACAGCACCAATTGGGCCGGCTGCTCATGTATATATATATATAGACGGACACATGTACAAGTACGCGTACAACCCTGACAAAACACGGGGACCTATACGTAGTACAATATGTTACTCAACAAAATGATCACGGGTACCTGTCCATATCCATGAACAACAACCTTGGCCATCATATCGAAAAACTCTTACCTCACTGGATCAACCGTCGATTGCGAATCCATTGACTGTGAAACTATTGACTGTGACACCGTTTTGGTCACGAAACCGTTGGATGCGAACATGTGAACACGATCAAAAACTAAACACATTGAGAACGGAAATAAGTAAGACGAGTGAGAAGAAATATTTTGAAAATTAGCTGATATAGAAAATAAAGATGATCTCGAATTGTTTCGGATTAGGAGTTCATGTTGCAAATTGTTCATGCTGATCTATGGAAGTGCTAACTACAGATCCGGTAAGTCGTTTTCATCTTATATACTCAATAAAATATACAGACTTGTAGGTTGAGACATTGCGTACAAGATATATTAATCTATGTCATTCCTACCACACATCGTTGCGCTTATTAAATGTCTTTCTCTACAATGTTCTATCATCTCATATTCCCATCGCGGACCCACTAACATCGCAATCTATCTCTCCAAAAAGAGGGCCTCTCAGAAAAACCCTCTTTGCAAACTGCCTCTCTCGGAAAATGGCTTGCCATGATAGTTCCAGTGGTGACACCTCTAGCCGCAGCCACGCTGGGGCCAACGCCGAGCTCCACGCCGATTTCCCCAACACCGAGAAAACTAAGGCCGATGCCCTCGGCCACGGCAATGGCGATGACCATGAGAATGGCAAGGCCAATGCCCCCAAGGATGATGACACCGAAGCCAACGAGAATGTCGGCACCAACGACCCCAACGATGGCAACTCCGAGGCCAACGAATCTAGCGAGAGCAGCGATGCAAAGTGGAAGAAGATAGGGGTGGTGATAAAGGCGGACGAGCGGAGTGACAAGCGGGAGGCGCGGCGCGGAAGGAGGCTGAGATGAAGAAGTACCTACACAAGGTATTGCTCGATTATAGCGAGGAAGAGGAGTGTTTTCCTAACTCCTAAGTGCTTCATTGTAGATCTATCATATCGCCAATGAATTGGCAGTGAAAAGTATAATCACTAGTGCAGAACGGCCCATGCGTCCCGGTTGGTAAGAGCCATTAGTCCCGGTTGCCCAACCGGGACGGGGCAATCGGGACTAAAGCTCTAACCATTAGTCCCGGTTGCCCCACCAACCGGGACAAATGGGTGCACGCGTGGCAGCAGCAAAGCGAGGGTGGAGATAGTCGGTTCGTAACACGACGGGACTAATAACCTGCTGCCGCAGAGATTTAGCTCATTTCTGCCGCCGCAGAGAATTCATTTTGCACATTTGGTTGCCGCGGCAGCATTTTCGCCACTTTTGTGCCGGCGAAGAATTCATTTAGGTTGTTTTATTGTTTATTTAGTGTTTTGCACTTATCAATGAAGGAACCTTATATTACACAAGATCATCATGACAATATTACATTCAATAGACGGATCGAGTTCATGCACTACATACAAAAGTATTCCCCTTGTCTATACACGGACCGAGTTGCTATTTTTACAATCCCTATTGTCTATATACAGCAGAATAGTACTCCCCTTTCGGGTCTAGGACTTCTGCATCCAAGAATCCCGCCAATTCCTCCTGAATTGCTCGTACGCGATCCTTTGGCAGAAGACCGTCCCGTAGACGTTCGATCTGATTTAAAAAAGGAGTCTATATGAATGAAACTAAACACAATTTGTTTGAAAATAAAACTATAGAAATTGTTTACGTGGAGTTGCTCTAAATTTCTGCCCTTCTCATCGCATCGTCTGCGGATGAACTCGCAAACATAGTATCCACAGAGATTGTTACCTGGTCCCTGTGTCAGGCACTTCACAAGAACATAGTTCAATCAAAATAATAATCAAGCATGATAATAACTGTATCAAAACTAGAATCAAAGAGATGCGCGGATATAGCTAGTGGTGCTTACATCTAGTGGTTGAAATGTAAGCTCCTCTTTCCAAACACCCCTAGCCTTCTTGGTGAACCGTTTCCAAGCGCTGCCCGTGAAAAGCGAATAAAAGAAGTTATTAAGTACTTGATATCATAAAATTCACGAACGTTGCCGATATAGTGTAGTAATGATTAGAATTACGCTGGAGAAGTATCTGCATGTCCTTCCACGTCTCAAGGGGTTTATGTTTCGAGTCCATGACTAGTACACGCCCTTTGTCAAGTTGAATGATTAACAGAATATAGTGGAAGCTGCGAATGCATAACTAATCAATTATATACTTAACATCGAGTAAGCGAAATAGAAAGTGTATACAATACAATAACACTCACTCGAAGTTGTAAGGAAAAAGTATTTCCCTTCTGGTTTCTTGAAACCTTAATGCGTGTACTATATTATCCTCCGTATCCTAGGGGCTTATTTTGAGATTAGCTTCATGAACCCAATATGGGTCAATGAAGCCAATATCATAGATTTGTCCTCTGCTGCATTCGAGAATCTTCATTCTGCATATTACAGTATGATTATATACATGCAATAAACAAAGTGAGATAGCTGGAGACTAAGTTAATTACAGAATTAGTACTTACAGACAATAGGCACTGATGAGCGATTTGTCCAAGGCGTCTTGATTGAATAATTGAAATAGCTCAACAAATTCAATGGATATCATGTCATCACTTTCTTTCCCATGATGCTTTTTTGTAACCCTCAACACTATCCAGTTAGCCCCGGCACTTGTGGCGTGCATGTACCAGTTATGCAATCTTCGCATTTTTGTTGAAAGATTATTTACCTCCTCAGGTTTGACGAGAGGTTTGCCGTACTGGTATTTGTATGCTACTTCACTCACGGGGAAGAACTCTAACTGGGATAAGTACTGGGCAATACTCATACCTTGAGCAGCGGCAGCTTCTCCGTATTGTGCAACTACCTCTGGATCATACTGCTCTTCGGCCCCATATTTGCTCGACCCCACATTGGTTTGAGAAATCACCTTGAGAGGCGCAAGTCTGTTTGCTTGTTCTCCATTGGGCAACAGATTTCCGCTTGCATCGATCTTTTCTTGAGGCTTTTGTGCGCATGTGACTTGAGAATAGAACGCTCATAGTCGATGACAGCTTTGGCTCGGGTTGATGAAGAGTCTTTAGCATTTTCAACACTTTGGCTTTTTCTTCTTTGGTCTTTGGGGAACTCTGGCTCTTTCGGCCGCCTCGACTTAGCGAAAACGCTCGTTTCCGCATCAACCGAGCCGGTCTCCTCTTGATCTGATCATAAGCTCTCTTGGGAGGAACCGTTGGTACTTTTGGAAGAGGCTCTTGTTTACGTTTGGCGATCTTACGGCCACGATGGCGGTACGCTTCGCTTTTTATCCCGAGGCGCGGCGATGGCTCCATGGCGATGGCTGCACCGAGACGGGTGAGGCGACGGAGCGGGTGGCGGCGAAGACGGCTGCGCGGCGGCGACGACCTCGGCGGAGACGGGTGAGGCGGCGAAGATGGCCTTGGCGTGTGATTTGAAGCACGATACAATCCTTCGCCATAGAATGGTGACGTTTTTTCGTCACCCAGATACCACATCCCCTTCACCAGGCGGTAGTGAAGATCCAAAACCTCAAAGGTGGGCATGATTTCATCCACGCCGACAACAACGTAGCCCTCTGGAACGGACGACGTGGTAAGTTGGTGTGGGTCCAATTGGTAAGGCATAGCCGACCGCCACCTTCATTGATATGTTCACAACTTTGACATGTAGATCGCGATGTGTCATCTCTGTGATATCATCCACTGGGTAGCCAACAGGAGCCATCGTCGGTGCATCATCGGCATCTCCATTGTCATCACCCGGGACCTCGGTGGAAGCCACACTGCTTTTTCGATTATTCGATAGGCCTGTAGCATCGAATGCAGTGTGCTGCTGAGATGGGGCGCCGGTAGTACTTTGCTCTTTAAGTGGGTTAATTTCATCTTGTTGTTGCTTTAATCGTTCTTCAATTAAACGCATTCGCTCTTTCTGACTTTCTGCTTCAACTGCCGCCCTGTCCTTACTCCTCTGACGGCTTCTATCAGGATATTTCTTCCTCTCTTCGGGAAACCCAGTCCTCCATGATTGGGAGCCTATTGTGCCTCGTGTTCGTCCATCATGTTCCTTATTTCCAAGGGCGAGTGTGAGCTCATCATTCTCTCTATCGGGAATGAAGTCCCCATCTTTAACAGCCTTCTTGCTTTTCTCATCCTCTCGATTGGCAAGGGTCTTCTTTATGTCGTATGGTATATATACACCTCCTTCCGAGTCCAACGTGCCCCATGCCCGTAAAACCAATTCCTTGCACGTTCTACCCAATCGTCTGCCTGGGTGATATTTTTATCACGCAGTTCACCTCAAGTTTCTCCCACTTAGGAATGCCAGCCCTGTAGCCACCTTGCCCCATAGTATGGTGATACTTCTTGTTAGCAGCATTCATCTTATTCTTTGCAGACATTTCCTTAGCTTTTTGCGATGTCTTGTATTCCACAAACTCAGCCCAGAATGGTTTTATCTTCTGAAACTGAGTCTTCTTGAAATCCGGAGTCTTCTCTTTCACGACATAGTCAAGGTGCAATCTTTTCTTCCAGTTGGTGAAACACTGGGCCATCTTCTTCAAAGCCCACTCCCTGACCTTAGCCTCCATGGCTCTCCCATGTTGTAAGGCGTCCTCAACTGGATCCTCCGCATTTGGATCCAGCTCTATCTTTAGTTTGAAATTAACCATGAGCCTCTTCCACAATAAATCTTTGGCGTGGTTAGGGACAAATAAACATGTTCCCTCTTCATCCGCATTAGCAGGCCTATTCCAATTTCTAATGGTGATCGGGATTAAGTCCCTAACGATTACTCCGCATTGTGCCACAAATTTGGTTGCGACAACTTCCGGAGCGGTCGATGCCGTCTGCGGCGACATCTTCGATCTGAACCTCTCATGGTCTTCCAACTTTTGGTTGGGCCTCGTCACTCATTTCAGTAGATTCCTTCGATCCGAGGGCTAAAAGAAGAAAGATCGTCGTTACTATTTCTATATAGATAGCAGATGATTAATTAATGAATTGATTTATATTACATGCACCTCGCCGGCGATCGTCTTCTCGGTTACACAAGGCATCGCTTCTCCCTCATGAAGGCAACACCTTCAACCTCAAACAAGTTGTCTACTCCGGTAAAGAGGATCACCCTCACGGAGTTGTTCGTAAACGTTGATACGTCTAAATTATCTTCCCACGGATCACACCTTGGATCAACTCTTCCTTTTCTTCGTCTCGGCGTGTGGATCCATATTTTACGCATAGGTGGAAAAAGCGAATAAGTCAAAGCGGCTAAAGGAGAAAGTTAAGGAGAAACCCGATATATACATACACAATAATAAAAATGAAGAGAAACCTAAACCTAGCTACAAAAAGGAAACCGTGTAGTAGATAGGTAACTCTAGCTAAAATCAACGGTTATCAATATTCCGGAGTTCGAGGGTGTAACCTAGTTCGAGAAACCTCCGATGCATATGAGAGGAACCCACATGCACCTAAGGGTATTAATGATTCCTTATCAAACCACAAAGGATCGGCAATGTGAATCGGTGCAGGGCTACCCACATTGGACCAGTGGGGCGAGACCAATAATACCAAACTAATTAATAAACCTAATAATACCTAACTAATAATAAACCTAATAATCGAAACACCGAAAAGAAAGGAAACAATCAACACATGGCATCGATGCAATGCTCAAGTAAGTATGATGATATGACAAGTTAATTTGCATTGGAATGTAACCCTAAGACATGCTCGACGATTTAATCGGGTTCGACGGTGAAAACCCTAACTCGGGGAAACTCCGGAACATATGAGAGGGGTGCATTTGTTCTTATAATTATACTTGTCATTTAAATTGTTGAACAATGCATTTGTTCGTGAAAGTTTGAGTTGCAAAACACTATTTTGAAGCCCTATTTTTGAATCACCAAAATGCACCTACAAATGACTATGCAAGGATTTATAAATCCACTACTTGCAAAATAGTAAAAAGATTGCAATTATGATCCTATGTTGATCCTCAGATTTTTTAGAAAAATTTGAAGACTAAAATCACTCCATTTGGAGTTATAAATAAAAAGATACAAAAGATTTACTAAAAGCAGAAAAGAATAAATGAAACAACAAAAAATAACTAGACTAATCTACCCGACCCCAAGCCACGCCCTTTAGCCTATCTGCCAGACCCTCCTCATGACAGTAGCAGTTAGCAAGGCCAAGAAGCGCAAGCCAGCCAGCGCAATGCAGCCTTGTGTGGCGCAGCGCCAACCAGAATACACGCGGCGCCCAGACCAGCAATGGCGGCGATCGATGGAGAAGCGGCATGGGCGCCAAAGACCAGAGCGGCCAGCGGCGCCAAAGAAGACCACCACCGTGAGGGGGAGGATGAAGGCGAGGGCGGCGTGCAGCCCGGTGGGGAAGGCGATCGTCGGCGGCGTGGCGAGTCGGAGGAAGGAGGCGCGCGGCATTGGCGGGCTGGCTGGCGTCGTCGGCGATAAGCGGGCAGAGGCGAGTGGGAAGAAGAAGAAGAGAGGCACGCCTTATAAAGGGCCTTTAGTCGGTTCGTGGCTCCAACCGACTAAAGGCATACGTCGTTGGAGCCACCAACCGGACCTATAGTCCAAATTTTCAGCATTGAAGGCGGCTACAAGAGGCTCTTCGTCGGTTGGTGGCTCCAAGGACGTATTCTATTTTCAAATTTTTAGTTATTTTCTCTCTGTTCCGCCTTATTTTTTATTTTGGGGTTTAAATTTGTAATGTTTTTAAATGATAATTACTTTGGAATTTAGAAAACTTTAAACATAAAAAGTGTTTGGATTTGAATAACTAATTGAAACCATTTTCATTTTGAAAAATAATTAATGTAACCATTTAAACAACGAACCATTTAAAATTAATAATGAAATAACTTATATTTTTAAATATTAATTTGGAATTTAGAAAAACTTTAAACATAAGAAGTGTATGGATTTGAATAAATAATCCAAAACCAATTTCTATTTTTAAAAATAATTAATGTAACCATTTAAAATTAATTAACTTATATTTTGAATATTAATTTGGAATTTAGAAAAACTTTAAACATAAAAAGTGTTTGGATTTGAATAAACAATTCAAAACCATTTTACATTTTAAAAACAATTAATGTAACCATTTAAAATATGAACCATTTACAATTAAAAATGAATTAACTTATATTTTTTTGATATCAATTTGGAATTTAGAAAAACTTTAAACATAAGAAGTGTATGGATTTGAATAAATAATTCAAAAACATATTCTATTTTTAAAAAAATAATTAATATAACCTTTTAAAATGAATTAACTTATATTTTTGAATATTAATTTGGAATTTAGAAAAATTTTAAACATAAAAAGTGTTTGGATTTAAATAAATAATTCAAAAACATTTGTCCTTTTTACCAGGGATGGACGAAAAGGTTTGAGATGTACCGGTTGGGATATAGTCCATGTAAGGTGGTCTAGTATTTTAGGAAAATAGGACGGTAGCATTACGAAGCGGCATTTTGGTGGTTACTTCACAAAAGCGACCCGTTTTTTGCGGGGAAATGGAAAAGGGCTTTTCCGTATGACAAAAGGAAAACTTCCTCCTGCAACATTGTTCTCCATACCAATGTCCACACACATGCATAATATGGGCCCAACATCACAAACTATGCCGTGATTCAGCACATAACATAGGTCATATGGACCGAAAGCCATGAAACCTCGAACATGATAGGTCATTTTGTGAAGGTTTTTTGAAACATGATCAATATACCAAGTCTGGTATTTTTCCTTTCAACTATGTAACATAATATGACACCACGAAGGATTTTCATTGTTCGGATTTTTTTGAATTTATTATGCCGTTTGAATTATTTGAATTTCTAACTATGGTGAAACAGTGTGCATGAAGATAGGGGCGGCATTGTTAGAACTTGCATTGGATCTCTAAAGAAACCACATATTGCGAGTCTAAAATGATTTTTCAAAAATCACAGGCGGTAGATCATGTACTGTAGTACAAACCGACCCACTTCCTTGATTCGGCGGACATTTGTCCTTTTACCGGGATGGACGAAAAGGTTTGAGATGTACCGGTTGGGATATATTCCATGTAAGGTGGTCTAGTATTTTAGGAAAATAGGGCGGTAGCATTACGAAGCGGCATTTTGGTGGTTACTTCACAAAAGCGACCCGTTTTTGCGCTCGGAAAATGGAAAAGGGCTTTTCCGTGCGACAAAAGGAAAACTTCCTCTGCAACATTGTTCTCCATACCAATGTCCACACACATGCATAATATGGGCACAACATCACAAACTATGCCGTGATTCAAGACATAACATCGGTCATTTGGACCGAAGTCATGAAACCTCGAACATGATAGGTCATTTTGTGAAGGTTTTTGAAACATGATCAATATACCAAGTGGTATTTTCCTTTCAACTATGTAACATAATATGACACCACGCCAAGGATTTTCATTGTTCGGATTTTTTTGAATTTATTATGCCCGTTTTGAATTATTTGAATTTCTAACTATGGTCGAACCGGTGTGCATGAAGATAGGGGATGCATCGTTAGAACTTGCATTGGATCTCTGAAGAAACCACATATTGCGAGTCTAAAAGCGATTTTTCAAAAATCAGGCGATAGATCATGTACTGTAGTACAAACCGGACCCACTTCCTACCGATTCTAAGACATTTGTCCTTTTACCGGGGATGGACGAAAAGGTTTGAGATGTACCGGTTGGGATATAGTCCATGTAAGGTGGTCTAGTATTTTAGGAAAATAGGACGGTAGCATTACGAAGCGGCATTTTGGTGGTTACTTCACAAAGCGACCGTTTTTTGGCTCGGAAAATGGAAAAGGGCTTTTCCGTGCGACAAAAGGAAAACTTCCTCCTGCAACATTGTTCTCCATACCAATGTCCACACACATGCATAATATGGGCACAACATCACAAACTATGCCGTGATTCAGCACATAACATCGGTCATTTGACCGAAAGTCATGAAACCTCGAACATGATAGGTCATTTTGTGAAGGTTTTTGAAACATGATCAATATACCAAGTCTGGTATTTTCCTTTCAACTATGTAACATAATATGACACCACGAAGGATTTTCATTGTTCGGATTTTTTTGAATTTATTATGCCGTTTGAATTATTTGAATTTCTAACTATGGTCGAACGGTGTGCATGAAGATAGGGGCGGGCATCGTTAGAACTTGCATTGGATCTCTGAAGAAACCACATATTGCGAGTCTAAAACGATTTTTTCAAAAATCACGGCGATAGATCATGTACTGTAGTACAAACCGACCCACTTCCTACCGATTCGGCGGACATTTGTCCTTTTACCGGGGATGGACGAAAAGGTTTGAGATGTACCGGTTGGGATATAGTCCATGTAAGGTGGTCTAGTATTTTAGGAAAATAGGCGGTAGCATTAAAAGCGGCATTTTGGTGGTTACTTCACAAAGCGACCGTTTTTTGCGCTCGGAAAATGGAAAAGGGTTTTCATGCGACAAAAGGAAAACTTCCTCCTGCAACATTGTTCTCCATACCAATGTCCACACACATGCATAATATGGGCACAACATCACAAACTATTCGTGATTCAAGACATAACATCGGTCATTTGGACCAAAGCCATGAAACCTCGAACATGATAGGTCATTTGTGAAGGTTTTTGAAACATGATCATTGTTCACACATTTAGTCCCGGATGTAGTCACAAACCGGGACTAAAAATATTTCGCCATTTCCCACCTCTTCCGCCAAGTTTTCCGCCTTTCCTTTCTACTAGAGCTTTTAGTCCGGATGTAGTCACTAACCGGGACTAAAGATATTCCGCCATTTCCCAAAGCTTCATGCCAAGTTTTCGCCCTTTCCTCTATATTTAGGGTGATCGTGTCATGGCTATCCACACATCCACACCTTCCTCTCTTAGAACAATGGACAACGCCCTCGGGCCATTCGACCCTCGAGAGACCGAGGCGCTATGCGCCTCAACTACCCTGTCCACCGGGTAGTACCGCCCACCGCTGGATCTTTGGCCCGGAGGGTTCTGTCCCTCTGTCCCTCAAGGTTCCTTGCAGACGACCATCTGGCTCAACCACTTCTACCACGAGCTCACGCCGGAAAGCAACGGATGGATCCCAGTGGGATCCCGGCAACTATGACACTGGAATGCCTTCTTCGCTAATAGGCGGGAAAGGGAGCTCGCCAGTACGAGGTGATGGCCCGCCACGGTGAACAACAACGAAGTCGGCCGTTGCGTGGTGGGAGAACCGTACTATCATCGGTGATGCGCTACATCGCGGGGAGACCATCCTGCCTCGGTGCCACGAGTCCACCCGCCACAGGCCCCACATCGTCCGTGATGGCAACATCGTCTTCAGAGACCCTCTCCCACCCGCCCGTGAATCCAAGGCTGGAATGGCCCTGGTATATGCCATGGATGGGCCGAGGATCCCCGAGTGGCGGTGGCGATGACGATGATGATGACGACGATGAAGACCACAAGCCGTACTATAGGACTAGGCATGATTATGACTAAAGGGGGCGCTTTAGGCACGAGTGTTAGCTAGTCCCGATTTGTCCGGTTTTAATATTAATAAATGTCTTAAGTGTTACCTAATAAATAGGGAAATGCCTATATAAAGAGAGGTTCATATTTAGTCCCGATTTGTACGGTTGGGATATAGTCCATGTAAGGTGGTCTAGTATTTTAGGAAAATAGGACGGTAGCATTCGAAAGCGGCATTTTGGTGGTTACTTCACAAAAGCGACCGTTTTTTTGCGCTCGGAAAATGGAAAAGGATTTTCGTGCGACAAAAAGGAAAACTTCCGTGCGACAAAAAGGAAAACTTCCTCCACACACACATGATCATTGTTCGGCACACATTTAGTCCCGGATGTAGTCACAAACCGGGACTAAAGGGATTGCGGCAGAGTGGGCTAGACAACACTAATAATAGGGGTGAGTGTCGACATTATGTCGCGGCTTGTACCTTGTCCGGGATGGTGTCACCAACCGACTAAAGATGAACCTTTAGTCGGTTGGAGACACCAACCGACTAAAGATGAGTCGACACTAATAATAGGGGTGAGTGTCGACATTATGTCGTGAGTGTCGACATTATGCCGAGCTGCTTGTACTATAAATATGCATCCTTGTGAGTCGGTCCTCCGCCAGCCGTTTGAGGCATCTCCAAGATGGTTTTAGAAGCGAGGACACCACTACGGCCAGATTCGGGAGATGCCTTGGGCCCAGTCCTCGGCATCTCCGAAAGGTCATAGAAACACTCCTAATATGTGAAATTAGTTAGCTCGAGGCGTATTGATCTAGTTAGTGAAGTTACAAGCTGCAAGATGGTTTTCGAGGCAGGACACCATCTGCGGCTTTGAGGAGATCTTGACGGAGCCCAGTCCTCGGCATCTCCGAGAAACTGTCATAGAGGCACTCCTAATATGTGAAATTAGTTAGCTCAGGCGTATTGATCTAGTTAGTGAAGTTACAAGCTGCAAGATGGTTTTCGAGGCAGGACACCACTCGCGGCCAGTTTCGAGGAGATGCCGGAGCCCAGTCCTCCCGGCATCTCCGAGAAATCGTCATAGAGGCACTCCCTAATATGTGAAATTAGTTAGCTCCGAGGCGTATTGATCTAGTTAGTGAAGTTACAAGCTGCAAGATGGTTTTGAGGCGAGGACACCATCTGCGGCCAGTTTGAGGAGATCTTAACGGAGCCCAGTCCTCCGGCATCTCCGAAACGTCATAGAGGCACTCGGTCCGCCACAAAATGGGACTAACACTCAAGACATTTATTAATATTAAAACTGAGACTACAAAACCGACTAAAGGCCACAAACCGCGAAAGATATCCTTGGTCAAGCCACAAACCGCGAAAGACATGAACTAGAGTTACATAATATGAGCATGAACTTCTTGGCATATGTCATTCCTTATGACCGCTTGAGACGTAACCATGGAGCATCTTCTTTACTTAACGGAATGCTTGGGTCATTTCCTTTGTGAAGGCGGAATTTCATCAAACTTATTATAATCTTCGACATATACATCTTGCCCTCGATTCCCACGATGTTTCTTTTCCCTGAAAGAACTATGTGGCCTTTGGATCATCATATGATGTATTCGTTTGCATATTTTTTCTTTTTTTGATGCGGAGGACATGTCCTTCACATAGAAACCTGAGACACATCATTGGCTAGGACGAATGGTTCATCTCTATAACCAAGATTGTTGAGATCCTTGTTGTCATTCCGTACAACTGGTCTATCTTTACCCCTTCCCCATTCAGGGTTGACCCATTTGCGTGAAACAAAGGGACCTTAAAAGAGACTCCATAGTCTAGTTCCCATATCTCCTCTATGTAACCATAATATGTGTCCTTTGTCCATTCTCGTCTATTGCATCAAAGCGGACACCACTATTTTGGTTGGTGCTCTTTATCTTGGGCGATCGTGTAGAATGTATTCCCATTTATTTGCACCCTTGGAAATTCAATACAGTAGAAGATGGTGGCGGCCAACAAGTATAGCCGATCTCCAACGGTGGTGTCATTCAAGAGATGTGTCCGCATCCAACCAAGCAGACTTCATGTGTTCATCTAATCCATGATTCGAGCTTCCCGGGTTTTTGGGCGTATAATATTCTTGTGTTCCTCCATATCTGGAGCTGCCAAGGTGGAATTATGTAGAAGCATGTAGTGTGCTTTAGTGAAAGAATCCCGTCCCTACATATCGGTGCTTTCTTTCCCGCGTGCCTTTTCCACTTAGTCTTCCCTCATGCCATGAGTCGAAAACACAAATCGGCTTAAGGTCGGAATAAAGTCAACACAAAACTCAATGACCTCCTCTTCCATATCCCTTGGAGATGCTTCCTTCAGTCTAGCGGTTATGAACATATTTCTTTAAGACTCCATGAACCTCTCAAAGGGAACATATTGTGCGAAATACGGACCGAGAATGGCAATCTCTTCCACTAGATGAACCAGAGATGCGTCATAATATTGAAGAAGGATGGTGGAACACCAATTCAAAACTAACAAGACATTGTACCACATCCTTCGTAACCTTGGCGGAATATCTGGATTGATTACCTTCGAGATATTGCATTGAGGAATGCACACTTCACAATGGGTACTCGAACATTTTACGGTAGAAGCCCCTCAATGCAATCGGAAGCTCTGCGTCATAATCACGTGATCATGAGACTTCAGGTTTTGGAACTTTTCTGCCATATTTATTATCCCTTTATATTAGATGAGAAGCCCGGCACACCTTGATCCGTAAGGACTTCAAAAAGATTTCCTTCTCTGCTTTGGTAAGAGCATAGCTACGACTTAAGTGACGCCTTTATCCGCCTTGTTATCTGTATGCATGTTCTTTGGGTCTTTCATAATTTGTTGGTCCTCCGTGCTGTGTATCTTTTGTCTTCCCATACACGCCTAGGAATCCTAGCGAGTTCACGAGAGATTCTTAAATCACGTGCATCACGTCGATTGAAGAGCGGACACGCAGGACTTTCCAATATGGCAGCTCCCAAAATATAGATTTCTTCTTCCACATGGGTGTGTGTCCTGTAGCAACGTCGTTCGGAACTGATTGACCGCCGGGACCCTTTCAAAGATTACTTCTATGTCCTTGACCATACCAAATACATCATCACCAGCAGGGAGTTCAGGCTTCTTCCGTGATCTGCCTCACCTTTGAAATGCTTGCCTTTCTTTCTTACGGGATGATTGGTGGAAGAAATCGATTCGCTAGGTACACAACCTTCTTGCATTTATGCAAATATGTACCTTCGGTCTTATCTAAACAGTGGGTGCATGCCTTATATCCTTTGTTTATACATCACGAAAGGTTACTAAGAGCAGCCAATCATTGATGTTCTGAATAACAACCCTCGTAGGTCAAATAGCTCCTGTTTGTTCTCATCCCACGCACGTACACCTGGTTTGCCCCACAACTGTAAAAGTTCTTCAACTAATGGCCTAAGGTACACATCAATGTCGTTGCCCGGTTGCTTTGGGCCTTGGATGAGCACTGGCATCATAATAAACTTACGCTTCATGCACAACCAAGGAGGCATGTTGTAGATACATAGAGTCACGGGCCAGTCTGTGGACTGACTCTGCTCCCCAAAGGATTCATGCCATCCGTGCTTAGACCAAACCATAAGTTCCTTGCGTCACCGCAAAGTCAGGAAGTCTCTCGATTTTTCTCCACTGACCCATCGCCAGGTGTCTCAACTCCCGTCTTTCTTACGGTCTTCTTTGTGCCATCGCAACAACGGCATGCTCTTTGTTTACGAACATGCGTTTCAACCTTGGTATTATAGGAGCATACCACATAACCTTAGCAGAACCCTCTTCCTGAGGGCTCCCTCAACATCACCAGGTCATCTCGTTTGATCTTATACATAGCGTTGCATACCGGCATTTATCTAAATTCTCATACTCCTTACATGGTAGAGGATGCATCATTAATGCATGCATGTATCTTTTGCACATCTAATCCCGAGGACAGAGAGTCTTCTTTGCTTCGTAGGTACTATCGGGAAGTTCGTTATGTTTTGGAAACTTGGCTTCATTATTTTCAGCATCTTTTAAATGAGGAGTCAGTTAGACCACTCTGCCTTCCATCGCAACAATTCCGATTCGCATCGAGCTTTGTGCTGCCATCTTCACAATTTGGGTACAACAATTTCTTGTGATCTTCTAACATGCCCTCTAACTTCAACTTCTCATTTTACATTTCACGGTCTCGCTTTGCATCGAAATGACCCTACCAAGTTCATCAGCTCATCGATGCCCGTTCTTCACCTTTTTCCTCTCCATTGTCTTCCATTGCGGTATCACCGTATTCAAACATATGATGATAGTTGTTATCATCATCTTCTTCTTCACCATCTTCCATCATAACCCTCTTTCCCGTGCTTGGTCCAGCAATTATAGTTGGGCATGAAACCTTTCATAATCAGGTGGCTGAATGATTTTCGAGGAAGAGTACTCCTTGTTGTTTCGACATTGAACACATGGACAACGTATAAATCCATTCTCTTTGTTTGCCGTAGCCACATCGATAAATTTATCCACGCCTTTGATATACCCGGCTACCCGCCGGTCACCGTACATCCATTCCCGACCGTTCATCTGCATCATATAAGTAAGTTTATCAAAAAACAGGAAATCGTAAATAGTGAAATAACCAATTCACACCGACACATGAATTGTATCAATGACCTAGAAAAGATAGGATTGCTAACCTCGATCGAGGGAAATAAAGAGGAGAAAGCTCAAGTGCGTCTCGGACACCTTCTATATTTTTGTTTTATGAGAAATTCAACTGGATTTTTCACTCAAACATTTCAACAAACACCTTCAATGCATGCATGAGAAAAAACTAGCACACACCCTCACACCTTACACCATTCGAAAAAAGAGTGGAGGCGGTGGGCGTTGCATTTATAGAGGCAGGGGTTTAGTCGGTTGGAGCCAACAGCGGGACTAAAGTCGTCTCCACGCGTGGTATGTGGCCAACCTTTAGTCGGTTGGTGGCTCCAACCGACGACCCCTCTACCAACCGGGACCCATGCCCCTGGCGTGCCGCTCAACGGGACGCGTGCCAGCATTAGTCCCGGTTGGTGGCGCAACCGGGACTAGTGCTCTGAGGGGGCGTGGACGGATGGCCTGTTTTCTACTAGTGAATGCAACTGAGTTATTTCCTTTCGTATATGTGCAATTCATATTTCTTCAAATGTTATGTGGCCATTTCAAATATCAATTACGGATTTGGGAAAAACAAGACAGAGATACAGATTGTTGTGAAAGAGGTTTTAATGTTTTCGTCTTCTACACATAGCAACCACAGCAGAACGTCTCGACTCTAGGTACATATTCTCGATGCCTTCTCCATTTGTAATGAACGTGTCTTAAATTTCTGTCAGAATGGTAGCAATCATTGGCTTCACGAGACAATACTGTAGAGCAACCCACATGCAAAGTAGTAATGTGCTCCGGTTTGATCACGTGGTAGGGTGATTAGAAAAGCAGGAGCATGTTTAATCACCCACCTCTATAGTCGCGTATATCGGACGTGTGATGGAGTTGCTCTCCATCAGTGTGTTGCCCTCAGTGCAATGCTAAACTCATGGAAAGATGGCGTGTTCATCTCGCTATCTATCCACAAGTTTGTTGATAAGTGATACTCCCTCCGTTTCAAGGCTTAAGGCGTCCTCGTTTTGCGTGTTTTTTCTTTGATCAAGAATTACTCCAAATACGTAAAGAGTTTTGGTATAAAACTAGTATCACTTGAAAGTATTTTTCAATACGAATCCAACGGTACTAATTATGTACAATATACTTAAGATTTTGTTGCTCACTTCTTTTGGTCAAACTTTGTTTTGGAAAGCGCGTGCGCCTTATGCCTTGAAACGGAGGTAGTATGTAGTAAAAAAGGTGACACGGCGAGCAGATCCACTTGTCAGGGACAACCCGGCTTCAGGGGAGTGGAAGATGGCCTCTCAGATCGCTAGCTGTTTCTCACGATTAAGCTATAGAGTAATGTCTAAGGACCGATGCACTTTGACTATGTAATCGGGCTATCTGCATAACCTCCGATGGCATATACTCCCTCCGTTTAGAAATATAAGATGTTTTAGATTTATGAAAAAGATGTATCTAGACACCTTTTAGTGTATAGGTTCAAATGAATCTAGATACTAAAAGATGTCTAGATACATCTCATTTACAAACTTAAAATATCTTATATTTCCAAACGGAGGGAGTAACAGTTTGTTTCACGACGCCCGTCGCGCCCTGAGGATGCAGAGAGATCTACTCCCTCCGTTTCAAAATATAAGATGTTTTAGGTTTGTGAAAAGAATATATCTAGACTTGTTTTAGTATGTAGGTTCACTCCAAACATGAATGAACTTACATACTAAAAGAAGTCTAGATACATTTCATTCATAAAACTAAAACATCTTATATTTTAAAACGGAGGGAATAGTATATAGTAACTGGCACTCACTGCATCGATCAGGATTGCTTTCAACTGGTCCTTGCCATGGTGTTCCGGAATCCTTTGGTTCCAAAGTTCCAATGCACGAGGGGAAGATATTCAAAAGGTCCTCTTCTTTGATGTGGGTCCCAAATGACACGAGTGCGTAGGCCCGTGCACTGACGATGTGAGAGATTTTTTCTTCGTATACATCTTGACACATTATTGTTGTATTAAGCTGGCTCTAGATCTAGTCGGTAGAGGCTATAGGATTCGATCTTGCAGAGGTACTGGGAGAGAGGAAGGAGGAGGGACAGATACCTTCTCCTGAGTTGGAGCTCGATGAGCTATTGGCCACCTTGGTCGACAGCGAGAGTGAGGCTAGGGGACCTAGGCGGCTGCGGCGGCGGGGCTTCCTGTAGCTAACGCTAGCCCTAGATCGGTAGGGATGTCGGTGGGGGGAACGGCAGCGCGACAAATCTCGTGTTACGTGCCCTGGCCCCCACCTCCTCTTTATATAGCGCTGCCACAGGGGCCACCAACCATGAGAGGGTTGGGCGCCCCCGATCAGGGCGCGGATAAGGGTTTGACAAACCGTTGGGTTCGTACATGGAGAGGTCAACCTAACATTCTCCCCCTTGATCTCGACTTTATTTTTTACTTTATACTTTACATGTTTCATCATTGTTTGATATATAGAGCATGTTTCATCGTCACAGCTCAATTGCCAATAGAATCAGACAGCTACAATATACCTCTTGTTTTGAAACAAGAAACTATTTACTTTTGGGCCTCTTTGATTCAGGAATCATAGGCTTTCCCTTAAACCCATGCCTGCTAAGTGCTCCTTGAACACATTGGGTGGTAAGCCTTTCGTTAGCAGATCCGCAAGCATTTCCTTTATGCTTAAGTGATCCAGTCTTATAGTGTGATCTGGGATCTTATCTTTCACAACAAAATACTTTATCTCTATTGGCTTGGAAGTAGTACTCGACTTGTTGTTGTGAACATAAAATAATGCGGGCTCGTTGTCACAGTACATATTTAGTGGCTTGCTAATGCAATCTACCACTTTCAAGTCGGATATAAATTTTTTTAACCATATCGTCTGCCCCGTGGCCTCATAGCATGCTATAAATTCTGCATACATCATGGATGATGCGACTATTGACTGTTTGGAGCTTCTCCACGAAATAGCCCCTCCTGCGAGAGTGAAGACGTATCCTGTCATGGACTTTCGATCGTCTTTGTCTCCCGCAAAATCACCATCTGAATATCCTCTTATCTCTAGGAAATCAGACCTTCTATATGTTAGCATGAAGTCTTTTGAGCCTTGCGCATAACGTAAAGCTTTCTTTACCATTTTCCAGTGCTCTATGTCTGGATTCTCTTGATATCTACCGAATACCCCGGTGATAAAAGCTAAGTCAGGGCGAGTGCACACTTGTGCATACTGTAAGCTTCCAACGGCCAAAGCATATGGTACTGACTTCATTAAATGAAGTCGATCTCATATTGACTTTTGGGACATTGAAATTTTCCAAAACGGTCGCCCTTGACTATTGGAGCAGGTGTGGTATTGCACGCATGCATACTATATTTTTCTAGGATCTTCTCCAGGTATGCCTTTTGTGACAGCCCTAGGACCCCATTTTCTCTATCTCGGTGAATTTCTGTGCCCAAAACATATGAAGCTTCGCCAAGGTCTTTCATGTCGAAGTTTGAGGATAAGAACTTCTTTGTTTCTAGTAGTAGACTGACATCGCTGCTAGCAAGCAAGATATCATCCACATACAGAATTAGGAAAATGTACCTCCCATTTTTGAACTTTGCGTAAACGCAGTTGTCCTAAACATTCTTTTGAATCCAAATTTCTTAATGGTTTCATTGAATTTTAGATACCACTGTCGCGGAAGCTTGCTTTAATCCATAAATGGATTTCCTTAGGCGGCATCCCATGCTTTCCTTGCCTTCCATTACAAAACCCTTAGGTTGTTTCATGTAGACTCTTTCTTCTAAATCCCCGTTTAGAAATGTCGTCTTTACATCCATTTGATGTAGATCTAAATCAAAATGTGCAACTAGTGCCATTATGATTCTGAAGGAGTTCTTACATGAGACTGGAGAAAATGTCTCATTGTAATCTACTCCTCTCTGTGTGAATCCTTTTGCCAGAAGTCGTGCTTTGTATTTATCCACATTTCCTCTAGAGTCATACTTTGTTTTGTAGACCCATTTACAGCCTACTATTTTGGCTCCTTTGGGAATTTTCTCTAAGTCCCAAACTTTATTGGAACTCATCGACCTCATCTCATCTTCCATGGCTTCTAGCCATTTTGATGCGTGAACGCTACTCATGGCTTCTTCAAATGTAGTGGATCATTCTCCATTTGAACTATTTCTGTGTTATAAACTTTATAATCTTTATAAATTGCAGACTTTCTAGCTCTTTGAGATCTTATAGGGGCCTCATGAACTGGCTCAGCATGTGTCTCAACATGTGGTGTATCCTCTGGAGGTGGCTGTTGTCGCTCCCTTTCATGATCAACAGTGGGTTCGGTTGGCTCCTGACGGACAGGTTCCGGATTCTCACTCACTGTTGTCATGGGTGGAGTCACGACAAGTGCTTGCACCACAACCTCTGGGGTTGTCGATGTCGTAACAACAGGTAGCGAGAAAAATGGCTCTTGAATCATCAGATTAGGTGCATGCACCCTCTTCTCTCAAGATCAATTTTCTGCGCTACCATGCTCCCCATCATCATTTTGTCCTCTAAGAAGACAGCGTGTCTTGTTTCTACAATCTTTGTGTATCTGTCTAGACAGTAGAAATGAAAACCTTTTGACTTTTCAGGATAGCCAATGAAATGGCAACGATTGTTTTAGGGTCAAGCTTTGCTATATTTGGATTGAACACCTTAGCCACAGACGGGCTCCCCCACACCCTTAGGTGCTATAGCGAGGGAACTCCCGCTGTCCATAGCTCATACGGTGTTTTGGGAACCGACTTGCTTGGTACTCTATTGAGAATATGAATGGTGGTTTTTAACGCCTCCATCCACAAACCCAATATCAATGTGTAGTAACTCATCATGCTGCACACCATATCCATAAGGGTACGGTTGCGCCTTTCAGCTACTCCATTTTGCTGAGGCTCGTCCGGCATCGAGTGCTGGGGCACTATGCCAGTCTCCTGTAAGAACCTTGCAAAAGGTCCAGGGACTTGGCCATATGGGGTGTGTCAACCGTAGTACTCCCCTCCACGGTCAGACCTTACTATATTTATAGTTTTACTATTTTGGTTCTCAACCTCAGCTTTGAATATCTTAAATTTATCCAATGCTTCTGATCTTTCTTTAATTGGATGAATATAACCATATCGGGAGTAATCATCTGTGAATGTTATGAACGAGTCATAACCATCCACGCTTTTCACTTGAAACGTCCACAATGTCGGTGTGAATAATTTGAAGTGTTTTGGCGCTTTGATTTGCACCCTTTTTTATTTGCTTTACATACTTTTCTTTAATGCAATCGATGCATTGCTCTATGTCAGAGAACTATAATGGAGGAAGAATATTGTTTTTAACTAGTCTTTCTATTCTCCCCCTCGAAATATGACCTAAACGATAGTGGCATAATTTCGACGAGTCTTGAGTTCTCTTTCTTTTATTTGGTTCTTTATCCAACGAGGAAACATTATCTTTCACTTTACATACATAATTAACTTTCTCGCGAGTGGATAATAAATAAATCTCATTATGAAGTAAAGCAATACCAACACAATCTTTATTACAATAGATGGCACACTGGCCATGTCCAAAATGACATTGATAGTTTACTTTGTCCAATCGTGACACACTTATTAAATTTCTATGCAAAGAAGGAACATAAAGAACATCTGAAAGCAAGATCATTGATCCATTAGCAAGCTCCAAGGAGATGTCACGAACGGCCTCAACGTCTGCTTGGACTCCATTTGCGACTTAAAAGCATCCTTCGCATCTTTTCATAGTCCTCGTCAAAAGGAATCCATGTAAAGAATTTACAACATGAATAGTTGCCCCTGAGTCAATCAACCATGTAGATTTTGAAAATTGTGTATACGGGGATTCATTTACAAATGAAACTATATTATTACCTTTCCTTGCCATTAGCTCCTTTAGAAAAACGGAGCAATCTTTCTTGAAGTGCCCTTTCTTGCCACAGTGAAGACAAGCATCTTTATCAATGTTCACTGGGAGGGCAGGCCTATGCTGAGGCTGACGAGGATCGATCTCATAAATGCCCATTGGTATGAGCTTGGGTTTTGGATAAGATGGGGGTGATGGAGATCGCAGAACGGTTAACAGACAAGCAACCAGGGGACACGAGATTTACCCAGGTTCAGGCCCCCGGAGGGAAAACCCTACTCCTGCTTGTCTTCTCTTGATTACGGTGGAATCGAAAATTACAGGGGTGCGCAAATGCAATATGGCGTGGAGGTGTGTATGCGGTGGTATGAGAGGTGCCCTCCTCGTCGTTCCCTCTTAGCCTTTATATAGAGGTAGGCAGGTCCCGGGCATAGATCGAGTCGGTTACAGGTTTAGGGTTTTCCCCTTTGAATATTCTATCTAATCTAGTCTTGCTCTCCAAGGATTCGAAGACGTCATGGGCTTGGGCTACCCTAAAATCTTTATGGGCCGCGTATATTTTCATGGGCCTTCCTTGTTCTGGACTAGGTATGATGATGTCATGTACCCGTAGGGTATAACCATGTCAGTAGCCTCCGAGTGATTTTTGTATGTAGGGATTGTCGATGCGTGTGCCTAACTCTCCTGATGGATCAGGGTCATTTAAATGTCTTAGGACAAAACAAAACGACCTTCTTTAGATTCGAGTCCCTCGACTCGAACCCGGAACAGATGCTGGCGTAATTCGACTCAGGCCGTTGAGGACTTACAGGAGTGGAATCCTAGTAATTTTCGAATGATGTACCCAACGCGTCCGTCGGGATTTTCATCGCATCTGTTAGCACGGATTTTCACTAGCAGAGCGCAGTCGTGTGCGTTGCCAGGACATCAGATGATATCTGTAGGTCTTATCTTTGCGTCGTAGACACAGCATCCGAAATTTTATCACTGCGGAGGTGTTTCGGGTGGCCAAGGAGGATGTTACTCACTTAGCGTTGATTGGACAAAGTTGTCAACAAATTTTTGCATTCTGATCTGAAGGATCGCATTTGAAGAATTCATAGGGTGCACGACCAGCGCTCCCTATGGGAGTAGTCCCCGAGTGTCTGTTCGAGTCGTAGACTCCAGCAGAGACTTTAATTCAGTCGTTGTTTGCTTTAGGTCCATAGGACACAATTTTTTCGGATGCTTGAATCGATCCTCCCTATGGGAGTAGCCCTCGAGTCCATAGTGGAGTCGTGGACTTGACGTAGGACTCGAAGAAATAGATCATTGGCGTAGTACGCTATTCATGCTTCGGGTGTCGGCCAGCGCTCCTGATAGGATTAGCCCCCGAGTAGTTGCTCGAATCATAGATTCGAGTGAGTACTTTAGCTGTTTAGCCGAAAATTTGTAACCGTTGCTAGTATAGCTTTGATGACTTCAGTGTTGACGATCGGTGACCTCAAGCATCTGCGGCGCCAGAGGTGACGCGACAGGACAAACGTAGGTCTCACTTTCTGAATTGCAGTTGACTGGTCATCCGCGACGTGGCGATAATTACGGTGTCTCCTCGGTTTCCGTGCATAGTGGACGGCATGCAAGCGACGGTTCGCTGCTGTGCTGACACGTGGATGGTTGGATTTGATGCTGGCTCTAGGGCTTCCCGATGAATAGTCCCTCTTCATCGTCTTCGTCCTTATAACTGTGGGGAAAATTTTGTTTGTTTTCACCGTAGCCATTTGCTTTTCACTGCTACCACTTTCTTGAGATTTTCTCGCCGCGCGCTGGAAGTTCTTCAATCTTTCCCGTCCTCTTTTCTGCGCTCACACCGCCGCCGTTGCCATACTGCAATGGGAAAGCCGAAGAAGACCTCCACCGTGGTGGGCACCAGCGCTGCTGCCGGCGGCAAAAAGGGCACCGCCGCTACTCGCGTCACAGATGGTGGGTGGCGACGTACGGAGACGCGCGAGGGAGACCTGCGCAAGCTTCGTGAGCGGGGCCTGATCCCGCAGGACAAGGAGGCCGTCAAGATTCCCGGCGAAGAGGTAATTCCCCGTCCACCCGCAGGGTTTCGGGTCATGTTTGTTGCTTTTGTCCTTCGGGGCCTCTCTCTCTCAGTCAACGATTTTCTCCGTGGACTACTTTTTTTCTATGGCATCCAACTCCACCATCTTTCGCCAAATTCTCTTCTTCACATCGCCTGTTTCATCACCTCCTGCGAGTGCTGGCTCAGTATCGAGCCGCACTTTGGCCTCTTCCGGAAGCTCTATTCCATGAAGAGGCAATCCGGCTCCAACGGAGTTTATCCGATCGGCAGCTGCATTATTTCCCTTCGATCCAATTTTCTCTTCTTCTCTTTTTTGATGTCCGAGTCTGTCCAATACTGGCGGAAGAGGTGGTTTTATATCCGCGATTCCACAGTGGACGGGCAAGACTTTGGCCTTGCCCCTTTCGACTGCACCCAGAAGATCCAGCCGAAGAGGTCCTAGAAGAACCACATCCTGGAGGGTGAGGTGGAGGAGATAGAGGGGCTCTACCGTTGGGTGGAGGACATCCAATGTAACATCCCAGCATTAGAGCCTAGAAATAAGTTGAACCCAGATGTGTGCATTGCATTCATTCATAGAAAATCCGAATAATTTTCACGCTTTTAAACAAAACTTGTCAAAGAGATTGAAGCTTCTCTTAGCTTGATGGAATTGAAGTAGATCATCAAGTTGACTGCGATAAGTTTCAATAAGATCTTTGCTAAAACCTCATTTTGGGTAAGAGAGATTTGATCTAAGGGTATATCAAAATTGTACCATAAGATGAACCTTAATATAATATGAATTATGTTTGATCATTAGGTGATCATACTATAGTGTTCGTTATAATCATTCATAAGTATCAAGTTAAGGATATAAAACTAATAATAAGAATGTAACCACTATATCCTAAATTCCATCTGTATACATTCTGAGAATCATAGTAACACCTAATCTTAAAAACTCTTTTGAGGAATTGGAGTTGGAAAGAGATTAAGTCAAGATCATCCACTATATATATATATATATATATATATATATATCTTCTTTATATACAATCTTGAGGGAACTTATCTCCATGTCTGTTGTTCATCAATGATTGGATAATTCCCCATTGATTCACAACTTCTTTAACTATTATACCTTGATCTATTAATTGATCCTATCAGAACATTTACTCAAATATTCTAATAAAGGCATAGTCCATTAATAACCTTAATCCAATATAAGATATTAAGAAGATAATTTTGAGACTATAAAAGGTAGGATTGATGAAGCCCTGCTTAACCAACTAAGAACTTCAGTAATAAATGATTAAATTATTATAATGGTAATGCTTTGTCCACTAACATGGAATGCTTATATCTAGTATAGATAATATTGGTAGGTAGAACATGGTTGGAGCCTGAGTAAAGATAAGTGATCCTAGAGAAGTCTTTGCAAACCACATAAATATAATTTAGGGATTGAAGTGTAAGTCATGAGGGTTAAGTAAGTATAAGATGGTGTTATTTAACTAAAGCTAATATAGCATAGAGTCATAAAAAGTGGTGTATTCATCTTTAAGGGTAGTTTACTTTAGATAAATAATAGTGATGGGGATTAAGGAAGATTGGGAGTAGAGTTTGAAGGAACTACCGGTGGGATGGAAGATTGTAAACAGTAAAATAGTAGATTCAACCAAGCAAGGATTGAGAAAACTATGAAGTATATTTTTATCAAACTCATTGGATTCATCCCTAAGTTTAGAAGAATGATATATGGAATAATAAGATTTTAATAAGTAAGTCCCTCAAACTAACCATGGTGATGGATAGAAAGAGGTATTATGTCTAGGAAAGGAATTCCTTAATTAGAAACCCAAGGTGGAGAAATATAGTTATATGTATAAATCATTTTCCTATTTTAATCATGGTAAGCACTCAACTCTAAATCTCAACTCAAACATAATATCCATCATATACCATTGATCCATCATCTGATGTCTATAGCACTTTATAGAGATAGTTTCCTATAGCAAATTACATAAGCATATCTCTGTTAATTTCAACCATCCTCACTATATGTGCTTAAGTATATTCACTTCTATAAAAGACTCTAATTATAATTTTCTAATTAAAAGGGAGATTTCATCCAATACTATACACAAAAGGCAATACACTTAGTTGTTAAATCCTAAATCTTAAAAAGAATATAAACTTATATAAAATCCTAAAACCAAGGGTAATATTCCAAATTCAAAACCCTAAACTTCTTTGTTATTCACATACATTGCTATTTTCCAAATTAATGGGAGTAATAATTATCATATCAATGTCTTTATATTTCATGCATCAAATAATGGTATAAAATCATTAAACTTATATAAAGTTTCTATTCATACTATGATCTCATTAAAATTAAATTGATAAGCAAATAATAACATATCATTCAATAAATCTCTAATAAAAAATAGAAGAGAAAAATAATAAGAAGAAGTTTCTTACAAATATTAAAAAAGAGTTCTTATTGAGAAAATAAAATAAATATAAACAGAAGGCATACTAAAGGTTCACAAAGGTTGCCAAATATATTTTAATATTACTGCCAATATCCAGCAAATTAAACATACAAAGAAATGTTCAAAAATCTAATTCAAATTTAAATCTGAATTAGAACAGAAAATAGAAAAAGGTTAAAACAAATAAAAAACTAAACCTGGCCGCAGCCCAACACCCTATACCTATCTGACGCCTATGTGCATCCCACAAAACCCAAAGAGTGCCGTGTTCTTTTACTCGCCTATGACTGACAAGTGGGGTCAGGAACGGACCGCGGGTTGAGATAAAGAAAACGTAAGGGGGTTATCCGTAAAATGATCATCGTCATCATTGTCACGCACATTACAATGGGCGGAGCTCATCGTCACCGCTGATGTCATATCGCCGCTGCGCCAAGATACTCGCCGCCGATGCCAGGAGGGGATAAGAAGGCCACCGTGACGTAGTGCTTCCATCCCTATGCCCAATCCCTCCTTATCCTCTCAGATACGAACGAGACCGAACCCTAGCTCGCCGGAGCCACTCCTCACCGTCGAACTACGCCACCCCACACCATTCTGAGCCGTCATGGAGAAGCGCCATCCTCCGTAGATCCTCTGAGTAGAAGCGTGCATCAAGGGGAGCAGGCGAATTTGGTCGTTTTCCTTCGCGGAAATTCGTCGGAATCCTCGCCGCGGAGCTCGATTCCGATAGCACCTGTCCTCGTCGACCACTTTATCGTCATCAGGGTAAGCATACGCATCTCTGGACCCTAGTTTCGTTTGCTAATTCGCACCGTAGGTCTAGTTTTGTTGAGCACCGCCGCTGGCCACCGCAGTAGCTCGTCGCCGATGACCCTCCGATGACCATTTCCAAGCGGTGTTGCCACTATTAGGTTCAGTTGTTTGCGCTTGTTTGAACTCGACCTATTTCGCTTGATGGGGTGCACTAGATCGTCGTCGGTGACCACTCATCGACGGCGGTGGTGATGCTGACGCCATCGTGACGTCATGGTTGCACCACGTCAGCTGTTTGACTAGTCTTTGCCTCGCGTGGTGGATGACATAGCCTAGGGGCCACATGTCATCGACTATGAGTAGAAAAGAAGTCTGTAACTAGTGAATTTCTTTCATCTGAGAGCTGAGGTGGACGCTGGCCCACTAGTCAGTGACTGGGGCTAGCTCTGGACGTGGTATAAAAAGTATTTTCTGTTTAGAAATAAATAAAATGCTATAATCCAATTAATATTATTCCAGAAATTTAATAAATGATTAAATCTTGTTTAATTAATAACTTTTGATTTATAATTCAGAAAAATGTGTATAATATATGAAAATTTGTAGAAAAATATAAAAGTTTTATAAGTAATAAAACTTTGATAATTTATATTTTTATAATAAAGAAATATTAATAATAGTAATAAAATACCAAAAATCTTAGAAAAATAAGAATTCTAATTTAAAACTATAATCATGTATTATTATTTCACTTAATTAAATATTTATTATTTAAGTAATTATAAAAGTAATAAGAATTATAAAAATCATATCTTATTGTTTATAAATCACAAAAATAAATATGATATACCAAAATGATCACAAAAAAATTATTTACATGTTAAAAATCTAATAATCTCCTTTTGAGGTAAATAAGAAAATTAAATATTTTAATAACTCAAATTTAAACTTATTTATTTCATTAATAATTCATATAAAAATAAATAAAATTTATTAATATTCCTAAAATGAGTTAAATAAGTCTAATAAATATTATTAGTCTTAAATATTAATAATCTAATGCCATAATGGTTTAGAATAAAAGCCTTAAAAGAACAATTGGTGAACAATCAAATCTTTTCTAAACTATATTAATCACCAAATTACAAAAAAACTAATAACACACTATATAAATCCATAAGTAGTTAAGTAACATTATATTGGGTTCATAAACTATACTCACTTATCTATAAACAATAAATGATATTACTCCATACCCACATCAAGAAACCATTACTCAAGTAACAGAATAAACATTCTTAAGTAACTTAAAGAACACATTTCAGATATATAAGATACCAAGGTATAAGTACGATACTTTCAAAACTATCTATACTTTAAAGTTAACTTTAGTCTACAAAATCTTAATATAACACTTAAACATTATTATATGTTTTATAGTTAACTTTGGTCTGAAGTGGTTAAGCTATAAAGCAACTCAAGCCAAACCATTTGAGCAAACAAATGACATCAACCATCACTAAACCCAAAGTTTATTTAGACCTTAGAAGTGAAACCTTTTCTTTGAAGGTTATCCTTTTTGCCACTTTAAATAAGAAACCTTGTATAAGTAATCCTAACTAGTATGTCACAAGTATATACACTTTATTCCTACATATGTGATGTTTGCAACCACTCATAGACTCTAATAAAAGTACAACGATGAAACTTATCTAAAAGGACCACACATTCCAAAGTAACCATTTTCGGAATACAAACCGTAGGACAACGTTATTCCTGGGATTTGCGCTTCGAATGTGCATCACACTACTTATGAATAAAAGCATATTGCTTCTTTAAACATTAGTCCTTACCGGACCAATGATGCTGATTTCAGATTTTGCATCTTATACACTGACTCGAAGACCGTGAGTGCATAATCTTGCAATCACAAAAGGCAAGTTCACACTTGCTCATGTCCTTTGATTATTTTATGTAAAGTATTTTTTTACAAATCCAATGTTGTCTTCACTTGCATTTGAAAACGGTCAGAAAACACTATTTTCAATAATAATGAGAACTATTGATTACTGATCCAGGGTGATCAGCTAATCTATTAAGTCTGACAATTGGGATACCACTGTTCAGAACTATATCACCTAGGACTTAACAACCAATGTTGCCAGTGATTCTTGCGCCGTATATTACGTGTTAACCATGAGATTTGGAATGGGATGGAGAAGTCAGCTGTATCTTCTTCCTCTCGCATGAAGCCGGATGTCCAGGTCGTGGCTGTTATCCTCGTAGAGTGCATATTAATTGGTAATTCATAGAGGATATGCAGCATATGGGTGGGAACCCTCAACGTCCCACGATAGTTCTAGCATCCAACGGTTTGTACAAACCATTGTCGTAATCCATTATGTGGGCATGGTGTACACCAAGGAGGCATGCGAGGTCGCGAAGGGCGCAGTGATTGGCTTGGATCATCTTCTGGGCCCCACATCATGGAATTGTGGACGGGAATAAGCTGTCCGGTTGTGCAACAAAGAGTTGATCTCTCACGGGTAAAGTAACGCACCTCTGCAGAGTGTAAAAACTGTAACTTGTTACTCCCTGTTCTGGGAAGGAGCTGCGAACGCGGCGGGAAAGGAACCCCATGAAGGTTTTGGTAAACCCGTGAAGGCTGATGGACATAGATTTTCAGAATAAAAGCAACCTTTGAAGAAATGTTTATGAAAACTTGCATTGCCTACGACCTATGGTCTGTGGCTGTAGTTATAGTGCATCAAACACTCCTTTTCTAGTGAATTTGCTGAGTACGCTCGTACTCAAAGTATCTTCTTAACCCTTGCTAGATTCTGAAGCCATTAAAACTATGTCTGCGTCAAGATATGCTCCAGGACTTATCAAGACCAGGTAAATCTCTTCAATGAAGACCAGGAAGACAACATATATCTCAACTCAAGTGAAGATGAAATTACTTATTAGATAGAAATACAATCTCTAGCCAAAGAACCTACCTCTGTAGTGCATTGCAATAGCAGCAATGCCAATTCCTTAGTTAAATACTAATTTTAATAGTATAATAGTTTTGCGTTATTTATCTTTGATTCTTCTTCGTAAGAGGTTCTTTCTCTCTCTTTAACTTAGAATGTTCTCTAGATCTTATGTAAAGAGTGAGTTGTAACATTTAGCCAGGGACCCGTTGTGTTTCTGTTGTGCCATTCTGAGGGGTGTAATACTAGTGAACGGTGTTTCATTGGTGTTATGTCAACGACTATAGTATACTACATCATGCAGTGGTATGCTGGGTCACCGCATCTAGGTGATTCCGGAGAAGGAGGTGAACGATGTGGATATTATCTGCACCTTCCTGAAACGTCAGGTGCAGCCACTCCATGCTAGGGCGCACCCGATGTTCCTTTATTTTGGCCGCCACGATCCGACGAGAGTTGCGGCTGAGGAGCTCTCAAGGGGGATCTCGACAGAGTCCTTCGGCCGCTGCTGAATTTCAAAGCTGACGAGGACCTTCCGGGGAAGTCACTGACCCCTCCGTTCAGTGCCTCTCGACCGGTTCCGCAAATCTAGATCTGGGACGTGTGCGTAGCGCTTTTTTCGAATGTGTTTTCTTGTACCTCCTTGTTCTCAAAGTTTGTTTTCTTTGTGCAGGAGTTTAAAGTACCTGGCATGGTGCCTCCACTACCCGAACCCGGATGCGCCGAACAATGAGGTAGTGGACTCCATGTCTGAGCTTCCCTTGGTGCAGTCACCGGTTGAGGAAGCCCCCGAGTCGAGCGAGGAGCAGACCCGAAAGCGGGCACGGATCTCGAGTGAATTGTCGGATGCCTCGACTCCGCTAACGCCTAGGGGCCTGCCATGCCTTGTGTGTCACACTGGAGGTGATGGTGGTTCTTTCTCCCCTATTCCGGCCGTGCCTATGCGGGCTGTAGCACCGCAGCCGCCGGCAAAGCGGAAGAAGGAAGAGAAGAAGGGCAAGAGGGCCTTGCCTGTTTTCAACTTGAGCGATATGGACTCGTAAGTTCCTTCGGATGCTTTTTTGCTATCTTTCCTTGTTGCTTGCTGGTCTTTGACTTGTGTTTTCTTTTGCAGCCACTCCTCTGAGGGATCATTTAGCAATGCCACTCAGGATTTAGTAGGGGAGTCGAAGATGATGCCTCCCCCATCTCAGACGGTGGCCACCTCTGGAGCCGTTGCCCCTAATCCTTCTCCGCAGGAGGCTCGGGTGATCGTCTCCCAGAAGACTACAGCCGGACCTTCAGAGTCTCCGTCTGATCATGTAAGTGTTTCCGTTCTTGCCGTGGGGGGAGCCCCCGAGCGTTTTTCGTACGATCTTTTGATCATTGCTTCTGTTTTGTGCGTGTCTCTGGGGGAGCCCCCGAGCGCTTTTCGTGTGCTTGATTTCGTTTTGCTCGTTTCTTTGTGGCAGCCTCCGAGCCCTTTTCCTGACAAGTTTCTTCTTGTCACAGCCTTTTGTGCAAGGCGCCAACCAGCTGGTGAAGCAGCACCTGGCATTGGAGGCCGGCCTGTAGCGGCTTCAAGGTACATCCTTAACTAGGTCTTCTACTTCTTCGTGTGCTTGCCAGCTTGCAAAGCTCACGCATGCTCTCGTTGCTTTTTGCAGATGAAAATAACACTGCCCTCCGCGAGCTTGATGCTCTCAAAAAGAGCCTCGGGCGAGCGGAGAAAAAGGCGGAGGACGCCGTTGGTGCGAAGGAGCGCCTCGAGCGGGAGCTAGCTGACGCAGCTGCGCCAAGGAGCGCCTGCAGCAGGAGGCTACGAACCATGAGGAGCAGCTCTCCACCGCCGCAGCTTCACGCTAGAAGGAGGTAGCCGAGAAGCTGATGGTTGCTGCCAAGGCTATTTCGGGTGAGTAGTTTCGCATGTATGTTCTTTTCCAGCTGCCTTGTCTCTCTGGCTTTGTTTGATTCTTACTGTATTTTTCTGCTCCTCTAGATGCCGCGGGCATTGAGTTCGATCGCGGTGCCCTAGAGCATGGTAGTGCTCTGGATGATGCTACTGCGGCGGTCGAAGACCGCTGCAGCGCTGTGGTTAGCTCTCTTTCCAAAGCCAAAGAGGTTCTCGGGCGCTTCTACAAGGAGCTCGTCCCCAAGGGCATTGCCCTGGAGGATGTCGACTTGTTGGCGGATGCGCTGTCAGCCGATGCGCCATGGCGTACAAGCGTAAGCAGAAGGGCATCAGCGCTTCCATGGGGCTAGCGATGGCCATGGTGTCCGGGGCGGAGCTGGATCTTCATCAGGTCACCTCCCAGATGCCAACGACTCCCGACAGATCAGAGGTAGCCTTTGCCCTCTATGCTGCCCGATGTAAACGTTATGGGCCAAAGCTGATTGACCTGCTGGCGGAGTACGCGGTGAGGCAGTAGGAAGAGGTCAAGAGCAGGCAATCTGGCTCCAAGGCCACTCAGGACGCAGCTGCTTAGTCCTTGTAGTTGTAGGATAGTTGTCATCTACTTTTGTTGTAATATCTTCATGAACACTTCCTGTGCCACGCAGTGACTTTTGTTGTATATAATGAATCTTTGAGTTGTTGCCCATTCGTGTGTTGTTCATATCTTTGTTTGTTTTCTTCTAGGGACCTTTGGGTGATGACCCTATCGATACTTCGTCTGCTCCGCAGCCGCGACCATCCTTGGATGATGCGTCTCGGCTTTTTTTTCTTCGTGACCGCGTCCGCAGTCTTGAGAAGGAGTTGCTTGGCATCCGAGGCCATGCGGACGTTGGAAGTCGAAGGCGAAGCGGGGCACCGCCAGAGAGGAATATCTAATAGGGGAGCTACGGCATTTGGCCGAACAGCTGCAGTGTAAGTTTCTTCGGGCTGCTGCTCATTTTCGGATGCGCCTGTTGGCTGGTCATCTTACTTTGTAGGTGTTGCAGGTGCTAACCTTGTTCCTAGGGAGGAGAAGGAGCGTGCTGCAGTTCGGATCAATTGCTTGACCCAGCAAGGTATGGAAGCCGGTGGCTTTTTCTGGATGGATCGCGACCGTGCCATGGTCCTTGCGACTGTGCAGGATCGTGCCCACCAAGTGTCACGGGTGCTGCGGCAGGTGAAGACTTCCTTGGCGTAGATCCTGCACGTCATGTTTCCCCTCGATGAAGCGCCATCGACTCTCTGGGCTTGTTGACGAAGTTTCGAGATGTGCATCATGTCAGGGAGCTGGTGCGGCACCAATTAGTTGCGGGTGTGAAGTTCGCTCTTTCCCTTGTGCGGCTGCATCGCCCTGACGTAAATCTTGCGGCTGGGCCGCCCCCTCGACCAGATGGTGGTCTATGGGACATGTGCCCGCACTATGCGGTTGTGAGGCAGTATGCCGAGGAAGTTGTAGATCTCTTTGAGCACCGTGCGCAGGTGATCCTTCGGAATAGGTAGGACCTGTAAAAAGATAGATGTAAAATTTGTATATATTCGACTGGGCGTGTTATGCCCTTAGATGTAAAGGTTGATTGTAATAGCACGTAGTGCTTGTTTGTATGCATGCCCTTTTCGTTAGCCTGACGTGATCAGCTACTCAGGTGTACATGCGTTATTCTCAGTCGGCGAAGTCGTGAGGTGAGGGAGATCCCCCGAGTGCGTTGTAGCATAAAGAAATGTGAGTGAAAGATAAACTTTTGGGCGAGACACTTAGTTTTATTCATATCGTAATGAGGAGGTACATTGTTCGGCTGAGTAGCCTTGGATGAATAGCCTTATTGAAAGTAAAGGGGGGATAGCTAGGGGTAGAAGCGTCGCAGTTGTGCGACGTTCCATGGGTTGGAGTATGCGACTCCAGACTCCACATGCTTGAGGCGATAGGCGCCACCTGGGATGACTTCGGTGATGACGTAGGGTCCTTCCCAGGGTGACTCGAGCTTCTTCGGCCTCTCTTGCTTGAGTCGTAAGACTAGGTCTCCTTCGACGAAGGACCTTGGGCACAGCCGACGGCTGCGATAGTTGCGGAGGCTCTGCTGGTAGACTGCCGATCGAGCCGTGGCGATGTCACATGCCTCGTCAAGTGTGTCGATGGCGTCTTCGAGTGCGGCCATCGATTCGGCTTCGTTGTAGGCAACGACCCGTGGGGCCTTATGGCGTACCTCTGCAGGTAACACGGCTTCGGCTCCGTGCACCATGAAGAAGGGCGTGTAGCCCGTTGAGCTATTTGGCGTTGTGCGCAGGCTCCAGAGTACTGAGGGTAGCTCTTCTGCCCATGCTCCCGCGAGCCGCTCGAGTGGGCTCATTAGGCGCTTCTTGATGCCACCGCCTACGAGGCCGTTGGCCTTTTCGACCTGCCCGTTTGTTTGTGGATGCGCCACAGAGACGTATGATATGTTGATCCCGAGGCCTTCGCAGAAGTCCTAGAATTCTTTGGAGATGAAGTTCGACCTGTTGTCAATAATGATGTTGTGTGGCACGCCGAACCTATAAATGATGGATTGTAAGAACTTCACGGTCGTTTTTCCCTTTTGGTTGGTAATGGGCATGGCTTCGATCCACTTGGTGAATTTGCCGACTGCAACCAGGAGGTAGACGTGGCCTCCTTTCAAGGACTTGGGTAGTTTTTCGATCATGTCGAGGCCCCATTGGGCGAAGGGCCAGGCCAGGGGTATGGGCCTGAGCTCCGATCCAGGTGTGTGTGGTTTGTCTGCGAACCTCTAGCACCCGTTACACCTTCAGACGATGTCCTTGTCATTGTTCATGGCCGTTGGCCAGTAGAACCCAGCTCATAGAGCTTTGGCGACGAGGGCGCGGCTGCCCGCGTGATGGACACAGATACCCTCATGGATGTCTTGGAGGATAGTTTTGCCATCACGGATGGTGACGCACCTTTGGAGCATACCCGAAATGTTGCGCTTGTACAACTCGCCATTGATGATGGTGAAGGCTTTGGACCGGCGAGATATGCGTCAGGCATCTGTCGGGTCATTAGGAATTTCCCTGTTTATCAGGTACCGCAGGTACGGCTGCGTCCATGTTTCTTCGACTGCCATGACCTGCATCAGGTTGACCACTGCGACCTCTGTGTCGAGCTTTTTCAGTCCTTCTGTCCCTGTAGCGGCCCCCGAGTGCTCTGCCTCTTCGGGTGATCCCTTGGGGAATTTCCTTTTTATGGATGGCACGCAGATCTGTTCGAGGAACACACCTGGTGGCACCCGTGCGCAGGTGGAGCCGATGTTGGCGAGTCTGTCGGCCTCTTTGTTGCCTTCTCTTCCAACGTGCTGAAGCTCGTAGCCGTCAAAGTATCCTTCGAGTGAATTGTAGAGCGCGCGATACGCGATCATATTGGCGGCATGCACGTCGCACTCGTTCATCGTCTGCTGGACAACGAGGTTCGAGTCACCGTAGATGACCAGGAGTGTTGCGCCGCAGATCTTGGCCATCCTCATGTCGTGGATGAGGGCCTCGTATTTGGCTTCGATGTTGGAAGCTCGAAATTTCATCTTGAGGACGTATTTCATCTTGTCGCCCTGCGGGGATGTCAGTATGACTCCGGCTCCTGCTCCAGCCTCGTGCTTGGAGCCATCGAAGTGCATCGTCCATGACTGTGTCATGTCCGGGGTGTCCGACAGTTGCAGCTCCATCCAGTGGACGAGGAAGTCTGGAAGGACCTGGGACTTGATCGTGTGGCGCTTCTCGTAGACTATGTCTAGAGGAGACAACTCGATGCCCCATAGGGCCACGCTTCCTGTGGCCTCCGGGTTGTTCAAGATGTTGTTCAGGGGTGCCTCATTGACTACCATCACCTGATGCTCCTGGAAGTAGTGGCTCAGCCGATGATCCATCATGAACACGCTGTAGGCGAGTTTCTGGTAGTGAGGGTACCTCTGTTTTGTCGGCGTTAATACCTCGCTGAGGTAGTAGATTGGGCGCTGGACCCCATGGGTCTTGCCATCTTCGGGTCGTTTGACCACGAGCACGGTGCTTACCACCTGGTGTGTCTACTATGTATAGCAGTAGAGGCTCACGTTCCTTTGGCGTGACGGGGCAGGCGGTGGAGAAGCGGCGCAGATCTTGAATCGTCGTCCGCTTCGGGTGTCCACTTGAATTTGTCTGCTTTGCGTAGCAGCTGATAGAAAGGCAGGGCCTTTTCGCCCATGCGGCTGACAAACCTGATCAGCGCCGCGATGCGTCCAGCTAGTTGTTGGACGCCTTTGAGGTTCTTCGGTTTCTCCATGGACATTATGGCTCGGATTTTCTTCGGGTTTGCCTCGATCCCTCGCTGGGAGATGAAGTAGCCAAGCAGTTGACCAGATGGGACGCCGAAGGCGCACTTTTCTGGGTTCAGCTTGATCTTGTATCGATCAAGGTTGTCGAACGTCTCGCGGAGATTGTAGATCAGTGTCTTGGCCTCCCTAGTTTTGATTACTATGTCGTCGACATAGACCTGTATATTGTGGCCGATCTGGCTCTTCAGGCATGTCTGCATGCATCGCTGGTACGTGGCACCTGCGTTCTTCATCCCGAAGAGCATTGTGTTGTAGCAGAATACTCCGAATGGCATGATGAACGTCGTTTTCTCCTGATCTTCGACCTTTAGTCGAATCTGGTTGTAGCCTGAATAGGCGTCGAGGAAGGAGAGTTTCTCGCATACTGCAGTCTAATCAATGATCTGATCAATCCGAGGGAGAGGGAAGTGATCCTTCGGGCAGTGCTTGTTCAACGAGGTGAAGTCCACGCACATCCGGAGGATGTCCGTGTCCTTTTTAGGGACCATCATGGTGTTGGCCAGCCATTCGCTTTCCTTGATCTCCCTGATGAAATCGGCGTCGAGTAGTCTGTTGACTTCGACTCCGATGGCTTCGGTCCGTGGCTCGGACAGTCGTCGGATGGACTGTTTCACGGGCTTGGCATCTGGGAACACGTTGAGTGCATGCTCGGCGAATTCCCTGGGAACTCCTGGCATGTCCGCGGGACACCAGGCAAAGATTTCCCAGCTCTCACGGAGGAATTCGACAAGCGCGCTTTCCTATGAGGGGCTGAGGTCGTTTGCGATTAGCACCGTCTTGGAGGCATCCGTCGGGTGGACCTGCACCTTCTTCGTGTTGACTGTTGAGTCGAACGACATGTCAGGTGCGTTCTGCGTTGAGACTAGGGGTGCCCCGTTGTCTGTCACCTCTCGGAGCCTTATGAGCTCCTCCTGCATGCCGAAGGACTGGGAGATTCTGTTGAAGTCCCTGTCGCAGTGATCCCATCGGGTGAAGCTCCCGTGGACGGTGATGACGCCCCTAGGCCCTGGCATCTTGAGTAACAGGTACGCATAGTGCGGTACTGCCAGGAACCGTGTGAATGCCATGCGCCCGAGGATGGCGTGGTATTGTGATGGCCAATCCACCACTTAGAACTCGAGTCGCTCGCACCGAAAGCTATCGGGCTTGCCGAAGATGACGTCGAGCCATATCTTTGCCAGGGGGAATATGCCCTTCGCTTGGATGATGTCGTGGAATGTTGTGTTGGATTGTTCCAGGCTGCACAGCGGGATCCGCATTGCTGCTAAGGTGCTAGCGAACATCAGATTGATGCTGCTGCCACCGTCCATGAAGACGCGGCTCCTCTCGAACCCTCTGATTTGCACCTCGAGCACCAGGGCAGCATGACCCGGGCGAGGGATCTGGCGGGGGTGATCTGAAGGGCTGAAGGTAATGCAGGACTCCGAACCGCTGAGGTACTCAGGGATGGCGGGTGGAGTGGTCACAGCCAAACTGACTTGGCGGGTGATTTTGTTTTATACCCTGTTTGTTGGGCACCCCTTTTGGATCATCAATGACCCTTTCGGCGCGGGGTACCCGTTTCCGCCGTTGTTCTGCACGGGTGTGATTGGGTGATTCGAAGGTCCCACGGGTGGAGGTGGAGGAGCTCCGTGGGCGATGTCACCTGGTGCGGGTGCGTGCCCGTACCCAGGTTCGGGAATTGCTGCCTCATCTGGGACATGCTCTCGCTGATTTTCTGGAACTCGCAGCAGTCTTTGAGCATGTGGCTTGCCTTCTTTTTGCCATCCTGCTTGTCGATGTAGAAGTGAATGGTGCATGGTCCCGACAACTTGTCATATGTCGAGGGCTCGTCATCGCTGCCGCGGTGTTGCCACGATTGTGTTGGGCGTCCTCCATCGCAGAAGTTGTTTCCACGATATCCGCCGCTGCCGCGGTTCCCTTAATTGTGGTGGTCGTCTTAGCCAGCCGCGACCATGTCGGGTCCATCGCGATCATCGTAGATGTGCGATCTTCGTTTGCTATTGCGCTCGCGTCGGCGGCCGTAGTCATCTTCCTCCTCCGAATGTGCTCGGTGGACGGAGTCCTCACCATCTGCCCACCTGTTGGCGATGTCCATGAGGTGGTCGAGTGTCTTGGGCTTGACGCGCCCAAGTTCTTCCTTGAAGTCCTGGCGTTTGACGCCATCTTTGAAGGCATCGATTGTTCTCTCCTCAGAGATGTGCGCTGCGGAGTTCTTGATGTTGGACCAGTGTAGTATATACGAGCGAATGGATTCGCCCGTTCGTTGGGTGCAGGTCCTCAGCTCTTCGATTGAGGCTGGCCTCTTGTAGGTACCCTTGAAGTTTCGGATGAAACTGTACGCCAGTTCCTCCCAGCTTCGGATGGATCCCGAGGATAGGCTGCTGAGCCAGATTCAGGTTGCGCCTGTCAGCTGCAGCTGAAGGCATTGTAGGGCGATGTTTTGGTTGCCGCCGTGCAGCTTGACGGACGACAGGTGGTCGCTGAGCCACGCCTTAGGGTCCTGCGTACCGTCAAACTTCCGAGTGTCCGAAGGAAGCTTGAAGTTCCTCGGCATCCGCGTCCTCCGAACAGATCTGCTGAAGCATCGAGCCCCGCAGAGTTCTCCTTCATCGTCATCCTCTTCGGATTCGGATGAGCAAACGCGTTTGGCGTGTGCCTTGTCGATCTTGCGTTGGGTGAGTTTGCTTCGAGCGTCATAGTCGCGGCTGCGATGTCACGAGCTCTTGTGCCGTTGAGGTAGGCCATGTTATTCCTCGTCGGATGAAGGTGTGGGACTGCGGTTGAACCTAACCGCAGCCTTCTTCTTCGGCTCCTCAGGAGCTTCCCCGTGGAGCGCAGCTCCAACGAGCCCGAGTCCGGCTAATGCGGAATTGTGCATGGCCCTCTTCGGGTCCCCCACCGTAGGTGGATGGGACGCGAGGTATGTGGCGGCTGCCATGATCGCAGCTTGCAGCGTCTTCGGGATGACGTTGCCGTTGGCATCCATCTCCATGAAGGATGTGTTGAGGGTTCGGGTCACCTCACGACGTGCGGTCGGGTCCATGTTATCTACGCGAGAACGATGCTTGTTGGCATGGTTGCCGTGCGAGCTGGAGCCTCCAACGGCAGAGAGCGCAGCTCTCCGCGCGCTGGACTCCGAGGCCGCTTGCTTGCGTTTGTCAAGCACCTCTTGCATCTTCACCTGCCTTTTGTGCTCTTCGATGAGGAGCAGGTGGTATGCCATTAGTAGGTCCCGTGAGGCACCCACGGGCAGGATCTTGTTGCCCGCCACGGCTTCGCGTGCTTAGTTCCATCCCTCCTCGCTGAGGTGGATTACCTGATTGGCATCAGTGTCGTCCTCGTTGGGAAGGGGGGATTGGTTCCTCATGTTTTCCCCGTTTCTACCCCGCGGGTTAGGTGGCGGTATGTGAGCACCCGAACCTGGTGCATGCTGCTCCACGTCGCTTTGGATGACCATGGCGTATTGGTAGCGTCCGTAGGTCGGATCGCTACTGCCGCAGCTTTCGGATCCGGAACTGTAGGTTCCTTCATTCGACGGAGGATCGCACATATCTGAGTTGCAGCAGCTGTTGTCGTATGACTCATCTGTCGATGTTGACGTGTCTAGCAAGGGATGCGAAGCCCACGAGGCGGGCCTGATCGATGGCAGTGGCACCCGCTCTGGGAGGCGAAGAGTGCCGGTCTGTACCACCTGGAAGCAGAAGCTTCCGAACAGGATTTCGAGCCCGTCGCTTACGGGCTCGAAGTCCTTCATGGTGGCTGGCGAGTAGGCGGTGAAGTCGAAAGCGCCGAAGAGGATATGGCTCTCTGTCGCTGAGGAATTGTAGATCGCTTTGGTTGGGACCGTCACGATCACACAATCACCGCCCCCAGTTCCCACAGACGGCGCCAATTGAGGAGGATCGATCTCGTCAATGCCCATTGTTATGAGCTTGGGTTTTGGAGAAGATGGGGGTGCTGGAGATCGCGGAGCTGATGGACAAGCAACGAGGGACAGGAGATTTACCTGTGTTCGGGCCCCGGGAAACCCTACTCCTTCTTGTCTGCTCTTGATTATGGCGGAACCGAAAATTACAGGGGTGCGCAGATGCAATCTGGCGTGGAGGTGTATATGCGGTGGTATGAGAGGTGCCCTCCTCGTCGTGCCCTCCCAGGCTTTATATAGAGGTAGGCAGGTCCCGGGCACAGATTGAGTCGGTTACAGGTTTAGGGTTTGCCCCTTTGAATATTCTATCTAAACTAGTCTTGCTCTCCAAGGATCCGAAGACGTCATGGGCTTGGGCTACCCAAAAAATTTCATGGGCCGTGTATATTTTCATGGGCCTTCCTTGGGCTGGACCAGGTATGCTGATGTCGTGTACCTGTAGGGTATAACCATGTCAGAGGCTGATAGCGCATAGGAGCTTTACCGTGTGGCTTAGAAGGGGAGCCATGGTTGTTGTGAGTGAAGGGCCTTTTCTTGTTGTCCTTCACTAGGTTCAATGAACCACCATTCTGGGCTTTGAGCCTCTCCTCTTCTTGAGCGCACATGGCGATGGTATTTTCTACGTCCCATTTTTTAGGGGCCATGTTGTAATTGACAACGAAGTTGTCAAACTGTCAAACTATTGGGGCAGTGATGCCATCACCAAGTGAACAAGCAGAGCAGGCTTTAGCTACAGATCAGCATCAATGGGCTTCAATTTGGCAACCATGTTGCTCATCCGGAGTATATGCTCCCTGATGCCGTGTCCACCGTCGGTGTACTTTTCTGTCACTAGATGCTTCAACAGCTGGGTTGCATGTCTTTGAAGAGCTAGTGAACTGACTCTTTATCTTTTCCAAATACTCTCCAACGGAAGTACACTCTATGATGGATCCAACAATAGCTTGCTCTATCGTGTTCTTTATAAATGCCATGCATTTCTTATTGGTATTCTGCCACTTTCTATTCTTTAAAGTATAGGACATTGATGACCCACAAGTATAGGGGATCGCAACAGTCTTCGAGGGTAGTATTACCCAATTTATTGATTCGACACAAGGGGAGCCAAAGAATACTTATAAGCCTTAACAACTGAGTTGTCAATTCAGCTGCACCTGGAAATAGTCTTGCCCGCAGTAGTTTATCAGTAGCAACAGTTTTGTAGTAGCAATAGAAATAGCAAAGCAACAGCAGCAGTAAAACAAGAGCAATAGTAATAGTAGTAGCAAACAGAGTGCGATAGGCATAGGGATGGATGGACGGACGTTGCATGGACGAGTCTAAATATGTAAATTCAAGATCTAGGGCAATTGCAGATAAATAAGATAAAGCATCCAAGTACTAAACAATAATAGGCATGTGCTCCATATATAGTCATACGTGCTCGCAATGAGAACTTGCACAACATCTTTTGTCCTACCAGCCAGTTGCAGCGGGGCCTCAAGGGAATCTACTGGCAATTAAGGTACTCCTTTTAATAAAATACCGGAGCAAAACATTAACACTCCGTGAACACATGTGATCCTCACATCACAGCCACCCCCTCCAGCTGTCCCAATTTCTATCACTTTTGGGCCTTTGGATCCGGACAATGATATGTGTACACAACTTGCAGATAAGTGCACACACAATACTATCATCATGAATCAATAATAAGTTTAGATATGAGATCATTGCACTCGGGCTCTAGTGATAAGTATTAAGCATAACAAGTTGCAACAAAGTCAAATAGCACTAATAGAGATACTAGGCACCATGCCCTAACAATCTTATTCAATTACATGATAGAACTCATCCAATCCCTACCATCCCCATAGCCTACAGAGGGGGATTACTCACTCATGGATGAGGGAAACATGGATGGTTGATGAAGAGGCGTTGTTGATGATGATGGCGATGATCCTCTCGAAATTCTCCGTCCCGGCAGGGTGCCAGAACGGAGTTTCTGGTTTCGAATCGCGATTTTTGGTGGTGGCGGCACAGCGGAACTCTTTCTGGAAAAACGTCGAACCCCCATGATTTTTTAGGTCAAGAGGCAACTTATAGACGAAGGCGGAGGCCAAGGGGGTGGCTGAGGCGGCCACACCCCCTCTAGGCGCGTCTAGGCCTGGCCCACACGGCAGGGGTGTGGTCCCCTCAGGCCCCTAATCCATCTCGTGTTCCGGCTCCGTGAGTCTTCTGGTGAAATAGGATTTTTGGCATATTTTCCGGGATTTTTCCTGATAGTTGATTTTCTGCACAAAAACTAAACACCAAGGTAATTCTGCTGAAAACAGCGTCAGTCCGCATCAGTTGTATCCAAAACATACAAGTTTAGATAAGAAACAATAGCAAAAGTGTTTGAAAAAGTAGATACGTTTGGATCGTATCAGACATCTCCAGCGGAGCATAGTCCCTTTGCTTTTTCTCACATGCGCATCATCATCAGCGGCCTCTCGGACTGGATCTGTTGGCTTGGGAGGTGGCTTGGTCTCAAGGACCCAATCCACCTCAGCGCAAATGAAGGCCAGATCCACCTCCTTTCTCCACTCGGAGTACTTGTCGCCTCTAAGTGTAGGGACATCCTTAATGCAACTCGTCAAGTAATACCCTACTAAAAACCACAAAGAAGTGAGAATGGTAACAATTGCATGTATTAATCCAACGTTGATCAAAATTAAGACATACAAAAGTTTATACAATTAATTCTACATCACTGTTGGGCAGAACAAAGAATCAAAAGCACATGACTTTAATCACTTTCATACAAGACACTAATCATAATCATGTTATTTATAACGTTGGTTAGAAAAATAACATGAATATGACCAGAATACAACTTTAACATGCTCTCAAAAATTTAATACTTTTTGTCTTTATTAAATTTTAAAAGAGCCCTTTTGACTATATGCAGCGGCAGAATGAATTAAAAAATTCATTTAACTTTACATTTTACTGAAACATTACTATTACTTTATTATTTTCTAGACAAAATTTGGTTGGATAATTTTGTGTAGAAAAAACTGTAAAAAAACTATGCAAAAAACATATAATAAAATAGTAAAATAGCTTCTTAAAAAATAAACAGAAAAACTGTGTTGTGTACTGCGCCTGGGTGGCAAATAACGCCCACAGCATGTCTGCCACGGCCGCAGACCTCTGTGGCCTGATCGGCCCAAGTGGCCTGCCGCCTTCTTGTGCGTGGTCAATCCTGACCGTCCGATAGATCAGATGGCTGGCCGCCCTTCTTGCGGGCACAAAACCAGCGGCCGGCTCCCTGCTCCCTAACCCTAGCCCCAAAAACCCCTCATTCTCCCCCACGCACCTCTCTCTGCCTCAGCGGAGGCGCTCTCTGGAGGCGTCATGTCATGGGACGGCGAGGAAACTCCGCTGCCCGACGCTTGTCGGCGACGAGTCCCTCCCTCCTTGTGACGCGAGCCCCTCCCCTTTGCCTCTCATGCTGACCCCTCCCCGATTTGGGATTTTTCTTTTCAGGAGAAATTGGGGCTTTTGATCTTACTTTTCTTTGCCCCCGAGGGGGTTGGTCCTTCTTCCCTATGCCTCGGCTTGCCGATGTGCATAGGGATTGAGGGAAACAGCGCGGCCGTGAGGGCAGGCGCTCTGTAGGGTTAGGGTTTTGTTTTTCTTTGCTTTGTCTTTGGCTTTTCTACACGAATAGATCTACAGAGCATTGGATCTGATACCATTGTTGTATTAAGCTGGCTCTAGATCTAGTCGGTAGAGGCTATTCGATCTTGCAGAGAGACAGAGAGAGAGAGATAAAGGAGGAGGGACAGATACATTCTCCTGAGTTGGAGCTCGATGAGTTGTTGGCCACCTTGGTCGACGGCGAGAGCGAGGCTAGGGGACCTAGGCGGCTGCGGCGGCGGAGCTTCCCGTAGCTAGCGCTAGCCCTAGATCGGTAGGGATGTTGGTGGGGGAGCAGCGGCACGACAAATATCGTGTTACATGCCCTGACCCCACCTCCTTTTTATATAGCGCTGCAAAGGGGCCCACGAACCACGAAAAGGTTGGACGCCCTCGATCAGGACGCGAATAAGGGTTCGACGAACCGTTGGGTTCGTACATGAAGTGGTCAACCTAACAATTATCACTAGCTAACAATCGTGTAGAGCTGGTGAAGGTTCCCGTAGCTTTCAGCCGTGGAAAAGCATGCCAGAAATAAATGTACTGAATAATATATCGCCACTAAAATTTGACTAGAAGGTGCTCCGAATTTTCTCGTGAACTTGGTGATCAAGGCGCGCGGCCGGAGTTATTATATAATACGGAGTATTATGTCTAGGAAAAATCCGTCAGACGCCGAAGCGAGCAAGCACCAGCGATGATGTCTGAGCCAGTAGTGAAGCTCATCGGCTGCTTCGGCAGCCCCGTGGTGCATCGCGCCGAGGTGGCCCTGCGGCTCAAGGGCGTCCCCTACGAGCTCATCACTGAAGACCTCAAGAACAAGAGCGAGCTGCTGCTGAAGAGTAATCCCGTACACCAAAAAGTGCCGGTGCTCCTCCATGGCGACCGGCCAGGCATCTGCGAGTCTCTTGTTATCGTCGAGTACGTCGACGAGGCATTCGACGGGCCGCCGCTCCTCCCCTCTGACCCCCTCGCCCGTGCCGCTGTCCGGTTCTGGGCCAGCTTCGTAGACAAGGAGGTAGGTGAACAGACACGTACATATCTTACAGGATTCAGTAACCAAATTTCAGAATTTTCACTCTGCTTTTGTTATGTATACACAGTGCAGGGAGTCCATGTGGATGGCGTTGTGGACGGACGGCGAGGCACAAGCGGCGTCGACGAGGGAGGCGAAGGCGAACCTGACACTCATCGAGGGGCAGCTGCCGGAGGGGAAAAAGTTTTTCGGAGGCGACACCATCGGCTTCCTGGACATCGCCGTTAGCGGGATCGCGTATTGGATGAGGGTGTTCGAGGAGATCGCCGGGGTGCGGCTGATGACTGAGGAGGAGCATCCGGCGCTGTGCCGGTGGGCGAGAGAGTATACGGCAGACGAGACCGCGAGGGAATGCCTGCCGGACAGGGACCGCCTGCTCGCCGCGTTGACGCCGATGAGAGACAGGTTCGTGTCCATTGCCAAGGCGATGGCTGTAAAGAAGTAGTATGCTGGGACCTGTATCAGGGGCTATGTAAGTTGCAGGTGATTAAAGCAAATATACCGCACTGGTAATTAATAGGGAACGTAACCACAATCTCACAAATATTTCACACTTTTAGTAGTACTATTTCATTTCTTATTTAAGATTTGACTTCTTGATTCTAGCATGACATACAAATAAGAAATAGCTAAGACCAACCAGTGAACACAAGCTAGTCAGCAAGTAGACGATCCCTTCGAAAGAAAGCGATGACAAGTCCGCTGCTGCCGAGTCCAACCAATGAAGGCCAAAATAAGAGTTTCAACCTCAGACATAAAGTTGTGGTCGAATCACTGTCTCGAGGATGGAACTTCAAATAGTCACGGCCTAACGGGTTAGTACTCCACTCTAGGCCAGAGTGGCGCTAGCGGATGCGTGTGGAAATAGATGTGCTCCAATGAAAAGCAATTTACTACTCCTCCATGCATGGACTGTAATTTTGACAATGCGAGGAAAACTTGTCAGTATCGCCTAATTCTTCATCTTCGGCGATCCTCAAACAACTAGAGGCATGCCAAAATAAATAAATAAACAAAGTTTTGTACAAAGCATGCTTAATTTTGTCATTCAGGAAAAGCAAGTTTTGTATCGAGTTAAAAAAACAATTAACAACATCGGTAATACCAAATAAATGAGCTACAGACCATAGTTTATGTTATGTAAATGGTATTGGTATGTTTGTTGAAGTGTATAAATGGATTTCTTAGAACTCTCTTTTGAAATAATTGGTTTGTGCATGATGATTGATATGGTATCAAAGCCAAGATTTCAAGTTCGAGTCTTTTGTAGCGCAAATTTCCCTACAAACTGTCGGTGGCCCCTCCGTCCATCTATTGACCCCTTGAGTCGTATATCTCTATTTACACTCGTTCACTTGTCTTCCCCTCGCATATGAGGTGAGTGTTAACGTGTATAAATAGATTGCCTAACACTTACAATCAAATCTTTTTTCAGAATAGTTGGTTAAGGCATGAAGATTGACAATGTTATTATAGGCATCTACAATTTTCACATAAATTTTTCAAAGCCTAAAAGAAAGATTGATTTAGAGTAAAACTAATTCGTCTTATATACTAAGAAGGTTGGAGTATTCTTGGTCCTTGACAGAATTTTAGAGTTAATACCTGAGTCTGATACTCTGATATACAGCGGAGGGAGAAATGATCTGTTAACCCATTTTAGTGTTTGAACATTTCGTGACTTTCTTCATTCGTTGGCCCACCCTAGTATGAACGAGGGCACAGAGCCCTCTGCTTTGACCTATGCCTCACCTCACATGCCACGATCGAGAACCGTGAGAGGAGCGATCGATGATGGGAGAAGTTTCTTCTTTCGTACACCTAGACACATTATCACTAGCTTACAATTGGTTAGATCTGCAAGAGATTCCCGTACGTTAGACCGTAGCTGTCATCCGTGGAAAATCTTGTCATAAAATCGCGACTAAACTTCGAGGCGAAGTTTCTCGCAAACATATTTTGTATTCAGTTTGGCTTTACCCGACAATCAAATTGGCCAGACCGGATAAATCAAGGAAGACAAAGCACCGGCCACCATGTCCGAACCGGCGGTGAAGCTCATCGGCTGCTTCGGCAGCCCGTTCGTGCACCGCGCCGAGGTGGCCCTGCGTCTCAAGGGAGTCCATTACGAGCTCATAGAAGAAGACCTCAGCAACAAGAGCGACATGTTGCTGAAGCACAACCCTGTCCACCAGAAGGTGCCCGTGCTCCTCCACGGCGACCGTCTGGCCATCTGTGAGTCGCTGGTCATCGTCCAGTACGTCGACGAGGCCTTCGATGGGCCACCGCTCCTCCCTTCCGACCTCCTCGATCCCGCCACCGCCCGGTTCTGGGCCAGCTTCATGGACAAAGAGGTGAACTGCATCAGTGATACACGCGTACACAGCGCACACGAATTTTGTTGGATCAGCTTAATAACCAATTGCAATTTTCGGTGACCTTTTTGCTGCATACATACGCAGGTCAGGGAGTCATGGATGGCGCTGTGGAGGGATGGCGAGGCGCAGGCGGCGTCCGCGAGGGAGACGGTGGCAAACCTGACGCTCATCGAGGGGCAGCTCCCGGAGGGGAAAAGGTTCTTTGGTGGCGACGCCATCGGGTACCTCGACATAGCCCTCGGCGGGATCGCGCAGTGGATGGAGGTGTTCCAGGAGATCGCCGGGGTGCCGCTGCTGACAGAGGAGGAGCACCCTGCCTTGTGTCGGTGGGCGAGAGAGTACACGTCGAACGAGATCGTGAGGCAGTGCCTGCCGTACAGGGACCGCCTGCTTGCTGCCTTGGCACCGAGTAGGGACGTATTCGTGTCCATTGCCAAGACAATGGCCGCACAAAAATAGTAGGAGTATTACTACCTATTTTGGTCTTGTATAAATATAAATAGTGATATGTAATTTCCAGCAGGTGATCATCTGTACCTGGAAGAAAGGGATTAGACAGTTTTTAAGGTACCTTTTACTACTGCTAGAGGAAGGACTAGTATAAAATGATCGAATGGTCAATAAGTATGGGTAATTTAGGCATTTCCTTGGCAAGTGTTTTCCCCGACATGATAGAGTTGAGGCCCAGCTGCCGCACAGCAGCCCGTTAGCCTTCACACCTTATTTTTTAGATTAATGGCAGTCTCAATGCTTCCTTCGCTCGATCTCGATCTCCACCGCCGATGCTCTCGTGCCGCGGCCTGCTCTCTAGCTCGTTCTCTCTCCCCGACGCCTGTTTTCAATATGTGCATGCACACAGCACACACATCCGCCAAGAGCCGGCAGTTCCTATACACTCCAACATCTGCCTTCCACCGGCCGTCGTCCCTCATCACCTGACTACTCCTCCAATACATTCCTCCGCCGTGGATGCCGACGTCGCCTCCGTCCTGACTGTTTCCACCAGCTAATGCAGTGGTCGGTTAAATTTTCTTTACATACTTATGGATGTTGGCTTTTTCTGGTGACAATGCTTAGTTAAAGTGATCTGAAGCATTCCATGTAAAATTCATAGTAGAGTAGAACAGAATTACACTCATTACTGTTCTAAACAAAGAATCAAGTCGTTGCTCGGTAACAAATACACCAGGCTTGTGCAGCAACAAAATCAAGTCATTAATCTAATCACAATGTTGATTCATCGTGGCCGCCTCCATGAACATGCAAAGTCTCCAGCTTCGTCCTCCCTGTACTACACAACCATGGCAATATTGTCGTCATGCTACGTAGACGCCGCTGCTCTCGCCGATGTCTCCCCTGATCTGCTCCTCCAACACTTGCGCCGGTGCGCCCTGCTCCTCATATGAGTTGGCCGGCGCGGCGGCGCGACCCTCTAGTACTCGCAGCTGAGCACCCGGCAGCACGGAGGCTGCGAACCGGCCGTCATCGGAAGTACACGGAGGAGCAGCTCATTGAGGATCTCTGGATTGCGGCAGCGGGATGAGCGAGCAAAGGCGGCACAAACCAATTTGGGTCGCCTTTTTTTTTCCGGTGAGGGATATATTTTCGGTTGCCTACCAAATTTGCCCCCGACTGTGTACTAGTACAAATCATACTAGTCACGTTTTTAGGACTAGTATAAACTGATATGGCCCTTTGGATCCAAGAAAATAGATGGCTATTATTCAATTGAGGGTACCATAAAAGAACTCACGAGGTAATAGCCTAATAGGGGCATAAGCACGATCTCACCAATATTGTCTCACTTTTTAAGTCCTTTAGTTGAAATTGTTATGTAAAAAACATAACTTTTTTATTTTAGGATGACTAAAATAAGATATATAGAACTAGATTCTCAACCAAATAGAGGCACGCCAAAATAGGGTCCAAGATTTGGAGGGTGCTCGAGGAGATCGTCGTGGTGGTGTCGTTGGTGACATAAGAAGAGCACCTGGTGATGTACCGGTGGACGAGGGGGTTCACGGCGAACGAGATTGTTAGGCAGGCAAGCCGTGCCTGCCGGATAGCGGTAGTCTGCTTGCTTCCTTGGCGCCGAGTAGGGACATATTTATGTCCATTGTCAAGACAATGGCCGCACAAAAGTAGTGTGCATGGCTAAGAGGGAGGATTTGCCCCCTCGCCTCACGCCAATGAAGTAGATGGTTGTGACTCACAAAGTCATGCCGACATAACATCGAATAAAAAAGCATTTGTCTTCTATTAAATTTAGAAAAGTGAGACAGAAAGAAACGCGGGCGAATCGAGTAACCAAAGAAGAATTTTGTGCTAGAACATGAAATTTTAGCTTCACTTGCTTTTAGTAGGAAAGAGAAATGTGTGGAATAGCTCATTCAATTGGATGCCCGTTAAGTGGGTTTTGTTTTCTTTGTTTTTTTCCTTTTTTATTCTTTTACTACTCCCTCCGTCCCAAATTAGATGTCTTAGGTTTTTCAAAATTTGAATGAATCTATATACTAAATAATGTCTAGATTTATCCATATTTTGACAAATTTGAGACATCTATTTTGAGACGGAGGGAGTATATTTTTATAATTCCTTTTCTATAGTACTAAAAGATGTTCACGATGTGAAAAAATGTTCACTTGTTTTTATAAAGCTTGCTCAGAGTCCAAAAATATATTCACGAGTTTAATGAAATGTTGTCATGATTAAAAAATATTCATATGTTTAATCAGAAAATGTAGGACACACATCTTGTTATCAACATTGTTCCCCGGTAAAAATGAGGATTTTATCTGCACCTAGCTCTCCGCTCAGGTGTCGTTTTCCGCTATAAACAACCTTGTCGTGGGAGAGATGCGAATATGTGACCGAGAAGTTTGGGTTAGTAGTCTTTAATGGGCTTGTGGGCCACTCCGCCCAACAAGTGGCGCATTGGACCGAGTCAAAGTTGATGAAGCAGCTTCAACACTAGACTGTACCTCGATCCGCGAAGTGGCTGTGCTACAGTCTAGCTACAGCGAGAAGATCTCCGTCCCAAGTCCGCAGCCATGCAACAAGGTATCATATCATCCATCCGCCCGTCCATTAATTCCATTCTTTCCCCCGCGATCATCCAATCCATGAGAGAGCTAATGCAGATGGCGGCCATCATCACCGTACGGCAGCGGCCGGCGACGTGTTCGCGCTCTCGGTGGACCGGCTGGCCTACTCGTTCTCGCCCGTGGTGGTCGACGTCCTGGAGCAGCTGCTCTTGGCATGGAGCTTCCTCGCCGTGCCGCTGCTCAGAGGCGCCGTGACGTTGTGCATGGCAATGTCGGTCATGGTGCTCGCGGAGAAGGTCTTCCTGGGCACTATCAGCGCCGCGGCGAACGTGCTCCGCCGGCTCCGGCCGGGGACGGGGAGGAACATGCACGGGAGTGTCGACCCGGCCATGCTGCGGGACGAGGAGGCTGGCGGCGGCTCCGCGGCGTTCCCCATGGTGCTCGTCCAGATCCCCATGTACAACGAGAGAGAGGTACTCAATCTTTTTTCGAGATTACATTTTGATCGGCAATGCTGTGTTCAACTGAGTTCGATACAATCGATCTCAAGCGTGAGTTCAGAATGCTCGAGCTAGCTAAAGGTTGAAGACGTGGGTAGGTGGTTAGGAACAGATAATCTAGCATGCATGGATTCATGGCGACTGACAAATCGAATGACGATGGTGGAAAAAACAGGTGTACCAGCTATCAATAGGGGCAGCCTGCAGGCTCACATGGCCGGCAGACCGATTAATTGTGCAGGTCCTAGACGACTCTACTGACGCCGCCATCAAGGTACCGCTCATCAAATTGCCATTTCAAGATCAAAGATGTTTTGCCAGAAAAAAAGGTTCAAGAATGTTGGCCATGCATACGTGCAGGAGCTGGTGGGGGCGGAGTGCGAGAGGTGGGCCAGGAGCGGGGTGGACGTGAGGTACGAGGCCCGGCACGACAGGGCGGGCCACAAGGCGGGCAACCTCACCGAAGGGATGCGGCACGGCTACGCCCGCCGCTGCGAGTTCGTCGCCATCTTCGACGCCGACTTCCAGCCGGCGCCGGGGTTCCTCGCCGACACCGTCCCGCTCCTCCTCCGCGACCCCGCCCTCGCGCTCGTGCAGACGCGCTGGGAGTTCGGTACGTGCCTCGCTCTGCAGTTAATGGCGTTCAGTTAATGCAGAAACTAGAGATGGGCTGTAAATTGTAGTGAACGCGGACGAGTGTTTGCTGACGAGGATGCAGGAGATGTCGATGGACTACCATTTCAAGGTCGAGCAGCAGGCTGGATCCTCACTCTGCAGCTTCTTTGGCTACAACGGTATTGTCTATCTCCCCATGTACGTTAGAATCTGAAATTCAGAAGATTGTTCTTGGTCTCAGAATGATTTTGATAGTACTGATGTGTGCATCTAATCAGGCAGTGCCGGAGTATGGAGAAGGCAGGCGATCGACGAATCCGGTGGCTGGGATGACCGGACGACGGCGGAGGACATGGACCTTGCGCTCAGAGCAGCGCTCCTCGGATGGAAATTTGTTTACGTCGGCGCAATTAAGGTAACAACCGTGGATCATGCACGAAATCAGCATTATTGGTCGTTCAGACTTCAGAGATCTAACTGAAACGTTTCAGGTCAAGAGTGAGCTGCCGAGCTCTCTCAAGGCGTACCGGTCCCAGCAGCACCGCTGGTCCTGTGGGCCCGCGCTCCTCTTCAAGAAAATGTTCTGGGAAATCCTTGCCGCCAAGGTCACAATAATTTCTTTTTAACCTTATACTATACAAAGAGTCGTTTTTGTAGCCTAGGAATTAACAAAGATAGCGGTATTTCAGCTCTCAGGCTCCTGTCTCATAATTTTAAATATAGGAAATTCAAATTTTGAGGTTTAGAAAAGGCTCTTACAAAATCATACCAACTCTTTCAAACATATGCATGTACAAGCGGTCTACATATCTGTATAAGTGTATTAAAAATAAGTGTTTCCATAAGCTTAAAAATATAAATCTATGGATTTATATAGCAAAATCCACATATTTGTATTTTGTGTAGACCATGGAATTTCTTCAAGAAATTGTTCTATATACACATGTAGAAACGCTATACATATCTGTAAAATGCATTAAAAATAAGCATTCCCATAAGCTTAAAAGGGATAAATATAGGAACTTATACTCACAAATGTACATATTATCTTTTTGTATATCCCATAAACAAAGCTTCATTTCCCTTACTTTTTCTCTCCTCCTGTTTATTTAAGAGTCACTCGTGCCGCGCCGGCTCCTCTCCCCTTTCCTCCGGCAGTCGCCTCGCTCGGGGTGTGGATGGGAGAGGTAGCCGGACAAGTCACATTTGTAGGTAGTAATGGTAGGTGTTAGACATATTGTAACGTAGTTGTTTAGGGCTCTAATCCTAACCTACTCTGACTTGTAACCGACATGTAAATCTTCTATATAAACAGGTGCCGAGCCCTCTAGGCTACGTGCAATCTATTCTATCCAATTCTTGTTCTTTACAGTAGGGTATCCTACATTTAGGTTTTGGTTTGCCTTAGCGGTGTCTGACTTCGTGTCGTCTTGGACATATCCCTAACGCCTGGTGCCCCTCCTTTCTTTTTGGCTTCCATATTTTGGGAGAAAGGGCTTCATGTGGTGTTCATCCTTAGTGATGTGCTAAGTGAAGATATGTTGCTGAATGTTGGTTGCCGGTCTATGCCTCCTCGATGACTCTTCTATTTGAAGCGGGAGATGCTAGAGATCTCATTTGTTGTAATCGCATCTCTTTGTGCGGTTTTGGAGGAAGTGATGTAGTTTTAGTGAGGCATCAACAAGTATGTTCTCTCTACATGCAACATTGTGGCGGTTCGTTTGTCCCAAGTGGTTCCTCCCTGGCAATTATAAGGACGGTCCTCGACTATGGCTAAATTCATGGAGCTAGACCCAAGTGTGTTTTATACCTAGAGTTTGTGGTCCTTTCTAGGAATTTTTTTTTGGATAGGTTTGCAACTTCTTTTCTTCTGGGGTCCTTGTGTAAGTTGTACTATGAATGTTTATCTAATGTAGCTCTATGTCCTCGTGCATTCCTTTTTTAAAAAACAATTATACATACACAATTGACATATATATGTACATGTTGCTTTTTATGAATATTTTTATATGTTTAAATATTTCTTTTCCCCAAAAGACACTCTATGCAGCCCAAAATCAATATTTGCATCTTTATGTATTAATCCATGGACATTTCAAATTTCAATACAGGAAGTCTCGATTTGGAAGAAGTTCTACATCATTTACAACTTCTTCGTTGCACGGAGGATCGTGTCAACCTTCTTCACCTTCTTCTTTTTCACTGTGCTCCTCCCTGCCAAGCTCTTGTTCACACAGGTTCGGATCTCGACATGGCAGATGATCTACATCCCTACGGCCACGACTCTCCTTAACGCGGTGGGGACTCCACGGAGGTCTCTCCACCTAGTCATACCATGGATCACGTTTGAGAACGCTATGGCGCTACACCGGTTCAAGGCCATCCTTATCGGTCTTTTCGAGGCTGGCAGGGCCAACGAATGGATCGTCACGTACAAGTCAGGAAACGTTGGCCAAAAAGTGAAATCGGTTACACCGGGTGATTACCTCAAACAAAGGTAATTATTTCCTCTCAAATTCTGACACCAAGAATATATCTGAAGATTAATATTAGAACCAAAGTGCATTACAAGTTCTAGCTCTCAAACTATCTCTTAGATGTTGGAACTTTGAAAATCCTTCATTCAGGTTGTGAATATCCAATTAGCAGCTTCCACCGGGTCCAAGCCAGAATAGTGAGAACCTACCGTTAGCCTAAAATGACGAATTTTAAATTTCTAACATGTATACGGACCCATGAACATGGTTTTAGGAACTATTTGCTCCGTTTTAGAATATAAAATATTTTATCTTTTATGAAACGAATATACGTGGATGTCTTTTAGCGAGTAGATTTGGTTATGAAACGGAGAGAGTATAACATAATGATCCTGATTTATTGTATATATTTGACATGTAAATGGCTTGTTCTTGACAGGTTCCATGGCCTAGAACTGCTGATGGGCGCGTTTCTCCTAATGTCGGGATGCTACGACTGCATGTACGGACACGGTTATTTCTACCTGTTCGCACTGCCCCAGTCGGTCATGTATTTCATGGTCGGGTTTGAACTCCTGGGAGTCAGTGTCTGCAGTTGATTAACCATCGATTATTCAGGCCAAAATTCATACTTCCTCCGGCTTATATTAATTGACTTAAATTTGTTTAGATTTGAACGAATCTAGACACTATTTAGTATATAGGTTCATCCAAATTTTACCAAATCAAAATCAATTAATATGGATAGAAGGAAGTACCTACAATAGGCTCCGTGATTACCACTGCATTTTATTCCGAATGTTTGTGAGCAGCGCATTACATCTGTGCTGCCATGGCCTTGGCCGTGGACACGAACATGCCCCTCTTCGGCGTCAAGAAGTCCAGCATACGGCTCCTCTCCGGCGAGCACTGCCGCACAATGTCGTGCGCCGCGTACTCCCTCGCCCACCGGCACAGCGCCGGGTGCGTCTCCTCGGCGAGCAGGATCACGCCGGCCATCTCCTGGAACACAGGCAGCCAAAGCGCCACCCCGCTGGCGGCGATGTCGAGGAGCCCGATGGCGCCGCCCCCGAAGAACCTGCTCCCCTCCGGTAGCTGCGCCTCCAGCAGCGTCAGGCTCTCCCCCGCCTCCCGCGCCCGCGCCTCGCCGGCCTCCGCCCACAGCGCCACCCACAAGGCCTTCCACAACTGCACAGATATACAGAGCAAAAGACTCCTGTACTGAATACCCGCAATCCCTGAATGAATAAATCTGCACTGTCCGCCTGCACACTGAATAATAAATCTGCTCACCTTGTCGTCGACGAAGCGGGCCCAGAAGCGTGCGGCGGCGCGCGGGAGGGGGTCGGTGGGCAGGAGCGGCGGTCCGTCGAAGGCCTCGTCGATGTACTCTACGATGACGAGGGACTCGCAGACGGCCACCGGCGGGTCGCCGTGCAGGAGCACGGGGACCTTCTTGTGGACGGGGTTGTGGGCGAGCAGGAGGTCGCTCTTGTCGCCCATGTCGTCGTGGATGAGCTCGTAGGGGACGCCCTTGAGGCGCAGGGCCACCTCGGCGCGGTGCACGTACGGGCTGAGCCAGCCGATGAGCTTCACCGCCGGCTGCTCAGGCGTCGTGGCTGCTGCCCCTTCCATGTCTGGCTGCCAGTCTGACCGGTTGATTTGTGGCTCTGAGATGGTTCGTCAGGTTCGGGGGAATATATGTTGGGTGACAGTGTGTTTAATTTTGCGGAAACTTCCCGGCAGGCCAGTAGGCTGGTACGGAAGCTTGACATCCACGGCAGGACGAAGCTGCCGACAATCGCCGTGTGTACCGGGACGAGCAGTCCAAATCCGCCGTTCGGTCGACAGTGTCCAGACAGCAAACAAAGGAAGGGGAATTTCTCGGAGCAAAAAAAAAAAGGAAGGGGAATTTCTCGGAGCAAACCGCCAACATCGCTTGACGAAAATGAACTGCGATCGCAGCTTTTTCCGTTGATTAAAAAGGGCTAGAAGAACGGAGTAGACAAACCTGAAAGAAAGAAAGAAAGAAACAGCAGAGAAAGAAAAAGAATCATGACAAAGGGCAAGTTTAGTTAGGGCCACGGCGTTGATTGTCTCTAGCGTCGATCACTATTAGTGGTCTGTGGATTATCGGCTGGTGGATACGAGATTTGCCAAGTCAAGTCAACTGTTAGTTGCAGTGCCCTCTTCTATTTTGCTTCATAGTAAGCATGCACAATAATCACACAATAACACTATATCTTTTAACCACCACATTCGAAGTTACAATTAACACAAATGAGTAGTTAATAACAGGAACAAACAATAAAGGATCAAACATAAAGGTGTGGTACATACATATTGCCTACAAGTATCCAGAAAAGTTGGACTGAATACATGATCAGAAACATACACGAGGATTCACTTCAAGTTCCATTTAATGCCATTGATCGTCCAAATGCACATGTCCACAACGAAAACAAAGTGAGATAACTAATAAGCACTTGGCAAAACTGGATAGACCCAAGAAGGTGAGACTCATTGATTAATTAACTCCTAAACTATAATGAAGAAACAAAGTAAGTATATGTTCTCAATTGCAACGGGGTGTTTGCTTTATCTTTCTCTGATTCAGTAAGACGAATCTGCGTCTACAAAATACCATAGAAAGGTACAAGTCATTAAACATTTTTACTAACACAGTTACTACCAGTGGCTTCATAAAAATAAATATATCATCAATTCTTATTCAAATTGGTCACGTACGGCATGATCGGTCTTGCAAGGATGATCAGGAAGAAAAGAATCATGCACTGATTTGAGTACAAGCTCCACCATTTACCATCTCCATTAAAGTAAATAGGAGGTGGCAAGTGGCATATAAATATCAAAGCTTTACATTTCTACCCACTGAAAGATAAGAGCACAAACAAACCAAATTAATCATGCAAAGTAAAATGATATCGTTAAGCTCTTCGAAAACCTCAACAACTCATATAAAATAAGTACAGAGTAATAATATTTATGTTCAGTACATATCCAATACTCTCAAAGTTGAAGTTGAAATGACTAAATTAATGAAATAGATGTTGGAGATATGCCCAAGAGGCAATAATAAAGTGGTTATTATCATATCTTCACACTTATGATAAATGTTTACATACCATGCTAAAATTGTATTAACCGGAAACATTAATACTTGTGTGATTTGTAAACTAAAATAAGAGTCCCTAGTAAAGCCTCTTGTTAAACTAGCTTGTTGGTTAATATATGATCATGGTTTCCTGATCATGAACATAGAGATGTTATTAACAACAGGATCATATCATTAGGAGAATGATGTGGTGGACATACTCCTATAGATAAGCGTAGCATAAAGATCAAGTCATTTCAATAGTTCAATTGCTATATGCTTTCTGATACATAGTAACCTAATTCCTTCGACCATGAGATCATGCATATCACCTTACCGGATGGATGCTTTGATGACATCAAACACCACACCGTAATCGGTGGCTATAAAGGTGGCATTAAGTGTTCGGAAAGTATTGGTTGAAACACATGGATCAAGAGTGGGATTTGTCCATCCACATGACGGATAGATATACTGGGCCTCTCGTGGAATGTCATCCAATTGGCTTGCAAGCATGTGACTTGGTCACAAGGGATCACATATCACGGAACGAGAAAAGAGTACTTATCGAACGAGGTTGAACTAGGTATGCAGATACCGACGATCATAACCTCGGATAAGTAACATATCGTGAGACAAAGGGAAATTGGTATCGTATGTAAGTGGTTCATTCGATCGCAAAGTAATCGAGAAATATGTGGGAGCCATATGAATTTCCAGATTCCTCTATTGGTTATTGTTCGGAGAAGTGTCTCGATCATGTCCGCATAATTCACGAACCGTAGGAGACACACTTAAGGATTCGACGTTGTTTGAGTAGTTATGGTATTATGAGAAAGAGACCGAATGTTGTTCGAGTCTCGGATGGGATCCGGATATCACGAGGTGATCCGGAATGGTCCGGAGAATAAGATTCATATAAGGAAAGTCCTGCTTCGGAGTTCGGGAATGATTCCTGTTTTCATCGGAATGTTCTAGAAGGTTCGGATTGTCCCAAGACCGGGGAAGGGTACATGAATGTGTCATTGCTCATTGAATGATTGCATCATGTACTAAGTGTTCTTGCTGTCCCAAATAAAGGATTAAATTGAATCCTAAACAGAAAAGTCAAATGTCCAGCTTTGAAAGTCAAACCGCCAAAACAAGAAACTGTGGGAAACAAGCAAGAGGAGTTGGAACCAACTTGGAGGAGGAGTTGGACTCCTCCAGCCGCGCCCAAGCCCTAGGCCGAGTTGGGAGGGACTCCCTCCTGGCCAAGGACCCCTCCCATATAGGAGGGGCAGGGCCTCCCATAGACACATAACTTTCTACTCTAGATCTCCGGTTTAGAGCCGCTTTGGTTTAGAGCTTCTAATTGCTTTAGCCTGCGTTTAGAGCCTTCTAATTGGTTTAGAGCCTTCTAATTGGTGTGTCTAATTACTAGACCACTAATAGCCTCTCTCATAAAGCTCCACCATACTGCACCGCTTAAGGCTCGCATGATCTCCTCTACTTCCAGGTACCACGCCAGGCCGGAATCGCGAGGAGAGTGCTTCAACCTCCACCGCGCTGGAACAAGGGAGAGGAAGGTCTTCGTCGAGTACCGAACGTGTGACCGATCGCGGAGCGCCGCCGAACGTACTGGAAGGATCGTCACACGATCTTGAGATCGGAAAGAGTACGACTACATCACCCACGAGAATCGCTCGTTAACCGCTTTGGAATCTTCGAGGGTAAGTTATTCCATCGACTCGTTGCTACAATCTAGTAGATAGATCTTGGCTTGTTTGTTTGTATGCGATAGAAAATTTTTGTTTTCCATGCTACGAACCCCTACAAAGGGTATCGAGCCGTGTCTATATGTAGATCTGTTGCACGAGTAACACAATGGTCATTGTGGGCGTTGATGCTTTTATTGTCGATTGCTTCTTGTGTACTTTGTATCTTGCGGTATGTTGGGATGAAGCGGCCGGGCTAACCTTACATGACATCGTTCATGAGACTTGCTCCACGCTTGACATGTAACTTGTATTGCATAAGTGGCTTTATGGTGCATGTTTCTCCTAGCATAGTTAAGATCCAATTTACAACGGGTGATCAACAATGCTAGTATCAATGTTGTGGTTCTTGTTCGTAAGTTAGAACGACACTTATTGAAAGCCCCAAACCACGTAAAATATGCAAAGAAAGTAGAGGCGTCTAACTTTGTTTTGCAGGGGTGTGCTGTGATGTGATATGGCCATGATTGTGATTATATATGATGTATGCAATGTTCCTTATTGTAAGTTGGCAACCGGCAGGAGCCATATGGTTGTCTTTAATTTATGTTAAGACCCGCGTGTCTATTCAAAGTAGTTGTAATAGTTGAAGCCGGTGGACGACAACCATGGAGTAGCGTCATTGACCTTGATGCAATGCCGGTGATGATGGAGATCATGTTCGTGCTAGAAGATGGAGATCAGAAGCACAAAGATGAAAAGGCCATATCATATCACATATTATGAATTGCATGTGATGTTAATCCTTTATGCATCTTGTATTGCTTAGTAGACGACGGTAGCATTATAAGATGATCCCTCATGCACATGAATTTCAAATCATAAAGTGTTCACCCTTAGTTAGCACCGTTGCTAAAGCTTGTTGTTTCGAAGCACCACGTGATGATCGGGTGTGCTAGATTCTGCAAGTGTATACAACGTGAGCAAGCCAGATTTGCTCATGCGGAAACTAAGGTTTGATCTTGACGAGCCTAGCATGTACGCACATGGCCTCGTGAACACGGATTACCGAAAGGTAGAACATGAGTCATATAGTAGATATGATGAACATGTCGATTGTTCGCCATTGAAGCTATATCAACTCTCGTGATGATCGGTTTTGATGTGGTGGATTTGGTTCGTGTGATCACTAAAACAATGTGAGGGATATTGTTTTGAGGGAGTTCACCTAGATTAATTTAATTATTAATTAGAACTCAATTTATCATAAACTAAATCAAAGTGAATTTGCATAGTTGTTGTAGTCATTGGCATCCGCTACCACCTTGCGCTTAGTTATAATTGAGATGATAGAGCTATAGAATTCTGGTTAGTTACTTTACGAACTGGTATCGTATTGTTTTGAAGTGTTAATCTAAAGTTTAAAAGTCCTATTGCAAACTTTCAAGAAGTTCCTTACTCCATGAAATTTAATAATTGGTATTAAAACAAGAGTAACAATTCCAATGTTAGTATATAAGTATCATGTTTGTCTCCATGATTCTTGATATTCAAAGGATTCTCTTAATATCAAGGTTATCTAGGATCCGAAAGAGTTGTTTTGAAACCATGATGTGTGGAAGATATTGTGATATCTGAAACAAAGTTTTGTTGCAACATGATAGAGTATAATATGGCAAAAGTCATGTTCTCATATTTGATGAGAATTTGCAAAAGGTTGGAGACACTAGTTGTCCTAATCCTCCAAAAGGTTTTGGAGAGCAACATTATACTTGCGATTCACCGTTACAAGCTAAAAGTAGCTTGATCATGGATAAATCCATAATAAGGGTGAATATTTGATGTAGGTAAAATGTTTACTACACGAAGAAGATTACTAAATAAAGGAATTTGAAAGAACACCAAACATTTGATGATGGTGATCTACTTCAAAGTGCAAGTCCAAAGACATTGGTATTTAACTATACACGCTTTGGACTATATGTCATATGTATGACTCCACTATTGATGTTGATAGATTCTTTCAAATGAATAGGAAATACTGAAAGAGAATCTCATAAATATATGGCAGAAAGGAAAAGACTAGAATTGTTCAGTTTAAGTATATATATGATATACATGTTATGGCTATATTCTTTGCTTATTAAACAATGTGGTTCTTAAGTATTTGATCGAATTTGTTGGTATGAATCGTCATACAAAACAACAATTCATGAACTACAATGGCCTAAGTAACTAGCGTAAGAATATGTGATGATGTTCATCGAGAACAAAATAAAGGGTTATTGTGTTGCTCGTTAAACATCAAAGCTTGCCTTCAAAGATTTGTTTTATCAGGTATTATGAGAACAAAAGGGTTGTTCAAATAATTGCCGTAATCCATAAAAGATGGATGATTCGCAAATCTCGTTGGAGGAATCACATCCATAAAACTAGTGCTAAAAATGTCGAAAGACAAATTGATTGAAAGATCACTTAGGAAGTGACATCGCCGTTTAAATTATATTGGAAAGAAAACATGAAGAAACTCCATATGGATGGAATTTTGGAGTCTTTTGATTTTGATCAAATGACGCTTGTAAAACTTTCCTAGAGATAATTAAAACTTCGGTCATAGGCCAAAAGGGAACGAAAGACTAGCTTATTGGAATTTGTACATATTGTTGTACGAAGTCCATTATGTGTAGTCAAGAGCGATGGATTTCAACTTCATATGCTTTCTCCGAAAATTTGAGTGAATATATGAATATTTACTTAATAAGGATGAAGTATGAAACATTTGAAAAGTTCAAAGACTTTCAAGATGAAGTACAAAATCATTGTAACAAGAATATAAACAGTTCATGATAAAGATCATAAAGGAAGATATTTGAGTTACAGAGTTTAGCATAATACCTAAGATTTAAGGAATCGTTCCATGGATTTGCATTTCCCGAAACACCATAAGAGTATGGAGCATTCGAGATATGTAATTAAACCTTGTTTGACATGGTGAGATCAAAGGTGTAATTCATAAAATTGCCATAGTATTTTAAAGGTTAAAAGCTTTAGAGATTACCGTTTTTCCACTGAAAAGAGCTCCATCATAATCCGTTGAAATGACACCATATAAAGTTATGGTTTGGGATCAAACCCAAGTTGTCCTTTCTTAAACATTGGTATGCTTTGCATAAGAAAGATGTTTTGCAACCAAAGTCGGATAAACCTGTCTTTGTATGTTATTTCGAATAACTGTTAAGTATTCCTCCATAACACCAGAGACAAAAGTGTTTGTCGCTTAGAACGTCAAGTTTCTTTAAGAAGGAATTTTTCGTGAAAAGTTAAGTGGGAGGACAATAGAACTTTGATAAGGTTGAAAGAACCTTAGCTATATGTGCAGAGTTGCGCAGCACCGAAAAGTGTTTCGGAGGCAGCAACAATGCTCATGGCTCACGTGCCTCAAAAGGTTGTGATCACGGAGATCTAAGTTCCTATTGAAACAAGTAGGTCGGGTAAACAATCAAATACCAAGATTTGAAGGTTGAATCATTATTTGAGAATAATGAACCGACTACATGCAAAGAAGCGATGATGGGCCCTGACTCCGTCTAATGGCTTGAAAGCCATAAAATCCGTGATAGTTCCATACACGAAAAATCAAGTTTTGAACTTGAAGGACCCTCGAGAAAGGTGTAAGACCTTATAGTTGTGTCTGGATCTATAAAGAAATAGACATGGATGTTTCACATCTATGAAATAGTCGACATGTTGGGAAAGAGTTCACAACAATGTTCAAAGGTTGACTATGACAAGATTTGATCTGTCATAGTGATATTTAGTCTAGACGGATTAATGTAGCAACCACTACATATAATTTTGTTATATGGTAGTAGAATAAACAAAACAAGTTCTTCTAATAGAATCGTTACCTAGGACATGTGCATAACACGGTCCATAGGGTTTTGTTGATTCAAAGGATGCTAAAAGCATATGCAAACTTCAATGGTTAAAGTGAGCATCGCGGAGTTGGAATCTTCACTATGATGAAACTATTAAAGGAGTTTAAAAGTTCATTAGAGACAATGAAGATGCTTGCATTTGCAAGAAATTAAGTGGGAGCGCTAAGACATATTTCTAATACATTATGTGGAAGACATATTGTTGATTGGAAATAATGTATCTTTTATTAACACATATTAAGAATTTCATCCTGATGAAAGACTTAGGCAAAACCCAAATATTTGGCATCAATAGACGCTAATATGGTTGTGCCAGAAGTACATAGACAAGATATTGAATGAGTTCAATATAGAAACTACAAGAGAGGTTCTTGTCGCACAGAAAGGATTGAATAAATTCAATGTTGATGATATATCCAAGTGTATTGACATTTGGTAAAGTGAAACAAATAATCAAGTATAGATTGATACTTGATGTATAAAATCACAAAGAGTATTTATATCATACTGTGATATGTACAAATCCAGATATGTCCTATGCTCTAAATGTTGTGAGCATATACCAGAATGATTTGTAAGATGATCATTGGACAATAGTAAGGATATTCTTATGATCTTTTGGAAGAACTAAGAGTATAATATTTGTAGAAATGACAAATAGATGGTTAGTTCATTGTAAAAGTACTACATTGATACTAGCTTTGTCACAAAGTACAAATTAAGTTTATCTCAATCTAAACTAAGGGTGGCACAATATAATGGAAGGTGAGTTCCATAATGGATTTGGATGAGTTCCAAAGTTAAGACATTGTGATGATACTACAACAAAAGGCCAAGTATATAACTGCTATTTTAGCAGCAAAAGAGGGCATTTGTGTCAAGTAGTTTGTTATCAAACTAGGTGTAGTTCACAGTGGGATAATACTATGAAGATATATTGTGCGACAATATTATCAACATGTTTTAACCCCAAAGAGCTAAAGGTCACACCGAAAGACCAAATTTATACAAAGCCATCTCATTAGAGAATGAGTGATGCGTGAAGACGCAAAGACATGCAATTACACACGGACCTGGAAGTGTCAGATCCGAGATCGTTGACCACTAGCAATCGTGTACATACAACACCGTAAAGCCATAGGTGTTGAATACACAAAGGTTTGAAACTAGATTATTGACTCTAGTGCAAGTGGGAGACTGTTGGAGATATGCCCAAGAGGCAATAATAAAGTGGTTATTATCATATCTTCACACTTATGATAAATGTTTACATACCATGCTAAAATTGTATTAACCGGAAACATTAATACTTGTGTGATTTGTAAACTAAAATAAGAGTCCCTAGTAAAGCCTCTTGTTAAACTAGCTTGTTGGTTAATATATGATCATGGTTTCCTGATCATGAACATAGAGATGTTATTAACAGGATCATATCATTAGGAGAATGATGTGGTGGACATACTCCTATAGATAAGCGTAGCATAAAGATCAAGTCATTTCAATAGTTCAATTGCTATATGCTTTCGATACATAGTAACCTAATTCCTTCGACCATGAGATCATGCATATCACCTTTACGGATGGATGCTTTGATGACATCAAACACCACACCGTAATCGGGTGGCTATAAAGGTGGCATTAAGTGTTCGGAAAGTATTGGTTGAAACACATGGATCAAGAGTGGATTTGTCCATCCACATGACGGATAGATATACTCCGGCCCTCTCGGTGGAATGTCATCCAATTGGCTTGCAAGCATGTGACTTGGTCACAAGGGATCACGTATCACGGAACGAGAAAAGAGTACTTATCGAACGAGGTTGAACTAGGTATGCGAGATACCGACGATCATAACCTCGGATAAGTAACATATCGTGAGACAAAGGGAAATTGGTATCGTATGTAAGTGGTTCATTCGATCGCAAAGTAATCGTAGAAATATGTGAGCCATATGAATTTCCAGATTCCTCTATTGGTTATTGTTCGAGAAGTGTCTCGATCATGTCCGCATAATTCACGAACCGTAGGGAGACACACTTAAGGATTCGACGTTGTTTGAGTAGTTATGGTATTATGAGAAAGAGACCGAATGTTGTTCGAGTCTCGGATGGGATCCGGATATCACGAGGTGATCCGGAATGGTCCGAGAATAAGATTCATATAAGGAAAGTCCCGCCGGAGTTCGGGAATGATTCGTGTTTTCATCGGGAATGTTCTAGAAGGTTCCGGATTGTCCCAAGACCGGGGAAGGGTACATGAATGTGTCATTGCTCATTGAATGATTGCATCATGTACTAAGTGTTCTTGCTGTCCCAAATAAAGGATTAAATTGAATCCTAAAACAGAAAGTCAAATGTCCAGTTTGAAAGTCAAACGCCAAAACAAGAAACTGGAAACAAGCAAGAGGAGTTGGAACCAACTGGAGGAGGAGTTGGACTCCTCCAGGCGCCCAAGCCCTAGGCCGAGTTGGGAGGGACTCCTCCCTCCTGGCCAAGGACCCCCTCCCATATAAGGAGGGGCTCCCATAGACACATAACTTTCTACTCTAGATCTCCGGTTTAGAGCCGTTTTGGTTTAGAGCTTCTAATTGCTTTAGCCTGCGGTTTAGAGCCTTCTAATTGGTTTAGAGCCTTCTAATTGGTGTGTCTAATTACTAGACCACTAATAGCCTCTCTCATAAAGCTCCACCATACTCGCACCGGCTTAAGGCGGCCTCGGATCTCCCTCTACTTCCTACCACGCCATTGCCGGAATCGCGAGGAGAGTGCTTCAACCTCCGCTGCTGGAACAAGGGAGAGGAAGGTCTTCGCCGAGTATCGAACGTGTGACCGATCGCGGGAGCGCCGCTTAACGTGGTACTGAAGGATCGTCTACACGATCTTGAGATCGGAAGAGTGACTACATCACCCACGAGAATCTGCTCTCGTTAACCGCTTTGGAATCTTCGAGGGTAAGTTATTCCATCGACTCGTTGCTACAATCTAGTAGATAGATCTTGGCTTGTTTGTTTGTATGCGATAGAAAATTTTTGTTTTCCATGCTACGAACCCCTACAATAGACACGGGACTATTGAGTGGAAGAGTGTCGTGAAAGACAAAAGTGGTAGACTCCCAAGGCATGCATGGCTTACTACTGCATATGGTCAGAGTGTCGTGAAATACAAAAGTAGTAGACTCCCAAGGCACGCATGGCTTACTCCTTCATATATGGTCGACAACACAACAGTGCTCGTGCTCTTCTTGCCTCCTCCTCACTCTACTTCTCCCAACATTGTGTATGTGTCTGCTGCCACCTACCCACTTGGATCCCGCCATCTCTTGTACTCACCATACCATGCCCCTTCCACCAGTCTATACCTCTCAATACAAAAACAAAAACATGAAGGATGTGTGCAAATCAATGTAACCAGTTGGTGAGATCGCTATTCTAAGGAAATGTAGTAGTAATCGAGTAGATCGACCAAAGAAGAGAGATACGTGTTGTGAATACTATTTCTCTAATGGTTCTCTTCCACTAAATCCAAGAGCAAACTTTTATTCAACATCCTTTATTTGCTTCATGCATAGAAATTTGGTAGAATATGAAGAGAAAATAATTTAAAATGTTAGTCAAAATCAAATGGTACCATTGTAAAATCTGACTACAAAGCTCTACAAGCCAATAATAGTCGAGGTTGGGTGTATTTTATTTTCTTAGGTAGTGCAGAATGCAAGCCCAAGTAGATCAATCATAACATGTTGAAAGATTTTAAACAAGATAAACATGACAAATATAACGCTGGTCAATCAAATTGATTATTTCATTGGAGTAACAAGAAAAGTGAAGGTATCCAAACATAAAGGTTTAAAGAAAGTATTGAAGACAATATCAGAAAGGTGATACTAATTGTTGAAGACGATTTCAGAATAAAAAAAAGTAAAGTCAAAATTATTTAGCTTATTCTCTCAATTTCAATAGACCACTGTTGGATTTAGTATATCTAATATGAATTGGCGATCAGAACATGTATGGGTAGAACTTCTAAAAGGTTCTCGAAAAAGGGTTAATTTTTTCTAGGCCTGTATTCTTTTTCTAGGTTTAGCTGACCGCTACAACCAGTATGGATAAGCATATCCCTTCTTCAACACTTGAGTGTAGATCAAATGAAAATGTATCTAGTGTAAATGGCAAAGTTAACATATTTCCTGACTCAATAAGAAGACAGCCAGCTGAAATATCCACCACCATAATTTTACCATTTCTTAACAAAATGTCTAGGCCTGGAAATATGCTTCGGCCATGTATGGTCTAATTTAAGATCATAATGGAACCAGGATCAACAGTGCCCTTAGAACCATTACACAACAAATCACCAGAAAGTTTGTGCTAGGAGGTGCGTCCCCTGTTGAAACACAATAATATTGAGCAATGTCAGTAGGATGATTAATGAACTTTATAATGATTAATAACTCTTTTTTAAAGAATCATGAATGCACTTTTATTTCTCAAAATGTTACTCACTTCGGTCCATATTAATTGTCGCTGGGTCGAAAGTATCTAGACATGTCAAAAGATCTCACACCCATGCCTTTGAACCCACTAAGGCATTTAAATTTTACTAAAAGTTGAGACTTGGTACTTAAAAAACATGCATTTTGGGGGAAATATTATATCGAATGCAGAGAATTAAACCACAAGTTGTTTCATTAAAATGGTAAATGCATCTTTTGACAAGCCAAATCCAGTATCAGCCATCTCAGCAACAACCTAAAAAAAGTACGATACATGCAAATTCTAAAATGTTGTACATATAAACTACAAGAAACATGAATTGAGAAGAAGCTTGTGCATTGTACGCATAACTCAATACAGAAATGATTTTTGCACCCTAAAAATCAATTATCCCTTTCCACTCCAGTAATCCATTAGAAATAACATGTTTTGAGTTCATCTCTACATAAAGTTTACACAAAAGTCAGTATAGGCTGCATAGAAATTCTAGCAGATGGAACTTATATAAAATTAAGGCAGCACATGTTTGGACCGGCAACAGGTACTTTTTATCCTACCGGGAAAATGAAGTTTGTCTACAATCATTTGCATGATCTCCTCCCTGAAAGAATTACTCGTCTGGAAATTTCGTCAAGCACGTAGCAATCACACAACAAATAATGAAAAAAAAAGCAGATTGTTAGATTTACACACATAGGAGAAGGGACGGGAAATTCCACGACCGAAAGAGGAGATCCAGATTGGAACAGCAGGTGGAGTCTGTGCAATGAATTGTGCAAAACCTGTCTCATACTCACACTACATATCGAAATGGTGTGGGGAAGAGCTGCGTCGACGGGGGCTGGGCCGTTGTGGCGCAGACGGTGTCCTAGGAGTGAGGTGGGCAGGGAATCATCATCGTCGTAGGCGAGAGGAGCAACTCATCGGGGTTGAGGATGAGGGGATCAGGGGATAGGGAATTGGTATCACGAGGAAGGCTATGCCATCTCCGGTGAGATGAGTGTCAGTGTTGAGATCTTGTCAGTGGTGCTGCCGGGGATCCGGTGAAGTTGTGTGGCATAGAAGGAGGCCGCCGCCTGGATGCCGGGGGATGCTTTTGATGGGACAAGAAGAAGCTGTAGGTACGTGACGTGCAAAGTCTCATCACGGGAGATGTGATCAAGAGTCAATGAGAAAATAATTTCAGAGATTTGGGGAAGCATAATTTTGGGAAAATTTAAGGTGCAGAGGTGGGACTCGGGTACCTATTTTTCCTCTGCTGGTGGAGTCGGTTGGTCCATGTAAATTGCTAAGTCCACACCACAAAGCGATTAGATTAATGTTGGCTGTTAGATTGAGATTAGCGGGCTTAATCATGCGGTGTTGTTTGATTTGTGTACAATAAGTGGGGTGTATGTAGGAAAAATCATGTTTGCTTGTTTAATAGTACTTCCTCTATTCGGGATTATAGGTCCTACGCACATATCTAGGTTGTTAATTTGACCAATAAAATATAATTTATATATCACAAAAGTTATAACATTAAAAAATATAACCTCTAAAGTTTAATTTTTATACTATAACTAGCATGGTGGCCCTCGCATTTGCGAGGGCATCACCTTTAGTTGTTTTTTTAGATATGATAGCCACCGTTTAGTGTGTCCATGTATAATTGATAGTAAAATACATAAATGGAGGAAAATAATACATTTTAGTCACCATACATGTTAAATAGATATCATATGAGTAGAAAACATCTTTAATCGTCTTTAATTCATAGGAGGATGATTATTAGGCTATTTACAAAAAAACATATAGTGATGATCATATGAGTCATTTGCATTGTATATGCAATTTAAGTTTAGACTATGAGCTAGCTAGCTTGTAGTTTCTGTGTGTTGTTACGTGAGTATGTAAGGCTAACATTTCGATTGGCAAATAGTTAAGATTTGCTTCAACAATGACCCTAGAATTGTTAGACCATTATGACCCAACATAAAAAAAATCTAATAAAATAAAATAATAATTTATCCTTATTAAGATATAGGGCAACTATAGTTTTTGTTTTACTTCTTATCTCATATCTACCAACATCACTTGATATCAATAACAAAGGTTAGAGAAGTTTAATTAAAGTTGATATAGAATATCATTTATTATTTAGCACATACAATATTATGTTTTAATTTTTTTAAAACTCTTCGATGCTAAGCTTACTTTTAAATCCCAACAATAAATGGTCTCGCTCACTTGTAGGTTGGCATAGATAACATAATTTTGGCATCTTAATCAGTCATCACTCTTTCTACATGATTGCAAATTGCAATACATGTCCAAATAAATTTTAAGGATAATAAACGAAGAAACTTCATCGCAAAACCATGCAGATTTGCATAAAAGGTTTTTAATCATATTATATGCAAATCGTGGATATAATTTTTCCCCTAATTTTTTTTATTTAAAGCAACTTTTATTTTTTTTCCAGAATCTCATCTGTCAAAATCGTTTATACTTTTAAAGTAACATTAAAACTACTAGTTAAGAAGTTTGAACGAATTTTCAAGATAAGATTCTGAAAGAAACTGATCGAGGGTAGCTTCTGAGATAAGCCGGTCAAGAAACAAAAAAAAAAAGGACCATAGGAAGTACTCCGTAGTAGAGATACACTATTTGCCAAGGAACCAACTAAACTGACGGTCGGTCACCGTCACCGGACTCCATTTGGCCACACCTGAAAGAAGCACGTGCCGGCGCCAATCGCGATCAGATCGATATACTACTAGTCCTACTGTCCTAGTACTACCTCGGTTCTAGTACTTGAACCAACCCGCTGTGCCCCTCGCGCAGCTCCCCGACGACGCGCACGCCACCCCGCGGGGGTCCTCCAAGTGGAGGGCGAGCGCCGGCGGCGGGGGAAGCAGCGTCGTGCGCCAGCTGAGGGCGCTCGCGGGGCACAGCTGCGTCGAGGTCGAGGCCAGGGTCCTCAGGGTGGTCACCAGGAAGGGGGAAGACGGCGAGGTGGTCGAGGCGAGGGCCGTCCTGCTCGTCGACGTCTACCTGCCCCTCGTCGCCTGGTCCGGGTGGCAGTTCCCGCGCCTCTGCCGCGGCCGCCGTCTTCAAGCACCTCAGGTGCGTCTGCTGCCCTCCCCCTGCAATTTTTTTTTCTTCCGATGCCTGCGTTGCTATGTACCCCGTGGAATTGAACTTCTACATCGCCTTCCCCGGATCCAGGGCGTCACTTCTGGTTCTGGGGCAATGAATTTGTAGAGCTTGGTGGGTTTGGGGGTAGGATTTTCTCATTTTCAGTCGTGGTTACATACATACAGGCTTCTGATGCGGGAAATTTGTTGCCATTAGCTCTCTGCCTTGTGCTGGTCAAATTTATAACTGTGTCTATTAGCTCTCCGCTGCCTTGTGTAACTTGGGCAATTGCAACTGTGATCTGAATTGCCAGAATTTTTCTCTGCATTTGCTGCTATACATCCTAGTCAGTAATGTGTCAATCACATCTTTCAAAAGGCCATTCAGGTGTTGGTAGACTATTATTACCATGCATTTCCTGTGGATCTGACTGAAATTAATAATACAATCTAATGGCTCTGTCACAGATTATTTCAGAAATTAGCGGCGATAGCTTCCCAACTTCTCATGTTTACTGCATTTTAGTTAGCTGTATCTTATGCAATTGAGTTGATCACTCCAGCGACTATTCAAGCAGGCCCGTAACTCTTAGTTTTACTTATTTCAGCAATTCCTCCTGTTGATGCTGCTCAACTCTTAGTCTAAGGCAATGTTCTTTTGCAGTTGCAACTTGGATGCTAGGAAGGCCTTAGTGGCCTTTGACTGGAGTTCTCGTGACAATGCACACTGTGATGACCGGTATATTTGGAGCTGCAGCGATTGCCATGTCCTTGGCTGTGAGGTTCATCAGATATCATCCACATCGAGTAACGACAAGTCGTTTGACCTGCATGAAATCTTCAAAGTTCTCCCTAGTGTTAGGGCGGAGAAGGGGATGCAGATAACAAGCCGATGTCGTATTGGATAATGTGCTGGAGATTGGTATCTGGGATCTCCCTGATGATTTATTGCATAAGGTGCTAATTCGGCTTAAACCCAGGGATTTAATAAGAGTGGCAGCTAGGTGCCACCATCTGAGGACTCTTGCTGCCTCTATTATGCCTTGCATGAAGCTTAAGCTTTTTCCTCATCAAGAGGCGGCTATTGAATGGATGTTGAGGCGAGAGCAGAACACAGAGCCCTTAGCGCATCCTCTATGCAAGAATTTCTGCACCGAGGATGGCTTTCCTTTCTTCATAAATGTTACCTCTGGTGAAATATTCACCGGGATTGCTCCAACCATAAACTACTTCGGTGGAGGTATGTTCTGTGATGAACCTGGATTAGGAAAGACAGTGACAGCATTGTCTCTTATTCTCAAAACACAAGGAACGCTAGCAGAACCTCCAAAAGGGGTGGATATAAAGTGGTGCATGCATAAACCAGATAAAAAGTATGGATACTACGAATTCAATGCCAGCAACTGTCCGAACAGAAATGATTCTTTATTTGAATAAAAAGGCCTGCAGGGAAGGAGGATGTTAAAGAAGATCCATCTTCAAGTGGGTTATCGCATAGTGGTGGTGACTCTGTTCCCAGTACAAGATCATCAAGAAAGAGAGGCAGGTTAGTAGACCCTGATCTATCAAGGGTTAGCATGCCTGTTTCAAGTGAGAAGCCACCAGAATCATGCAACCCACATATAATGCCAGCTACTCAAGTACTAAAGTTCACGAAAAACTTGAAAATGTTAGGAAAAACCTCATGGATGCTTACAGCAAAGATTCAGCTGGCACTAAAAGGAAGAGAGACACCACCTCTGAGTTAAGTGAGACGTGGGTTCAGTGTGATGGTTGCAGAAAGTGGCGGAGGCTATTAGATGGAACTGTTCTTGATTCTACTACAGCATGGTTTTGCAGTATGAATGCCGATGCTGCACAAAAGACATGCACTGCTTCAGAGGAATCATGGGATTTTACAAGAAAGATGCATTGCCGGGAAATGAGCAGAATGTATCATTTTTCGCGAACATATTGAAAGATAGTGTTTCTTTGATCAACTCTGAAACCAAGAAGGCTTTATTGTGGTTGGAAAAACTTCCTCTCAAAAAACATCTTGAGATGGAATCAGTTGGTTTTACACGCCCAGTTCTGGATGCACGTGCAACCATAGGCAAGGGTGCCCGTCCATATTTCAAGATATTTCAAGCATTTGGTCTTGTGAGGAAGATCGAGAAAGGCGTAACTCGGTGGTATTATCCATCTATGCTTGATGATTTGGCCTTTGACTCGACTGCGCTTGAAATTGCTCTTGAAAAACCGCTGGATTTAGTGAGGTTTTATTTATCTAGGGCCACCTTGATAGTTGTGCCTGCTAATTTAATTGATCACTGGACAACACAGATAGAACGCCATGTTTCCTCAGATACACTGAATGTTTATGCATGGGGAGATCACAAGAGGCCTCCTGCTCACATCCTTGCTTGGGACTATGACATTGTCATAACCACATTTAGCAGATTAAGCACAGAATGGGGTCCACAGAAGAGAAGTATTTTAAAGCAGATCCATTGGTTTAGAGTAATATTAGATGAAGGACACGCTTTAGGTTCGAGTCTCGCCCTGACAAATAAATTGCAGATGGCCGTTTCTTTGGTTGCTTCAAACAGGTGGATTTTAACTGGTACGCCTACACCAAACACACCAACTAGTCAGGTTGCTCATCTTCACCCCATGCTTAAGTTTCTTCATGAAGAAGCTTACGGTGAAAACTACCAGTCATGGGACTCTGGAATTCATAAGCCCTTTGAGGCACAAATGGAAGAGGGGCGCCTTCGTCTTGTGGAGCTGCTTCGGAAGACCATGATTAGTGCAAGAAAAGCAGATCTTAAAAACATCCCTCCTTGCATATAACTTTCCTAGACTTCAGTGAGGGGCATGCAAAAAGTTACAATGAACTGGTTGTTACTATTCACCGGAATATACTGATGGCTGATTGGAATGACCCTTCCCATGTGGAATCACTTCTGAACCCCAAGCAGTGGAAATTTCGTACTACCACTATAAGGAATGTCCGCTTGTCTTGTTGTGTTGCTGGGCATATTAAAGTAGGAGAGGCTGGTCAGGATATACAAGAAATTATGGATGAGTTGATGCAGGGGGGTCTTGATCCTCTTTCAGAGGAATATCAATCCATAAGATATGCTCTGCTCAATGGCACGGATTGTGTAAGGTATGAAAGTTATCAATAAAAACTAAAGCACATTATCCATCAATCAGATAAATCTGACTTGCTCAAACATTCATATTGCTACCTTCAGGTGTCGAGATTGGTGCCACTTACCTGTTATAACACCTTGTCGGCATCTGCTGTGCCATGATTGTGTTGCTTTGGATAGTGAGAAATGCATAGTGTGCGGCAACAATTATGAGATGCAGTCTCCCGAAAGTCTTGCAAGGCAAGAAAATCCAAACCCAAAATGGCCAGTTCCAAAGGATCTAATTGAGTTGCAGCCTTCATATAAGCAGGTGTGTACTTGAAGCTATATGATGCTATATGCAAATTTTTCAGGCACTTCTCGGTGTACTTATTTCTCCATTTTATGCAGGATGACTGGGATCCAGATTGGCAGTCTACGGCTAGCAGCAAAGTTGCTTATTTGGTCGAGAAGTTGAGAAGTTTGTGAGAAGCGAACATACATGGGCACTCTACTAACATAACCAATGGTGCCGGTCTTGCCAGTAATAACCTGCAGACCAGGTTACCACAGACATTGCCTGACAAAGTAATAATATTCTCTCAGTTTCTGGAGCATATTCATGTGATTGAGCAGGAGGTAAATGTTAAAGCCCGTATTCATTTTTTACTTGGGAGTATGAATTAGTTGGTTAACGATCTCCTTCTGCTCAGCTGACTATTGCTGGCATAACATATGCTGGAATGTACAGTCCCATGCCTTTGGGCAGTAAGGTATGTGCTGTTCTTTCTTCTGCATACATGTATAACCTATCTAAGTGCTGTATATTTGCTACTGCGTTCTTATGTTTCCCTCAAAAAGGCAACATTTTTTTAAACTCAGATACACCTTTTTTTTTTTGGCTTGGTGAACCTTACTTGCGATCACACATTACTCCTTCCTTCCATCCCTATCCCTTCATATGTAATATCTCCCCTTTTCTTCCACTACCCTGACGGTCTGATGTGTACCTCTCTAATAAGTCTCTAGTACCCGACGTGCTTCCCTGTTCCTGCTATACATATTACACGTCCTCCTTTTACAGTCTAGCAGAATTGGCTGGCTAATCAGGGATTGGCATATGTCTGAACATTTTATCACTCATCTGGGTATTGCTGCAATTATTTTCAGAGAAATGCATTGTTGAAGTATAAAGAGGATCCAACATGCATGGCTTTACTGATGGATGGAACTGCTGCACTTGGCCTTGATTTGAGTTTTGTGAACCATGTTTTTCTGATGGAACCAATATGGGACAGGAGGTAATCTAACTGCTCTACTACTAACATACCTTCGTCTGGTCCATCGTCAAAATAAGGGTACACATTTCTTGCTGGGTTGTGAATAAAAATTGACTACCATATTCTATGCAGTCGTTTTTTTCTTTTCATCTATCTAACATGTGATATTTTGTGTTCCTACTGGTATTTAGCACTTTGGTTAACCCTTCAAGAGGATATACTCCCTCCGTCCTGAAATAAGTGACTCGGGTTTGTCTAGATTCGCATTGTTCATAACATTTCATCGTGAATCAAATCTTGGCGTATTAAATGTATGCTCTGTCCACAGGACTCCAGTGCCTGCAGAAAAATGGTAAATAAAGGAGCAGGCGGCACCCACAATGAAGGTGCTCGGCCTCACCGGAGTCTTCACGATTTCGCCGAAAGGAGCTATCCGGCGAAACTTGGCTTTGTGAAAGGATCCAACACGAACTAGGTTTCACCTGGATCCTTTTGTTCTGTTCATAGGTCCTTACAATCATCATTATTTTGGTGTACATAAGAAAATAAAACTCACGGCCTTCTGGATCTTAGGGGATTGTATGGAACACGTGTGTCCTTGTTTTGCTTCATAGAATGCAGTGCAATGCAATATAATCGGTTTGAGTACGGACATGTTAATTTCCACTTAGTTATAACAAGCTAGCTCATGTTATTAGCCACACCATTAAAAGGAAAATTGGAGTTGCTGGAGTACTGGGTGTGCTGACTGTCCAGTCGACGCCCTCATGCTGCACCTCAATCTGTAGGGATGCACGTTTAATTTTAATGTAACAGCGTCGTACATACGTACTTATAAACTAGCTACTGGTGTAAACTTAGCCGCCACTCTTTCCGAAATACTGTACAATAACTTGGACATGATTTGCCGAAACTTGTTGCGATGGGCGTCATGCATTCTTTGATCGGACAGGATGTCACGGTGGTGGTTCTTAGGGACAGTGACGCCGGCGTGTGTGAGCATGGCCCAGATGTGCGTGATGAACTCGATCGCCGCCGCTGGCCTGCGCCTCCGGTCCCGCCGACGGCCTGCGCGACGCCACGTACAGGCTTTGCTTGCTTACTGAACAATTGGCTGATCATTGATCATTTTGTTTTTGCCAGCCGCACACACTAGCCTGATGGGTATGGGATTTTGCCCGCTGTTATTTGAGGTCCAAAACCGTAGTGTGCATGGTAGTATACGACACGCTCCGATCCGTGCCGTGGAACATGGCAATGCGACCGTTGCAAGAGAGATAGAGATAGAGGATGAGGATGGGCAGGCTCGGCTGTGCGTTGCCGTTGCCGTTGCCTGCCGTGGCGACGTCTCCTAGCTAGCTAGCTAGCTATCTATAGAGCCTGCTGCTTTTGGCATCCGAGCCGACAAGGAAGCTCTGCGGCCGTCACCTGCGGTCAAAGGCTGGCTGGCTGGCTGGCTCTTTGGTGGATCGATCTGGTTCTGCCAACTGGAACGGCGTGAGGCCGCAGAGCGCTCTGGTAGCCGCGTGCGTGGGATGGTTGGGGTCGCGACAATACACGGGCGGAGTGAGGCGTCGGAGAGATGCCCCTGCGCGCGTGCCGACCGAGGCTGATCTTCTGGCGCGCGTACGTTACGGCCGGGGTCCCCGCTCGGTCGGTCGGTCGGTCGGTTTGCGCACCACTCCTCCTGTGCCTCCCCATCTCATGCATGCATGCATGCCTTTGGATTGGAGCCCACTTGGATGGGGTTGGGTGCGTGTGCAACATCATCTCCGACGATCCCAGATCAGGAGCAGGACGGACGGACGGCTGCCCCGCGACTCGATCGATCGTGTCAACCTGTGTGTGCCGTGTTTTTGGGCCATGCATCCTCGAAAATCATGGCAGGGTGGTTTTTGGACGGCTTTTTGACTCAAACCACCCTACCTGGCTACCTACCACCCACCGGATCGAATCCAAGCTAGCTGGAGACCGACCGATACATGTCCCGCCCAGCAGTGCCGGAGCTAGAGAGCGACCAGCATTTTTTTTTTTGAGAAATGAGCTTAGTTGGTCCCTCCTAATTGAAAATTATTAAGTTTGCTCCCCATCCCTCCCTCCAAGCTACAATCCTGCCTCCGCTGCTGCCAGCTGGCCACCCAGCCTCTATACTTTGTGTACATATTAGCGTGTACCCTATCTCTTGAAGCAATTGCAGCAACGCCAGACATGGCCGGTGAAAGCCGGAGCTAAGGGTGTGGTGACGACGACCCGAAAGGAGGAGAGAGGAACACATGCACGTGCGTGTGGCGAGTGAGAGGATGAGTGAGGGGAGAGAGAGGGATTCGGGCCGGGGAGGCGGTCATCAGGTCTGACTGGAGCTTAGGTCTGCCCACTAAGGCCAATAGGCCAAATCCAATAAGCCCTACATCCAAACTTTTTTCCTTTTTGTTTTTTTTATTTAAAATTCAAATGATTTAAAACACCACTTTACAGCAAACTCCAAAATAGTCAAACTAAAATATAAAACATAAACACAAATAGTTTTATATCCATAAAAATGGAATAAACAATAATTCAATAGCGTTTATGTTTTCTTTACTCTAGGTAAAACAAATAATATAAAAAAATACTTAAAGAGGTTGGAAATTCAGCTCTATTCATTACAAAATCCCCAAAAATACTCACCGTCAATTATAAAATATTGAACTTGAAATTTTAAAAGAATAAAGTATTTCAAACATATGAAATAAAAGGAATGAAATTGTAAATTCAAATATAACTTAAAGAAAACCAAGAAAATTGGAATTATATAACAAATATTATAAATGAAAATATGAAATGGTTCACAAATTAATTTTAAAACCATATAAACACTTTTAAAATCCCATAAGTATTATGAAACCATTCCAAAACATTTTCCACCTAGTATTGAGAATTTTAATGAATTTTCCCTTTGACTTTAATGGACCGAGCAAACGCAAACAATTAAGTCTTATTTTATCAATAAAAAGAAAGTCCCCTAAAACCCATAAAATACATTCCTTAAAATGAAATGGAAAAATAAATTGTTTGAACTTAATAAACCCTCTTAAAACAATAAGGCTATATTCATTCACAAAAAACACCAAACTCTAAAACCAACTCAAACCAAATTGTTTGACTTAAAGTACAAATTCATAATTGTATTTTCCTTGTTTAATTTTTTATGAATGAATCTTGAGTGGGTGGTCACAAGTAGAATAGAATTGATTGTCTTGATTGAATTATCTACCATTGTTTTAATTGAAATGTGGCAATGCCACTTATATTGGATTATTACTCCATTCACCTAAAAACCACCTCTTAACCATTTCCACAAGTGATCACACCTGGACACTTGTAGTACCCAAGATCATGCCACTAAAAATATGATACCAACCCAAGCCATCATAATCCATCACACTTAGATCCACTTAAACAAATTGTGATCACATACCAAAATATCCTCTTAGGGGATAAGATATATAAAACCCTACGCCAAGAACAAAACTTCATTTCTTACTTTGTTATCCAGGTGTACCACTACACTTCTGTGATTCCTTTAAAAAACCTAAACATTCCTTAAACACTATTATACCAAATCCTATATCACTACGTGACAACATATATTCCTTTAAACAAACCCTATCTTTTTTGTTTCCAAGTGTGTTATTCGAGTAGTTAATACTTATAAGACGGGGCTTCGATAGACACTGTTAGAATAGAACATGAGGAGGGAAATGATAGTTTACTTAACATCTATATCATATTGACACTCTTTAAACATTATACCTTACTAGAGCGATGATGCTATTCTTCCATTTAGAGCCTTGACGGTAGAAGATGTTGACTGCATAACCTACAACCAGGAGGCAAGTTCATTATTACACAAATCTTATAAGACCAAGCTTGCAAAGGCATTTGTAAGTGTAATATTGCATGTCCTTTGGATTATTTTATAAAAAACCCTTTTCAAAAACTTTATCACCTGCATTAAAAGAAAAATGTTGTTTTATAAATGAAATGAAATAAAATGGGAAATGGTGGGCAACGAGAATCATGGTTGGAATACATCGTTGGGAAGCCGTGTGGTGGAGATTCCATTGTACCAGGAAAATTAGGACTTAATAACCAATGTAGCCAGTGATTCAAAAGCGTTGTATAAACAACGCTAACCAAAAATCCAAAAATGGAACGGGCAAGTCAGCTAGACCTTCTTCCTTCTGTTTGTCCTCATAGGATTAGTCGGGTTGTTGTTCCCTGCGGGAAATAGCAATCGGTGGGAGCCGCGACGTCCCTATCATGTGTCCCAGGATAACGACTGAGTACATTAGAAGGGAGGAAAATTGGGCGTAGGTATCGTGACCGAAATCCGTTACAAAGGGTGGGATACGGGGTCGTGGTGAGGTTAGTGATTGGCTAGTTTTTAGAATGGGCCTCAGACCAAGGAAGTCTGAACGGGGTTAGCCACCCAGATGTGCAACAAAGAAGACATTTTTGGGTAAAGTAGCGCACCTCTCACCTCTCGAGAGTGTATAAATGTGTCATGATACTCTTATCGTGTGAAAGTATTATGGTCGCTACATGAAAAAGAACTTAATAAATTTCTCACAACCCATGAAGACTAACACATAGAATTTTATAAACAAAAACTTAGCTTTCTTAAAAAATGTTTTCCAAAACTACATAATCCTAGGATGTATGATCCATGGGTAATCATCAAACACCTATATATTTAGAACTAGCTGAGTACTACTCAATTAATCTTCTTATCCTTTATTACACTGCAGTAATTAATTAATGATATCCCAAACCAAGAAGACGACAAAGGAGGACAACTACGGAGAACCAAGGAGCAAAGTAGTCGGTCTTATAGCTCCTATGCGTCGTTTTTAGTGGAATTGGACGGTAAGCTACGCCTTTCGTGGAAATAGTTGTGGTGCGACGTTTCTGCTGGCAAAAATAGCTCATGTGCGACGAGCTCTCTGATGCAGGTTAGCAGATGGATTACTTGATCATGACGGGACCCACAATCTATCCACATCAGCAAAAGGCCCGCAACTTATCCACATCATCTAAAGGACCCACTGATATGTCGCAAACGTATCTATAATTTTTGATGTTCCATGCTTGTTTAGTATCTACTTTGTTTTGCTTTGTCTACACTTTGAGGTATTTTTTATATGTTTTCTGGACTAACCTATTAACAAGATGCCACCGTGCTAGTGCCTGTTTTCTTCTGTTTTTGGTTTCAGAAAAGGCAGAAAATCAATATTCTCGGAATTGGACGGGACAAAATCTAAAGTCATTATTTTACTCGACACGACACAAAACCACGAAGCAGAGATGAAGGAGGATACCAGGGTGGCCACACCCCCCCAGGCGCGGGCCAACCCTGGTGGCACCACCAGGGGGTGTGGGCCCCCTGGGCCTCCATCGACCTTGCCTCCTTCGCCTATAAGAAGCCTCCGACCCAAAAACCCTAAATAGTCAGGGAGAAAACCACGAAAACCTCCGCTGCACCGCCGCCACCGAAGGGAGATTTGGGGGACAGAAAGTCTCTGTTTCGGCACCTGCTGGGACGGGGAAGTGCCCTCGGAGCCATCTCCATCGATCTCCATCACCATCTCCACCACTGTTGCCGATTCCGATGATGAGGAGGGAGTAGTTCTTCATCGAGGCTAAGGGCTCTACCGGTAGCTATGTGTTCATCTCTCTCTCTCTCTCTCTCTCTCTCTCTCTATGCATGATCTTATTATGAACATGAGCTTTGTAATCAAGTAGATCTACTATGCTACTCAAGTGCTTCAATAGATCTCCGGCTCTCCCCACGTGTGTGAAAGTGACAGCGTGCATACCGTGGTGGCACTTAGGCTAGAGTTTACATAAATACTCAAGTGCTTCAATAGATCTCTGCTCTCCCCGCGTGTGTGAAAGTGATAGTGTGCACGCCGTGGTGGCACTTAGGCTAGAGTTCATAAATTCTTATTATGAGTATATTTTGAGTTGGTTGTATTTATGAAATTGTGGTGTTTGTTGGAACCATCTAGCGCTCAAGGTGACAGTGTGGGGTTATCTAGATGGGGAAGGCGGACTTTGAGGTGTGCTGTTATAGCCCTACCATGGATTAGAGTGTCCAACCGGAGAGTAGTTCAGGGTAGTATCATGAAGAGAATATATTTATTGAGAGTGTTCACTAGTGAAGTTGTTTCCACGGTATCCGCCGCTACTACGGTTGTCGTCGCCGCGGCGGTCGGCGTAGCCAGCCGCGACCATGTCGGGTCCGTCGCGATCGTCATAGACACGCGGTCTTCTCTTGCTACGGCGTTCGGCCGACGGCCGTAGTCGTCTTCCTCCTCTGAGTGCGCTCGATGGACGGAGTCTTCGCCATCTGCCCACCTGTTGGCGATGTCCATGAGGTGGTCAAGTGTCTTGGGCTTGACGCGCCCAAGTTCTTCCTTGAAGTCCTGGCGTTTGAATCCATCCTTGAAGGCGTCGTTCACTCTCTCCTCAGAGATGTGCGCCGCAGAGTTCTTGGTATTGGACCAGCGTAGTATGTGAGCGAATGGATTCGCCCGTTCCTTGGGTGAAGGCCCATAGTTCCTCGATCGAGGCTGGCCTCTTGCTGGTGCCCTTGAAGTTTCAGATGAAACCGTACGCCATTTCTTCTCAACTTCGGATGGATCCCTAGGATAGGCTGCTGAGCCAGATCCGGGTTGCGCCTGTCAGCTGCAGCTGAAGGCATTGCAGGGCGGTGTCCTTGTTTCCGCCATGTAGCTTGACGGACGACAGGTGGTCTCTAAGACACGCCTTAGGGTCCTGTGTGCCATCAAACTTCGGAGTGTCCGAAGGGAGCTTGAAGTTTCACGGCATCCGTGTTCGCCGGACGGATCTGCTGAAGCATCGAGCTTCGCAGAGTTCTCCTTCGTCATCTTCCTCCTCGAATTCGATCTTGTGTTGGGTGAGCTCGCTCCGAGCGTCGTAATCGCGACTGCGATGTCGCGAGCTCTTGTGCCTTCGAGGTAGGTCATGTTCTTCCTCGTCGGATGAAGGCGTGGGGCTGTGATTGAACTTGACCACAACCTTCTTTTTTGGCTCCGCAGGAGCTTCTCCGTGGAGCGCAGCTCCAATGAGTCCGAGTCCGGCTAATGCGGATTTGTGCATGGCCCTTTTCGGGTCCCCAACCGGAGGTGGATGGGACACGAGGTATGTAGTGACTTCCATTATCGTATCTTGCGGCGTCTTCGGGATGACATTGCCGTCGGCATCCATCTCCATGAAAGACGTGTTGAGGGTTCGAGTCACCTCGCGACGTGCCTTGGGGTCCATGTTCTCCGTGCGAGAATGGTGCGTGTTGCCATGGTTGCCATGCGAACTAGAGCCGCCCATGGTGGAGAGCGCAGCTCGCCGCGCACTGGACTCCGAGGCCGCTTGCTTGCGCTTGTCGAGCACTTCTTGCATCTTCACCTGCTTCTTGTGCTCTTCGACGAGGAGCAGGTGGTACGCCATTAGTAGGTCCCGTGAGGCACCTGTAGGCAGGACCTTGTTGCTTGCCACGGCTCCGCGTGCCTGAGCCCATCCTTCCTCGCTGAGGTGGATGATCCGATTGGCATTGGTATCCTCCTCGTTGGGCGGGGGGACTGGTTTCTCCTGTTCTCGCCGTTTCTACCTTGCGGGTTGGGTGGCGGATTATGTTCCTGATCCACGTCGCTCTGGATGACTACGGCGCACTGGTAGCGCTCATAGATCGGATTGCTGCTGCCGCAGCTTTCGGATTCGGAACCGTAGGTCCCTTCCTCCGATGGTGGATCGCATGAGATTCTGAAAGGTACTGTTGTCATAGGACTCATCTGTCGATGGCGATGTGCGTAGCACGGGATGCAGAGCCCATGAAGCGGGCCTGATCGATGGCAGGGGCACCCGCTCTGGTAGATGGAGAGTGCCGATCTGCCCCACTTGGAAGCAAAAGCTCCCAAACAGGATCTCGAGCCCGTCGCCAACGGGGTCGAAGTTCTTCAGGGTGGCTGGCGAGTGGGCGGTGAAGTCGAAAGCGCCGAAGAGGAGATGGATCTCCGTCGCCGCGGAGTTGTAGATCACTTTGGTTGGGACCGTCACGATCGCACAATCAGCGTCCTCAGTACCCACAGACGGCGCCAATTGACGAGGTTTAATCTCGTCAATGCCCATTGTTATGAGCTTGGGTTTTGGAGAAGATGGGGATGCTGGAGATCGCAGAATGGTTAGAAAACAAGCAACACGGGGATACGAGGTTTACCCAGGTTCAGGCCCCTAGAGGGAAAACCCTACTCCTGCTTGTCTGCTCTTGATTATGGCGGAATCGAAAGTTACAGGGGTGCGCAGATGTAATCTGGCGTGGAGGTGTGTATGCTATGGTATGAGCTGCCCTCCTTGTCGTGACCTCCTAGCCTTTTTTTATAGATAGGCAGGTCTCGAGCACAGATCGAGTCGGTTACAGATTTTAGGGTTTGCCCCTTTGAATATTCTATCTATTCTAGTCTTGCTCTCCAAGAATCCGAAGGCGTCATGGGCCCTGGCCACCGGAAAGTCTTCATGGGCTGGCGCATATTCTTTGTGGGCCTTCCTTGGGCTAGACTAGGTATGCTAAGGTCGTGTACCGTTGGGTATAACCAAGTCAGTATGATCCCTAGGCCTTGTTTCTAAGCATTGAAACACCGTTTGCATCTAGATCAGTTGCATGTTTGCTTGCTTTCATCTTTATTTCATTTTGCCTTTAGTCTCTCCCACGTTAACAACAAGTCATAAGATCTTTTCTGGCACCGTTACCACTTGTATTTCACTATCTCTTTGCCGAACTAGTGCATCTATACACCTGACAAGTGTATTGGGTGTCTTGGGGACACAAGAGACTTCTTGCACCTTGATTGCAGGATTGCTTGAGAGGGATACCTTTGACCAGTTCCGCTCTGAGTTCAATAAACCTTGGGTAATCCACTTAAGGGAAACTTGCTGATGTTCTACAAACCTCTGCACTTGGAAGCCCAACAACTGTCTACAAGAATAGAAGTGCGTAGATATCACCCACCTCTTGTCTTCCTCCAGTGCCAGACCCACAACTTGTCCACCTCACAACGTGGGACCCACAACTCCTAGCAGAGACAAATCCATCTCCGCGCCGAAGCCATCCCCGCGAGCCCTCCATTCCGACTGTTGCATCCTCCCCCTTCTCCGGCGACGGCGCGACAACACTGGCTTAAAATGTCGAGATCCACTTCAATCTCCCATACCACATGGTCGCAGTATGGTCCAGTGCCGATGACTAGGTGCCCTGATTGCCGCCGTATGGCTCCCCTAAAGCGGCTGGTCACGACGACCGACGACCACGACAATCTCAGTCGTGAGTTTGTCAAATGCGAGAGCAAGCTAGAGGTGGGGAAGGTGAGATCCGCGTTATCCCTCTCCCAATTTGTTGTTTCCGTTCCAATTTCTGTTTTTATATCAATTTGGGAATTAGGGTTCATCGTTCATATTCCCAATTTTAGATTATGCGCTAGATGAGTACATCGAGAGGATTTGAGGTGAAGGCGTATCCCTGGGATAACCTTACCGTTGGTGGTGGAGCATTCAGGATCTTCCACCCACGGCATGCTTGCTTGTACTGTTGGGATCGCCCGAACTCGTCCGCCCAGACGTGTGGGACGTGCGCGGCACCCCAACGACACGACCCATCCGGACGAATGCATCTGGCTCGACCCACCCGTGCACCAAATCTAGGCAACGGCCGCGTCAGCCTAGACGCGCGCGGACATCGCGGGTGTCCTGCCAGTTGGCCACTCGGGTCCCATATGTAAGTGAAACATTAGTACTTAACGATAACTATTCATTAGATTAAGCCCTGCCACTTACAAAAAGGTTGTTTAAACAAAATAGGGGGAGACTACTACGACTACTACTGCTACAGGAGGACGTCGCTACGGCTACTCGCTGCCGTTGCCATGGCGAACGTTGCCGCTGCCGCTGCCAGCTCGCCACGCTAGTAGACCAGATGGCCCTCTGCTAGAGACCATCGCGAAAACGGTGGCGCGCTAGGTCGCAAACCACCGCCTTGCCTGTTGGAGATATGCCCTAGAGGCAATAATAAATATAGTTATTATTATATCTTTGTGGTTATGATAAATGTTTACATTCATGCTATAATAGTATTAACAAGGAAACATTAATACTTGTGTGATTTGTAAACTTAATTTGAAGTCCCTAGTATAGCCTCTATACTTCACTAGCTTGTTGGTTGATTAATGATTGTGGTTTCCCTATCATGAACATTGAGATGTTATCAACAACAAGATCATATCGTTAGGAGAATGATATGGTGGACATACTCCTATAGATAAGCATAGCATAAATATCAAGTCATTTCAATAGTTCAATTGCTATATGCTTTCTGATACATAGTAACCTAATTCCTTCGACCATGAGATCATGCATATCACCTTTACCGGATGGATGCTTTGATGACATCAAACACCACACCGTAACTGGGTGGCTATAAAGGTGGCATTGAGTGTTCGGAAGGTATTGGTTGAAACACATGGATCAAGAGTGGGATTTGTCCATCCATATGACGGATAGATATACTATGGGCCCTCTCGGTGGAATGTCATCCAATTAGCTTGCAAGAATGTGACTGGGTCACAAGGGATCACATATCACGGGAACGAGAAAAGAGTACTTATCGGTAACGAGGTTGAACTAGGTATGCAGAGATACCGACGGTCATAACCTCGGATAAGTAAACTATCGTGAGACAAAGGGAAATTGGTATCGTATGTAAGTGGTTCATTCGATCGCAAAGTAATTGTAGAAATATGTGGGAGCCATATGAATTTCCAGATTCCTCTATTGGTTATTGTTTGGAGAAGTGTCTCGATCATGTCCGCATAATTCACGAACCGTAGGGAGACACACTTAAGGATTCGACGTTGTTTTGAGTAGTTATGGTATTATGAGAAAGAGACCAATGTTGTTCGAGTCTCGGATGGGATCCGGATATCACGAGGTGATCCGGAATGGTCCGGAGAATAAGATTCATATAAGGAAAGTCCTGCTTTGAGTTCGGGAATGATTCCGTGTTTTCATCGGGAATGTTCGAAGGTTCCGGATTGTCCGACACTCCGGGGGGGGGGGGAGGGTACATGAATGTGTCATTGAATGATTGCATCATGTACTAAGTGTTCTTGCTGTTCCAAAACTGAAGTCAAACTGCCAGTTTGAAAGTCAAACGGCTAAAACAGGAAACTGTGGAAAACATGAAACTGTGGGAAACAGGAAACTGTGGGAAACAAGCAAGAGGAGGTTGAAACCAACTTGGAGGAGGAGTCCCTCTCCTCCAAGCCGGTGGCCAAGCCTAGGCCGAGTTGGGGAGGGACTCCCCTCCTCAAGCGCCAAACCCTCCACCTATAAAAGGAGGGGCCACCTCTACACATAAGTTCCTATCCTCTAATCTCCGGTTTAGAGCCGTTTTGGTTTAGAGCTTCTAATTGCTTTATCCTGCGGTTTAGAGCCTTATAATTGGTGTGTCTAATCTCTAGACCACTAATAGTCCTCTCTCATACTCCACCACACTCGCTTAAGGCGAAGCCTCGGATTTCCCTCTACTCCCACTACGCCACAGTGCCTTCTGAATCGTGAGGAGTGCTACAACCTCCGCCTTCTTTGGAACAAGGGAGATGAAGGTCTTCGTCAGTACCGAACGTGTGACCGACATGAAGCGCCGGAACGCAGCGCCGGAAGGACTGTCTACACGATCTTGAGATCGGAAAGAGTACGACTACATCACCCACGAGAATCCGCTCTCGTTAAACACTTTGGAATCTTCGAGGGTAAGTTATTCCATCGACTCGTTGCTACAATCTAGTAGATAGATCTTGGCTTGTTTGTTTGTATGCGATAGAAATTTTTTGTTTTCCATGCTACGAACCCCTACATTGCCCGCCTCCTTCCCGTGGTCCTTCGCCACTCGGTTCACCAGGTCCTTCTCCATCTCGGCGGCCTAGTGGTCCCTCGCCTCCTGGTCGACGAGCTCCTTCGCCGCAGCAATGGAAAACACCTAGCGCTGGGCTTCTATCTCAGCCGCGAGCAACTCCGCCGTAGAAGCAGCTAGAGCCAGATCTGGAGCACCATTGGGGCCGAAGCCCAATGCCTGCGCGATCTGGCGACCGCCTCCTTCCCCTCCTCCTCCGCCTCCGGCTGATCCACCTCCTCCCCTCCTTCTCATCCTCCTCCTCCACCTCCGTCTCGTCGTCGTCGATGAGACCCCAGACGACCACCACCTTAGTGTCCGTAGCCACATGCTCCTCCTACGACGCCAAGTTGGCGACATGCTTGCGTTGCGCCAGTTCCGCCTCACTACACACTTCGGCAACATGGCGAAGCTCGTGGACGGCGACCTTGGCGGCCTCCTTGTCCAACTCCTCCAGCGTGGTCATGGCCACATCAGTGGCTCTCCACGGGAGCATTTCTCTTGGTCTCGTCACACCTTTCTCTTGGGGTCTCCCAACGAGGCGTTGACAACATGCCATCACTTCTCCATCTCGGCGGACTAGTGGTCCCTGGCCTCCTGGTCGGCGAGTTCCTTCGCTGCAACAATGGAAAACACCTGGTGATGGGCTTCTATCTCATCCACGAGAAACTCCGTTGTAGAAGGAGTTGGAGCCGGAGCTGGAGCACCATTGGGACCGAAGACCAGTGCCTACGCGATCTGCAGGGGCCGCGATCGCCTCCTCCTCCCCTCCTCCTCCTTGGCCTATGGCCGATCCACCTCCTTCCCCTCTGAAAGGATCGTATGGGCACCTAGAGGGGGGGGGCGGTGAATAGGTGCTACTTCAAATTTTCTTCCTTTTCAAATTAAGGTTTGACAATAAGGTAAATTCTCTAGATAATGCAACTAAGGTGAATTTAACTATATGACAATTATGCACGAGCTAACACAACATTAAGTAAGAACTAGTAAGTAAAGTGCGGTAAAGGATAGAAGTAACCAAAGTGGTGGACAAGGAGACACAAGGATTTGTTTCCCGTAGTTCCTTCCTTTTGAGGGGAAGTACGTCTACGTTTGGAGAGGGGGTGGTTTCAAACCACCAACGCCACGAGAGGCCTCCCTTGTTCTCCGATGAATCTCACCCCAACGGGATCGATTCACCTTCCACTATATCGGCAACCTTCAAGGTGGAAGCCGACACCTTTACAAGTTTGGGGCACACATCCACAACTTAATCGGAGGCTCCCAAATATAAGAAAGCTGTCAAAACAATCAAAGACAAGCTTGTAAGAACCAAAACTAGAACTAGGGTTTCCAAGAAACACTAGAGAAAAGGGGGACCTCAATTGAATGAGGGGTAAATGAAGATCTCTTTTGGTGAAGTAGTAGATCAAGGCCTCCTCCTTCGATTCCCCAAAGATCAAGGACTTTGGGTGGTGGATTGAAGAGATCTTGTGGATTTGGTGGCTCCAATGGTGGTCTTGACTTTAATGCAAATGAGCAACTTGTCCCAAGGTAGGTGGAGGGGTATTTATACCCCTTGGAGAAATCTGGTCGTTGGAGCAATAAGTGCACCGGTACTACTGATTGCCGGTAGTATCACAGCTGATACTACCGGTCCAAGATCTTGGACCAGGTACCGGAGATGCCATTATTGGTCGAGCCAGCTTCAGTATTGCCTAGTACAACCTTGCGGTAGTACCGGTCGTAAGACGCGGTACTACCGGTCAGGGCGGTAGTACCGGTCCCAAGTACCGGTGGGCACCGTGCGAGAAGGGAGGGCTGGTTCTTCACCAGTACTGCCCGGTACTGCTGAGCGGTACTACCGGTTGGAGCGTTAGTGCCGCTGTGCGGTACCGGGTGGTACTGAGGAAAAATCATCCCTTCCAACCTTGCACGGGTCCAACCGGTACTAGGACAGGTAGTACAGATGGCAAGCGGTAGTACCGGTCATTTTTCCAGTACTACCGGTTGCCACATTGGTTTTTGGCAAGGGTAATTGGACATGTCAATATTTGTGCCACACTCTTATCAAGCATGTGATACACTTAGCACACGATTAGACCGATAAGTGTGTTGTTATCAAACATCAAAATCAGAGGGATAGGAAATGCTCTTTCACCCTCGTCCTCGACCTCGTCCTCCACCTCCGTCTTGTTGCCATCGACGAGACCCCACACAGCCACCACCTTAGTGGCCGTAGCCACATGCTCCTCCTCCGACGCCAAGTTGGTGACATGCTCGCGCTGCGCCGGTTCCGCCTCACTGCGCACTTTGGCAGCGTGGCGAAGCTCGCGGACGGCGACCTTGGCGGCCTCCTTGGCCAACTCCTCCAACATGGTCATGGCCGCATCGCGCCAGATCTCACGGAGATCCACTGATGCGACCTCCATGGCCACCGCCTCCTTAGCGGCGACATGGTGTATGTCGCGCACCGCCCATTGGGTGGCCACCGTGGAGGATGCCTCCACCACCCGCTCCAGCGCCACCTCGCCCACATGGCCTTCCTCCTCGAAGGCCAAAACCTATGCCTGGCCAACAACATGGCCTCGAGGTGGACCTCGTTAACCTCCACCTCCGGGAAGCGGGTGCGGCACATCTCCCGAATCTTGGTCCAGTTGGCGATCTTGTGACGAGGCATGGCTGCTGGTGGCTGGTGCTTTTCCGGCTGCTGGTTTGCTCTTGCTTTGGGCTTGTTGTCTCCGTCGCACGGGCGGCCGCCTTTTATAGACCACTGTGAAGGTGGGAAATAGCCAGGGAGACACGGAAAGTACCAGCGAGGCGCGCATGGGAAACGATGGCGAGAAGCCATCGACGCTGATAACCGATGTCGCATCGCCATGAATGTCCCATCGCAAGGGCGTCAACATTGACAACGGAGGGGGGAGGGAGAGACCGCACGATGCGCCTTGTGCTCCCAGTCGAGGAACTTCTTCTAGAAGTCCTCGCTCTGGTAGCCCCTCTCCCACCGCTTTTTCGACGGGATGTTTTTGATGCGGTGGCAGATCTCCTCCTCTAGCCCTTTGCCCTTCTTGGGCATGGGAAGCACCGGGACCCGGTCCCGGTTGAGGTGCCAGTCGGTGGGGAGGGAGCCATCGTGGTGGTTGATGCGCCCTCCCTCCATCGTTGCTCGCACTCCGCCATGCAGCATTGGCGTCGGTCCCGTGATGGCGGGGAGGAACGCACGGGCGGCGGGCGTAGTCCTTTGGCTGCGGTGGAGGCGGCAAGGAGGCGCCAAGGAGGCGCCATGGAGGAAGGCCGGCAGGCGGGAGCGCTGGCTGATCGAGCCAGAGTCGGTCGCCTCGTGGGCGTTCCTCCCCTTCTTGAGCCATGACAGCGTCTTGGCGGCGACGACTGCTAGGATTGCGATGGCAAAAGGCAGGGAGTGCATGGCGGCGAACAGGTTAAATAGCCCTTCGCCTGACGCGCACAAGTTCCCGCCCCTTTTCCATCAATGCCGGTGTGGGAACGCAGGCGTCGTCCAGTCAGTCATGGTTGCGTCACGTCGCCATTGATGGCGCAGGCTACCGCCGGTCAGCCTTCTGCCCGCGCCTCTGGATCGTTGCCGCGGTTGCGTCTGAATCGATGCTACTGCATGCCTCTAAATCAATGCCGCGCTAAGCGGGGGCTGACAGGTGGGCCAGTGGCTCGCATAGGCAGGACGCGCCCTCGGTCCGCCCGCGTCCGGACTGACGCAACTGTTGCCCATATTTGGTGCACGGATGGATAGTGGCGCTGGGGCGCCGCGTACGTCCGCGCGGATGTGTTCGGACACGCTCGGACGGTTAGGTTGACCCGATGAAAATGCCCTTAGCTCGTGTTTCGTAATGTAGTCGTGTTCCACGTCGATCTATTTGTATGGGTTTTCGGGCGGTTCCACGAGTGAATTCTGGATTCTGGTCTATGTTTTCAAATGAAAAGATAAAATATTTACCTTTTGCTGAAAATAATTCTTACAAGTTAGTAATCAAAGAAAAAGTGCATGGACAGATTGATTATTAATTCTCAGAAAACAAAACACCGTTATAGATAGGCTTTTGAAATTATATCTCTTATTATAGTTAGCATTATCTTTTTACCACGCGAGGAGCTGAAATAATACGCAGGAAAAGCAGTCGCGGGGTGACGTAACTGCGTAGTGGCATCTTCCCTGCTTTCTATCTCTTCTGCTCTCTCTCTGTAGAGAGAAATGGTTTAAAATAAAAAAGATGCAGCGCGGGCAAAGGCGGTAAAAAAGCTGCGGCCCCATTAACCAGAGAGAGGAAGGGGGTATGAGAAAGTGCGGCCAGAAATACCAAGTCCGAAATTCAAAAGAAGAAAAATACAGTCCGGCCTGTTGACCGGTGGAGACCACGCACCCAGCCAGCCAGCTTTGATCACGGCGGCGATATATTGTGCCGTGCCAGCAGCACGCTCTCTTCCCCTGCCCTACCCTAGAAACCACGCGCCGCTCTCTCCTCCCTTGCACAGCCATGGCGACGGCGGCGTTAAATCGAGCGAGTCGTGGGCGTGCTCGGGATCATCACCGGGCTTATCCTTGCCATTGTCCCATGGTACGTGCGTTCTTTCTGTCCTACTACTTAGTACTCCTCCTAGTACTACACAACGCCAAGACGTCCTTCCGTCGTCGGCCTCGGCCGACCACATACATGTATGTACGCCAGAGCGCGCAGGGTTGCACGCCTTGACGCCGGGAGAGGGCGGTCGGGTGGCCGCAAGCGCTCTTTCGAGTTCCTGCAACCAAATTGCGTTTGTTTTGAAAATCCCAAGACTGCATGGGCCGATTCGCTGTTTGGCCCATCGGCACCATCGTCGGGCGTCTTTGGTGCTGGTGCTGGGCGAGGCGAGGCGAGGCTCGGTCCGTCTCCACTTCGATCAGGGTTTTTCCGGGGATCGGAAGGGAAATTCATGGCCCTCCTCGCTGCTCTGATGAGTTGGCCACCGTACCATGGCCAAGCTCCTGGAGCAGTGCGAGATCTTGCTGGAGGTGTAATTTTTTTATGATGGGGATGTCACCGAGGTGGCATCTGATGACCAACCGATGGATGGACTATTAACCTTTTGGTGTTCTTGCTCCTAACGTCCTCTAGAGAAGTAGGTTTCATTTGGCAAGTTGATTTGAGACATGGACTGCTCTTCTTGGTCTCTTCGTTAGTAGTTTCGGATTAACCCTCACTCAGCCTGAGTTGATGCAACATCACCATCATTACAAGCATGTGAAATGTGACAACTGACGACTAAGGAATTTGGGATTTTGTTGTTAATGAAGCTGTGCTTGTCTCGCTGTATTTCGCTCTAAAAATTTGGGATTTTGTTGTTAATGCATGCTTGCTATTATGCACGTTGTGATTTGTCAAATGGTTAAGGCTACTGCTTGTGTACCTTCTGATCTTGAAGGCAGGGGAAAAACAATAGGACTACCTAGCACAGGAACGCAGCAATATAATGGAAGATCGGAGAACATGTAGTATATGGCTTCTTTGATTCAAAAAGTGTTCATAGGAACACTGATGTATTGGAACCCTTAGAATTTTTCTTATGTTGGTTATTTGAATTTCATCATTCAATTTTATAAGGATATTTTTCTAGAACACAAACATGCCTATTTATCTTCAATTCTTCACCCTAGCTGCAACTTGCCTACACATCCTTGTCCCAATTGACATAGGTCACTCACTGCCATAGGTGTAGATCTTGGTTGTCGTGGGTGCATTTAGTTCACGTTGCATCACAAGTCAATGGGTAATTGGATATGTGGTGTGCCACATTATACGGTTTTATATGTTACATACAATGTGGTGAAATCACTTAAGTTCTTTTTTCTGTAAGCACTAGATTGTTAGAAGTAATTCAAGCCTCACTCGGTTAGAAGCAATTCAAGGATCACTGGGCTCAATCTGTGTTCATTCCTTTACTTTGTGGAGTAGCAGATTACTTTTCTAAGTTTTATTTGGCCTTAAATATTGGGGCTACTTTGATACACTCAATACAAGAGATATTGTTTCTTGTGTTGGCGTGTAAAAATAATAGACCGTCTTGTGATCAATTTTAGGCTCGCTGTAATGTTTGCAATCCTACTATGAAAATATACTGTTTGAAGTTTTTCATATATAAATTTGTTTATATCGATGATAGCCATTGCCATCTTATTGTTTACTAGAGGACCAGAGATTGATGCTTTTATGCACTTAGATTTATGGATTTGGCGCCTTGTTACTCCTAAATATTTGAATCTAGCATCTCATTCTGCTTATTGAATCGTATAACCTGGAGTCTATAATGTGGTGGTTAGTTGCAGTCACCAAATCTATCTGCATAGTATTCTTGAATCCTATACATTGTCATAGTATTCTTTGACAAGAGAGGTAACTATTGTGCCATGTTGGTTACTGATTACGTGTTTATCATGCCTTCTTCATCTGATTAAAACAGAGCTTGAGCTCGCGAGCTCATCACTCAAGAATTCTTGATTGCCTATATTTGCAGACTTAGTATCCTTCTTCCATCTTCTCATCAAAAATTATGTGTGGCAACTCCTTTATACTACTAAAACTTACTTGTACATACATTGAATTAGCAAATAACATGTTCTAGAGGTCAGTGTTCTTTGTGTCGATCGGGGAGCCACGACTTCATCCACTACTACCTGCACAATGTGTCCAGAGTCCAGATGCATTATCTCCCATGGGAGTTCAATCAGCTTCTTGTGAATGTAGTGAGGCAGGAACTCAAAGTCTCGTTCTTGCCCCTCAATATATGATTGCTCACATTCTTTTTTGATTGTCCAACACTTGATAGTTGTTGATTATGAACATATTAGAACAACTGCACTGAAGTTTTGTGTTACTCCATAGTTATTGATTATGAATAATTTTGAACCATTTCTATCTAGCAATATTCAGTGATTTGTACATCTGTACACCTTCATCTAGCAATATTCATTGCATGTGTGCATCATGGACTACGGTCTAATGTAGGGAAGTGATGGGAATGTGAGGATTGGGTGAAATGGATGGATTCACCAAATCCCCTCCAATCCCCAAACCCCTAGGGGGTAGAAATACTCTAGAGATAAACAAGGCCTTAGAGAAGTAGAGGTGCAGGTGTTTTAGCCTTTTTTCTTAGATTAGACTTGCACGGTAATCTTTTGTTGTACGCCCAAGTCATGCACATATGACAGAAGCGATGGATCTATCTGCTGCTAGTTCGTGAGATCTGGGGTAATAAAAAGATTCATGGGTAATTTAAATTAGATGCACTCATGCCTAATTTCATACTCCTTGTTGATGCTTTGTTGTTTCAGTTATTATCCTAGTGTACTAACAGCTGAAAGCGATGGTTAACACTATGAAGATTTTTGTTTTACCTTATCTTTTTCACCTGGACCACCTACTCACGAGTGTAGAATATAGGTACTGCGTTTATAAAATAAAAATTGATTCAGAACTGTATTTTAATTCAGGCTATGTATTTCTACCAACAAACTGCCCTGAATATAATCCTGCAATCACGTAATCATTTTTTCAAGATCCTCCATTTCTTTTCAAAGTGAAATGCATATAAATATTAAGTTTTTACTTGTGAAAGAGTAGTTTGTTCTAGCTACTGGATATGTGGAATACAAATGGGTAGAAAGTGTGTTATGCTTAGCTCTATATTGTTTTCATTTATACACTGTTCTCTACTTTTATTGATGTTCTATTATTCATACCCACTGTTCTACCTAATTGTCTGTTTTAATGTTGTCCAAGTTTAGCCTAGCTACATGAAATTCACTACAATTTTTTCCTTTCGAGCATTATGTGATCAACTGTTCTCTAAACAATGTGATCTTCATCCATAACAACTGTAGACATTAACTTATCTAGAGAGACACCCCGTGCAGAGTGTTATATAACATGTTTAAACAGGGTATTATCTATTATAATGCAAAATTAGTGCACGCTTTTGCGAACCTTGTTTGAGTGCAGTTGGTTTTAATCCTTTGTCATTTCTGCCTATCAAACCTTCTGCCACAACTATATTGTTGATCAAAATTACCCGGCCTGTAGTGTGTAGAGCTACTTGTTTTAATAAACATTGCTGGTCTCTGGTATTTGATTTCAGGTTCACTACCTTCCGCCAAATCAGGGGTGCCCGCGATGTCGGTGGATCTAACTGTATTTCCTTATGCAACTACATGGATGAATGCCGTCATTGTGGTGTATCGTGGCCCAAGGGTGATTGGGAGGTGGTGGTGGTCAACATGATCGCCTTCGTGGCAGAGAGCCTATACTGTGTAGAGCCTATTATGCACAGGCAGGACGCGCCCTCGGTACGCCCGCGTCCGGACTGACGCAACCGTTACCCATATTTGGTGCACGGATGGAGAGTGGCGCTGGGGCGCCGCGCACGTCCGCGCGGATGTGTTCGGACACGCTCGGACGGTTAGGTTGACCCGATGAAAATGCTCTTAGCTCGTGTTTCGTAATGTAGTCGTGTCCCACGTCGATCTATTTGTATGGGTTTTCGGGCGGTTCCACGAGTGAATTCTCGATTCTGGGCTATGAAATTTTTTCAAATGAAAAGATAAAATATTTACCTTTTGCTGAAAATAATTCTTACAAGTTAGTAATCAAAGAAAAAGTGCATGGACAGATTGATTATTAATTCTCAGAAAACAAAACACCGTTATAGATAGGCTTTTGAAATTATATCTCTTATTATAGTTAGCATTATCTTTTTACCACGCGAAGAGCTGAAATAATACGCAGGAAAAGCAGTCAAGGGTGACGAATCACGTAGTGGCATCTTCCTGCTTTCTATCTCTTCTGCTCTCTCTGAGAGAGAAATGGCGAAATAAAAAGATGCAGCGGGCAAAGGCGGTAAAAAGCAGCGCCCCATTAACCAGAGAGGAAGGGGTATGAGAAAGTGCGCCAGAAATACCAAGTCCGAAATTCAAAAGAAGAAAAATACAGTCCGCCTGTTGACCGGTGGAGACCGCGCACCCAGCCAGCTTTGGTTACGGCGGCGATATATTGTGCCGTGCCAGCAGACGCCTTCCCCTGCCCTACCCTAGAAACCACGCTACGCCTTCTCCTCCCTTGCACAGCCATGGCGACGGCGGCGTTAACGGCGAGTCGTGGGCGTGCTCGGGATCATCACCGGGCTTATCCTTGCCATTGTCCCATGGTACGTGCGTTCTTCTGTCCTACTACTCGAGAGTACTCCTGCTAGTACTACACAACGCCAAGACGTCCTCAGACCGTCGGCCTCGGCCGACCACATACATATGTATCGCGATGCGTGGTTGCACGCCGACGCCGGGAGAGGGCGGTCGGGTGGCCGCAAGCAGCGTCTTCGAGTTCCTCACCAAATTGCGTTTGTTTTGGAAAATCCCAAGACTGCATGGGCCGATTCGCTTTCTCTTGGCCCATCGGCACCATCGTTGGCGTGCTGCTGCTGGTGCTGGTGCTGGGCGAGGCGAGGCGAGGCTCGGTCCGTCTCCACTTCGATCAGGGTTTTTCCGGGGATCGGAAGGGAAATTCATGGCCCTCCTCGCTGCTCTGATGAGTTGGCCACCGTACCATGGCTAAGCTCCTGGAGCAGTGCGAGATCTTGCTGGAGGTGTAATTTTTTTTATGATGGGGATGTCACCGAGGTGGCATCTGATGACCAACCGATGGATGGACTATTAACCTTTTGGTGTTCTTGCTCCTAACGTCCTCTAGAGAAGTAGGTTTCATTTGGTAAGTTGATTTGAGACATGGACTGCTCTTCTTGGTCTCTTCGTTAGTAGTTTCGATTAACCCTCACTCAGCCTGAGTTGATGCAACATCACCATCATTACAAGCATGTGAAATGTGACAACTGGCGACTAAGGAATTTGGGATTTTGTTGTTAATGAAGCTGTGCTTGTCTCATGTATTTCGCTCTAAAATTTGGGATTTTGTTGTTAATGCATGCTTGCTATTATGCACGTTGTGATTTGTCAAATGGTTAAGGCTACTGCTTGTGTACCTTCTGATCTTGAAGGCAGGGAAAAACAATAGGACTACCTAGCACAGGAACAGCAATATAATGGAAGATCGGAGAACATGTAGTATATGGCTTCTTTGATTCAAAAAGTGTTCATAGGAACACTGATGTATTGGAACCCTTAGAATTTTTCTTATGTTGGTTATTTGAATTTCATCATTCAATTTTATAAGGATATTTTCTATAACACAAACATGCCTATTTATCTTCAATTCTTCACCCTAGCTGCAACTTGCCTACACATCCTTGTCCCAATTGACATAGGTCACTCACTGCCATAGGTGAAGATCTTGGTTGGTAGGTGGGGTTCGTTCACGTTGCATCACAAGTCATTGGGTAATTGGATATGTGGTGTGCCACATTATACGGTTTTATATGTTACATACAATGTGGTGAAATCACTTAAGTTCTTTTTTCTGTAAGCACTAGATTGTTAGAAGTAATTCAAGCCTCACTCGGTTAGAAGCAATTCAAGGATCACTGGGCTCAATCTGTGTTCATTCCTTTACTTTGTGGAGTAGCAGATTACTTTTCTAAGTTTTATTTGGCCTTAAATATTGGGGCTAGTTTGATACACTCAATACAAGAGATATTGTTTCTTGTGTTGGCGTGTAAAAATAATAGACCGTCTTGTGATCAATTTTAGGCTCGCTGTAATGTTTGCAATCCTACTATGAAAATATACTGTTTGAAGTTTTTTATATATAAATTTGTTTATATCGATGATAGCCATTGCCATCTTATTGTTTACTAGAGGACCAGAGATTGATGCTTTTATGCACTTAGATTTATGGATTTGGTGCCTTGTTACTCCTAAATATTTGAATCTAGCATCTCATTCTGCTTATTGAATCGTATAACCTGGAGTCTATAATGTGGTGGTTAGTTGCAGTCACCAAATCTATCTGCATAGTATTCTTGAATCCTATACATTGTCATAGTATTCTTTGACAAGAGAGGTAACTATTGTGCCATGTTGGTTACTGATTACGTGTTTATCATGCCTTCTTCATCTGATTAAAACAGAGCTTGGAGCTCAGTAGCTCATCACTCAAGAATTCTTGATTGCCTATATTTGTAGACTTGGTATCCTTCTTCCATCTTCTCATCAAAAATTATGTGTGGCAACTCCTTTATACTACTAAAACTTACTTGTACATACATTGAATTAGCAAATAACATGTTCTAGAGGCCAGTGTTCTTTGTGTCGATCGGGAGCCACGACTTCATCCACTACTACTGCACAATGTGTCCAGTCCAGATGCATTATCTCCCATGGGAGTTCAATCAGCTTCTTGTGAATGTAGTGAGGCAGGAACTCAAAGTCTCGTTCTTGCCCCTCAATATATGATTGCTCACATTCTTTTTTGATTGTCCAACACTTGATAGTTGTTGATTATGAACATATTAGAACAACTGCACTGAAGTTTTGTGTTACTCCATAGTTATTGATTATGAATAATTTTGAACCATTTCTATCTAGCAATATTCAGTGATTTGTACATCTGTACACCTTCATCTAGCAATATTCATTGCATGTGTGCATCATGGACTACGGTCTAATGTAGGGAAGTGATGGGAATGTGAGGATTGGGTGAAATGGATGGATTCACCAAATCCCCTCCAATCCCCAAACCCCTAGGGGGTAGAAATACTCTAGAGATAAACAAGGCCTTAGAGAAGTAGAGGTGCGCTAGGTGTTTTAGCCTTTTTTTCTTAGATTAGACTTGCACCGGTAATCTTTTGTTGTACGCCCAAGTCATGCACATATGACATGAAGCGATGGATCTATCTGCTGCTAGTTCGTGAGATCTGGGGTAATAAAAAGATTCATGGGTAATTTAAATTAGACAGACTACTGTGCCTAATTTCATACTCCTTGTTGATGCTTTGTTGTTTCCAGTTATTATCCTAGTGTACTAACAGCTGAAAGCGATGGTTAACACTATGAAGATTTTTTGTTTTACCTTATCTTTTTCACACTGGACCACCTACTCACGAGTGTAGAATATAGGTACTGCGTTTATAAAATAAAAATTGATTCAGAGAACTGTATTTTAATTCAGGCTATGTATTTCTACCAACAAACTTCGTCCTCTGAATATAATCCTGCAATCACAGAATCATTTTTTTCAAGATCCTCCATTTCTTTTCAAAGTGAAATGCATATAAATATTAAGTTTTTACTTGTGAAAGAGTAGTTTGTTCTAGCTACTGGATATGTGGAATACAAATGGGTAGAAAGTGTGTTATGCTTAGCTCTATATTGTTTTCATTTATACACTGTTCTCTACTTTTATTGATGTTCTATTATTCATACCCACTGTTGTACCTAATTGTCTGTTTTAATGTTGTCCAAGTTTAGCCTAGCTACATGAAATTCACTACAATTTTTTTCCTTTCGAGCATTATGTGATCAACTGTTCTCTAAACAATGTGATCTTCATCCATAACAACTGTAGACATTAACTTATCTAGAGAGACACCCCCGTGCAGAGTGTTATATAACATGTTTAAACAGGGTATTATCTATTATAATTCAAAATTAGTGCACGCTTTGCGAACCTTGTTTGAGTGCAGTTGGTTTTAATCCTTTGTCATTTCTGCCTATCAAACCTTCTGCCACAACTATATTGTTGATCAAAATTACCCGGCCTGTAGTGTGTGTAGAGCTACTTGTTTTAATAAACATTGCTGGTCTCTGGTATTTGATTTCAGGTTCACTACCTTCTGCCAAATCAGGGGTGCCCGCGATGTCGGTGGACGAACTGTATTTCCTTATGCAACTACATGGATGAATGCCGTCGGCCGTGGTGTATCGTGGCCCAAGGGTGATTGGGAGGTGGTGGTGGTCAACATGATCGCCTTCGTGGCGAAGAGCCTATCTGTAGAGCCTATTATGCACAGGCAGACGCTGCCGTGCGCCTGGCCCGGACTGACGTTACCCATATTTGGTGCACGGATGGAGAGTGGCGCTGGCGCCCGCCGTCAGCGGATGTGTTCGGACACGCCGGAGTTAGGTTGACCCGATGAAAATGCTCTTAGCTCGTGTTTCAGAATGTAGTCGTGTCCCACGTCGATCTATTTGTATGGGTTTTCGGGCGGTTCCACGAGTGAATTCTCGATTCTGGGCTATGAAATTTTTTCAAATGAAAAGATAAAATATTTACCTTTTGCTGAAAATAATTCTTACAAGTTAGTAATCAAAGAAAAAGTGCATGGACAGATTGATTATTAATTCTCAGAAAACAAAACACCGTTATAGATAGGCTTTTGAAATTATATCTCTTATTATAGTTAGCATTATCTTTTTACCACGCGAAGAGCTGAAATAATACGTAGGAAAAGCAGTCGCGGGGTGACGTAACTGCGTAGTGGCATCTTCCCTGCTTTCTATCTCTTCTGCTCTCTCTCTCTAGAGAGAAATGGCGTAAAATAAAAAGATGCAGCGGGCAAAGGCGGTAAAAAGCAGCGGCCCCATTAACCAGAGAGAGGAAGGGGTATGAGAAAGTGCGCCAGAAATACCAAGTCCGAAATTCAAAAGAAGAAAATACAGTCCGGCCTGTTGACCGGTGGAGACCACGCACCCAGCCAGCCAACTTTGGTCACGGCGGCGATATATTGTGCCGTGCCAGCAGCACGCTCTCTTCCCCTGCCCTACCCTAGAAACCACGCGGCGCTCTCTCCTCCCTTGCACAGCCATGGCGACGGCGGCGTTCGTCGAGCGGCGAGTCGTGGGCGTGCTCGGGATCATCACCGGACTTATCCTTGCCATTGTCCCATGGTACGTGCGTTCTTCTGTCCTACTACTCCAGTAGTACTCCTGCTAGTACTACACAACGCGCACGTCCTTCCGTACGTCGGCCTCGGCCGACCACATACATGTATGTACGCGTATGCGTGTGGTTGCACGCCGACGCCGGGGAGAGGGCCAGTCGGGGTGGCCGCAAGCAGGCGTCTTTTCGAGTTCCCTGCGACCAAATTGCGTTTGTTTTGGAAAATCCCAAGACTGCATGGGCCGATTCGCTTGCTCTTGGCCCATCGGCACCATCGTCGGCGTGCTGCTGCTGGTGCTGGTGCTGGGCGAGGCGAGGCTCGGTCCGTCTCCACTTCGATCAGGTTTTCCGGGATCGGAAGGAAATTCATGGCCCTCCTCGCTGCTCGATGAGTTGGCCACCGCATTCATGGCCAAGCTCCGGAGCAGTGCGAGATCTTGCTGAGGTGTAATTTTTTATGATGGGGATGTCACCGAGGTGGCATCTGATGACCAACCGATGGATGGACTATTAACCTTTTGGTGTTCTTGCTCCTAACGTCCTCTAGAGAAGTAGGTTTCATTTGGCAAGTTGATTTGAGACATGGACTGCTCTTCTTGGTCTCTTCGTTAGTAGTTTCGGATTAACCTCACTCAGCCTGAGTTGATGCAACATCACCATCATTACAAGCATGTGAAATGTGACAACCGACGACTAAGGAATTTGGGATTTTGTTGTTAATGAAGCTGTGCTTGTCTCGCTGTATTTCGCTCTAAAAATTTGGGATTTTGTTGTTAATGCATGCTTGCTATTATGCACGTTGTGATTTGTCAAATGGTTAAGGCTACTGCTTGTGTACCTTCGATCTTGAAGGCAGGGAAAAACAATAGGACTACCTAGCACAGAACGCAGCAATATAATGGAAGATCGGAGAACATGTAGTATATGACTTCTTTGATTCAAAAGTGTTCATAGGAACACCGATGTATTGGAACCCTTAGAATTTTTCTTATGTTGGTTATTTGAATTTCATCATTCAATTTTATAAGGATATTTTTCTAGAACACAAACATGCCTATTTATCTTCAATTCTTCACCCTAGCTGCAACTTGCCTACACATCCTTGTCCCAATTGACATAGGTCACTCAACGCCATAGGTGAAGATCTTGGTTGGTAGGTGTGGGGTTCGCTCACGTTGCATCACAAGTCATTGGGTAATTGGATATGTGGTGTGCCACATTATACGGTTTTATATGTTACATACAATGTGGTGAAATCACTTAAGTTCTTTTTTGTAAGCACTAGATTGTTAGAAGTAATTCAAGCCTCACTCGGTTAGAAGCAATTCAAGGATCACTGGGCTCAATCTGTTCATTCCTTTACTTTGTGGAGTAGCAGATTACTTTTCTAAGTTTTATTTGGCCTTAAATATTGGGGCTACTTTGATACACTCAATACAAGAGATATTGTTTCTTGTGTTGGTGTAAAAATAATAGACTGTCTTGTGATCAATTTTAGGCTCATTGTAATGTTTGCAATCCTACTATGAAAATATACTGTTTGAAGTTTTTCATATATAAATTTGTTTATATCGATGATAGCCATTGCCATCTTATTGTTTACTAGAGGACCAGAGATTGATGCTTTTATGCACTTAGATTTATGGATTTGGTGCCTTGTTACTCCTAAATATTTGAATCTAGCATCTCATTCTGCTTATTGAATCGTATAACCTGGAGTCTATAATGTGGTGGTTAGTTGTCACCAAATCTATCGCATAGTATTCTTGAATCCTATACATTGTCATAGTATTCTTTGACAAGAGAGGTAACTATTGTGCCATGTTGGTTACTGATTACGTGTTTATCATGCCTTCTTCATCTGATTAAAACAGAGCTTGGAGCTCGCGTAGCTCATCACTCAAGAATTCTTGATTGCCTATATTTGCAGACTTGGTATCCTTCTTCCATCTTCTCATCAAAAATTATGTGTGGCAACTCCTTTATACTACTAAAACTCATGCCTATCCGATACTTGAATTGCTTCTTCCATCTTCTCATGCCTATATTCGCGGTTGGTGCATGTATCAACCTTATCCGATACTTGAATTGTAATTCTTTTGGATGTTAATCTCGTAATAAAAGGCTGTGTGCATCGACTGATGCAGAGGCCGGGGTTTTACTCCCCTTTTCGAAGAAAAAAAAATTATACTACTAAAACTTACTTGTACATACATTGAATTAGCAAATAACATGTTCTAGAGGTCAGTGTTCTTTGTGTCGATCGGGGAGCCACGACTTCATCCACTACTACCTGCACAATGTGTCCAGAGTCCAGATGCATTATCTCCCATGGGAGTTCAATCAGCTTCTTGTGAATGTAGTGAGGCAGGAACTCAAAGTCTCGTTCTTGCCCCTCAATATATGATTGCTCACATTCTTTTTTGATTGTCCAACACTTGATAGTTGTTGATTATGAACATATTAGAACAACTGCACTGAAGTTTTGTGTTACTCCATAGTTATTGATTATGAATAATTTTGAACCATTTCTATCTAGCAATATTCAGTGATTTGTACATCTACACCTTCATCTAGCAATATTCATTGCATGTGTGCATCATGGAGCAGTCTAATGTAGGGAAGTGATGGGAATGTGAGGATTGGGTGAAATGGATGGATTCACCAAATCCTCCAATCCCCAAACCCATAGGGGTAGAAATACTCTAGAGATAAACAAGGCCTTAGAGAAGTAGAGGTGCGCAGTGTTTTAGCCTTTTTTTCTTAGATTAGACTTGCACCGGTAATCTTTTGTTACGCCCAAGTCATGCACATATGACAGAAGCGATGGATCTATCTCTGCTAGTTCGTGATATCTGGGGTAATAAAAGATTCATGGGTAATTTAAATTAGACAGACTCATGCCTAATTTCATACTCCTTGTTGATGCTTTGTTGTTTCCAGTTATTATCCTAGTGTACTAACAGCTGAAAGCGATGGTTAACACTGAAGATTTTTGTTTTACCTTATCTTTTCACACTGGACCACCTACTCACGAGTGTAGAATATAGGTACTGCGTTTATAAAATAAAAATTGATTCAGAGAACTGTATTTTAATTCAGGCTATGTATTTCTACCAACAAACTTCGTCCTCTGAATATAATCCTGCAATCACGTAATCATTTTTTTCAAGATCCTCCATTTCTTTTCAAAGTGAAATGCATATAAATATTAAGTTTTTACTTGTGAAAGAGTAGTTTGTTCTAGCTACTGGATATGTGGAATACAAATGGGTAGAAAGTGTGTTATGCTTAGCTCTATATTGTTTTCATTTATACATTGTTCTCTACTTTTATTGATGTTCTATTATTCATACCCACTGTTGTACCTAATTGTCTGTTTTAATGTTGTCCAAGTTTAGCCTAGCTACATGAAATTCACTACAATTTTTTTCCTTTCGAGCATTATGTGATCAACTGTTCTCTAAACAATGTGATCTTCATCCATAACAACTGTAGACATTAACTTATCTAGAGAGACACCCCCGTGCAGAGTGTTATATAACATGTTTAAACAGGGTATTATCTATTATAATTCAAAATTAGTGCACGCTTTGCGAACCTTGTTTGAGTGCAGTTGGTTTTAATCCTTTGTCATTTCTGCCTATCAAACCTTTTGCCACAACTATATTGTTGATCAAAATTACCCGGCCTGTAGTGTGTGTAGAGCTACTTGTTTTAATAAACATTGCTGGTCTCTGGTATTCGATTTCAGGTTCACTACCTTCCGCCAAATCAGGGGTGCCCGCGATGTCGGTGGACGAACTGTATTTCCTTATGCAACTACATGGATGAATGCCGTCGCGCTCGTGGTGTATGCGTGGCCCAAGGGTGATTGGTAGGTGGTGGTGGTCAACATGATCGCCTTCGTGGCAGAGAGCCTATACTGTGTAGAGCCTATTATGCACAGGCAGGACGCGCCCTCGGTCCGCCCGCGTCCGGACTGACGCAACCGTTACCCATATTTGGTGCACGGATGGAGAGTGGCGCTGGGGCGCCGCGCACGTCCGCGCGGATGTGTTCGGACACGCTCGGACGGTTAGGTTGACCCGATGAAAATGCTCTTAGATCGTGTTTCGTAATGTAGTCGTGTCCCACGTCGATCTATTTGTATGGGTTTTCGCGAGGTTCCACGAGTGAATTCTTGATTCTGGGCTATGAAATTTTTTCAAATGAAAAGATAAAATATTTACCTTTTGCTGAAAATAATTCTTACAAGTTAGTAATCAAAGAAAAAGTGCATGGACAGATTGATTATTAATTCTCAGAAAACAAAACACCGTTATAGATAGGCTTTTGAAATTATATCTCTTATTATAGTTAGCATTATCTTTTTACCACGCGAAGAGCTGAAATAATACGCAGGAAAAGCAGTCGCGGGGTGACGTAACTGCGTAGTGGCATCTTCCCTGCTTTCTATCTCTTCTGCTCTCTCTCTGTAGAGAGAAATGGCGTAAAATAAAAAAGATGCAGCGCGGGCAAAGGCGGTAAAAAAGCAGCGGCCCCATTAACCAGAGAGAGGAAGGGGGTATGAGAAAGTGCGGCCAGAAATACCAAGTCCGAAATTCAAAAGAAGAAAAATACAGTCCGGCCTGTTGACCGGTGGAGACCACGCACCCAGCCAGCCAGCTTTGGTTACGGCGGCGATATATTGTGCCGTGCCAGCAGCACGCTCTCTTCCCCTGCCCTACCCTAGAAACCACGCGCCGCTCTCTCCTCCCTTGCACAGCCATGGCGACGGCGGCGTTCGTCGAGCGGCGAGTCGTGGGCGTGCTCGGGATCATCACCGGGCTTATCCTTGCCATTGTCCCATGGTACGTGCGTTCTTCTGTCCTACTACTCCAGTAGTACTCCTCCTAGTACTACACAACGCGCACGTCCTTCCGTACGTCGGCCTCGGCCGACCACATACATGTATGTACGCGTATGCGTGTGGTTGCACGCCGACGCCGGGGAGAGGGCCGGTCGGGGTGGCCGCAAGCAGGCGTCTTTTCGAGTTCCCTGCGACCAAATTGCGTTTGTTTTGGAAAATCCCAAGACTGCATGGGCCGATTCGCTTGCTCTTGGCCCATCGGCACCATCGCCGCGTCTTTGCTGGTGCTGGTGCTGGGCGAGGCGAGGCGAGGCTCGGTCCGTCTCCACTTCGATCAGGGTTTTTCCGGGGATCGGAAGGGAAATTCATGGCCCTCCTCGCTGCTCTGATGAGTTGGCCACCGTACCATGGCCAAGCTCCTGGAGCAGTGCGAGATCTTGCTGGAGGTGTAATTTTTTTATGATGGGGATGTCACCGAGGTGGCATCTGATGACCAACCGATGGATGGACTATTAACCTTTTGGTGTTCTTGCTCCTAACGTCCTCTAGAGAAGTAGGTTTCATTTGGCAAGTTGATTTGAGACATGGACTGCTCTTCTTGGTCTCTTCGTTAGTAGTTTCGGATTAACCCTCACTCAGCCTGAGTTGATGCAACATCACCATCATTACAAGCATGTGAAATGTGACAACTGACGACTAAGGAATTTGGGATTTTGTTGTTAATGAAGCTGTGCTTGTCTCGCTGTATTTCGCTCTAAAATTTGGGATTTTGTTGTTAATACATGCTTGCTATTATGCACGTTGTGATTTGTCAAATGGTTAAGGCTACTGCTTGTGTACCTTCTGATCTTGAAGGCAGGGGAAAAACAATAGGACTACCTAGCACAGGAACGCAGCAATATAATGGAAGATCGGAGAACATGTAGTATATGGCTTCTTTGATTCAAAAAGTGTTCATAGGAACACTGATGTATTGGAACCCTTAGAATTTTTCTTATGTTGGTTATTTGAATTTCATCATTCAATTTTATAAGGATATTTTTCTAGAACACAAACATGCCTATTTATCTTCAATTCTTCACCCTAGCTGCAACTTGCCTACACATCCTTGTCCCAATTGACATAGGTCACTCACTGCCATAGGTGAAGATCTTGGTTGGTAGGTGTGGGGTTCGTTCACGTTGCATCACAAGTCATTGGGTAATTGGATATGTGGTGTGCCACATTATACGGTTTTATATGTTACATACAATGTGGTGAAATCACTTAAGTTCTTTTTTCTGTAAGCACTAGATTGTTAGAAGTAATTCAAGCCTCACTCGGTTAGAAGCAATTCAAGGATCACTGGGCTCAATCTGTGTTCATTCCTTTACTTTGTGGAGTAGCAGATTACTTTTCTAAGTTTTATTTGGCCTTAAATATTGGGGCTACTTTGATACACTCAATACAAGAGATATTGTTTCTTGTGTTGGCGTGTAAAAATAATAGACCGTCTTGTGATCAATTTTAGGCTCGCTGTAATGTTTGCAATCCTACTATGAAAATATACTGTTTGAAGTTTTTCATATATAAATTTGTTTATATCGATGATAGCCATTGCCATCTTATTGTTTACTAGAGGACCAGAGATTGATGCTTTTATGCACTTAGATTTATGGATTTGGTGCCTTGTTACTCCTAAATATTTGAATCTAGCATCTCATTCTGCTTATTGAATCGTATAACCTGGAGTCTATAATGTGGTGGTTAGTTGCAGTCACCAAATCTATCTGCATAGTATTCTTGAATCCTATACATTGTCATAGTATTCTTTGACAAGAGAGGTAACTATTGTGCCATGTTGGTTACTGATTACGTGTTTATCATGCCTTCTTCATCTGATTAAAACAGAGCTTGGAGCTCGCGTAGCTCATCACTCAAGAATTCTTGATTGCCTATATTTGCAGACTTGGTATCCTTCTTCCATCTTCTCATCAAAAATTATGTGTGGCAACTCCTTTATACTACTAAAACTTACTTGTACATACATTGAATTAGCAAATAACATGTTCTAGAGGTCAGTGTTCTTTGTGTCGATCGGGGAGCCACGACTTCATCCACTACTACCTGCACAATGTGTCCAGAGTCCAGATGCATTATCTCCCATGGGAGTTCAATCAGCTTCTTGTGAATGTAGCGAGGCAGAACTCAAAGTCTCGTTCTTGCCCTCAATATATGATTGCTCACATTCTTTTTTGATTGTCCAACACTTGATAGTTGTTGATTATGAACATATTAGAACAACTGCACTGAAGTTTTGTGTTACTCCATAGTTATTGATTATGAATAATTTTGAACCATTTCTATCTAGCAATATTCAGTGATTTGTACATCTGTACACCTTCATCTAGCAATATTCATTGCATGTGTGCATCATGGAGTACAGTCTAATGTAGGGAAGTGATGGGAATGTGAGGATTGGGTGAAATGGATGGATTCACCAAATCCCCTCCAATCCCCAAACCCCTAGGGGGTAGAAATACTCTAGAGATAAACAAGGCCTTAGAGAAGTAGAGGTGCGCCAGGTGTTTTAGCCTTTTTTCTTAGATTAGACTTGCACCGTAATCTTTTGTTGTACGCCCAAGTCATGCACATATGACAGGAAGCGATGGATCTATCTCTGCTAGTTCGTGAGATCTGGGGTAATAAAAAGATTCATGGGTAATTTAAATTAGACAGACCTCGTGCCTAATTTCATACTCCTTGTTGATGCTTTGTTGTTTCCAGTTATTATCCTAGTGTACTAACAGCTGAAAGCGATGGTTAACACTATGAAGATTTTTTGTTTTACCTTATCTTTTTCACATTGGACCACCTACTCACGAGTGTAGAATATAGGTACTGCGTTTATAAAATAAAATTGATTCAGAACTGTATTTTAATTCAGGCTATGTATTTCTACCAACAAACTTCGTCCTCTGAATATAATCCTGCAATCACAGAATCATTTTTTTTCAAGATCCTCCATTTATTTTCAAAGTGAAATGCATATAAATATTAAGTTTTTACTTGTGAAAGAGTAGTTTGTTCTAGCTACTGGATATGTGGAATATAAATGGGTAGAAAGTGTGTTATGCTTAGCTCTATATTTTTTTCATTTATACACTGTTCTCTACTTTTATTGATGTTCTATTATTCATACCCACTGTTGTACCTAATTGTCTGTTTTAATGTTGTCCAAGTTTAGCCTAGCTACATGAAATTCACTACAATTTTTTTCCTTTCGAGCATTATGTGATCAACTGTTCTCTAAACAATGTGATCTTCATCCATAACAACTGTAGACATTAACTTATCTAGAGAGACACCCCGTGCAGTGTTATATAACATGTTTAAACAGGGTATTATCTATTATAATTCAAAATTAGTGCACGCTTTGCGAACCTTGTTTCAGTGCAGTTGGTTTTAATCCTTTGTCATTTCTGCCTATCAAACCTTCTGCCACAACTATATTGTTGATCAAAATTACCCGGCCTGTAGTGTGTGTAGAGCTACTTGTTTTAATAAACATTGCTGGTCTCTGTATTTGATTTCAGGTTCACTACCTTCCGCCAAATCAGGGTGCCCGATGTTGGTGGACTAACTGTATTTCCTTATGCAACTACATGGATGAATGCCGTCATCGTGGTGTATCGTGGCCCAAGGGTGATTGGGAGGTGGTGGTGGTCAACATGATCGCCTTCGTGGCAGAGAGCCTATACTGTGTAGAGCCTATTATGCACAGGCAGGACGCGCCCTCGGTCCGCCCGCGTCCGGACTGACGCAACCGTTACCCATATTTGGTGCACGGATGGAGAGTGGCGCTGGGGCGCGTCAGCCGGATGTTCGGACACGCCGGACGGTTAGGTTGACCCGATGAAAATGCTCTTAGCTCGTGTTTCAGAATGTAGTCGTGTCCCACGCCGATCTATTTGTATGGGTTTTCGGCGGTTCCACGAGTGAATTCTCGATTCTGGTCTATGAAATTTTTTCAAATGAAAAGATAAAATATTTACCTTTTGCTGAAAATAATTCTTACAAGTTAGTAATACACGAACACGTGCCTGCACAGATTGATTATAAATTCTCAGAAAACAAAACACCGTTATAGATAGGCTTTTGAAATTATATCTCTTATTATAGTTAGCATTATCTTTTTACCACGCGAAGAGCTGAAATAATACGCAGGAAAAGCAGTCGCGGGGTGACGTAATCATGAGTGGCATCTTCCCTGCTTTCTATCTCTTCTGCTCTCTCTCTGTAGAGAGAAATGGCGTAAAATAAAAAAGATGCAGCGCGGGCAAAGGCGGTAAAAAAGCAGCGGCCCCATTAACCAGAGAGAGGAAGGGGGTATGAGAAAGTGCGGCCAGAAATACCAAGTCCGAAATTCAAAAGAAGAAAAATACAGTCCGGCCTGTTGACCGGTGGAGACCACGCACCCAGCCAGCCAGCTTTGGTCACGGCGGCGATATATTGTGCCGTGCCAGCAGCACGCTCTCTTCCCCTGCCCTACCCTAGAAACCACGCGCCGCTCTCTCCTCCCTTGCACAGCCATGGCGACGGCGGCGTTCGTCGAGCGGCGAGTCGTGGGCGTGCTCGGGATCATCACCGGGCTTATCCTTGCCATTGTCCCATGGTACGTGCGTTCTTCTGTCCTACTACTCCAGTAGTACTCCTCCTAGTACTACACAACGCGCACGTCCTTCCGTACGTCGGCCTCGGCCGACCACATACATGTATGCGCCAGATGCAGGGTTGCACGACGCCGGGAGAGGGCGGTCGGGTGGCATAAGCGTCTTTTCGAGTTCCCTGCAACCAAATTGCGTTTGTTTTGGAAAATCCCAAGACTGCATGGGCCGATTCGCTTGCTCTTGGCCCATCGGCACCATCGTCGGCGTGCTGCTGCTGGTGCTGGTGCTGGGCGAGGCGAGGCGAGGCTCGGTCCGTCTCCACTTCGATCAGGGTTTTTCCGGGGATCGGAAGGGAAATTCATGGCCCTCCTCGCTGCTCTGATGAGTTGGCCACCGTACCATGGCCAAGCTCCTGGAGCAGTGCGAGATCTTGCTGGAGGTGTAATTTTTTTATGATGGGGATGTCACCGAGGTGGCATCTGATGACCAACCGATGGATGGACTATTAACCTTTTGGTGTTCTTGCTCCTAACGTCCTCTAGAGAAGTAGGTTTCATTTGGCAAGTTGATTTGAGACATGGACTGCTCTTCTTGGTCTCTTCGTTAGTAGTTTCGGATTAACCCTCACTCAGCCTGAGTTGATGCAACATCACCATCATTACAAGCATGTGAAATGTGACAACTGACGACTAAGGAATTTGGGATTTTGTTGTTAATGAAGCTGTGCTTGTCTCGCTGTATTTCGCTCTAAAAATTTGGGATTTTGTTGTTAATGCATGCTTGCTATTATGCACGTTGTGATTTGTCAAATGGTTAAGGCTACTGCTTGTGTACCTTCTGATCTTGAAGGCAGGGGAAAAACAATAGGACTACCTAGCACAGGAACGCAGCAATATAATGGAAGATCGGAGAACATGTAGTATATGGCTTCTTTGATTCAAAAAGTGTTCATAGGAACACTGATGTATTGGAACCCTTAGAATTTTTCTTATGTTGGTTATTTGAATTTCATCATTCAATTTTATAAGGATATTTTTCTAGAACACAAACATGCCTATTTATCTTCAATTCTTCACCCTAGCTGCAACTTGCCTACACATCCTTGTCCCAATTGACATAGGTCACTCACTGCCATAGGTGAAGATCTTGGTTGGTAGGTGTGGGGTTCGTTCACGTTGCATCACAAGTCATTGGGTAATTGGATATGTGGTGTGCCACATTATACGGTTTTATATGTTACATACAATGTGGTGAAATCACTTAAGTTCTTTTTTCTGTAAGCACTAGATTGTTAGAAGTAATTCAAGCCTCACTCGGTTAGAAGCAATTCAAGGATCACTGGGCTCAATCATGTTCATTCCTTTACTTTGTGGAGTAGCAGATTACTTTTCTAAGTTTTATTTGGCCTTAAATATTGGGGCTACTTTGATACACTCAATACAAGAGATATTGTTTCTTGTGTTGGCGTAAAAAATAATAGACCGTCTTGTGATAAATTTTAGGCTCGCTGTAATGTTTGCAATCCTACTATGAAAATATACTGTTTGAAGTTTTCATATATAAATTTGTTTATATCGATGATAGCCATTGCCATCTTATTGTTTACTAGAGGACCGAGATTGATGCTTTTATGCACTTAGATTTATGGATTTGGTGCCTTGTTACTCCTAAATATTTGAATCTAGCATCTCATTCTTATATTGAATCGTATAACCGAGTCTATAATGTGGTGGTTAGTTGCAGTCACCAAATCTATCGCATAGTATTCTTGAATCCTATACATTGTCATAGTATTCTTTGACAAGAGAGGTAACTATTGTGCCATGTTGGTTACTGATTACGTGTTTATCATGCCTTCTTCATCTGATTAAAACAGAGCTTGAGCTCGCGTAGCTCATCACTCAAGAATTCTTGATTGCCTATATTTGCAGACTTGGTATCCTTCTTCCATCTTCTCATCAAAAATTATGTGTGGCAACTCCTTTATACTACTAAAACTTACTTGTACATACATTGAATTAGCAAATAACATGTTCTAGAGGTCAGTGTTCTTTGTGTCAATCGAGCCACGACTTCATCCACTACTACCTGCACAATGTGTCCGAGTCCAGATGCATTATCTCCCATGGGAGTTCAATCAGCTTCTTGTGAATGTAGTGAGGCAGAACTCAAAGTCTCGTTCTTGCCCTCAATATATGATTGCTCACATTCTTTTTTGATTGTCCAACACTTGATAGTTGTTGATTATGAACATATTAGAACAACTGCACTGAAGTTTTGTGTTACTCCATAGTTATTGATTATGAATAATTTTGAACCATTTCTATCTAGCAATATTCAGTGATTTGTACATCTGTACACCTTCATCTAGCAATATTCATTGCATGTGTGCATCATGGAGTACAGTCTAATGTAGGGAAGTGATGGGAATGTGAGGATTGGGTGAAATGGATGGATTCACCAAATCCCCTCCAATCCCCAAACCCCTAGGGGGTAGAAATACTCTAGAGATAAACAAGGCCTTAGAGAAGTAGAGGTGCGCCAGGTGTTTTAGCCTTTTTTTTCTTAGATTAGACTTGCACCGGTAATCTTTTCTTGTACGCCCAAGTCATGCACATATGACACGAAGCGATGGATCTATCTGCTGCTAGTTCGTGAGATCTGGGGTAATAAAAAGATTCATGGGTAATTTAAATTAGACAGACTACTGTGCCTAATTTCATACTCCTTGTTGATGCTTTGTTGTTTCCAGTTATTATCCTAGTGTACTAACAGCTGAAAGCGATGGTTAACACTATGAAGATTTTTTGTTTTACCTTATCTTTTTCACACTGGACCACCTACTCACGAGTGTAGAATATAGGTACTGCGTTTATAAAATAAAAATTGATTCAGAGAACTGTATTTTAATTCAGGCTATGTATTTCTACCAACAAACTTCGTCCTCTGAATATAATCCTGCAATCACAGAGTCATTTTTTTGCAAGATCCTCCATTTCTGTTCAAAGTGAAATGCATATAAATATTAAGTTTTTACTTGTGAAAGAGTAGTTTGTTCTAGCTACTGGATATGTGGAATACAAATGGGTAGAAAGTGTGTTATGCTTAGCTCTATATTGTTTTCATTTATACACTGTTCTCTACTTTTATTGATGTTCTATTATTCATACCCACTGTTCTACCTAATTGTCTGTTTTAATGTTGTCCAAGTTTAGCCTAGCTACATGAAATTCACTACAATTTTTTTCCTTTCGAGCATTATGTGATCAACTGTTCTCTAAACAATGTGATCTTCATCCATAACAACTGTAGACATTAACTTATCTAGAGAGACACCCCCGTGCAGAGTGTTATATAACATGTTTAAACAGGGTATTATCTATTATAATTCAAAATTAGTGCACGCTTTGCGAACCTTGTTTGAGTGCAGTTGGTTTTAATCCTTTGTCATTTCTGCCTATCAAACCTTCTGCCACAACTATATTGTTGATCAAAATTACCCGGCCTGTAGTGTGTGTAGAGCTACTTGTTTTAATAAACATTGCTGGTCTGGTATTCGATTTCAGGTTCACTACCTTCCGCCAAATCAGGGGTGCCCGCGATGTCGGTGGACGAACTGTATTTCCTTATGCAACTACATGGATGAATGCCGTCGCGCTCGTGGTGTATGCGTGGCCCAAGGGTGATTGGTAGGTGGTGGTGGTCAACATGATGATCGCCGTGGCAGAGAGCCTATCTTTGTGTAGAGCCTATTATGCACAGGCAGGCGCCTCGGTCCGCCCGGATCGACGCAACTGCATACCCATATTTGGTGCACGGATGGAGAGTGGCGCTGAAGGCCGCACGTCCGCGGATGTGTTCGGACACGCTCGGACGGTTAGGTTGACCCGATGAAAATGCTCTTAGCTCGTGTTTCGTAATGTAGTCGTGTCCCACGTCGATCTATTTGTATGGGTTTTCGGGCGGTTCCACGAGTGAATTCTCGATTCTGGTCTATGAAATTTTTTCAAATGAAAAGATAAAATATTTACCTTTTGCTGAAAATAATTCTTACAAGTTAGTAATCAAAGAAAAAGTGCATGGACAGATTGATTATTAATTCTCAGAAAACAAACACCGTTATAGATAGACTTTTGAAATTATATCTCTTATTATAGTTAGCATTATCTTTTACCACGCTAAGAGCTGAAATAATACGCAGGAAAAGCAGTCGGGTGACGTAATCATGTAGTGGCATCTTCCCTGCTTTCTATCTCTTCTGCTCTCTCTGAGAGAGAAATGGCGTAAATAAAAAAGATGCAGTGCAAAGGCAAAGGTAAAAAAGCGGCCCCATTAACCAGAGAGAGGAAGGTATGAGAAAGTGCGGCCAGAAATACCAAGTCCGAAATTCAAAAGAAGAAAATACAGTCCGCCTGTTGACCGGTGGAGACCACGCACCCAGCCAGCCAGCTTTGGTCACGGCGGCGATATATTGTGCCGTGCCAGCAGCACGCTCTCTTCCCCTGCCCTACCCTAGAAACCACGCGCCGCTCTCTCCTCCCTTGCACAGCCATGGCGACGGCGGCGTTCGTCGAGCGGCGAGTCGTGGGCGTGCTCGGGATCATCACCGGGCTTATCCTTGCCATTGTCCCATGGTACGTGCGTTCTTCTGTCCTACTACTCCAGTAGTACTCCTCCTAGTACTACACAACGCGCACGTCCTTCCGTACGTCGGCCTCGGCCGACCACATACATGTATGTACGCGTATGCGTGTGGTTGCACGCCGACGCCGGGGAGAGGGCCGGTCGGGGTGGCCGCAAGCAGGCGTCTTTTCGAGTTCCCTGCGACCAAATTGCGTTTGTTTTGGAAAATCCCAAGACTGCATGGGCCGATTCGCTTGCTCTTGGCCCATCGGCACCATCGTCGGCGTCTTTGCTGGTGCTGGTGCGAGGCGAGGCGAGGCTCGGTCCGTCTCCACTTCGATCAGGGTTTTCCGGGATCGGAAGGAAATTCATGGTTCTCCTCGCTGCTCGATGAGTTGGCCACCGTACCATGGCCAAGCTCCGGAGCAGTGCGAGATCTTGCTGGAGGTGTAATTTTTTATGATGGGGATGTCACCGAGGTGGCATCGATGACCAACCGATGGATGGACTATTAACCTTTTGGTGTTCTTGCTCCTAACGTCCTCTAGAGAAGTAGGTTTCATTTGGCAAGTTGATTTGAGACATGGACTGCTCTTCTTGGTCTCTTCGTTAGTAGTTTCGATTAACCCTCACTCAGCCTGAGTTGATGCAACATCACCATCATTACAAGCATGTGAAATGTGACAACCCGCGACTAAGGAATTTGGGATTTTGTTGTTAATGAAGCTGTGCTTGTCTCGCTGTTCGCTCTAAAATTTGGGATTTTGTTGTTAATGCATGCTTGCTATTATGCACGCGTTGTGATTTGTCAAATTGTTAAGGCTACTGCTTGTGTACCTTCGATCTTTAAGGCAGGGAAAAACAATAGGACTACCTAGCAGAACACAAAGCAATATAATGGAAGATCGGAGAACATGTAGTATATGGCTTCTTTGATTCAAAAGTGTTCATAGGAACACCGATGTATTGGAACCCTTAGAATTTTTCTTATGTTGGTTATTTGAATTTCATCATTCAATTTTATAAGGATATTTTTCTAGAACACAAACATGCCTATTTATCTTCAATTCTTCACCCTAGCTGCAACTTGCCTACACATCCTTGTCCCAATTGACATAGGTCACTCACTGCCATAGGTGAAGATCTTGGTTGGTAGGTGTGGGGTTCGTTCACGTTGCATCACAAGTCATTGGGTAATTGGATATGTGGTGTGCCACATTATACGGTTTTATATGTTACATACAATGTGGTGAAATCACTTAAGTTCTTTTTTCTGTAAGCACTAGATTGTTAGAAGTAATTCAAGCCTCACTCGGTTAGAAGCAATTCAAGGATCACTGGGCTCAATCTGTGTTCATTCCTTTACTTTGTGGAGTAGCAGATTACTTTTCTAAGTTTTATTTGGCCTTAAATATTGGGGCTACTTTGATACACTCAATACAAGAGATATTGTTTCTTGTGTTGGCGTGTAAAATAATAGACGTCTTGTGATCAATTTTAGGCTCGCTGTAATGTTTGCAATCCTACTATGAAAATATACTGTTTGAAGTTTTTCATATATAAATTTGTTTATATTGATGATAGCCATTGCCATCTTATTGTTTACTAGAGGACCAGAGATTGATGCTTTTATGCACTTAGATTTATGGATTTGGCGCCTTGTTACTCCTAAATATTTGAATCTAGCATCTCATTCTGCTTATTGAATCGTATAACCTGGAGTCTATAATGTGGTGGTTAGTTGCAGTCACCAAATCTATCTGCATAGTATTCTTGAATCCTATACATTGTCATAGTATTCTTTGACAAGAGAGGTAACTATTGTGCCATGTTGGTTACTGATTACGTGTTTATCATGCCTTCTTCATCTGATTAAAACAGAGCTTGGAGCTCGCGTAGCTCATCACTCAAGAATTCTTGATTGCCTATATTTGCAGACTTGGTATCCTTCTTCCATCTTCTCATCAAAAATTATGTGTGGCAACTCCTTTATACTACTAAAACTTACTTGTACATACATTGAATTAGCAAATAACATGTTCTAGAGGTCAGTGTTCTTTGTGTCAATCGGGGAGCCACGACTTCATCCACTACTACCTGCACAATGTGTCCAGAGTCCAGATGCATTATCTCCCATGGGAGTTCAATCAGCTTCTTGTGAATGTAGTGAGGCAGGAACTCAAAGTCTCGTTCTTGCCCCTCAATATATGATTGCTCACATTCTTTTTTGATTGTCCAACACTTGATAGTTGTTGATTATGAACATATTAGAACAACTGCACTGAAGTTTTGTGTTACTCCATAGTTATTGATTATGAATAATTTTGAACCATTTCTATCTAGCAATATTCAGTGATTTGTACATCTGTACACCTTCATCTAGCAATATTCATTGCATGTGTGCATCATGGAGTACAGTCTAATGTAGGGAAGTGATGGGAATGTGAGGATTGGGTGAAATGGATGGATTCACCAAATCCCCTCCAATCCCCAAACCCCTAGGGGGTAGAAATACTCTAGAGATAAACAAGGCCTTAGAGAAGTAGGGGTGCCGGTGTTTTAGCCTTTTTTTTCTTAGATTAGACTTGCACCGGTAATCTTGTCTTGTACGCCCAAGTCATGCACATATGACAGGAAGCGATGGATCTATCTGCTGCTAGTTCGTGAGATCTGGGGTAATAAAAAGATTCATGGGTAATTTAAATTAGACAGACTCATCGTGCCTAATTTCATACTCCTTGTTGATGCTTTGTTGTTTCCAGTTATTATCCTAGTGTACTAACAGCTGAAAGCGATGGTTAACACTATGAAGATTTTTTGTTTTACCTTATCTTTTTCACACTGGACCACCTACTCACGAGTGTAGAATATAGGTACTGCGTTTATAAAATAAAAATTGATTCAGAGAACTGTATTTTAATTCAGGCTATGTATTTATACCAACAAACTTCGTCCTCTGAATATAATCCTGCAATCACAGAATCATTTTTTTTTCAAGATCCTCCATTTCTTTTCAAAGTGAAATGCATATAAATATTAAGTTTTTACTTGTGAAAGAGTAGTTTGTTCTAGCTACTGGATATGTGGAATACAAATGGGTAGAAAGTGTGTTATGCTTAGCTCTATATTGTTTTCATTTATACATTGTTCTCTACTTTTATTGATGTTCTATTATTCATACCCACTGTTGTACCTAATTGTCTGTTTTAATGTTGTCCAAGTTTAGCCTAGCTACATGAAATTCACTACAATTTTTTTCCTTTCGAGCATTATGTGATCAACTATTCTCTAAACAATGTGATCTTCATCCATAACAACTGTAGACATTAACTTATCTAGAGAGACACCCCCGTGCAGAGTGTTATATAACATGTTTAAACAGGGTATTATCTATTATAATTCAAAATTAGTGCACGCTTTGCGAACCTTGTTTGAGTGCAGTTGGTTTTAATCCTTTGTCATTTCTGCCTATCAAACCTTCTGCCACAACTATATTGTTGATCAAAATTACCCGGCCTGTAGTGTGTGTAGAGCTACTTGTTTTAATAAACATTGCTGGTCTCTGGTATTTGATTTCAGGTTCACTACCTTCCGCCAAATCAGGGGTGCCCGCGATGTCGGTGGACGAACTGTATTTCCTTATGCAACTACATGGATGAATGCCGTCGCGCTCGTGGTGTATGCGTGGCCCAAGGGTGATTGGGAGGTGGTGGTGGTCAACATGATCGCCTTCGTGGCAGAGAGCCTATACTGTGTAGAGCCTATTATGCACAGGCAGGACGCGCCCTCGGTCCGCCCGCGTCCGGACTGACGCAACCGTTACCCATATTTGGTGCACGGATGGAGAGTGGCGCTGGGGCGCCGCGCACGTCCGCGCGGATGTGTTCGGACACGCTCGGACGGTTAGGTTGACCCGATGAAAATGCTCTTAGCTCGTGTTTCGTAATGTAGTCGTGTCCCACGTCGATCTATTTGTATGGGTTTTCGGGCGGTTCCACGAGTGAATTCTCGATTCTGGTCTATGAAATTTTTTCAAATGAAAAGATAAAATATTTACCTTTTGCTGAAAATAATTCTTACAAGTTAGTAATCAAAGAAAAAGTGCATGGACAGATTGATTATTAATTCTCAGAAAACAAAACACCGTTATAGATAGGCTTTTGAAATTATATCTCTTATTATAGTTAGCATTATCTTTTTACCACGCGAAGAGCTGAAATAATACGCAGGAAAAGCAGTCGCGGGGTGACGTAACTGCGTAGTGGCATCTTCCCTGCTTTCTATCTCTTCTGCTCTCTCTCTGTAGAGAGAAATGGCGTAAAATAAAAAAGATGCAGTGCGGGCAAAGGCGGTAAAAGCAGCGCCCCATTAACCAGAGAGAGGAAGGGGTATGAGAAAGTGCGGCCAGAAATACCAAGTCCGAAATTCAAAGAAGAAAAATACAGTCCGCCTGTTGACCGGTGGAGACCACACCCAGCCAGCCAGCTTTGGTCACGGCGGCGATATATTGTGCCGTGCCAGCAGCACGCTCTCTTCCCCGCCCTACCCTAGAAACCACGCTCTCTCCTCCCTTGCACAGCCATGGCGACGGGCGGCGTTAAATCGGCGTAGTCGTGGGCGTGCTCGGATCATCACCGGCTTATCCTTGCCATTGTCCCATGGTACGTGCGTTCTTCTGTCCTACTACTCCAGTAGTACTCCTCCTAGTACTACACAACGCGCACGTCCTTCCGTACGTCGGCCTCGGCCGACCACATACATGTATGTACGCGTATGCGTGTGGTTGCACGCCGACGCCGGGGAGAGGGCCGGTCGGGGTGGCCGCAAGCAGGCGTCTTTTCGAGTTCCCTGCGACCAAATTGCGTTTGTTTTGGAAAATCCCAAGACTGCATGGGCCGATTCGCTTGCTCTTGGCCCATCGGCACCATCGTCGGCGTGCTGCTGCTGGTGCTGGTGCTGGGCGAGGCGAGGCGAGGCTCGGTCCGTCTCCACTTCGATCAGGGTTTTTCCGGGGATCGGAAGGGAAATTCATGGCCCTCCTCGCTGCTCTGATGAGTTGGCCACCGTACCATGGCCAAGCTCCTGGAGCAGTGCGAGATCTTGCTGGAGGTGTAATTTTTTTATGATGGGGATGTCACCGAGGTGGCATCTGATGACCAACCGATGGATAGACTATTAACCTTTTGGTGTTCTTGCTCCTAACGTCCTCTAGAGAAGTAGGTTTCATTTGGCAAGTTGATTTGAGACATGAACTGCTCTTCTTGGTCTCTTCGTTAGTAGTTTCGGATTAACCCTCACTCAGCCTGAGTTGATGCAACATCACCATCATTACAAGCATGTGAAATGTGACAACTGACGACTAAGGAATTTGGGATTTTGTTGTTAATGAAGCTGTGCTTGTCTCGCTGTATTTCGCTCTAAAAATTTGGGATTTTGTTGTTAATGCATGCTTGCTATTATGCACGTTGTGATTTGTCAAATGGTTAAGGCTACTGCTTGTGTACCTTCTGATCTTTAAGGCAGGGGAAAAACAATAGGACTACCTAGCACAGGAACGCAGCAATATAATGGAAGATCGGAGAACATGTAGTATATGGCTTCTTTGATTCAAAAGTGTTCATAGGAACACTGATGTATTGGAACCCTTAGAATTTTTCTTATGTTGGTTATTTGAATTTCATCATTCAATTTTATAAGGATATTTTTCTAGAACACAAACATGCCTATTTATCTTCAATTCTTCACCCTAGCTGCAACTTGCCTACACATCCTTGTCCCAATTGACATAGGTCACTCACTGCCATAGGTGAAGATCTTGGTTGGTAGGTGTGGGGTTCGTTCACGTTGCATCACAAGTCATTGGGTAATTGGATATGTGGTGTGCCACATTATACGGTTTTATGTTACATACAATGTGGTGAAATCACTTAAGTTCTTTTTTCTGTAAGCACTAGATTGTTAGAAGTAATTCAAGCCTCACTCGGTTAGAAGCAATTCAAGGATAACTGGGCTCAATCTGTGTTCATTCCTTTACTTTGTGGAGTAGCAGATTACTTTTCTAAGTTTTATTTGGCCTTAAATATTGGGGCTACTTTGATACACTCAATACAAGAGATATTGTTTCTTGTGTTGGCGTGTAAAAATAATAGACCGTCTTGTGATCAATTTTAGGCTCGCTGTAATGTTTGCAATCCTACTATGAAAATATACTGTTTGAAGTTTTTCATATATAAATTTGTTTATATTGATGATAGCCATTGCCATCTTATTGTTTACTAGAGGACCAGAGATTGATGCTTTTATGCACTTAGATTTATGGATTTGGCGCCTTGTTACTCCTAAATATTTGAATCTAGCATCTCATTCTGCTTATTGAATCGTATAACCGAGTCTATAATGTGGTGGTTAGTTGCAGTCACCAAATCTATCTGCATAGTATTCTTGAATCCTATACATTGTCATAGTATTCTTTGACAAGAGAGGTAACTATTGTGCCATGTTGGTTACTGATTACGTGTTTATCATGCCTTCTTCATCTGATTAAAACAGAGCTTGGAGCTCGCGTAGCTCATCACTCAAGAATTCTTGATTGCCTATATTTGCAGACTTGGTATCCTTCTTCCATCTTCTCATCAAAAATTATGTGGCAACTCCTTTATACTACTAAAACTTACTTGTACATACATTGAATTAGCAAATAACATGTTCTAGAGGTCAGTGTTCTTTGTGTCGATCGGGAGCCACGACTTCATCCACTACTACTGCACAATGTGTCCAGAGTCCGGATGCATTATCTCCCATGGGAGTTCAATCAGCTTCTTGTGAATGTAGTGAGGCAGGAACTCAAAGTCTTGTTCTTGCCCCTCAATATATGATTGCTCACATTCTTTTTTGATTGTCCAACACTTGATAGTTGTTGATTATGAACATATTAGAACAACTGCACTGAAGTTTTGTGTTACTCCATAGTTATTGATTATGAATAATTTTGAACCATTTCTATCTAGCAATATTCAGTGATTTGTACATCTGTACACCTTCATCTAGCAATATTCATTGCATGTGTGCATCATGGAGTACAGTCTAATGTAGGGAAGTGATGGGAATGTGAGGATTGGGTGAAATGGATGGATTCACCAAATCCCCTCCAATCCCCAAACCCCTAGGGGGTAGAAATACTCTAGAGATAAACAAGGCCTTAGAGAAGTAGGGGTGCGCCAGGTGTTTTAGCCTTTTTTTTCTTAGATTAGACTTGCACCGGTAATCTTGTCTTGTACGCCCAAGTCATGCACATATGACAGGAAGCGATGGATCTATCTGCTGCTAGTTCGTGAGATCTGGGGTAATAAAAAGATTCATGGGTAATTTAAATTAGACAGACTACTGTGCCTAATTTCATACTCCTTGTTGATGCTTTGTTGTTTCCAGTTATTATCCTAGTGTACTAACAGCTGAAAGCGATGGTTAACACTATGAAGATTTTTTGTTTTACCTTATCTTTTTCACACTGGACCACCTACTCACGAGTGTAGAATATAGGTACTGCGTTTATAAAATAAAAATTGATTCAGAGAACTGTATTTTAATTCAGGCTATGTATTTATACCAACAAACTTCGTCCTCTGAATATAATCCTGCAATCACAGAATCATTTTTTTTTCAAGATCCTCCATTTCTTTTCAAAGTGAAATGCATATAAATATTAAGTTTTTACTTGTGAAAGAGTAGTTTGTTCTAGCTACTGGATATGTGGAATACAAATGGGTAGAAAGTGTGTTATGCTTAGCTCTATATTGTTTTCATTTATACACTGTTCTCTACTTTTATTGATGTTCTATTATTCATACCCACTGTTGTACCTAATTGTCTGTTTTAATGTTGTCCAAGTTTAGCCTAGCTACATGAAATTCACTACAATTTTTTTCCTTTCGAGCATTATGTGATCAACTGTTCTCTAAACAATGTGATCTTCATCCATAACAACTGTAGACATTAACTTATCTAGAGAGACACCCCCGTGCAGAGTGTTATATAACATGTTTAAACAGGGTATTATCTATTATAATTCAAAATTAGTGCACGCTTTGCGAACCTTGTTTGAGTGCAGTTGGTTTTAATCCTTTGTCATTTCTGCCTATCAAACCTTCTGCCACAACTATATTGTTGATCAAAATTACCCGGCCTGTAGTGTGTGTAGAGCTACTTGTTTTAATAAACATTGCTGGTCTCTGGTATTTGATTTCAGGTTCACTACCTTCCGCCAAATCAGGGGTGCCGCCATGTCGGTGGGAACTGTATTTCCTTATGCAACTACATGGATGAATGCCGTCGCGCTCGTGGTGTATGCGTGGCCCAAGGGTGATTGGGAGGTGGTGGTGGTCAACATGATCGCCTTCGTGGCAGAGAGCCTATACTGTGTAGAGCCTATTATGCACAGGCAGGACGCGCCCTCGGTCCGCCCGCGTCCGGACTGACGCAACCGTTACCCATATTTGGTGCACGGATGGAGAGTGGCGCTGGGGCGCCGCGCACGTCCGCGCGGATGTGTTCGGACACGCTCGGACGGTTAGGTTGACCCGATGAAAATGCTCTTCGTGTTTCGTAATGTAGTCGTGTCCCACGTCGTTCTATTTGTATGGGTTTTCGGGCGGTTCCACGAGTGAATTCTCGATTCTGGTCTATGAAATTTTTTCAAATGAAAATATAAAATATTTACCTTTTGCTGAAAATAATTCTTACAAGTTAGTAATCAAAGAAAAAGTGCATGGACAGATTGATTATTAATTCTTAGAAAACAAAACACCGTTATAGATAGGCTTTTGAAATTATATCTCTTATTATAGTTAGCATTATCTTTTACGCAAGAGCTGAAATAATACGCAGGAAAAGCAGTCATGGGTGGCGTAACTCATGAGTGGCATCTTCCTGCTTTCTATCTCTTCTCTCTCTCAGAGAGAAATGGCGTAAATAAAAAGATGCAGTGCGGGCAAAGGCGGTAAAAAAGCAGCGGCCCCATTAACCAGAGAGAGGAAGGGGGTATGAGAAAGTGCGGCCAGAAATACCAAGTCCGAAATTCAAAAGAAGAAAAATACAGTCCGGCCTGTTGACCGGTGGAGACCACGCACCCAGCCAGCTTTGGTCACGGCGGCGATATATTGTGCCGTGCCAGCAGCACGCTCTCTTCCCCTGCCCTACCCTAGAAACCACGCGCCGCTCTCTCCTCCCTTGCACAGCCATGGCGACGGCGGCGTTCGTCGAGCGGCGAGTCGTGGGCGTGCTCGGGATCATCACCGGGCTTATCCTTGCCATTGTCCCATGGTACGTGCGTTCTTCTGTCCTACTACTCCAGTAGTACTCCTGCTAGTACTACACAACGCGCACGTCCTTCCGTACGTCGGCCTCGGCCGACCACATACATGTATGTACGCCAGATGCGTGTGGTTACTGCCGACGCCGGGAGAGGGCGGTCGGGTGGCGCAAGCAGCGTCTTTTTCGAGTTCCCTGCAACCAAATTGCGTTTGTTTTGGAAAATCCCAAGACTGCATGGGCCGATTCGCTTGCTCTTGGCCCATCGGCACCATCGTCGGTCTCCAAAGGGAAATTCATGGCCCTCCTCGCTGCTCTGATGAGTTGGCCACCGTACCATGGCCAAGCTCCTGGAGCAGTGCGAGATCTTGCTGGAGGTGTAATTTTTTTATGATGGGGATGTCACCGAGGTGGCATCTGATGACCAACCGATGGATAGACTATTAACCTTTTGGTGTTCTTGCTCCTAACGTCCTCTAGAGAAGTAGGTTTCATTTGGCAAGTTGATTTGAGACATGAACTGCTCTTCTTGGTCTCTTCGTTAGTAGTTTCGGATTAACCCTCACTCAGCCTGAGTTGATGCAACATCACCATCATTACAAGCATGTGAAATGTGACAACTGACTAAGGAATTTGGGATTTTGTTGTTAATGAAGCTGTGCTTGTCTCGCTGTATTTCGCTCTAAAATTTGGGATTTTGTTGTTAATGCATGCTTGCTATTATGCACGTTGTGATTTGTCAAATGGTTAAGGCTACTGCTTGTGTACCTTCATCTTTAAGGCAGGGAAAAACAATAGGACTACCTAGCACAGGAAGCAGCAATATAATGGAAGATCGGAGAACATGTATATGACTTCTTTGATTCAAAAAGTGTTCATAGGAACACTGATGTATTGGAACCCTTAGAATTTTTCTTATGTTGGTTATTTGAATTTCATCATTCAATTTTATAAGGATATTTTTCTAGAACACAAACATGCCTATTTATCTTCAATTCTTCACCCTAGCTGCAACTTGCCTACACATCCTTGTCCCAATTGACATAGGTCACTCACTGCCATAGGTGAAGATCTTGGTTGGTAGGTGTGGGGTTCGTTCACGTTGCATCACAAGTCATTGGGTAATTGGATATGTGGTGTGCCACATTATACGGTTTTATATGTTACATACAATGTGGTGAAATCACTTAAGTTCTTTTTTCTGTAAGCACTAGATTGTTAGAAGTAATTCAAGCCTCACTCGGTTAGAAGCAATTCAAGGATAACTGGGCTCAATCTGTGTTCATTCCTTTACTTTGTGGAGTAGCAGATTACTTTTCTAAGTTTTATTTGGCCTTAAATATTGGGGCTACTTTGATACACTCAATACAAGAGATATTGTTTCTTGTGTTGGCGTGTAAAAGTAATAGACCGTCTTGTGATCAATTTTAGGCTCGCTGTAATGTTTGCAATCCTACTATGAAAATATACTGTTTGAAGTTTTTCATATATAAATTTGTTTATATTGATGATAGCCATTGCCATCTTATTGTTTACTAGAGGACCAGAGATTGATGCTTTTATGCACTTAGATTTATGGATTTGGCGCCTTGTTACTCCTAAATATTTGAATCTAGCATCTCATTCTCGCTTATTGAATCGTATAACCAGAGTCTATAATGTGGTGGTTAGTTGCGGTCACCAAATCTATCTGCATAGTATTCTTGAATCCTATACATTGTCATAGTATTCTTTGACAAGAGAGGTAACTATTGTGCCATGTTGGTTACTGATTACGTGTTTATCATGCCTTCTTCATCTGATTAAAACAGAGCTTGGAGCTCGCGTAGCTCATCACTCAAGAATTCTTGATTGCCTATATTTGCAGACTTGGTATCCTTCTTCCATCTTCTCATCAAAATTATGTGTGGCAACTCCTTTATACTACTAAAACTTACTTGTACATACATTGAATTAGCAAATAACATGTTCTAGAGGTCAGTGTTCTTTGTGTCGATCGGGGAGCCACGACTTCATCCACTACTACCTGCACAATGTGTCCAGAGTCCAGATGCATTATCTCCCATGGGAGTTCAATCAGCTTCTTGTGAATGTAGTGAGGCAGGAACTCAAAGTCTTGTTCTTGCCCCTCAATATATGATTGCTCACATTCTTTTTTGATTGTCCAACACTTGATAGTTGTTGATTATGAACATATTAGAACAACTGCACTGAAGTTTTGTGTTACTCCATAGTTATTGATTATGAATAATTTTGAACCATTTCTATCTAGCAATATTCAGTGATTTGTACATCTGTACACCTTCATCTAGCAATATTCATTGCATGTGTGCATCATGGAGTACAGTCTAATGTAGGGAAGTGATGGGAATGTGAGGATTGGGTGAAATGGATGGATTCACCAAATCCCCTCCAATCCCCAAACCCCTAGGGGGTAGAAATACTCTAGAGATAAACAAGGCCTTAGAGAAGTAGGGGTGCCAGTGTTTTAGCCTTTTTTTCTTAGATTAGACTTGCACCGTAATCTTGTCTTACGCCCAAGTCATGCACATATGACAGAAGCGATGGATCTATCTGCTGCTAGTTCGTGAGATCTGGGGTAATAAAAGATTCATGGGTAATTTAAATTAGACAGACTCATGCCTAATTTCATACTCCTTGTTGATGCTTTGTTGTTTCCAGTTATTATCCTAGTGTACTAACAGCTGAAAGCGATGGTTAACACTATGAAGATTTTTGTTTTACCTTATCTTTTTCACACTGGACCACCTACTCACGAGTGTAGAATATAGGTACTGCGTTTATAAAATAAAAATTGATTCGAGAACTGTATTTTAATTCAGGCTATGTATTTATACCAACAAACTTCGTCCTCTGAATATAATCCTGCAATCACAGAATCATTTTTTTCAAGATCCTCCATTTCTTTTCAAAGTGAAATGCATATAAATATTAAGTTTTTACTTGTGAAAGAGTAGTTTGTTCTAGCTACTGGATATGTGGAATACAAATGGGTAGAAAGTGTGTTATGCTTAGCTCTATATTGTTTTCATTTATACACTGTTCTCTACTTTTATTGATGTTCTATTATTCATACCCACTGTTGTACCTAATTGTCTGTTTTAATGTTGTCCAAGTTTAGCCTAGCTACATGAAATTCACTACAATTTTTTTCCTTTCGAGCATTATGTGATCAACTATTCTCTAAACAATGTGATCTTCATCCATAACAACTGTAGACATTAACTTATCTAGAGAGACACCCCCGTGCAGAGTGTTATATAACATGTTTAAACAGGGTATTATCTATTATAATTCAAAATTAGTGCACGCTTTGCGAACCTTGTTTGAGTGCAGTTGGTTTTAATCCTTTGTCATTTCTGCCTATCAAACCTTCTGCCACAACTATATTGTTGATCAAAATTACCCGGCCTGTAGTGTGTGTAGAGCTACTTGTTTTAATAAACATTGCTGGTCTCTGGTATTTGATTTCAGGTTCACTACCTTCCGCCAAATCAGGGTGCCCTGATGTCGGTGGATTTAACTGTATTTCCTTATGCAACTACATGGATGAATGCCGTCGCGCTCGTGGTGTATGCGTGGCCCAAGGGTGATTGGGAGGTGGTGGTGGTCAACATGATCGCCTTCGTGGCAGAGAGCCTATACTGTGTAGAGCCTATTATGCACAGGCAGGACGCGCCCTCGGTCCGCCCGCGTCCGGACTGAAGCAACCGTTACCCATATTTGGTGCACGGATGGAGAGTGGCGCTGGGGCGCCGCCGCCATGGATGTGTTCGGACACGCTCGGACGGTTAGGTTGACCCGATGAAAATGCTCTTCGCTCGTGTTTCGTAATGTAGTCGTGTCCCACGTCGATCTATTTGTATGGGTTTTCGGGCGGTTCCACGAGTGAATTCTCGATTCTGGTCTATGAAATTTTTTCAAATGAAAATATAAAATATTTACCTTTTGCTGAAAATAATTCTTACAAGTTAGTAATCAAAGAAAAAGTGCATGGACAGATTGATTATTAATTCTTAGAAAACAAAACACCGTTATAGATAGGCTTTTGAAATTATATCTCTTATTATAGTTAGCATTATCTTTTTACCACGCGAAGAGCTGAAATAATACGCAGGAAAAGCAGTCGCGGGGTGACGTAACTGCGTAGTGGCATCTTCCCTGCTTTCTATCTCTTCTGCTCTCTCTGTAGAGAGAAATGGCGTAAAATAAAAAAGATGCAGTGCGGGCAAAGGCGGTAAAAAAGCAGCGGCCCCATTAACCAGAGAGAGGAAGGGGGTATGAGAAAGTGCGGCCAGAAATACCAAGTCCGAAATTCAAAAGAAGAAAAATACAGTCCGGCCTGTTGACCGGTGGAGACCACGCACCCAGCCAGCCAGCTTTGGTCACGGCGGCGATATATTGTGCCGTGCCAGCACGCCTCTCTTCCCGCCCTACCCTAGAAACCACGCCGCTCTCTCCTCCCTTGCACAGCCATGGCGGCGGCGTTAAATCGGCGGCGAGTCGTGGGCGTGCTCGGGATCATCACCGGGCTTATCCTTGCCATTGTCCCATGGTACGTGCGTTCTTCTGTCCTACTACTCCAGTAGTACTCCTCCTAGTACTACACAACGCGCACGTCCTTCCGTACGTCGGCCTCGGCCGACCACATACATGTATGTACGCGTATGCGTGTGGTTGCACGCCGACGCCGGGGAGAGGGCCGGTCGGGGTGGCCGCAAGCAGGCGTCTTTTCGAGTTCCCTGCAACCAAATTGCGTTTGTTTTGGAAAATCCCAAGACTGCATGGGCCGATTCGCTTGCTCTTGGCCCATCGGCACCATCGTCGGCGTGCTGCTGCTGGTGCTGGTGCTGGGCGAGGCGAGGCTCGGTCCGCTCCACTTCGATCAGGGTTTTCCGGGATCGGAAGGAAATTCATGGCCCTCCTCGCTGCTCACGATGAGTTGGCCACCGTTATGGCCAAGCTCCTCAAGCGATCGAGATCTTCTGGAGGTGTAATTTTTTTATGATGGGGATGTCACCGAGGTGGCATCTGATGACCAACCGATGGATGGACTATTAACCTTTTGGTGTTCTTGCTCCTAACGTCCTCTAGAGAAGTAGGTTTCATTTGGCAAGTTGATTTGAGACATGGACTGCTCTTCTTGGTCTCTTCGTTAGTAGTTTCGGATTAACCCTCACTCAGCCTGAGTTGATGCAACATCACCATCATTACAAGCATGTGAAATGTGACAACTCGACTAAGGAATTTGGGATTTTGTTGTTAATGAAGCTGTGCTTGTCTCAACTGTATTTCGCTCTAAAAATTTGGGATTTTGTTGTTAATGCATGCTTGCTATTATGCACGTTGTGATTTGTCAAATGGTTAAGGCTACTGCTTGTGTACCTTCTGATCTTGAAGGCAGGGGAAAAACAATAGGACTACCTAGCACAGGAACGCAGCAATATAATGGAAGATCGGAGAACATGTAGTATATGGCTTCTTTGATTCAAAAAGTGTTCATAGGAACACTGATGTATTGGAACCCTTAGAATTTTTCTTATGTTGGTTATTTGAATTTCATCATTCAATTTTATAAGGATATTTTCTAGAACACAAACATGCCTATTTATCTTCAATTCTTCACCCTAGCTGCAACTTGCCTACACATCCTTGTCCCAATTGACATAGGTCACTCAACGCCATAGGTGAAGATCTTGGTTGGTAGGTGTGGGGTTCGTTCACGTTGCATCACAAGTCATTGGGTAATTGGATATGTGGTGTGCCACATTATACGGTTTTATATGTTACATACAATGTGGTGAAATCACTTAAGTTCTTTTTTCTGTAAGCACTAGATTGTTAGAAGTAATTCAAGCCTCACTCGGTTAGAAGCAATTCAAGGATAACTGGGCTCAATCTGTGTTCATTCCTTTACTTTGTGGAGTAGCAGATTACTTTTCTAAGTTTTATTTGGCCTTAAATATTGGGGCTACTTTGATACACTCAATACAAGAGATATTGTTTCTTGTGTTGGCGTGTAAAAATAATAGACCGTCTTGTGATCAATTTTAGGCTCGCTGTAATGTTTGCAATCCTACTATGAAAATATACTGTTTGAAGTTTTTCATATATAAATTTGTTTATATCGATGATAGCCATTGCCATCTTATTGTTTACTAGAGGACCAGAGATTGATGCTTTTATGCACTTAGATTTATGGATTTGGTGCCTTGTTACTCCTAAATATTTGAATCTAGCATCTCATTCTTATTGAATCGTATAACTGGAGTCTATAATGTGGTGGTTAGTTGCAGTCACCAAATCTATCTGCATAGTATTCTTGAATCCTATACATTGTCATAGTATTCTTTGACAAGAGAGGTAACTATTGTGCCATGTTGGTTACTGATTACGTGTTTATCATGCCTTCTTCATCTGATTAAAACAGAGCTTGGAGCTCGCGTAGCTCATCACTCAAGAATTCTTGATTGCCTATATTTGCAGACTTGGTATCCTTCTTCCATCTTCTCATCAAAAATTATGTGTGGCAACTCCTTTATACTACTAAAACTTACTTGTACATACATTGAATTAGCAAATAACATGTTCTAGAGGTCAGTGTTCTTTGTGTCGATCGGGGAGCCACGACTTCATCCACTACTACCTGCACAATGTGTCCAGAGTCCAGATGCATTATCTCCCATGGGAGTTCAATCAGCTTCTTGTGAATGTAGTGAGGCAGGAACTCAAAGTCTCGTTCTTGCCCCTCAATATATGATTGCTCACATTCTTTTTTGATTGTCCAACACTTGATAGTTGTTGATTATGAACATATTAGAACAACTGCACTGAAGTTTTGTGTTACTCCATAGTTATTGATTATGAATAATTTTGAACCATTTCTATCTAGCAATATTCAGTGATTTGTACATCTGTACACCTTCATCTAGCAATATTCATTGCATGTGTGCATCATGGAGTACAGTCTAATGTAGGGAAGTGATGGGAATGTGAGGATTGGGTGAAATGGATGGTTCACCAAATCCCCTCCAATCCCCAAACCCCTAGGGGGTAGAAATACTCTAGAGATAAACAAGGCCTTAGAGAAGTAGAGGTGCGCCAGGTGTTTTAGCCTTTTTTTTCTTAGATTAGACTTGCACCGGTAATCTTTTGTTGTACGCCCAAGTCATGCACATATGACAGGAAGCGATGGATCTATCTGCTGCTAGTTCGTGAGATCTGGGGTAATAAAAAGATTCATGGGTAATTTAAATTAGACAGACTACTGTGCCTAATTTCATACTCCTTGTTGATGCTTTGTTGTTTCCAGTTATTATCCTAGTGTACTAACAGCTGAAAGCGATGGTTAACACTGAAGATTTTTTGTTTTACCTTATCTTTTTCACACTGGACCACCTACTCACGAGTGTAGAATATAGGTACTGCGTTTATAAAATAAAAATTGATTCAGAGAACTGTATTTTAATTCAGGCTATGTATTTCTACCAACAAACTTCGTCCTCTGAATATAATCCTGCAATCATAGAATCATTTTTTTTCAAGATCCTCCATTTCTTTTCAAAGTGAAATGCATATAAATATTAAGTTTTTACTTGTGAAAGAGTAGTTTGTTCTAGCTACTGGATATGTGGAATACAAATGGGTAGAAAGTGTGTTATGCTTAGCTCTATATTGTTTTCATTTATACACTGGTCTCTACTTTTATTGATGTTCTATTATTCATACCCACTGTTCTACCTAATTGTCTGTTTTAATGTTGTCCAAGTTTAGCCTAGCTACATGAAATTCACTACAATTTTTTTCCTTTCGAGCATTATGTGATCAACTGTTCTCTAAACAATGTGATCTTCATCCATAACAACTGTAGACATTAACTTATCTAGAGAGACACCCCCGTGCAGAGTGTTATATAACATGTTTAAACAGGGTATTATCTATTATAATTCAAAATTAGTGCACGCTTTGCGAACCTTGTTTGAGTGCAGTTGGTTTTAATCCTTTGTCATTTCTGCCTATCAAACCTTCTGCCACAACTATATTGTTGATCAAAATTACCCGGCCTGTAGTGTGTGTAGAGCTACTTGTTTTAATAAACATTGCTGGTCTCTGGTATTTGATTTCAGGTTCACTACCTTCCGCCAAATCAGGGGTGCCCGCGATGTCGGTGGACGAACTGTATTTCCTTATGCAACTACATGGATGAATGCCGTCGCGCTCGTGGTGTATGCGTGGCCCAAGGGTGATTGGGAGGTGGTGGTGGTCAACATGATCGCCTTCGTGGCAGAGAGCCTATACTGTTTCTGGTACATCAAGCACTCGGCAGGGTGGAACCGCGTCGTCGCTTGTGTGATGGCGTTCATCCAGCTTGCCTTTGCGGTTGGCCTGATCGTCTGCCAGATCACCTTGTTCACCCATGACCAGCACCACCAGGAGAGGGAGTTGGCGTTTGGCTGGATTGGTGCTATCACCGCTATGCTAATGTACATCTCCCCCGTAAAGGAGACGGTACATATATTTCTGTTCCATCATCAGTTGTCATATACTACATCTTGTTCTGTGTTCTGTGATGTACTACACACTAACTGAATGAGACCTTGTTTTGTTATGTACCAGTATGTTGCGTGGAGGAACCACAATGCACAGGGACTGAGCATGGGGCTGTCGCTTGCGTTCCTCTCAAACGCCGCCATCTGGTTTGGTTACTCCTTCATCCACCCATTCAACCTCTACTACTGTGTGAGTACCTACCAACTGGCATATGCTCTGCTATCTGGCCGATTCCACTATTTGCTTACGTGTGTTGGTCTGATGTGATGTGTTCCTCTCAGGTTGCAAACGCCACTGGAATCAGGAGCGCGGTCGTGCAGAGCCTCGTGTGGCTGTACTGCCGTTACCACGGGCAGTAAGTCAGTTGGATGCCTAAGCAGGGATTGACAGTCCGCTTATCGTTTGGCCTTGGTTGAACAACAATAACAGTACGCATATGACGCTTCTTCTCATCATGTAATAAGGGCTGGACAGAGAACGGCACCATATTCTCTTTGTCCATTACCCACCCACTCGGATTTGAGAGACCGGATCAAGTACCTTGTTAAATTACTAGTATGTGTGAGACGGCTGACTGGACAAAGAACGGCACTACATTCTCTTTGTCCACAGCTTTCTTAGATGGATGATGCCCCCATGTGACTGCTGTCTGTAGGTGATTGCAAACCTTTTGTCCCCTTGCGCGAGATCTGTAGAACTGATAAATATCGATGCATTTCGTTTTCTTGTGTTGACTGCGTTTAATTTGCCGGTTTCCGCCAATATCGGACTGATAAGTAATACACATGGATGCTTATGAGACTATGGATACATGAAGTTTTCTTGAGGGATTTGTATTTGTATAGCTGAAAGGATTTATCAACATCAGTCTAAATTTCTACCAAGAAAAGCAAGGTGCAGATTAAGGCCGGAAGCTAGAATGGAAAAGGCGGCAGCAACTCATAATAAATAATCTTCCCTTGGTTCATATTATTTTATAAGAAAGAAGAAAAGCCCAACCAGGAAACATAGGGAAGTGCAAACCGAAAAACAGCAATTGCTATAGAAATACAACTTTGATGTTTTGTGTCTTTCACAGCCAAAATTAGTTCTTTGTCATACATGTGCCCATTTTCATTTTGGATTTCAAGATTTAAAGTACTATATTGATTTCCGCTAATTAAGTCAACACTTTGATTTCCATGTTTATCATGATAAAACCAACTCCAAAGTACTTGATCTCAAACATTCATATTTGCGTGTTTAATGGGAATATGACCAAATTGCTCCGGTGGCCTTGCTTAAACGTTTATGAAAAAAGGGTACTATGTAATCTAATACTAGTCATGAATAATTTATCAATAGAGATACAAAAACAGAGGTTATGGAATAATTAGACCTCACCTCAGCTTTCAAACACCTGAAAGTTGCTTCCTTGTTAAAGATCATCAGAGTCATAAAAGATGATATATTATATCTGTGCCAAGCGTCTGAATCTTTGAGCAGCCAAAACAGTACAAATACTATTAGCTGAAAATCAATGAAGTTGCATTCTTATATCAACTGTAAGCATTCTGGGAAAAAAGAAGTGTACATAACATAAGAAAACTGCAATCGCACTGCAATTGTAATTACCACGGTCTATGAAAATGCGTGATAAGATTGTCGATCCAAGGTACGTAATGAACGAAAATATAAATGAGCAATGTAAGATTGCTCACAGTGTCATGAATTCTTTTAAACCTACCAATCAAACATGCCTACCCATCAAATTGCACACACAAGTGAACATTAGCATAAGTTGAAACCCGAGGGTAAAGTATGGATCATGCACAAATATAAGCTTCAAGCTGATCTAGCAAAGCCAACTACTTTGCTCAAGGGTTATTTGTCAAACATTAACAGTGGAAGACCTGAAAGAAGAACCTTCTTAATTAGTGACATGAAATCTGCAAAACCCTCACCTGAGTGACCCATCAGTCTGACTCTGACCTGGGGTGACATGAGAGCATGTCCAGAGCTTGTGCAAGACTTCGGCAAGCTCCCAACGCTGCACCATTAGCACCGCCGTTCTTTTGGCGTTCCTCAACAATCTCATCCGACGAAACTATGAACAATTGTGGTTGGACATGGACCAGTGACAGCAAACTGAAAACACTGCTGTTCTGCGATGGTCTGTGTAGCACCGTTCACCACAGAATGAAGGACCTCATGCACTGCAGCAACGAATCCGGACTTCTGACTGAGTATCTTCACGTATACCATCAGCATCATCAGACCCTTGCATTTCTTGAAATCCTCAGAACACAAGTATATATAGACCACACGTAGAGATTGATCAAATAATGTGGTCGCGAGCTGAACAACAGAAAGAAATCTGCTAGTAACTGAAACATCGCTGAAGAAACTTAGCTGAAAGTGTCAATCTCAAGACCCGCCGGCTCAGTCTCTCAGAGGTGTTCATAGGGGTAAGGTGTACGTGCGTGTGTTCATAGGGATGAGTGTTTGTACGCATTGTGAGCGTCTATGTTTGTACTGTGTTTCTCAAGAAAAAAAAGTAGTAGCAGCTAACAGGGCAGCTCATCTTCTGCATGGTGCGCAGGACACAGCTCTGGTGTCAGGGCCGTACCCATTGGCCTCGAGCTCCTTCCATTGATGGCAGAGAGAGCATGGCAAACAGCAGACGCATAGGGCGTCCAGGAGCATGTAGCGCATAACTCTGAATCTTTAGAAAAAGGGAAAAGTCTAAGAGTTCGTTTGGCACCCAGGTGTACCAAATAAAATGAATACATGGAATTATTTCATTTATATTATGATTCTAAAAAGACCCACATGTTTGGCTACCACCAGAATTTGGAAATGACTATGGAATTCAAAATGGAATTTCAAAATAGCTCTCCATGTACTAGAATAAAGCACATGCATCAAGTGACACATGCATCAAATGATTGCAACAATACTTCTCATAAGTTTTGGACCTCAAAATACACATCATCCAAGTTCCAAAGTTCTAGTCCATGTTCAGTCCATAAAACACAGATGCATCTACTGTTGGAGATATGCCCAAGAGGCAATAATAAAGTGGTTATTATCATATCTTCACACTTATGATAAATGTTTACATACCATGCTATAATTGTATTAAACGGAAACATTAATACTTGTGTGATTTGTAAACTAAAATAAGAGTCCCTAGTGAAGCCTCTTGTTAAACTAGCTTGTTGGTTAATATATGATCATGGTTTCCTGATCATGAACATAGAGATGTTATTAACAACAGGATCATATCATTAGGAGAATGATGTGATGGACATACTCCTATAGATAAGCGTAGCATAAAGATCAAGTCATTTCAATAGTTCAATTGCTATATGCTTTCTGATACATAGTAACCTAATTCCTTCGACCATGAGATCATGCATATCACCTTTACCGGATGGATGCTTTGATGACATCAAACACCACACCGTAACTGGGTGGTTATAAAGGTGGCATTGAGTGTTCGGAAAGTATTGGTTGAAACACATGGATCAAGAGTGGGATTTGTCCATCCACATGACGGATAGATATACTGGGCCCTCTCGGTGGAATGTCATCCAATTAGCTTGCAAGCATGTGACTTGGTCACAAGGGATTACATATCACGAACGAGAAAAGAGTACTTATCGGTAACGAGGTTGAACTAGGTATGCGAGATACCGGCGATCATAACCTCGGATAAGTAACATATCGTGAGACAAAGGGAAATTGGTATCGTATGTAAGTGGTTCATTCGATCATAAAGTAATCGTAGAAATATGTAGAGCCATATGAATTTCCAGATTCCTCTATTGGTTATTGTTCGGAAGTGTCTCGATCATGTCCGCATAATTCACGAACCGTAGAGACACACTTAAGGATTCGCGTTGTTTGAGTAGTTATGGTATTATGAGAAAGAGACGAATGTTGTTGAGTCTCGGATGGGATCCGGGATATCACGAGGTGATCCGGAATGGTCCGGAGAATAAGATTCATATAAGGAAAGTCCCGTTTCGGAGTTGCGGAATGATTCCGGTGTTTTCATCAGGAATGTTCTAGAAGGTTCCGGATTGTCCGGCACTCCGGGGGGGAGGGGTACATGAATGTGTCATTACATATTGGAATGATTGCATCATGTACTAAGTGTTCTTGCTGTCCCAAATAAAGGATTAAATTGAATCCTAAAACAGAAAAGTCAAATGTCCAGTTTGAAAGTCAAACGGCCAAAACAAGAAACTGTGGGAAACAAGCAAGAGGAGTTGGAACCAACTTGGAGGAGGAGTCCCACTCCTCCAAGCCGGCGGCCAGCCCTAGGCCGAGTTGGGGAGGGACTCCCTCCCTCCCTGGCGCGCCAAGGTCCCTCCCACCTATATAAGGAGGGGCAGGGCTCCCCTCCTAGACACACAACTTTCTACCTCTAAATCTCCGGTTTAGAGCCGTTTTGGTTTAGAGCTTCTAATTGCTTTAGCCAGCGGTTTAGAGCCTTCTAATTGGTTTAGAGCCTTCTAATTGGTGTGTCTAATTACTAGACCACTAAATAGCCTCTCTCATAAGCTCCACCATACTACTTGGCTTAAGCGAAGCCTGCAGGATCTCCCTCTACTTCCGGTACCACGTTGTCTTTGGGAATCACGAGGAGAGTGCTACAACCTCCATTTTCTGGAACAAGGAGAGGAAGGTCTTCGTGCCGAACGTGTGACCGATTGCGGAGCGCTGCCGAACGTGGCCGGAAGGATCGTCTACACGATCTTGAGATCGGAAAGAGTCGACTACATCACCCACGAGAATCTCGTTAACCGCTTTGGAATCTTCGAGGGTAAGTTATTCCATCGACTCGTTGCTACAATCTAGTAGATAGATCTTGGCTTGTTTGTTTGTATGCGATAGAAAAATTTTGTTTTCCATGCTACGAACCCCTACATCTACATAATAAATACAAGTTCTAGAGTTTGAATAATTAAACAAGATGAATGGACAGACTGCTACAACACGAAGGATGATCTGAATCTTGTGTTTATTTGCTTGAGCATCCACTTCTTCTTCATCCGTTCAGGAAGTGCCACCAAAGACTTAAACTTGCGATCATCGGCTACAAGAACATTGTATATTGCCAACTGCTGATCATCTTCTAGATCTGGTATGCCATCAAGAACAACCCAGGTTTCCTCAGGCGAGGCTGGCTTTGGTGGAGACTCGGGAACATCAGCTTTGAACGCAACACTAAAGTTATCTAACTTGTCACCAAGCATGGTTGCAATTGAGTCATCCGATCGATACCTCTTGTTCGGACGATCTTCGTCGGCTTGAGTTGATGAATTGCCATCTTTATTGTTGGCAATAGTGTTAGCATTCTCCTCCGCCATTTCAGCTGCGCTTTCATTAGCTGTCCTTGCACCCGCGCCAGTAGCACGGTCTCTAGAGTATAGTGTGCTAATCATGTTTCAAAATTTGATTGACTTGTACCTATATGAAGTGGCATCCTTGTTGGCCTGCAAATAAATCACAGGAAAGAACATGGTTCAACACAAAAAGCATCCAAATTTAAATGTGTAATTGTTCATAAAGAACATCAGGTAGCAGATTTTGGTTTCTTCACTGTCTGAAACTATCGCAGTCCCGTGACCTTGCTTATAACATTTAATAAAGCAAAAAAGTGTGCTAGTATTTAATTCAATGATCATGAACAATCCATCAATAGCTAGAAAATTAGAGGCTATGGAATATTATAACTAGCCACTTCTAGCTAGATAACTAGATAAGTACTTGAAGGAGAAATCCACAGCAGACATTCCTAAAAAGAAACCCAAATCAGACATTTCAAGGGTATGAAATCTTATTTTGGAATTCATTATGTTGTTTATAAGCGGCACTTTGAAATAAAATCAACTAGGAGTACAATAAAACAAGTGTCTGCACACTAATTCAGAAGCATACAAGTTTTTGGTATAGGTTGATAATCTAAGAATTGGAAGAGTTATTTTGACAACCAGATCAATTTAGAAGATAATTGAGAGAGGATACTTTGTCAATGTGGCAAGAACTACAATGTTATATAGTCATATATAGTAGCAAACATCACTGCTGGCTATTCCAAAATTCCAATGTTATATAGTCATGTACAGTAAATGCAACACTGGAATAATACTGAAATAATTCATGCAACAGGTCCTACTAAGATGCTTTTTAGGTGCTAATCAACCTACTTCGCATGAACACAACCAACAACACAAGAACGACAATGGATGTTAAAACGATTTAGTGATAGATCAAATGCGTTGATGAATTCAAAGATACAAACGATAGGAGCACGATATTCATATCTAACTAAATCACTAGACCATTATCAAACGCTTAACACATAATGCATATATACCAGAATTAGAGATCACTGATCAATTAATCATCAGAATCCATGGATCAAAGCTAGCTTTACGTAACAACAACGAATAATCATCAAAAATCATGGGTCGGAACTAGCTACCCTTGACAATGTCAGTCTTGTTATCATGGACAACCCAAATAGAAATAGGTCATGTTGTGACATCCTAGACAGTGCAAGCATAATTAACTGAATATTATAGCCCACAGAATCATACTCCTGGTTATCGAGAGTAAGTAATTGTCCTTATAGAAAACCATTGGTATAGCGAATGCGACATTTAGAGAATATTACTCCTAGTAGGAGGATAATAAATTGCATACTAAAGAAACTCCACTTTAAGTTCAATTAATATCATATGAGGCTACCATCTCCACATCTCCATGTCTGAATCAGGGCTCGGCAAAGCAGTGCATCAAGTGAATATAAATTGTTTGCTAACCTAATGTGTTGTTTGCTAACTCAAACCAAGAGCAGTTCCTAGCCCAACTCAGAGAAATGATATGCTTGATATCCTAGCTATGGTCCGAATCCTAGGCCAGCCCATGAAGCAATTTGCATGCTATCCCATCTTGGACCATCCCACTCCCAGTCTGGAATATTAATTCAAGTGGATTTTTCTAACCAGTGAACCAACAGATGAAAAGCAGCAACAAATCAGATTGTCATTATACTGGTTCCATATGTGTAGCTACAGCTGATTTGGGGTTTTCAGAAACAAAAAGGTATCTACATCTGATTAGTATCTACATCTGAACTCTATGTGGGTGTGAACTCATGACTGAGTTACTACTTCATCAAAATATGAAGAAAGCATCTAGGTATAGTAAGGAATATACAAAAAGCATCCAAATAGCAGTACTAAGCACAAGTAGGTTACCTTGACATAATTGTTCCAAACATCATCTTCCACAGTGACCATATTCTTCTCGTCATCCCAACCAAATCCACTCTAAGAAAGCATCTTGTTGACGATAGCATAATGTTTGTCAAAAGTCCTGCTCCTAGAGATGATATTCTCCTTTGTGAGCTCAATCTGACACTTCTCTCTCACTTTCTTCACTGAAGCTGTGTATACACGAGGTTTCCACCCATTTTGAGCACGATCTCATTTGCTGTAGTATTCCACAAATACATCTAGCATAGCTTTATCCATATCATCTGTCCACTTGAGGTACCTTCTACCTTTCTTCGTCGAATCCAAGCCTGAATCCATCCCTATATGTACATAAATATTACCATTAGTTAGTGGAAAAAAGAAAGTGTGTGTATATGAGAGAGTAACAAACTGACATATATGAAGCATACCAAAAGAAAATATGTACATAAAGAAGTCTGTACAACATTCAAGCAAAATTAAGCATTTGCTTGTCCACGCCTAGCTTGATAATCAACCCACATCTGATTAGCTAGGGTCAATCTCCTGTTATTACACTCATTCATCACCTCAATGTGCGTAATCATATCAGGTTCATCCACATCAATGACAATATTATTTAGCTAATTATCCACTGCTTGCAATATCAGATCATCCATCTCTCTTTTCCTATCAGCTAGGAAGTTATGCAGTATGCAACAAGCATTGATTACTCGAATCCGCCGTTAAGTTAGTATGGCATGTTAATACTCAAAACTCAAAATATTCCATCATATGGTTTGAATTAACAAAATTAGATGGTACTTGATTTTTTATTCCAAATGAACTAACCCTGAGAGTAGCCCATATCATCTTTAAAAGAGCCCAAATCCTCTCAACTATGTTTCTAGCAATTGCATGTCGCGGGTTATAGAGCTCTTGTGGAGTTTCTGGATTATTCCCATTGGCAGCCCACTATTTCAAGTGATACCTTGTATTTCTGAATGGATCAAAGAAGCCTGGACCATTTGTGTATCCAGCATCTACTAGATAGTATTTTCCTTAGGTTTATGAAAATAACCCACATTAGATTTCAGTTGAGAAATTTAGTGGCAAGTTGTATCATACTAAGATAGGAGTTACCATTTGGAACTTTGAAAGAGTCTTCTCTAAACATTGCATCTCTCAACACTCTACCATCTGATGCTGAACCTTTACAGCCAGCCAACACATAAACAAACTTCATGTTGCGGTCACAAACACCCAGCACATTTGTTGTTATGGATTTCTTCCTATTCCTATATCAACCTTGCTTGTGTAGCGGAACAGGAACATCAACATGTGAGCCATCTAAAGCTCCAAGCCCATCGGGAAACCACTTCCATTTGTAATGTTCGGGTAGTTCAGTAGAAGGGTCTGGCAACTTGATGATTTCATGAGATAAAGAAAGAATGGCTCCTAACACCTCATTGAAATGTCTACTAATTGGCTCAAGTGTCAACCTATAGGTGCTACGGATTAACCTAAACTTCATGCCATGGGATCAGAGACGGCATGGCGACCCTCTCACCCACCCACCCATGGCGATTCTCTGGCGATCTAGGGTTTTCTCTCCCACTCCACGGCAATGGAAACTCTACTCCACTGGGATTTCTCTCCTAGCTAGGCATTGGCTAATTAGGTGCGTCGACGCTTTGGATCTACGGTTCACTTCCTCCCTTCCTCGACTGCCAATGAGTTCTTCTTGGTGGTTTCCTTCTCCTCGGCCTCTTTCTCTCTGAATGTTGAATCTATGGGTCTTGCTCTTCAATGTTGCATTGGTGGAATTGCGGCTAGATTCAGGGTTTTTCAATTAAGTGATCGAAGATTTCGGTTCTCTGTTGCTTCAAATAAAGTGGGACACTTCATCTATAGTTTGAGAGACAGAGTCTGGCCGGATTTTGTGTGCCATTTCAGTTTATTTCGGGGCTACCATCCTCATATCTCTGGCTTCACACATGATCACTCGTGCTCTGGTTTGCCCTTTGATATTACTGTGAAGAGTTCTCCCACTAATCCTGTTCGTTTTAAGCCAAATTTGGACTTCCTCAAGAAAAGTGTTGCACAAGATCTTCATTCAGATTCATCACATGAATTGGCTAAATTTGGTTTTCTTCAACAAGGATCTCCTGTGATTTCTTCGGTTGGATCTGATCAGGCTAGGCATCTGTTTTTTGGAAGTTTCTCTGATCCTATTTTGGTGGATCATGAACGTGATCATAAGGAAGTTTTTACTGGTTCAAAGATTGTACGTCATTATTGCATGCAACTGCCTTCTGTCACGTTAGAGAAGATTGAAGATATGAGACAGGCCCTCTACTCTGACCAAGACATCATGCATGCCTTGGACTTGAAACTTGTTCCTAACAAAGCTATGGTTTTTGAAATTCTGGGGCGCTGCTCAAATTGTGGAGATCATAATCATCTTGTGGATTCTTGCCAGAAAAATTGTGAATGTATTATTTCTCTGGGCCATAAATGTTCGAATTGCTTTATTCTGCGCAACCCATGGTGTGTTAAGTGTTTAATTTCTGGTCACCTGGCGAGTAAATGCGTCTTGGGCTAGCGTTGTCGGAATTGTCATTTATTGGGCCATTGGGACAGGAGTTGCCCAAAGAGGATACGAAGGGTTTGGCAAAAAAAGAAAACATCATTAAACAATCAGGACGATATTTCTGGTCGGAATATCTGGGTAGTTAAGAAGCAGCCAGTTTTTTCACCTGGAGTTTCACCCCTCCCTCTCCTGCCGCTTCATCTCCTTCTCCGCCGACTGCCGAAGTTTCTCTCTCCACCACAACAATGGCCAACTTTCCTGTGAACCCCTTAGCTTTTCTCCCCAATGGCTTGACTATTGATACAGGGCCAGTCGATCGCTTGGTGAGGTCTCACATGGTGGTACCAGCTGAGGCTCCTCTGCAGCATGACCGAAAGGTAATTGCTGAGACCAACAGATTTATTCCGATTCAGCTTAGAGAAGACTATAGGGTTCAGGTGATGAATCTTCTCAATGAGTCTCAGCTGTTTGTCAGTCGCTTTGATGATCATCCTTTAGGGCTTGGCATTTTTACTATGACTGAAACCCTGATTGCGGATGCTACAGTTGGAACAACCTTTGAGATTGATGAAATTACCACTGTCACATTTGTGAAACACAATGAAGCCAGAAATATGCGTCTTACTGCTATTGGCAGGGAAACCTGGATACAATTTTTAGCTTTTCCCCTTGATTATCAGACTAGCCATTATATTCATAGTGTTGTTCAAGAGTTTGGTCTGTTGTCTATGTGGCATAACCCTAGAGGGGATGATAAATATGTTTTGGTCAAGGTGTGGATTGTTCATCCTAAGTTTGTGCCCAAAAGTTTGGTTATTCATCGCCTTGAGGGGCATACCTCTGGACTGTTCCTGTTATCTTACTCAGGTGTGCTGACTGGAATGCTCATTTGCCTGAAATTCTGCCCCTCCTGAAGATCCTGAACCTGATGATGGCAATCCCCATCCCATGCATGGTGAAGGTTTATCTGCTGAACAGCTCTACCAACAGCAGCTTGACAATTGGAATCAGCAGAATCAGATGCCTGGAGGGGGACATGCTCAAGGAGGGAATGCTGGAGGTATGAACAATGCTGCTCTGTTTCATCAACATGGACATTTTGTCCCTGCTCAGGTGATTGCTGCACTTTTTGATAATAATGTTGCACAAGATGAAAATATTGTTGCACCAATGGTAGAGGATGCTTTAGTAGTTCCCAACCCTCCTTTGATCAACTTTCAGCAGATCCTAGCTGCACAGGGGGTTTCTTTTTAGGATGGTGTGCCACCCCTACCACCAATGTTCAGGACAGTCCTATGCAAGCTTGGCATGACAATATATCTGATGTTTCTGATGGAAATTCCTCTGGTTTAGATTTGATGCAAGTTGATACCACTTTATCCATCAACTTTGCTCTGGTTGATGACAACCTGTTGGATGTCAGTTCTGAAATTTGGATGACAAGGAACTTTTCTAAATCTGCATTCAAGGAGTTTTGCTTCCCCAACTTTGCTCTGGATAATGCCAAGCTCCTTTCTTTCACTCTTTCTATGCCAAAGTTTATGCAGTTTGAGTTGGTGGATGAATGGGAGTTACTGCTCCATTCAAGGAAGGAGCAGGAAATGAACTATAATAGAACTTTGGTGTCTTCTGATATGTTACCTTTTACTCAAGCTGGCACCAAAAGGAAGATTCCTGAGCTTGATGACAGTGATGTGGTTTCCTTTGGGACACCTATCTCTACTAACCAAGTCAGAAGAAGCTCAAGGTCTACTAGATACAGGGGCTTTAAGCCTAAAATCATTTGTGACTCCAAGCTCACTAAATCTAAAGTGAAACAAAGGAAGATTCCAGAGGTTAAGGCTGTTCAAGTCACAGAAGAAATTGCTCAGATAAATCCTGGTCAGGTTGGCATGATTTCTGATAGGACTCTCCTTGCAACTCCAATCCCAGTGCTCCAGTCTATTGGAATATCTCTTTGTGGTGTGCCTCAGGAAGATCTCACTCCTTTGAAGCTTATGGAAGGCTGGCAGGAGAAGGAAAATGCTGATAGTGCCTAGTGCCTGTCTATTTCTACTTTGGTTTCTTTCCTTTTGAGTTGTAATAATGTCACTACTCAAACAAGGGGTTATTTTGTGCTGGAACATCAGAGGGATTAATGCTAGAGAAAAACAATTAGCCTTAATGAATGCTATTAATGTAAGTGGATGTTCAGTTATTTGCCTTCAAGAAACAAAAAAGGAGGATTTTGATCTGCAGTTTATTAAATCATCCCAAAGAAAATTTGATGAGTTTGTCTTTGTGCCTTCTGTGGGGGCTTCTGGTGGCCTCATTATTATATGGAATAGTTCAATTTTTTCTGGAATGGTCATGCATTGTGAAAAATTTGCTCTCTATGTTCATTTCACTTCAACCCATTCTGGGCAGTCTTGGACCTTAATTAACATTTATGGCCCTTGTAATGGTGATTTGAGGGAGAAATTTATTGAATGGATGTTTGAGGTGCATATTACTGATGATGAAGACTGGATCTTAATGGGGGACTTTAATTTTATTAGGTCCCCTGCAAATAGGAATAAACTTGGGGGGAATGTTAATGACATGCTTATCTTCAATGACTTCATTAGAGAACAACATCTCACTGAATTGCCAATTAAAGGAAGAAAATACACCTGGAGTAACATGCAACAAGATCCTCTGTTGGAGCAACTTGATTGGTTTTTTACTTCCATTCACTGGACAACTAGTTTTCCTAACACAGTTTTTTCCACACAAGGCAAACCAACTTCTGATCACACTCCCTGTGTTGTCTCTATTCAGACTAAGATCCCTGGCAGTAGGATTTTTCGATTTGAAAACTTTTGGGTAGCCCATCCTAGATTTCTGGAAGTGTCAGAATGCTGGAGTAAACCAACTCACAAATCTAACAGTGCTGCAAATCTTCATGCAAAGCTAAAAAAGCTGAGATGTGATTTGAAATTTTGGAGCAAATCAATCTCAAAGTTGTCCACTTGTATTGAAAATACCAATAGAGTTCTCTCTGAACTTGATAATCTGGAGGACAAAAGGCCTTTGTTCTGTCAAGAAGCAAATTTCAGGAGAATTCTAAAAGCTCATCTAGAAAGACTATTACAATACCAAAATGCTTATTGGAAGAAAAGATGCACAGTTAGATGGACAAAGTTTGGAGATGAGAACACAAAATTCTTTCATAATTTTTCTACTGAAAGATATAGAAAGAACAATATTGCCTCCCTCAAACTCTCAGATGGTTCTTTTGTCACTGAGCATGCTGACAAAGAAAAAGCTATTTATCAAGTCTATAAAGAAAGATTGGGCACATCTACTCAGCCTGAGATGCTTTTTAATCTTCAACATCTGATTACTCCAACTGAGGGTCTTGAGGTTCTATCCATACCATTTACCAGAGAGGAAATTGACAAGGTGGTGAAAGATATGCCAAGTGATAAAGCCCCAGGCCCAGATGGTTTTAATGGTCTCTTCCTAAAAAGTTGTTGGCACGTCATCAAGGAGGACATCTATTCCTTATGTTTTCAATTTTATGAAGGAGATCTGAATCTAGAAAGCATAAATATGGGTCATATTACACTCATTCCAAAGATAGGTTCACCTGAATCTATCAATGATTTCAGGCCAATAACCCTACTAAATTGTGTTCTGAAGCTCATAACCAAAATCTTGGCTAATAGGCTACAGAAGGTTATATTGAAGATTATTCATAGAAATCAATATGGTTTTTTAAATGGCAGAAACATTCAGGATTGCCTTGCTTGGGCATTTGAATTTTTGTATCAATGTGAAGCTTCTAAGAAAGAGATCATTTTACTCAAGTTGGACTTTGCCAAAGCATTTGATACCATTGATCATATGGCTATGATGAAAATTATGAAACAGATGGGTTTTGATGATAAATGGCTGAAATGGATTGAAATTATTTTTGGTACTGGAAAGTCTGTTGTTTTGCTCAATGGAGTACCTGGGAGGCAATTTCACTGCAAAAGAGGTGTTAGACAAGGAGACCCTCTGTCCCCCCTAATTTTTGTGCTTGCTGCTGATTTACTAAAATCTGCAATCAATAAGGCATTCAGAGAAAACATACTCAGGGCCCCTTTCTCCCCTGATTTTGGACAGGATTTTCCAGTTGTTCAATATGCAGATGACACTTTGATTATAATGCAAGCAGACAAAGATCAAATACAGATAATGAAAGGGATTCTTCAGAATTATGCTGTTTCTACTGGTTTAGAGATCAATTTTCACAAGTCACACCTAATACCAATAAATCTGGCTGACAACATCTCTAAGGAAATTGCAGATATATTGGGATGTGCAATTGCCAAAATGCCTTTCACTTATTTGGGGCTTCCTCTTGGCACCACTAAACCCACAGTTTATGATCTTATGCCACTGATTGACAGAGTTGAGAGAAAGGTTTCTGCTTCATTCATGATGATGTCTTATAGTGGTAGAGTAACTGTGATTAATTCTTTACTGGCTTCAATTGCAACTTTCACAATGTGTGCAATCAAATTGCCAGATAAGATTGTGGGGAACATAGAAAAAATTCAGAGACACTGTTTGTGGAACAAGAAAACTGAAGAGGGTGAAAAATGCAATTCTCTGGCTGCTTGGGATATGATTTGCAGGCCAAAACGTAAAGGAGGTGTTGGCATTCTCAACCTTAGAATTCATAATGAAGGTCTGCTGCTTAAATTCCTGCATAAGTTCTATAATAAGGATGACACACCATGGGTCTCCCTAGTATGGAATGCATATTACAGCAACAATATTCCTCATGCTTCTGGGCCTTGTGGCTCTTTCTGGTGGAGAGATGTTTCTAGACTTTCGCATTTATTCAGAGGAATAGCTAAAAGCTCTATTGGTAATGGGACTACTACACTGTTTTGGAAGGATCAATGGTCAACTATCTTAGAAGAGTCACCCGATCATTTACTCCTATGTTAGGAATGAAGACATCTCTGCGCAGGAGTTTCTTACAGCTGATAGTTTGACACAGCTTTTCTATCTTCCTTTATCACCTGAAGTACTAGCTGAATTGAGATAAATTCAAAATAGCTGTAGAGAAATACAACTAAGAGAGCATTCACATGACACTTGGAGCTATGTTTGGGGGGCCAAAGATTACACTTCCAACAAATATTATCAATATAATTTCAGAAATATAAATCCACACATATCCTTTAAATGGCTGTGGAAATCGAAGTGCACTGCAAAAGTGAAGTTCTTTGGGTGGCTGATTCTGTCTGACAGATTGAATACAAGAAACATGCTCAGAAGAAGACATTATGCACTGGGGACTGGATATGACTGTTTTATGTGTAATCACAATACTGAGGAAACAATTGAACACTTGCTTTTTCATTGCCCCTTTAGCCAAGCTTGCTGGAGTTCAATTAACATCTATTGGTCTATGACTAACTCTAGACTTCAGATCATTGAGCAAGGAAAAAAGAGCTGGAATAAAAAGCTATTTATGGAAATTACCTTGCTGGGCTCTTGGAACATCTGGAAAGAGAGAAACGACCTCTGGTTTAATAACATACAACCCTCAGTTCAGGCTTGGAAGTCAAGATTAGCTGATGATCTATCATTGCTGATTCATAGGACAAAATAGGATCTACACCCACTTATCAAGAGCATTATTCATGTGCATGTTAAGCGTCTATGGGTATCTCATTCTTATCCTTATTAAAACCACAGATTCCTCCCCGACGTGCCAACCCCAACCAAAACAACAACAACAACAACGTCACTCCTGAGATGCAAAGCTGATGACGGACAAGCTCAACTGATGCAGATGATGACAATTCATGCGTAACAGAATAACAACAACAACAACAACAACAACAACAACAAGCGATAGCAACAACAACAACCAGAATAATCCGCCAGGATTTGACATGCTCACCAGGTTTCTAATACTAAGGCCTGCAAAGTTCTCGGGAACCACTGATCCAATGGTAGCCAATGACTGGCTACATTCAGTGAATAAGGACTTAGTGACTGTTGGCTGCACCGATGAGGAAAAGGTCAGATTCGTAGCACATCTGCTTGAAGGGCCGGCAGCAACATGGTGGGATAACTTTCAGATCACCACTCCCCTTGAGGATGTGACTTGGGCTATCTTTGAGGATGGATTCCGTACAACTCACATCTCACCCCAGAGTGATGAATTTGAAGAAGAAGGAATTCCACAATCTGAAGCAGCGTCATCGCGGTGTGGCTGAGTACATTGAGGAATTCAACAATCTGGCACGCTATGCACTGGATGAAGTTGATACTGATGCAAAGAGGAAGGAGAAATTCCTCGAAGGACTTAATGATGAGTTGAACCTGCAGCTGTCTGTTGCCTATGTCCCAACCTACCAATCACTTTGTGACAAGGCCACCATCTTGGAAAACAAGATGAAACATGTTGAGAGTAGAAAGAGGAAGCACAACTTTAATAAGCACAGCTCGGGATCGTCACACAAGCGCTCCCATCATGATGATAGTGGGAGTTCTGGATCCCACAAACATGGGAAGTACAACAACCACCACAGCCACAACCGTCATCATGACAACGAGCACCATCGCAGTCATGATAATGACAAGTATAAGAACCACAAGAGTGGACACAAGAGCCACCACGGTGGAGGTGGAAGTGGAAGTCAGCTTGTAAAGAAGGATCTCAGTCAGGTTGAATGCTTCAAATGTAAGAAGATGGGACACTATGCTAATGAGTGCCCAGAAAAGAAAGTTGAAGGTGCTAACAAGCCCAATCCCTTCCAAAAGGGACAAGTGAACCACATCACTGTGGAGGAAATATACGAAGAATCTGATGCTATGGCTGGTAAGTTCAAACTCAATTCTATTCCAGCACTTGTTATTTTCGATACTGGCGCATAGCATTCATTCATATCAAGAGCATTTGTTGATAAAAATGGATTTCCAACTGAAAATATTGGGTGTCCTATAAAAGTGAGTTCTCCCAGTGGAGATATGATAGTGCCTTGGATGTCGTGATCTAGTAATAGAATTCGAAAGCATAAGTTTCTAGTCACCGATAATCCTAGATTCCCAAGGATTGGATGTTATTTTGGGAATGGATTGGATGACCAAGTATGAAGGAGTCTTGGATTGTGCCAATCGTCTTGTCACACTCAAAACCCCGGATAATAAAAGGATTAGATTCAAGTCTAACTTTGAATCAAAAGGGAGTAAGCTAAATTCTCTTAAGGGGTTAGCAGACAAGCAGTGCTAATTGTGAGAGAATATCTGGATGTGTTTCCAGAGGAATTGCCTAGAATGCCACCAGATAGAGATGTTGAGTTTCTGATAGACTTGCTGCCAGGATCGGGACCAATAGCAAAGAGACCCTACAAGATGTCAGTTGATGAGTTGAAAGAACTCAAGAAACAACTTGGAGAACTGTTGCAGAAAGGATTTATTCAACCAAGTTCTTCATCTAGGGGAGCACCAGTCATGTTTGTGGAAAAGAAAGATAGAAGTCAAAGGTTATTTATAGATTACCGTTCACTCAATGAAGTAACTATCAAGAACAAATATCCTTTGCCAAGAATCAATGACTTCTTTGATCAGTTAGAAGGAGCCCGAGTGTTCTCAAAGATTGATCTTCGATCAGGATACTTTCAGATAAAGATAAGGGAACAAGACATACCTAAGACTGCTTTCACCACTAGGTATGGATTGTATGAGTACACCGTGATGCCATTTGGTTTGACAAATGCACCAGCCAACTTCATGAATATGATGAACAAGGTGTTCATGGAATTTCTTGACAAATTCGTTGTCATTTTCATCGATGACATTTTGATCTATTCCAAGAGAAATGAAGAGCATGAATAACATGTGCGATTGATACCTGAGAATCTTAGAGAGCATAAGTTGTATGCCAAATTCAGCAAGTGTGAATTCTGGCTGAATGAAGTCGGATTTCTTGGACATATCGTGTCAGGAGGTGGTGTAGCAGTTGACCCCGCGAACATGTCAGCTGTAACTGAGTGGGAATCTCCTAAGTCAGTCAAAGAAGTGTATAGTTTCTTTGGCTTGGCAGGATACTATAGAAGATTCATTGAGAATTTCTCAAAGGTATCCAAGCCAATGACAGAGTTACTTAAGAAAGACAAGAAATTTGATTGGACTGAAGGTTGTGAACTAAGTTTCTAAGAGTTGAAGAAGAGACTAGTGACAGCACCAGTCTTATGTCTGCCAGATTTGGAGAAAGATTTCCAAGTGTATTACGATGCATCTCACCAAGGTTAGGTGTAGTTTTGATGCAAGAAGGGAAAGTTGTGGCTTACACATCGAGACAACTCAAAACTCATGAGGTGCACTACCCTACTCATGATTTGGATTTAGCCTCTGTTGTCCATGCACCCAAAACATGGAGACATTATCTTTTGGGAAAGCGTTGCAAAGTGTTCACACATCACAAAAGCTTGAAGTATATCTTCACTCAGAAAGAAATCAACATGAGACAAAGAAGATGGCTAGAACTCATCAAAGACTATGACTTGAGTTTGCAATACCACCCCGATAAAGCAAATGTTGTAGTGGATGCATTAAGTCGTAAGGTTTATGTGAATGGCCTTACTAAGGGAGAATTGCCAGATGATCTGTGTGCCCAATTCAAAGATCTCAGATTGGAGATAGTGCCTGAAGGACATCTCATGTCATTGGATGTTCAACCCACATTGTTGGACAGGATCAAGGAAGCCCAAAAGATGGACAAGGAAATTGAAGAGATTAAGGAAAAAATTAGCAAGGGGAAAGCCAAAGGATTCGGTGAAGATGAACAAGGTACTTTATGGTATGGAAAACGATTCGCATTCCGCAAGATCCGAGCTTGAACTGATTTTACAAGAAGCACACAACTCACCATATTCCATTCATCGGGTAACCACCAAAATGTACATGGATATGAAGGAAAGATTTTGGTGGAATAATCTCAAAAGGACATCGAACATATTGCTTTGTGTGATGTATGTAGTAGAGTGAAAGCGGAACATCAGAAACCAGCAGGATTGTTACAACCACTACCTATTCCTGATTGGAAGTGGGACAAGATTGGCATGGATTTCATCACCGGACTGCCAAGGACTAGATCATGATAGGATTCTATTTGGGTCGTCGTAGATCGCCTAACTAAAGTGGCTCATTTCATACCCATGAAGACAACTTATACAAGTGCTAAGTTAGCCAAGATTTATATGAATAGGATTGTGTGTGTGCATGGAGTACCCAAGAGTATTGTGTCTGATAGAGGAACTCAATTCACTTCCCATTTTTGGAGGAAATTTCATGAGTCATTGGGAACGATATTGGAATTCAGCACTGCTTTTCATCCCCAAACTGATGGTCAGACAGAAAGAACCAACCAGATTCTAGAGGATATGTTGAGGGCATGTGCCCTAGATTATGGTGCTAGTTGGGATGAAATTCCGACTTACGCAGAATTCTCTTACAACAACAGTTATCAAGCCAGTATTGAGATGGCACCGTTTGAATTTCACTATGGAAGAAAGTGTACTACACCATTGTTATGGAGTGGTGTTGGAGAAAGAAATTTGTTCGAGATAGAAATAATCAAGGAAGCTGAAGAGAAAGTCAAGTTGGTAAAGGACAGATTGAAGATAGCGCAGTCCCGACAGAAGAGTTACGCATACCCAAAACATATAAAAGTCATCTATGAGGTGGGTGATAGATCTTATCTTAGAGTATCACCACTTCGTGGAGTGAAGATATTTGGATTCAAAGGAAAATTGGCACCAAGGTATGTTGGACCATTCAAGATCTTGAGTAGCAAAGGAGAAGTGGCTTATGAGATTGAGTTGCCTGAGTCATTGTCTGCCGTTCACAATGTGTTTCACGTGAGACGGCTGAAGAAATGCCATCCGGAGATGGAAGAGACTTCTTTTAAAGATACTATACCGTTGGAAGAGGTCCAGTTGGAAAGTGATCTCACATATGAGGAGAAACCTATCAAGATTCTTGCGACTGTAGAAAGAGTTAACCGGACAAAGATTATCAAATTCTGCAAAGTTCAGTGGAACCACCATACCGAAGAGGAAGCAACTTGGGAAAGAGAAGATGATCTTCGGAAAGACCACCCTCACCTATTTTCTAGCCAATCTGAATCTCGAGGGCAAGATTCACCTTAAGGGGGTTAGATTTGTAACATCCCAAAAATCATGATTTATAAAGTTTTCACATCATTCATGCATTTTCCATTATTTTCAAATAAGATTGCAGAACAGAAGCCAAATTGTTTGCCTATTATTTTATGTAAGAAAGGCAATGGCTTTAATTACATTTTTAAATCATGAGACTACTTTGTTTCAACCAAAAAAGGTTTGAATGTTGATTCCAAAGCTTGTTCAAAGTTTCAAAACAAGAATCAAATTTTTTAAAAAACCATTCATATGCCTATTATAAATATTTATATAAGGCATGGTTTTAATTCTATTTTCAATGGGCAAAGGTATTTATGATCAAACAACAATGTTTTATACACAAATATATGCTTGGATTATTTTACAAAATCCAGAAATAGTTTAAATTCAAACTCATTTGAATATCATTTCAAAATGGATTCAGAAAATCAAATCAGAAATAGAAAAGGGCCGTCACGCCATTTTGGCCCAGTCCCAGAACCAGCCCATTAAGCCCACCCGGGGTAGCCTTTATCTCTCTCACCAGCACTTTTTGCCCACCGACGCCATCGGCCCAAGCCGGTCAGACCTTCTTCCCACCACAGCAGACTCCGTCGCCACCGTTGTTTCCTCCAGAAACGCCGCATTTGATTTCTCGCTTAATTAGCATTGAAGCACCGTGTAATTCCCTCGCCCCTCCTGGCTACTTAACCACCTTGCCGCCGCGGTCATTTCCCCCCACACAGCACACTGCACACTCGCTCCGCCACCAGGCTGCCAGTATTTCAAACCGCACCGCCGCTGCCCGACGAGCTCCGGTAAGCGATTACAGTGAGCTCCGACCGCCCCTTTGCTTCTGGTTCAAACGAGCGTGACTCTCGTGTCCTTGTGCACCTTCTGATGCCTCTAGTTTGCCTGCTCATGACCCAGGTCGCCGTCCCCGTCCACCCATGCAAACGACCGAGCCGCCGCTCAACTCCGATGAGGAATCTAGGTAAGACCCGAGCGCCCCTTGCCTCCTTCCTGACCCTATCATGTTCGCCTGATATTTGTGCATGCACAAATGCTCTTGGCTTGTGCTAGGGTGATCCAGAACATCGTCAATGTCGGTGTCCGCATGAATCCGCCGCCGCCTGCAACTCCGACAAGCGCTAGCCATTGCTACAGCCCGCCCCTGTCCACGCCAGCAGCACGTTGGGATTCCTCGTGTTCTTGCGAGTCTGGTAAGCCACACCGCAACCCCCAACCCCCTCTGTATTCGCCGGACCGTTGCCGCCAGTAGAGCCGCCGCCGCTGCAACCACGTGCGCCGCTAGTTCCTGGCCAAGCCGTCGTGGACCGTTAGATCTAGATCTAGCGCGCCAGATTAGATCACTTAACGAAGGGGTATGGTTATATCGGGCCCATGCGATTTCATTTAAATCCTGCGGCTCTCGTTGATCGATCCAGCCGAACCGGTATGGGCCAATCAGATACGCTCACGTGTCTGGGTTTTTAAATTAAAATCTGTTTTTAAATCTATTAGTTATTCAAACTTGTAAATTCAATAACTTTTGTTCTTTTTATCCAAAAAATACAAATAATATATCGATGGAATCACAAAATTAAACCCTACACATATGTAGGCTTGGTTTTGTATTTTTTCTGTTAAAATGGAATTTTATGCAGAGACATTTGTAGGCCTATTTTGTGTATAAAAATTATTTGGAAAATGATTTAAATGCCAAATTAAGTTTATTTAGTGTGTAATTGTTTATTTTAGTGATTCAGTACTGTTTACTTGTCTTGTTTAGTTTAGAAAAATTCATCACATGGCATATGCATGCATTCATATATTTTTGCTTGATTATTGGAAATACGAATTTGGTGCTATCATTTTATGTGTAGATTTTGGTGCTAGTGGTGATTGTGATTGTGGGGATTGTTGCTAATCCCCCAACTACCAAGGCAAGTGGTGCTTCATTTTTTTGTCCCAATATTTTAACGGGTACTTGATAAATGGGATTACTTGTTGGTAGACGGAGGGGTGATAGCACTTACTGTGACTATAAAGCTGTTGTCATTCTTTACGTACTAACTTGGGGAAGCAAGGAGAACTCATTAAGCCATGTCATGCTACGGGATAAATCCCTTAATAGCGAGATAATACGATTTATGTCGTTTACCTATTAGCTGTGGTTATGACGGATGATGTGTGCAGTGGTTTCTGCCTATTCGTCCATATATGGAGATCCTCCCACATACATATATATCATGAGAATATTTGTTATGATAATCTTGACTATTCTATCTAAACTGCTAGTGGTGTATCCACCACTCCCCGAGAATGTCGTTTTCCCTATTGTAGTTCCAAGCTCTCTTACATACGCGATTCCTACTTTTTGCATTAAGTTTTACTTAAGTTTATTTAATCGATTTAATCAATCAAAACCCAAAAACAATCCTTAAAACAATTTTACTTTTCTTACGTCCTAAAATTATTTCTTAAGTACTACGTTTAGTTTTAGTTCAAAGCATTTTAGTCTTTTGCCTAATGTTCCATGTGGGATCGATATCTTTATTTCGAAACTAGCTTCAAAAAATCTATGCACTTGCAGTCATAAATACCAAGGTGGCCCCTGTGGTTCCTGTGTTTCTATGCCACGTCTAGTGACAATGTTAGTAGAAACTGTACCGAAATTTCCTTGGTTCAAAATCAAATTTTGGGTTTCAATAATTTAATCACATTGTGTTTTAACCATGCTTATATATTTATCTAAGTGTTTTGTAGCATGTCCCAACTCATCGAAGAATTTGGTTAGGTCCCTTATATTCTTTTCGCGTGTCATAAGACGCTTACAATTTTTCTCACGGAGCTGATTCTGTTGGTACCTAAACTTTTGCATTACAAGGTTTATATCATCTTCTATTACATAAGTTTCAAGAATACCAACTTTAGTATCTTTAACTAATTCCGAGGCTATACCTTTTTCATCCATGGACTTTTTAACTTCAAAAATGAGATCAGAGGGTATATGGATCATAACTTTTCGTGGTTCAATATCCTTAGTTGGATTGTATTGTTCGTCATTAAGAGATCGTACCTTGAAAAGCTTTACACATTCTGGAAATGTTAAGTTACATATAGCTCCCCTTGCAGATAGATCAATCAACTCTTTTATTTCGTCATTAAGCCGATTGTAAAAATATTGGATAACCAAATGTTCTTTGAAACCATGATTTGGGACTTTCATAATCATTGATAAAATCTATTCCATGCTTGATAAAAGATTTCTCCAACTATTTGGAGAAAGATGGTTATGCTACATTTAATCCGCATGATCTTTGAGAATGAACAATATTTATGCATGAATTCTCGGATAAAATCTTCCCAGCTTTTTATAGTATGATTGGGCAATGATTGTAACCAAGCTAAAGCATTATCTTTTAGTGACTAGCGAAAAAATTTAAGGAGTACAAACTCTAATGGAAAACTTGCTGGTTTAAGGGTAGCACAAAGGTCGTAGACTCTTGTCAAGTTGTTACTAGGATCTTCCTCTTCTTTTCCTCCAAAAGCAATCTCTTTCATCACAAAAATTAGCTTAGGATATATTTCAAAATCCTGGCCTTCGAGTTCAGGACAAAGTATAGGTATCTTTCTTAAGTGGCTATATAGATTCCTATATTCTCCCAATGGCAGCTCGGGTCAGCCCCACGGGTGATGGTCAAGTGTGCCATCAATGGAATCAAGCTATTCACGTCTATGGTATTTGAGCTAGAATTTTTTTCAATAAACTCTAGACGTCTTCCAGTCGGAATATGATCAGTATATGGAGGTAAATAAGTTCTTCCTGATCGAGTGGTACCTATATCTTCAGCGAAGATCATGAATGGTGTCAACAACTGTGTTGTCAAGAAATAATACTTAGCGCTTAGCTCCCCGACAACGGCGCAAGAAAATAGCTTGATGGCCTGCAAGCGCACATGTTCGTTAGAGAATGTTTTCACGAAAGTATTAATTCCAGTTTTTATATCGATCCCAACAAGGAGCTTCAGAAAGTGCTTTTAGGCAGAGTTCTATCACACAAGGTGTCACAAGTCTTGAGTGAATTGACTATAATTGTTTATGGTGGAGGGTCATGAGTAAAATATAGAGAAAACTTGCATAGGAAGTAAATAAGGAGTAAATTGTATAAAAGTAAAGACTGGAAATGAGTGTGGAGTTCCTGCAGATGATAAATTAGGCGCGGAGAGAAATGGTTCATGGTGATAGTGAACATTCCAAATGGATGAAGCGGGATAAGTAATTGTGACATTTCTTATTTTTAAGTGAGTAGGCAAGCAACCCATATACCGGCTAGGAGTCCTCATGGCCAATTCTTCTTGGACTCAATGATCCGTATGTCTGTTACCACGACAATGGTGGGCACATCATTTAAGGTCTTGCGACCAAATTAATATCGTCTGTGTCACTCGAGGGTCGCCGATTCGTTAGCACACAAGTTCATACCTATGATATCTTTAGATCATGTTACCTGGACCCTTAAATTAGATAACAAGCATTAGGAAAACATAGATAATTATTCTCATAGATTAATAATCACTACAAAAATCACAAATGGATCAATAAAAAGGAGGCACGACACATGTCACCAATTCCCTACATCTCCCACGCCTATGGGGATTTACTCAGACATGAGAGGGAGACAAATCAAAGGCATAACTGTATTGCAAACAGAAATCATCTGAAAGTTATTGTAGCAAACCACAATAGTACTCGAAGATCAAATCAAATACAAACCAAAGGTAGATCAAAGTATCAAACCCTAATCTTACAACTGCCAATATTTCTCTCTCTCTCTCTAGATGATGATGGAGGTGATGATGGAGTGTATGTTGGAGAGGTGGAGATCGTCGAGGAACGAGGGGATGTTCTTCTCCTCTTCTAGATCTGGTCTCTTATCTCTGATGAGTTTTGCGGTGGTCGTGTTCTCTTTTTTGTCGTCCCCCCTTCACGGAAGTTGCTTCTATTGATATATCGGAGGCGCTAGCAGGTAATACGGTCGGGCGGTACGGGCGCGTTCCGACCATACCACTAGTCGTTACGCGCACTACACGCCTCCAATGAAAGAGGCTCCAATTGGGGATTTGCTTCTTTTGGTGTAATTAGCTCAGAAATGCCATTAGATATTTAATAAATGTTTATTGCCTAAAAACCATCACAAGAAACGAACGATTCGCTAATTGTGACATTAACATTAGTAGAAAAGAAATCTTCAGTGAAATCCGACAATAAACAAGAGGAAAAGCAATTGAAAAAGTCATGAAATTGGGACCTATCAGTTGTCCATTAATTGGGGAAGAAGAGCCCCTTAAATAAGTCCCTAGAAATCCAACCGATAGGTTCAGCAATCACCCGGTTCTGAGATTCTGGACTGGGGCCAAAGACTCCAGTGTACCCAGACAAACGGGGGCAAAGATGATCGCTTTCTTTACTTGGTCCGGAGATAGCCCAGAGGTTTAGTCCGGAATCTTCGGTCTTACAAAAACTAATAGAAAGATGAATACAAAAACAATCATAACTTTTTGTTTCTGGACTCCGATTTTGATGATGTTGAGATTGTTTTGAAGATAGTAACAAGGTCTACAAGATCATGCATGGAACCATCATATTCCAGCAAGGGCGGATAAAACCAATTGATGAAAGGTTAAACCTATATATAAAAGACAAACCGGTAAAACCTTCAATATCGAAAATGCAATAGTGAATGCATATGAAATCCATTTTCGATGAACTTGAGCTTGGTATGGAGATTAAAACAAACTCAAAATCCCCTCATGGATAATAATCAAATAATAACAAAGAAAGATGATGACAAGTATACAAAGGTTTGAGCTCTCTCTGAGGGATATGATCAAGTTACTAACTCGAGAGCCCCTCTTAATAGTATGGTTATCTATCATATAAACCGGTCTCGCCAACTAACACCATGAGACCTATAAGAATTAAACCCTATCAAGGTCATACATTTGCCTTGCACATATTCCACTTGAGCTTCATGACGATGATCTTGTACACCTAAAGATGGAACACCTTTCATATCATGTTTGTTGTAGTCCTCGTGAAATGGCCATGTTCAGAACAAGATGGGACAAATATTTATGTCTCTCTCACTCTTCTACAACTCTACCACCTGAGACAATCCATCCAAAATATGGAAACAACATGCAAGAATAAGATTTCAGCGCAACGATAGCAGCGAAAAGAGGAAACTCTTCTATCTCCTTGCCCAGACAGAAGAGGAACAATGTTGATTGCAAGAACGACCACGCAGAACCACAATTCAAAGCAAGAACTGCCTTTCTTAGAACAATGTCTAGAGACAAATTAACATATCCTAAAGGAAATGCAAAATAAAATGCAGCGAAACTAAAATCATATATTAGTAGAGGCAAATAACAAATCCAAAAGGAAATGCAGTGGCATGATGAACTATATTCAATTAACCATAGGCGAACACTGTAATCATATATTACTTCAATAATTTACAAATCCAAAAGGAAATGCATCAGAGCACAAATCTGAATTAGCCACTGGCTCACCGTAGGCATGAAGAACTAGAGGCAATTAATAGGATCTCATGGAAGGCATCAAGAACCCTAAGTCATTCATCTAGTATTTGTATCTAGAACTAGATAGGGAGGGGAAGGGGCGAGGTGAAATACAAATTACAGGAGAGAAGGGACGGCCGAAGGAGCAAGAACCTCGATGGCATCAGGTGCTGAGTCGGCAGTGTCAGCGGGTGCTGAGGAGGCGATGCTGGAAGGTGCTGAATGAGAAGCGGCAGGTGCTGAGAAGGAGTCACTGGAGTTGTGGACTTTCTATTTGCGGGGCAGCGAAGCCGCCAGCATTGCCATAGGAGGATATTAGGCGTCACTGCAAGGAGTTTGCACAAACGCAAAAACCGCCAAAAAACACGAGGGGGTGGAGCATCTTGAAAACACGTCGACCCGATGTGTACCATAGGGTTTACTCGGGCTAAGCCCAGCCAATACCGGCCTACCAAACATCTGGTTTCACGTGTATTAAGATTAGACCAGAATAATACACCACAAAACCGGTCAAAACTCCTTTGCCAAATGGGCTTATAGCTCCCATGCGATGTCTTTACGCGGAATTGGAAGGAACACGACATCTTTGAAAAGAATAGCTCACATGCGACGCTTGTGACGCAACTAATAGCCCAGGGCCACACAGGCCATAAAACGGTCGTTAAGGACACATTTAACTTTGTTCCAAGATTTGGGTTAAGCCAAACCGGTCGGCTGGGACAGCCAGTCAAGCCAGTCAAACCAACCGCTTCCGACCGAGAGCACGCGTCACCGATCAGAAGCTTCTCCGGCGGCGGACCTCACCATCGTTCTCGGCGCTTGGTGGCAGGCAATTCATTTAGGCGGCGACGCTTTCGTTCGACGGCGAAGGTGGTGAGTGCCATTTGAAAGCTAATTCCTCTCCCATTCTTCTCAATTCAAGATTTGAGCATGCCCATTAATTCTAGATTGTGGAGGCGAGGGTGTGCTGAACGGGGCGAGGGGAAACGAGATGGAGCATGGAGAGGGGACTTCTAATCAGTATATCTCGTATCTCTGAACTTAATTTATCTAAGGTTGAGCTCTTTGTTCGCTTTCGCTAGATCACAGTGCCCGCCAAAAACAGGGAGACGATATTGCGCGCCAAACCTTCGAATTTCGCATCAATTTATTTCCCTCTAGGGCTGTTTTAGTTGATGGCAGCACACAGCTCATTGAGAGAGACACAGTTGTTAAGTGGAAGGTGAGATTAGAACATGTTGATCCCCAAGAGCTAATAAACATGGGAGAGGAGGCGGTGAGGAAAATGATGGAAAAATTGGGGATAGTGTGGTTTGGGGGCGAGAGCAAGAAGTTTCTTTGTTACAATTTGATGATTGCAAATGTGACTATATTAGGGTTGAGACAGGGGAACGTATAGTTGATGAAATCAATGAGCGAAATGGTTGGACAAGCAAAACTGTTATATTTTTAGCAGAGCTCATTGATCTGAAACCTGATTTGAGGGTTGGATATGTGGCCTCGAAGCTGGCTGCTCAGATGGTCGAGGATGATTGGGCTGCACGAAGGCAAGTAATGCCTATACTTACTGAGTTGGAAGTGTTAACAGTGGAGGATGATGCTAATGCACAAGGGGAGGCTGCAGATGCTAATGCACAAAGGATTGTAACTGTTGATTGGAATTCAGTTGAGATACATGACCGGACTGATTTGGTCATTGCACCAATAGATGACATTGAAATGGCAAAGCTTTTTGGCATTCCTATAGATGACAGAGACAAGGAGAAGAAGAGGGATGAAGCTGCAAATGATGGTGACAACCATTTAAGAGATGAAGAGGCAGATATAGATCTAGAGTTGTTGGAAAATGCTGCAGTTCATATAGATGATGCACATGATGATGAGCTAGTAACAGTTTATGACAAAGAGGGACCCGTTATTGAAGTTGGGAGATTGTTTCCAAGCATGGATGAATTCAGGATGTGTTTCAGGACATATAAGACTATGTGGACTGATAAAAAGAAGTTCTATGCAAAATGCATAGGTTATGATGGTGGTGCCAAGCCTTGCAAGTGGTATATATCTGCTAGACGCCAACCTGATGGAAGGACAATAAGAGTGAATCAAATTCCAAAACCTCATACTTGCATTACAAGTTCTCAAACAGTTACAAAGATGACATCACAATTATGGGTTGCACAAAAGATCAAGCCCATTTTAGCCACAACACCAAACAACACTGCAAAGAGACTGAGAATAGACTTGGAAAAGCAGTACCCCATTAAGCTGAATTATACTACAGTGTGGAAGGCAAAGAAAAGGGCAATGAAAGAGCTATATGGTGATTGGGCAAATACCTTTCGAATGCTTTATAACTTCAAAGCAGAAGTAGAGAAGAGGTCACCTGGAAGTGTTGTGGAGATAGAATCTTGAGGTAACAATGATGGGAAAGTCTTCTTCTCTAAATTCTTCATGGCTTTAAAGCCTTGCATCGATGGCTTCAAAGCAGGGTGCCGTCCATATTTGAGTATAGACTCATGTTTCTTGACTGGAAAGTGGAATGGTCAACTAGCAGCATGCAATGCTTTAGATGGACACAATTGGATGTTCCCTGTAGCTATTGGCATGTTTCAGTCTAAGACAGAGGCATCATGGACATGGTTCATGATGCAGTTGAAAAGATGCATAGGGCTAGTCTCTCCATTGGCAGTGCACACATATGCATGTAAAGGTTTAGAAAATGCAGTGAAGATTTTTTTCCCTCATGCTGAGCAGAGGGAGTGCTTCGGCCATATGTGGATGAATTTGATCAAAAAATTCAGAGATGATTTTGGACGCATGTGGCCAGCAGCAAGATCTTACACCAGACAGACACATTCATATCACCTTGAGAAGATTAAGGTGGCATGCTCTGATGAGGATAGGGTCAAGTTTTGTACATGGTTGGAAACCTACCATTATATTTTATGGTACAGGTCATGTTTTAACACTGCCATCAAATGTGATCATATCAACAATAATTTGGCAAAAAGTTTCTACAACAAAGTGAAGGAGTTAAAAGACTTGCCTGTCCATGACATGGTTGACCAGATCAGGATCATGATCATGAGGTTGTGGGAATTGATAAGAAGGCTTGGTGATCTTCTTCAAGGAGATAAGCTTCCTGATGTTGTGCAGCAGGTGGTCAACATGATCAGAAATCTTGCACATTTGCGTGTTGAGAAAACCTCATTGTGGGGTGTTGAAGTGAGAGATACAAAAACTGGCAGGAGGCATGTTGTTGACACTCAATTGCATGAATGCACGTGCCTTGAGTGGCAACACACTGGGAAGCCTTGTGAGCATGCCATACTTTTCTTGGCCTCCAAACACAAGCTAAATATGCACCCATATTTGCATGAGTATTATTCTGTAGCAAAATTCAAGGCTTCATATGGAACACCAATTCCAGCACTTACAGATCAGTCTCAGTGTCATGAAGTGGACATTCAGTTATCCTTGTGTCCTCCTTTGATGAAAAGAAAGGCGCGCAGGCCCAAGCAGAGTAGATTCAAGGCTTGGTTTGAGAAAGGTGGGAGCAGCAAGAAGGGAAAGAAAGATGCCAAGCCAAAAAGGTCCCAAAAAGGTAACAAGAATAGATGCAAACTCTGTGAAGAACTTGGACACCGAGCTGGCTCTACCAAGTGCAGATACACTGCTGAAAAGCCAAAGTATGTTCATCCAAAATCTATCCCATTTCTTGTTGATGATTTTTCTCCCCCAGCTAACTTGCTTGTTTTCAGGATGAAGCATGGAGAAAAAGGCCCACCTCTTGTTGTTGACGAATGCTGGCCAGTGAAAAGGGCAAGAATCAATGGCCAAATAAAGAAGAGAACTAACCAGATCATGTTTGGTGCTGCTGAGGTGCAATCTGAACTTGTTTTGGAGGATGATGTGCAAACTGTTGAGGCTTTAGGGCACACCGTTTCTGATTTGGAAGCTCTGGTGCAAAATGAGGGGCAAACTGAGCATATTGTTGAGGCTCTAGTGCAAAATGAGCCTGTTTTTTGAGGCTCTGGTGCAAAATGAGCATGTTGTTGAGGCTCTGGTGCAAAATGAGCCTGTTGTTAAGGCTCTGGTGCAAACTGATCATGTTGATGAGGCTCTGGTGCAAAGTGACCATGTTGATGAGGCTCTGGTGCCAGTTTGTGTTGTTGAGGAGGTGCAGGAGGTGAAGGAGACTCTTGGACGTGCTGTGGGGAGGCCAGATGGTAATGGTAAGAAAAATAAGAGCATAAACCTGTTGTGTGGTGTGAAACTTGTGAAGGAGAAAAGCGAGGGTAAGAAGAGCAAAAATAAATAGACTTTGAATTTGGCACTTGTTGTAAACATTTGTTATTGTAATAATTTGGCAGTTGTTGTTGTTGTAAACATTTGTTATTATAATAATTTTGCACTTGTTGTTGATATTTTGGACAAAATTCAAATATGATGGTAAATTTGAATTTCAAAAAATGTAGCTATGTGTACTTTTATATGCTTGTATGAGCTTCCAACGTTTTTCTCATGTGTAGAGTACAACTCATCCTCACCCTGATCCCTTTTGTGAAGTACAACTCACCCTCACCCAAAATGTTGTAGAAATGGGCTCCAAAGCTAGGGTAAACCACCCCATTTCTAAGCAAGTTTTTTTGACCATTTCTAAAACCAAGTTTGATATTTTTCCTCACAACTATGTCACATAACATGACACCATGCGAAGGTTTTGTATTTTTTTTTTGATTTTTTTGAATTAGTTATGCACATTTGAATGTCTGGTCAAACTTTTTGAAGGGTTTTCATAAATATTCTTAGCTAGGGGCTGAGGCTCACAAAACTAGCATTGGATCTCTGATGAAATATCATGTTGTGAACCTAAAAATGATTTTTACAAAAAATCATCACCATGAAATCATGTACCTGTAGTTCATATCTTACCCACTTCCAACCGATTCGGCAGAATTTGTCTTTTTCACTAGGGATGGAATAAAAGGTTTGAGATACTCAAGTTGGGAAATTGTACGTGCTAGGTGGCCTAGTATTTTTTAAAAATAGGATGTTACCATTTTGAAACTTCAATTTGGTGGTTGCTTCACAAATCCCCCCTCTTTTGGCACTCAGAAAATAGAAAATGGATTTTCTGTGCGTCGAAAAGGAAAACTTTGTACTACAACATTGTTATTCATCCCATTATACACATGCATGCCCAATATGGGCACATTATCACAAACTATGCCTTGATTCTAGCCATATCATTGGTCATTTGACTAGAAAGCCAAAAAACCTCGGAGGAGATAGGTCATTTTGTGAAGGGTTTTTTGAAATATGGTCAATAGACCAAGTTTGATATTTTTCCACATAACATGACACCATGCAGAGGGTTTGTATTTTTTTGATTTTTTTGAATTATATATGCACATTTGAATGTGTGGTCAAACTTTTTGAAGGGTTTTCATAAATATTCTTAGCTAGGGGCTGAGGCTCACAAAACTAGCATTGGATATCTGATGAAATAGCATGTTGTGAACCTAAAACTGATTTTTACAAAAAATCATCAGCATGAAATCATGTACCTGTAGTTCATATCTTACCCACTTCCGGTAGATTCTGAGATTTGTCTTTTTCACCAGGGATGGAATAAAAGGTTTGAGATACTCAAGTTGGGAAATTTTATATGATAGGTGGTCTAGTATTTTTGAAAAATAGGATGTTACCATTTTGAAACTTCAATTTGGTGGTTGCTTCACAAATCCCCCCTCTTTCGGCACTCAGAAAATAGAAAATGGATTTTCTGTGCATCAAAAAGGAAAACTTTGTACTACAACATTGTTAGTCATCCCATTATACAAATGCATGCCCAATATGGGCACATTATCACAAGCTATGCCTTGATTCTAGCCATATCATTTGTCATTTGACCCGAAAGCCAGAAAACCTCGGAGGAGATAGGTCATTTTGTGAAGGTTTTTTTGAAATATGATCAATATACCAAGTTTTATATTTTTTCTCACAACTATGTCACATAACATGACACCATGCGCAGGTTTTGTATTTTTTTGATTTTTTTTTAATTAGTTATGCACATTTGAATGTCTGGTCAAACTTGTCAAAACCCGTTGCATCCTAAACCCAGCTAACCCTAAGGCGAATGAGGAACGCGTAGATCTAACCTAAGCGACACTATGGCCGTACGATCGCGTCTTCTAGAAGGATTCCGCGGGTGGATCTGGGCGATTCATGGAAGGGCTTGTTCTGCAACCTGATTGGTTGGCGTCTCTTAGAAGGATTTCGCGGCTAGCTCTTGGTGATCCGTGGGATGGATGATTCTGAAATCTGATTGGCTCGCATCGTTTTCTATGAGCAGATAAGGTATAGCGTGGCACATTCCATTGACCGTTGGACCGGCGTGGCATGCGAGGCTTGGAAGGCGGGCTGCACCATGCATGCATGCCATGCAGCTGCCTCTCGCGTCGCAGTCTAGCTATTTTGCGTGCAGCCAACCGACGCAGCAGTGCTCCAGCGTATTTACTACCTCCGTCACATTAAATAAGTGTACGTCTAACAACTTTCTTCATTTAAACTTACTCTCCTCTGGTTCATGCGCTATAGAAAAAGTCAGTATTTATAAACTTTGACTACGTATATAAGAAAAAATATCAAAATCTAAAATGTGTAAATATAAGGTACAACATGGCACACTCCATTAACCGTTGGACCGAGCGTGGCATGCGAAGACGCTGGGCGGGACGGGCTGCACCATGCATGCAGCTGTCTCTCGCGTCGCAGTCTAGCTATTTTGCGTGCAACCAACTAACGCAGTAGCGCTGTAGCGTATTTACTCCCTTCGTCGCATTAAATAAGTGTAGGTCTAACAACTTTCTTCAGTCAAACTTACTCCCCTCCGGTTCATAAGCCATAGAAAAAGTCAATATTTATAAACTTTGACAACGTATATAAGAAAAAATATCAAAATCTAAAATATGTAATAAATATAATTAGATTCACCATAACACGTACTTTTATATTATATAAAATTGATATTATAAACTTAGTTTCATACTTCCTCTATTCCCTCCAATTGACATCCGTCTGATTACTCCCACCTTTTTTTCTTCTCACCCGTTGAGTTTCTATGTGTGAGTTTGTTGCATGCGGTGTGTAAAAACGAACGAGTTTGCTACATGTCGTATGACAACTATCTTGGTCCTAGATTCCTGCATTTATTACCGAGTAAATCAAGGCCAAATTCTATTTTCTCTTTTATTTTTTACTACCAATGAATAACTACCTTGGACGTTTTTTTCTCTCTTTCCCATTAATGCATGCATGCAGGGGCGGGGCGACGGTGCACGGGTCACGTCGCATCCTAGCAATTTTTTTACACTGACCGCATTGATCACGCACGCGGCTACGCCCGCTGCCTACACGCAACGCAACGCACGTGGCTGCGCCAACGCAGGATTCCCACGCCGCCTTTCATGCTGAGCCCTCAATAAATAGGCAAAACGCCTTTGCCTCCTCATCTCATCTTGCCCCTCATCTTCAACCTCGAGCCTGTCCCTTTACCTCCTCCCAGCCCCAAAAAACACTCCGGCGACCATGGCGACCTCCCCCCCGCTTCCCTTCGAAATCGAAGGTCAGCGACGAGGACAACCACCCGGACCACAAGCATGTCACAGGGCAGGCGCCAGGCGCCCACGAGGCGTGGCAAGAAGGGGGCGATGCAAAGCCCCGCCCTGCCCTTGGGCCCAAGGACACTTCGTACACAACCCGCTCCTCGACGATGGCCCCTCCGACGAGTATTGGAAGGCGGCGGAGAAGCATGAGGCAAAGGAGCTGGCTGCTTACGCCAAGTGGGAGGAGAAGCAGGCCGCGCGCGCCTTGAAGAAAAGGCGGAAACAGGAGGAGGAGGACCGACAGGAGGCCAATCGCTGGGCCTTTCAAGAGAAGCAGCGGCGGTGGGAGTAACGAGAGAGGGCGGCGGCTTGGAATGCTGTGGCGGCTTGGAGGGCGGCGGCTTGGAATGCTGTGGCGGCGGCCCCGGCACCGCCCCCACCACCGATGGAGTAGGTCAGCCTCTCGGCGGCGAGGTTGACCGGCAGCTGGGCTAAACCCCCCACGTAGTAGCTAGGGTTAGGGTTTAGCCAAGGGTTTAGGCGCCGTGCCCTTAGGATTAGTTTCCCTTAGGGTCTATATTGTACCCCTTGTATTTTATTGTAATGTTATCTAATATATTATCTATCATGTGTTTTAATCGTGCAATATTTATAATCTGTTATCACTCGACTTGTGTTTTATTGTATTATCATTTGTCAAAACACCCAAAACAACAAGTGCATAAAACAAAAGACACAAAAAAAGTTCTCATATAATACTCGTGCAATTTTTATAAAATGAGTGAAATTAGAAAAGCTCAAAAGGAAGAATAAGTTAACCTTATGATGGTTGATTATTTTCAAACAACACATGCAACACATGGTTCATTTTCAAACAACACATTTACATATTTACATAAGTTAAAGGGGCGCCCAAGTTATGTTAGTTAAATGGATGCCCCTGGCCTTAATTTATATATTTACTTTCGCAAAAAATAAAAGATTGCGACCTGAGCATGAGTATCTGCAGATCCACACGTCCCTAGTTAGATTGTAACGTGACTACCATTTTTTTGCCCAATCTACAAGTAGTTACTATTGGGCCTGGATACGACCATTTTGGCCTGGCTAAGTTCTATTTGGGCCTGGCCTTTTTCAATCACTCCTCGTCAATTGTTTTTTTAAATTTTCAACCTCCCCTCCTTGCACACCGATAAAACTGAAGGAACACCGTGAAACTGAAGGAACACTAATTTCAAAAACAGAGCAGCTCAAAATTTTCCTGAATTTGTGTTGCATTTTATTCAAGCCAAAGACATAGACCATTACATCCATTATAAAGCATCACTCGAACACTAATTGCGCTGTCTAATGACTAATGATCAGGAGATAAACTAATCCGAGAGAAATTACACAAAAATAAAAAAACCAGCCATCAGATTGTCCTGCTTCTTCAATTCGATGATTTGCTTTAGCTGCTTGTTCATCTTCTTCAGCTCGTCCTTCACTTCCACATCCACCGTAGTACCAGCGGAAATGGGGTTGCTAGATACCAATTGCTCCACCACGGACGGGTTTTCGAGCTCCCGGGATGCTACCTTCACCCCAATTCGCTCGATATACTCATCAAGCCACTCAAAATGCCCACATTTTGGCAGTTCCCGAAATCGCAGAGATGAACCCTAAATCCCAAATTCGATGAAATGCATGAAATTTCGAAAAAAGCGAGAAATTGGCGCTCGGAACACTCAGATCTCACCTTACCCGACTCGGGCTTGCTCTCACACTTCACAAATTCCCGGCCAATGTTGTCGTTCTTGTCGGTGGATGTGACATGCCGCTTCAGGGGCGCGGTACGGGGGCAATCGGGGCACCTCCTCATCGGCACCGCACCATACCGAGGCCATGAGCGGAGGGAGGCTGAAGCAGAGCTCGACATCCCTCGCCGGCATTGCCACACTTGCTCGCCGGGAGAAGAAAACGGAAGGGCATGAGATCTTTGGAGTGGCGGGAGCTCGGTGCAGGGGCGGATCGGGGCCAACGGCTCTCTTCAACCATAGCATGGGTCCCATGATATGAGGTGGACATCAGTGAGTTCCGCCGTGACGTGGAGAGGCTGTGGGTCCTACTCTGCTCAGCTGATTCGAATTCATAGACGGTCTCGTGAGGTTAAGTGGAAGTGTCGCACAGGAGCTATTTGCCGCTTCAGAAGTGTCGCATGCGAGCTATTTTTTACAACGATGTAGTATTCCTTCCAATTCCATATAAAGACACCGCATGGGAGCTATAAGCCCTTGCCAAACAAGGCCTAAATGTTTAGATCCCAAATTGTTCTTGGTTTTATCCTCTTTACTCCTAGCATCTAGCTATTGCTTGGGTGAAAGAAATCATTTGCCACGATGTAAAAGAAATCATCCGGTGATTGTTGGGAACTCTAGCAAAGATATCCAGTAAAATCACTAACGATAAACAATTCTGGTCTACCAAAATTCTATTGTATAGTAATGTTTAGCAATTTTGCAAATACCAAAAATATATCAAAATAATACTTCCTTGATCCATATTAGTTGACTCAAATTTGTTAGTACTAAACTTGTCTAGATAGATCTATCTAGACAAATTAGAGTCAATTAATATGGGTCGAGAAAATATTGAAACATGAAGGCTTGTATATGAGCGGTAACTATAATAGTCTCATGCCCTATGCACCAAGACAAAATCAGATCTACATAACTGAAATGAAAATGATTATAAATGCAGGTTTGCCGCCTCGCCCATCGATAGAAAAAGTTCATCTTCAATCTCCCACCCAAGACCGGCTCCTCCTCCGATTTCCGCGATGCTCTCTCCTCTGCTGCACCGCTCCGCCCTCGGGCCACACTGGCTGATCCTTCGTCGTGCGTGTCAACCCACGCTGATCCTCCGCTGGCGGGCGCTGCCTTCGTGATGGGCTCCACGAGCTCCTCCCTCCCGCAACGCGGCGGACGGGGACAGCTGCGCCCGTGCCCCAGCCACCTTGGTTATTCTCGGGCGAGTCTACTGCTCCTCCACATCTAGGCTGCCGACGTTGAGGACGAGAGGCCCTGTCCTCTACCTCCATGACCTAAGGTTCCTTCATAGGTGGCCGCTGCTGCAATGAAAGATGGCGTTGTTTGTGGCATCCCGCAAAAACCACTACTAGAAAATCGCGTTGAATTTGTGCATTGCATCGTCATCATCATGCATTGTTTGCTAAAACTATTTTTCGCATCGCCCGTTTCGTTTTCTAAAACGCCCCAACTTTAACCAAATATCAAACCCGGGTCGCCGGATCATTTTGTTTTGGCCGCGAGCGGTTTGCAAACGGTCCAATTAACTAAATAAAATTATTTATTTATTTTAGTGGGGGCAGCCGAACGGGCCAGATCGACCCGAACGACCACCCCCAGATTTCTAAAACGGCCCAACTGTCCCGCTCCTAAATCCTAGAGTAACTAACTAATCTACCCATCCCCTACCTGCCACATCACTCCCACCTATCCCATCGCGAAACCTCACCTTCCCTCGCCCCTCACACCACTCAGAACCTGCCACCTCACCACCCCAAACCTCCTCTCTCCACCTCTCCTCCACCACACAAACCCCCCACACCCAACACACTAGCACACACAGCGTGCACACGACGCAGATCCCACCTCCCTGCCGCGTGGTGGCCCACCCCGGGACCCACTTCCCACTCAGCATGGGCCCTGCCTCCCAGATCCACCTCCCTGCCACCACCCCACGCGGGCCCCACGCGCCACGCTCCCCGCACGCACGCCTCGATCCTTTCCCCTCGTCTTCGTTCTCCTCTCGCCTGGCGTCCCTCGCTCCCGCAGCGCCCCGCCGGCTCTCCCTCTCTCTCGCGGCGCGCCTCTGCAAGCCGTCCCTTCACCGCCTACCGCCACCACCCGGCCTCCCAGCCGGTGCTTCCTCCTTCCTCCCCCCCGCCCGTTCGGTCGCCTTCGCCCTCGAGGCCGAGCCGCCCGGCGCTCACTTGCCGCCCTGGCCTCCGCCCTCATGCCGCCCGGCCCCAGCCGGAGTTGCCTACCTCCCACCGCCGCCTCCATGGCCTGCAGCGCCAGCCTCATGAGCCCGACCCCGCCCGGCTCCCGACCGGCAGCCTCGCTCTCTCCGCTGGCGCCCTCGACCCGCCTCCTCCTCGCCGTTCCGCCCGAGACCCCACCCTCCGCCCGGGACCAGCGTCGCCGCCGCGTCCCCACCTCGGCCCGACACTCCTCTCCATGAGCTCCGCCCGGCCTTGATGCTCCGTCTCCCGGCGCAGCTCGCGCCAGCTCCGCCTTCTCCTCGTCCGCCTCGTCTCCGCCCAGCGAGCTCATCGCCGCCCGCTCTGTTCCCGCCGTCGTCACCGCTTCGATCGCCAGCGCCCGCGTGGCCTCCCCCTCGAGCCTGCCTCTGCGAGCCGCCCGGTGTCCCGCCGCGCCGCCCAGGACCCCGTCCTGCCACACCTTCCGCGGCAACCGCCTCTTTGGTGGTGAACTTGTCGAGGTGAGGGCACGGGTAGCACGTATCCCAAATTGGGGTAGTGTGTATGCTCGAGCGCTTCTCCGTGCGAGTCAAGGCCGCTCCTTGCAGCGTTTTGGTCGACAAGATCTTCTCCGCTATCTAAGACGTGGCGATGTTCGAAGCACCAAGGGCGACAAGGGAGATGTACCCGGCTAATCACGACAAGAAACTGAACCGGACCATCAAGATCTTACATGACTTACGAGACACCCGGACCCGGAGACCCCATGGTCCTCGCGCAGAACCATAAGGCCGTTGATATGGGGCCGACAAGATCTACCGCGGGCGACAAGTTCTACTTCACGGACACGGGCGTCAAGATCGCCTCACGGAATCCGGCGCGATCCGACAAGGCCTTCATGGCTACAAGGGCGGCATCGGCGGAAGAACCCGATCGCCCGACACGAACCATCCGGCTTCGGACGCCAAGATCCACCCGCTATCCGAACGCGTCCGTCGACCCCCGAACCCCAGATCCGTCGAACCCTGGACCCCGAGACCGACCCCGAACCCCGGAAACCAAGATCGTCGAGCCCCCTCTAATGTGTGACCCTTATCCTCGAACCCTATTTTCTAACATAATAACAACTTGTTGCATATTTAATCATTCATCTCGCATGCATATCTGTGGTTTGGGGGCCTTATGCCGATTCACCTAATAATTGAATATGGGGCCATATGCGGGCAAATCTAGTCTCATATCGGCCTCATTTAAACTTGTGTAGCGAACCAGTACTATCGTTTGCCCTGCTAAACAACATTTAATATGCGGGGGTTTAAACAACTTGAACCTACTCATTAATTGTCGGGACCCCGGTTCCGCTTAATATGACCTAATTGCATTGCACCTTTGCCATGTCATCCATCATGCATGCATCATGCCGATCTTCTGCCGTTGTATTAAATATTGCATCCGGTGTTCCTTCTAGTGGTTTGCTTCTTCGCGGATAAGGCCGTTGAGTTGATGTGAGCTTCGCCCGATCTTCGGATAAAACCTTCGACAATGTTTTCAGGCGAGCATCTCCCTCTTTCTACCTATCTTACTTTTATAGTATTTATTCCCTCCTGTTGATCTATTGCTATCTGAGTTGCGATGCTTTAGTTTCCGTACCTGTGATATACCGTGCAACCCTATATTGCCTTGGACACACCCTATTACCTGTTGTTTGGTAGGTAGTTGGACTTGCGCGTCGTAGTTGCTTGCTCAAGTGCTGATGTGTGTCGTCATATGCCACGATTCTTGATGTATTGCCGCATGTTGTTGATGGAGATGATTCTAGTTTTACTTGTCACTTTAATTTCTGTTTAACAACTAAAATGAAATAAGCGAGAGGCATCGGTGGGTGATAGATAATATTTGGTTTCGAGCCCACTTGTGTCCGTAAGACCCAGTACTTGATACTGTTCCTTGATTTTTGCGCTATCCACATCCGGAGGTATATGGGACCCTGAGCCAGAGCTTGATTCATTCTTATTTCTTGGGGCCACAAACTAGTTTGAGGTTTTATTTACGATCTGTACTTATGCCATGCTTTACCGCTTTATTTACGATTGTGCGAGTCTTGCACCTTTGCTTGTTAGGATCGGACCACGATTCATGGTGTCGACAAGCCCGTTTGGGGTTCCCATCGTTCACTGCCGTCTAGCCAAACCTTGAGGCCGTCTCGAGCTTGCTTACTCCGTTATGGATTCTACTCTAAGGGTGCCCCTGAAATATTCTGAATCTGTGATTGTTCATCGTGAAAGCCTCGTTGGGTTTTGATTTGGTTTTCGAGGTTGATCGGCGTGTGTTGCTATTGGTGCACCCGGCGGGTAAAACTTTCGAAAGCCGTGTCGCGGATATGGACGACTTGGAGCAGTTTCTTGATCATAGACAAGCATAACTAAAGTTTCTTGCTATAAATTTGACTTATAATGACTAGTAATCAGCTTCACTATAATGGAATGGCTAATTAATACTGCCCACCATTGCTTGTTTGGCTTGTCGCCATGCACAATTGTACTGACTAGTAAGTATTACAACTACAACGAAATGGCTGAATAAAAGTACCAACAACTGCTGGGTTTTGGGTTTATCTCATGCTATCTGTCGATTAGTAATTGCTGCAACTTCTAACGGAATGGTTAACTAAAAGTGCCCTGTTTACTTTATCGTGCGATTATCTAAACGACTAGTAAAGTGCCGCAACTATAACTGGATAAGTAAAACTGCCAACCGTGTGAGTTCCTCGGTTGACTTCCTCGTTTGGTCTCGAGGGGGAAATATCAGGATGGGTTTGTTTGGTGTTAGCTTCAGGTTGGATCCGGTTAGGTCATTCTCATCCCTCTCTGATATCCGCCAGTTGTATCGAGTCTCTATAGGTTGTTTCGTGCATCTTTGCCGCTTGATCCACCATACCTATGTAGGCGAGGACCGCGAATTCTAGCCTCGCTGTCTTGGCCTCGATCGACGCTCCTTCTTTGTTTTCTGCTTTGCCCTTTGTCGGCGCCTTTTGTTGAGCAGGTTTTGAGATCGCCGTTAGCGGGGTTACCCTTCGGCTTGGCACAGGCAGTTATGGGCGCCATTGGTTATTCTTGTGGCTCTTAGCCCCATTTGCATCTTGTCCGTAGCTGGACGCTCTATCGCTTTCAAGGTGATTTGGATCTTTGTATATTATATCTGTATTCTTGACTCTTTGAGTCATTTATATATATCTCATTACGTGGGTCCCATCGAGGACTGTTGTGTAATGTTATTACTTCGTTTTCCACCGCACAAAAGTGCCGGTGGGCACCTTTGAATCGTTTCTATGCGGGTTTGGCGAATTTTGCTCAAACTTGCATAGGTCCGATCGAGGTGTTCTGAGTGGTATCGAGCTCGGTTGCGATACCCCACAAGTCCACACTGGGATAACCTAGCTAACGGCCGAAGTAGAGTGTCAAAACTATTTTTGAAATCGGTTGGATAGTTCCGGATAGGTCTGATTTTACTCCTTACCCCTCTGCTGTTCCCCTCTCACCCCTACGTGTTTTGAATCCGCTCTCGTCTCTTTCGTCGAGTCCAGGAATTCTCGTGGTTGGGTTTCCGTCGTACCTTTAGGGTTTCGCTTCCCTCTTTGCTAACGGTGATCTATCATCCGGTGTCCAAGATGCCTGAGGAATCCGTCTTCCGTGGAACCATTCTTTATTCCTTGTTTGTTCCTTCCGGTGTTTTCTGACGCGACGTCATCCTCTACGCCAGATCCGATGCAGAGACTGCGTCACTCCTTTGTTTCCGAACCTCGCTTGTCGAGATCTTCAGTCTGATTCCGAGAATGGTTGCACTCTTTTCCACTGATTATGCGGAGTAATAGTTTGGGTGCGTGATGGATTGGCCCCCATGCCGACTACCCTTTCTATTCGCTTGCGTACATTGCAGTGGACGAGAATGCATCGGTTCCCCCTCTTCCATCGGAGCTAGAGGTGGCTTTATTTGTTGATACCTCTACCTTCGACCTTTTGTTTTCCGGAGAGTTCTCTCGACGATCACGGACAACGACCCTTTGTTGGTGGTGTCGCCGATTCCCAGATGAAGAAGGAAATCTCGTTAGTGGTGTCGCGAGGATCTACGCGACGCGAGAAGACGAAGATCGCCGACCTTCCTTCCGGTACCATGAGGCGGATCTCGAGGGCGAGATCCCTTGTTAGTGGTGTCGAATTGTGGCATCCCGCAAAAACCACTACTAGAAAATCGCGTTGAATTTGTGCATTGCATCGTCATCATCATGCATTGTTTGCTAAAACTATTTTTCGCATCGCCCGTTTCGTTTTCTAAAACGCCCCAACTTTAACCAAATATCAAACCCGGGTCGCCGGATCATTTTGTTTTGGCATGGCGGTTTTACGGTCCAATTAACTAAAATTATTTATTTATTTTAGTGGGCAGCGAGCAGGCGAAGATCGACCGACCACCCCAGATTTCTAAAACGGCCCAACTGTCCCGCTCCTAAATCCTAGAGTAACTAACTAATCTACCCATCCCCTACCTGCCACATCACTCCCACCTATCCCATCGCGAAACCTCACCTTCCCTCACCCCTCACACCACTCAGAACCTGCCACCTCACCACCCCAAACCCCACTCCCTCTCTCCACCTCTCTCCTCCACCACACAAACCCCCCCACACCCAACACACTAGCACACACGCGTGCACACGACGCAGATCCCACCTCCACGGCGTGGTGGCCCACCAGGACCCACTTCCCACTCACTGGGCCCGCCTCCCAGATCCCACCTCCCCCTACCCACCTGGGCCCCATGCGCCACGCTCCCCGCACGCACGCCTCGATCCTTTCCCCTCGTCTTCGTTCTCCTCTCGCCTGGCGTCCCTCGCTCCCGCCCAGCTCTCCCTCTCTCTCATGGCCCTCTGCCGTCGTCCCTTCACCGCCTACCGCCACCACTTGATCCCAGCCCGCTTCCTCCTTCCTCCCCAGCCGCCATTCGCCTCGCCCTCCTCCGAGGCCGAGCCGCTCCGCCCGCCAGCGCCAGCCCTCCGCCCGGCCCCGGCCCCAGGAGTTGCCTACCTCCTGCCGCCTCCGCCTGCCTTCGCCAGCAGCCTCTCGAACCCGCCCCCGCCGCTCCCTCGACCAGGCAGCCTCGCTCTCTCCCGCCGCCCGACCCTCGACCCGGCCTCCTCCTCGCCGTTCGCCAGACCCCACCTCCGCCCGGGACCAGCGTCGCCGCGTCCCCACCTCGGCCGACACCGCTCCTCTCCATGACTCCCAGCCCGCGCCCTGCCCGCTGCCCGTCTCCCGGCCTGCCTCGCCCGCCATGACTCCGCCTTCTCCTCGTCCGGCCTCGTCTCCATCCCGCCGAGCCCCTGTCGCCGCTTCTGTTCCGGGAGCCGTCGTCACCGCTCGATCGCTGGCCCGCGTAGCCTCCGAGCCTCTGCCTCTCAAGCCCGCTGTCCCGCCCTTCGCCCAGGGCCCCGTCTGCCACACCTTCCATGGCAACCGCCTCTTTGGTGGTGAACTTGTCGAGGTGAGGCACGCAGGTATACGTATCCCAAATTGGGGTAGTGTGTATGCTCGAGCGCTTCTCCGTGCGAGTCAAGGCCGCTCCTTGCTGCGTTTTGGTCGACAAGATCTTCTCCGCTATCTAAGACGTGGCGATGTTCGAAGCACCAAGGACGACAAGGGGAGATGTACCCGGCTAACTGCGACAAGAAACTGAACCTTCGGACCATCAAGATCTTACATGACTTACGAGACACCCCGGACCCCGGAGACCCCCATGGTCCTCGCCGCAGAACCATAAGGCCGTTGATATGGGGCCGACAAGATCTACCGCCGGACGACAAGTTCTACTTCACGGACACGGAGCGTCAAGATCGCCTCACGGAATCCGAAGCGCGATCCGACAAGGTCTTCATGGCTACAAGGACGGCATCGGCCCGGAAGAACCCGATGCGCCCCGACACCGAACCCAGTCCGGCTTCCCGGAACGCCAAGATCCACCCCGCTATCCGAGAACGCGTCCGTCGAACCCCGAACCCCAGATTCGTCGAACCCTGGACCCCGAGACCGACCCCGAACCCCGGAAACCAAGATCGTCGAGCCCCCTCTAATGTGTGACCCTTATCCTCGAACCCTATTTTCTAACATAATAACAACTTGTTGCATATTTAATCATTCATCTCGCATGCATATATGTGGTTTGGGGGCCTTATGCCGATTCACCTAATAATTGAATATGGGGCCATATGCGGGCAAATCTAGTCTCATATCGGCCTCATTTAAACTTGTGTAGCGAACCAGTACTATCGTTTGCCCTGCTAAACAACATTTAATATGCGGGGGTTTAAACAACTTGAACCTACTCATTAATTGTCGGGACCCCGGTTCCGCTTAATATGACCTAATTGCACTGCACCTTTGCCATGTCATCCATCATGCATGCATCATGCCGATCTTCTGCCGTTGTATTAAATATTGCATCCGGTGTTCCTTCTAGTGGTTTGCTTCTTCGCGGATAAGGCCGTTGAGTTGATGTGAGCTTCACGATCTTGGATAAAACCTTCGACAATGTTTTCAAAGCAGCATCTCCCTCTTTCTACCTATCTTACTTTTATAGTATTTATTCCCTCCTGTTGATCTATTGCTATCTGAGTTGCGATGCTTTAGTTTCCGTACCTGTGATATACCGTGCAGCCCTATATTGCCTTGGACACACCCTATTACCTGTTGTTTGGTAGGTAGTTGGACTTGCGCGTCGTAGTTGCTTGCTCAAGTGCTGATGTGTGTCGTCATATGCCACAGTTGCTGATGTATTGCCGCATGTTGTTGATGGAGATGATTCTAGTTTTACTTACTGTCACTTTAATTTCTGTTTAACAACTAAAATGAAATAAGCAGAGGCATCGGTGGGTGATAGATAATATTTGGTTTCCGAACGCCCACTTGTGTCCCGTAAGACCCCGAGTACTTGATACCTGTTCCTTGATTTTGCGCGCTATCCACATCCGGGAGGTATATGGGACCCCCCTGAGCCAGAGCTTGATTCATTCTTATTTCTTGGGGCCACAAACTAGTTTGAGGTTTTATTTACGATCCTGTACTTATGCCATGCTTTACCGCTTTATTTACGACAGAGGTAACGCACACCGCATCGTTAGGATCGGACCACGATTCCGCGGTGTCGACAAGCCCCGTTTGGGGTTCCCAGTCGTTCACAGCCGTCTAGCCAAACCTTGAGGCCGTCTCGGAGCTTGCTTACTCCGTTGCGGATTCTACTCTAAGGGGTGGCCCCCTGAAATATTTCTGAATCCTGTGATTGTTCAGTCGTGAAAGCCTCGTTGGGTTTTGATTTGGTTTTTCCGAGGTTGATCGAGCGTGTGTTGCTATTGGTGCACCCCGGCCGGGTAAAACTTTCTGAAAGCCGTGTCCGCGGATATGGACGACTTGGAGCACAGTTTCTTGATCATAGACAAGCATAACTAAAGTTTACTGCTATAAATTTGACTTATAATGACTAGTAATCAGCTTCACTATAATGGAATGGCTAATTAATACTGCCCACCATTGCTTGTTTGGTTGTCGCTTGCCACAATTGTATCTGACTAGTAAGTATTGCAACTACAACGGAATGGCTGAATAAAAGTACCAACAACTGCTGGGTATTGTGTTTATCTCATGCTATCTGTATCTGATTAGTAATTGCTGCAACTACAACGGAATGGTTAATTAAAATGGCCCACTGCTTACTTTCTCAGGACGATTATCTAAACCTGACTAGTAAAGTGCCGCAACTATAACTGAACAAGTAAAACTGCCAACTGTGTGAGTTCCTCGGTTGACTTCCTCGTTTGGTCTCGAGGGGGAAACGCCAGGATGGGTTTGTTTGGTGTTAGCTTCAGGTTGGATCCGGTTAGGTCATTCTCATCCCTCTCTGATATCCGCCAGTTGTATCGAGTCTCTATAGGTTGTTTCGTGCATGCTGCCGCTGCCGCTTCAGTCCACCATACCTATGTAGGCGAGGACCGAATTCTAGCCTCGCTGCAATCGCCTCGATCGACGCTCCTTCTTTGTTTTTCTGCTTTGCCCTTTGTCGGCACCCCTTTTGTTAAGCAGGTTTTTAGATCGACGCCGTTAGCTGGGTTACCCTTCCGGCTTGGCCTGGGCAGGGTTATGGACGCCATTGGTTATTCTTCAGGGCTCTCAGCCCCATTTGCATCTTGTCCGTAGCTGGACGCTCTATCGTTTTCAAGGTGATTTGGATCTTTGTATATTATATTTGTATTCTTGACTCTTTGAGTCGTTATATATATATCTGCTCGTGGGTCCCATCGAGGACTGTTGTGTAATGTTATTACTTCGTTTTCCACCCGCACGAAAGTGCCTGGTGGGCACCTTTGAATCGTTTCTATGCGGGTTTGGCGAATTTTGCTCAAACTTGCATAGGTCCGATTCTGAGGGTGTTACATTGCTCCCTGCCACGTTGGAATTTTTGCTACCTGCAGTGATCAAATTTGCTACATACGGCAGTCGGCGTTGCTACATATGACGAAATATTTTGCTACATAGCATTTTTTTGCGACAATGTCTCCGGCAAATTCGGTTTTTGCTACATTTTTGTTATTTTTTGCTACATTTGTTTTCCGATTTCGCTACAATATGGTAATTTTTTTTGCTATGCGACATCCCCGGTGAGGTCTCCGACAAGGTGTCTAGAAAAGTCTCCAGCGATATATCCGGAGAAGTCAGTTTTTTGCTACATTGGAAGAATTTTTTTTGCTACAACCGTCTTGTTGGTTTACTAAAACAGTATTAATTGTTTGCTACAAGGTCTCCGACGAGAGTCATCAGCGAGTTTTTTCCGACGATGTCTCCCGCGAAGTCGGTTTGGTACATTAGCACAATTTTTTTTGCTGTATGGTCTCCGACGAGGTCTCAGGCGGATAATTCTATTTTCTGAAACGAACGTTTTTTTTTGCTTCGGAAACAAAAACGGAGACATTTATAGCAAAAAGAGGTGTTTTAGAGCATCTCCACTCGCCTACCCAGAAGGCCGATCCGGACGCCCAAATTACGTCCGGACGCCGAAAATCGGCCCAGTCGCGTACCCAGGGACCTCTTTTCGGTCGGATTTGGGACAACTTTGGTCCGAACTACCCAGGACGAACCCAGGATCCCGGGTACGCCCTGGGGACGCCGGACGAAATGAATTGGCCGAGTGGACCAGCCTGTCAGCGACAGAAGCCGAGTCGCCGCCATCCTTCCCGCCGTTTTCCATTTCCCGCCCTCGCCGCTACACCCCTCCCGCCATTCTTCCGGCAGAACTCCGCCTATAAAAGGCGTACATCTCGTCGTCTCTCTTTGCAGTCTCTCACACCACCACAACTCCGGCGAACTTCGGACGTTCACACCTTTCTTCCTCCTCAACTCCGCCGAGAAGCCATGGCCGAGGGCCGACGCACGCTGTCGTCGTGGGAAGCCCGGCTGCTCCGCAAGGCGCGCTATACGGCGTCGTCGGACACTCGTCTCCCCTTAGGCTGGAAACTCAGCGCCGGCGGGATCCCCGTTCCACCGGTGCCGGACGGACAGGAGCTCCCCGGAGAGATCCAGGCGGCTATCGCCACCATGCAAGACCCATAACTCGCCGGAGAGATCCAGGCCGCTATCGCCGCCATGCAAGACCCGGATCTCGCCGAGGATCATGGCAACCTGGTCTTCTGGAGGGCAGTTTTTCGAGCGGACAGGCGCCGGAGTCATGGCGCACATCGAGGCCAGCAACCACCCCCGCCTCGGCCTGTAGTTGCGGCGTCCGTCGTCGACCACGGCGGCAGCCTTTTTCTATTATGAAATTCGATGTACTATGTGCGCCCTTGCCCTACTTAATGAAATCTCCCTATATTCGCCATATTTCGCCGAGTTTAACTGAATTTAGCCGAACTTGGGAACTCGGCCTAGGTACGCGAGTGGGAAACTGAGCGTACCCAGGTCGAAAACGCGTTTTATCTGGCCGAAAATTGGTTCGGTTTTCAGTCTGGGTTCATCCAACGAGTGGAGATGCTCTTACCACAAAACCGGAATTAAGGCTTTTTTTTTAACACGTGACAGACAGCACGGGAAGCATGACAATCCGGGGATGCCTAGAACGCGCCTTCGTTGCAACTAGTCAAAAGCGAAAGAAAAGCTTTGCATTTTTTTTACCGTGTAGGATGACGTTTGTTCAGACTTGAGAGGTCGAGCCAGTCGTCCGAGGCGGGGAATACTAGTCCGAGAGGCGGTATTAACAGATCCTTTATTAATCAACCGAAACGGGGAGAGACCAACCCCAACTATATCCACCAATATAGTTACTAGAGATAGATCTCCCGGGCGGTCTCCATTATATATACGGTACTCGCCTACTACGTCCGCTGCAACCACCGTCCAGATCACGCAGAATCTCCGCCAACAATCGAGCCCCCAAGAAACAAAATCGAGCGAGATCCATCGACATCGAGAGGGTAAAGCAATGGGCGCCGACATCGAGAACCCCGATAATCCTGACGGTTGCATCGCCGCGGCGGAGCCCAGCCGGAACACGTTCAAGGAGAGGCTCGTCGCATCGTTCCTCAGGAACCCTAGAGGAGTGGGCTCTAACGGAAGAACGAGATCTTCATGTGCTCCTATGTAAAAGCATTAAAACTGCGGAAAGAGAATGTGAGAGTTTGAGAAAAAACTAACCTAATAATAGCCAACCTTAAAGTCAACTCTACTGTATGAAGCTGACTTTTGATGATATGGCAAATTTATATAGCCAGCAAGTGAGTGTACCATTGTTCTCGCTCTTAGCCCTAAGGATGTCAATTCACCCATGTGTACTGGTACCCGTGAGTATACGTATCCGCATGAGCAGAGTATGAACATACTTTTATATCCATAGGTAGTATCTATCCTACTAAAAGTGTCTAAATAATATGACTTCAGACAAATCCAAGTCACATATTATTCCGAACAAAAGGAGTTGGAATTTATTCTACTTCTGCGGCACCGCAGAGAAACAGTGTCATAATTATTCCACCGCTAACACCAATGCTCGCCGCAGCAATGTGCAGCCTGTCTTTGTCCCGGTACATGAGGGGAAACATGGATGCAGCGAAAACAAGGTAGGCGATGACGCTGCAGGCGTGTAACACGTAGTAGCGAGCTACCTATGGATATAAAAGTAGAATAAATTCAAGCCACTTATTTTCCGAAGAGAGATATAGGTATGTAAGTGTCGTGTTTTTTGAATAATATTAAAGCTCGTTTGGCTCCTATTATTTGGGACTGGAATCAAGGAATTTATTTGTGATCCCAAGAATCAACATGTTTAACTGTCACAGAATTGGTTGCGAAATTCATTTGCAAATGCCATTGTTTCTATTTTATTCCTAACTTTAAGGGCACGTACATCGCTGGACTCTTAGCTGGGAGCTTAAGCGATTTAAAATAATATGTTTGAAAAGAAAAATTAGTTGAGCCACTCAATGCTGCAACGCCAGGCGCTAAACGAAGCGTTTAATTCAATTTATTTTCTACCGCATGGATAGCATCTGCCGTTAGGAAAACTGGGTTTGGTATCTGCGAAAAAACTGGAGTGTCCGGTGGCTACCTAAATATCGACGTTAGACAAATTTATGGAATCGGTCAAAAACTGAACATAACTACCGGAAATCTGGACTTAGCGTCCACACTAGGAGAGAACCACACTACAATTTCACCCATGTTGTACTGCATCAATGTACCATTTTTTGTGATCTACTTTGCTAGATTATACTGCAGCATGAACATGAAGGTTAAAAAGTGTTGGTATAGTTTTAGATAATCGTTAGTGCCTTGGTCTGGTTGGAGGTGATGAGGCTTCCGGGTTTTTTAGATGTTGTGATTCAGCTTGGTGCAGCAGCATGCATTTTATTTTATCCTTATGAGCCAGGATATAGAATACAATGTCTCTCTTCTCACACTATAAGCTGAGAAAATTATGGTTGTTTAGACTCTAGATCATGTAGTTCTCTCCTGGTAGCCCGACTTATAAATAATTATATGCATACAATGCCATCCGTGCTTAGCGAAGGGTTGGAACTTATATAGCAGGTAATTAGCATGGCAGGTATTTAGTTATTTACTTGATCCTAACTCCTGAAAGTTGATCTTACGCTCTTCTTTTCCAATAATACATTATCATGTCAACACCATTTTCTAGGTATAAAAGTTGGTGAACAACAAACGTGTAGTCCAAAGATTAGCGTATTCTACATTAAACTAACTACTGCAGTTATCATGCTTATATCCACTTATTGTATTTTATAAGTTATATTCATTTTAGTTTTTTTCCTAGCCGTTTGCCATATCATAACTTGGTTGTCTTGTGGGAAATACAGGCACTGATAGAAATTGTCACTCCGTTGCAGAATCTGCTCATGTGATGAGACTCACATGACACATTATTCCAGATTAAACTAAGTAGACCCATAGTTTGATCCACGTGCTTAACTTTTGGTTTATGCTTCATTGAGGACACTAAATCTTTAAAGTTTAATATTTGCAAAAAGATTGTTAGCATGTCAACTCTGTAAAATCTTATTACAGTTGTCATACATGCTTCTGGAAAGTATTAGTATTGTCAGAAATGTATTCTTGTGAGATGAAACTGGATGTGTTTGCAATGGCTGGTTATCTTCATTTCAAAAAAAAATGTGTTGAAGGTGAATCACTGCAAGGGTTCATATTAAAAGAGCACCTAAAAAGAGTTAAAGAGAAGGCCACACAAGGGCTTAAGGACATGGATATTGCCTTCGATTCTCGACGATTAATCCAGTAAGATATGATTCCAGTGTTGTAGAGGTTGGTTTATGAAACAAACAAAAAATGGAGACCAGTCATATGCCTTAGAATTTTCCTTGATCTAAATTATTTTGCTCCATGATTATGTGCCTTCCACATTTGCTGCTATTGAGGTTGTCTTAGATCATGTATGTTGATTGGTGTTGTTTTAGTTGTATTCCCATGTTGCCGTAGGGACATAGCCATGTTGTCTCTTTGGAGAAAAAAAGTCAATGCTCTCGACATTGAGAGGCGCATTGAAATTAGTGCCAAAAGAGACATTGGACGTTCTGGTGCTGGAATGCGCAATCAGAAAGCAAGAATGCAAGATGATAATTATCTACAGTATATTTTTCTTTTTGTACATGCCTTTCCAACATAAAATACCAACTTCAGATTCTTTCTTTTTGGTGGTTATTATAGCATATTGAGCTAAGCATCTATCGATGGTAGAGATTGTACCCAAAACTGCATATATATACAGATATTGCATATAACGTTTCTCTGCATGTAGGTCCTTCTCGGTGCAGTTTAGCTTCTATAACATGACATATTCTATATGTCAATTTGACAGTGATGTGGTGTGCAGGCTGCAAGGTGTTGGGCTCCTATCAAATCAACACACTCGAGTACATTTTGGAGCATCATAGTGGATTTTTCTGATCATCTCTAATGCATCATTAGTAATTCAGAACTACAACTAAAGGCTTGAATAATTTTTGGTAGGAATGTGATTATTTGTCAGTTTGTGTAAACACATGATGTAAAACCGACTCATGTATTAGTGAACGGAGGGAGTAGTTGATTTTTCTTTTGCTCATTTACACAGATATGTATATGTTGCTTTCTTTAGCGATCATGCATGCTAAGTTTGATGTTTTTGTTTTGAACCGTTTGTTTCTCCCAAGAGGACGCACCCAACCAGCTATTATCTGCATGTCGAAACGACACAAAACCGTATATTAAAATTTATTTATTGTCACGTACATCCGGGTGATTTGCATCTGATGTTCTACCAATACTAAAATAGAAAGCACAAATAAAACAACCACTGACCATATGTTTAACAAGTCTTGCTCTGCCACAACGGTTTGTCGGCGGCGCGGCTTGAAGTTGCGCATTTTCATCTAGTTTTATTTCATTTCTACCAAATGAAATAAAATGATGGGAGCCAAATGAGCTCTTAAGGATTTATTTCTTCTTTTTGAGCAAACGCCATCATGAACACTATAACAGACTTACATCATCAGTTAAGCTTGATACACATATATAAAAGAAAAATATTGGCCTCTGTTAGCTTCTGTGTAGCTTTCGGTAGATGCATCACTGGGTATTAGATCTAGACAGAGAGAGGGAGAGAAGAGGGGAACCGATCCTTCTCCGATGCTGGACGACCCCGAGGCGTTGGCCATGAGGAGGGCGATGGCGAGGGTGTGGCTAGGGTGACTAAGCGAGGTGGCGCGTACCCACCGGCACAGCAACGGGTGCTCGTCCTCGGCGAGCAGGGTCACGCCGGCCATCTCCTGGAACACAGGCAGCCACAGCGCCACCCCGCTGGCGGCGATGTCGAGGAGCCCGATGGCGTCGCCCCCGAAGTACCTGCTCCCCTCCGGCAGCTGCGCCTCCAGCGTCACCTCTCACCGCGCCTCGCCGCCACCGCCACAAGGCCTTCCACAACTGCACAGATACAGAGCAACACTCGTGTACTGAATACCCGCATTCCCTGAATGATTAAATCTGCACTGTCCGCCTGCACACTGAACAATAAATCTGCTCACCCTGTGGTCGACAAATCGGGCCCAGAAGCGTGCGGTGGCGCGCGCGAGGGGGGCGGTGGGCAGGAGCGGCGGTCCGGCGAAGGACTCGTCGATGTACTCGACGATGGAGAGCGACTCCGGGATGGTGCGGGCGCCGTGGAGCAGGACGGGGACCTTCATGTGGACGGGATCGTGGGCGAGCAGGAGGTCGCTCTCTCGAAATAGGCTTTCGCACCGCTTTATAAATAAAGCACATAGGTGAGACCGCTGCTGGGCCATACAGCACAACGCCCAAACGACAAACACGACACTGCTGGGGCAGCCGCACACACACGCCCGAACTAAAACAAGGAAAAGCAAAATAGAATGAAGACGAAGACGGATCAACTAGACTAGAAATACCGCAACCGCTGCGCCCTCCAAAGAATGTCCACCCCACTCCTAGCCCCGACTCGTCAAGCACCAAGCAGCACCCTCAAGAGGGAAGCGACCGCTGCTGCCCGGGCCAACTGGCCCTAGGGTTTCCCCCGGCACACAGAGGGAAGTGGATGAAGGGTAGCCACGACGCTCTCCAAGAAGAAAGATGCCACCTGCGGACGGCACCGCGTCAGTGTCAGACGAGCCGACAAGGATTTCTCCCGAAGACCCTATCCACAACCCCCGGACGAGGCGTAGCACGAGAGCCCCGCGAGGGAAGGCCTCACCACCACCAAACTTGCCACCCACGAACATGCGCCAGTCCGGTCCCGAATCCACTAGCGTCGTCTCACCGAGCAAGCCGTCGCGAGGTCTGCAACATCACGACAGAGGTAGAACTGAAATAAGGCCCCCGGTAACGTGGCCGCGCGGGAAGGAACTTCCTCCACCGTCAGAGGCGGTAGTCGACCGGACGCGGCCGTAGACAGACCAGTCCTCCATAGATCCGGCCAGGTCCAGCGGACCCGTAAAGCCTCCGCGAAGGTAAACCAGTCCCATGGCGGTCCGGCCGGGCCCCGACGGACCCGTAAAGTCCGCAACCGCGCTGCAACAGGCCAGCCGAGGAAACCGCGGATCGGCGGATCCCATCTCTCCTACCCGCCATGATCTGCAGAGCAGTCAAATTCGAGCCGACCGGCCCGCCCTACCCAGATCTGGGCCCAAAGGGGCCCGATCTGGCTGCCGCTAACCTGCCATTTCGAGCTCCGCTGCCGCTAACTGCGCCACACGCCCAGCTAAGCCCCAGCCCGCTGGACCTCCGCCGCCAAGTGCACCGCCGAGCGAGAGCCACGACTCCGTCCTCCCGACGGAGAAGAAGCCATCACCGGCACCACGGGCAGCGCGGCCGGCAAGGCGGCGGCGGAGGGGAGGGATCGAGAGGAGGGGGCGGGCGCGCTCCGTCGCCCTCGGGGGGAGGGTGGTGTGTGTGTGGGTGGGTGAGGGGGGGGTGGCGAGAGGAGCGATCGGGTTTCCGATATATCTGACTGAGGAGGTCGCTCTTGTGGTCCATGTCGTCGTGGATGAGCTCGTAGGGAACTCCCTTGAGGCGTAGCGCCACCTCGGCGCGGTGCACGTACGGGCTGAGCCAGCCGATGAGCTTCACCGCCGGCTGCTCAGGCTTCTTGGGCGCTACGTCCTCCATGGCCGGCTCCGGCTGACTGGTCGATCTGTGGCTCTGAGATCGTTCGTCGGGTTCGTACGGGCTGAGCCAGCCGATGAGCTTCACTTCCGGTTGCTCAGGCGTCTTGGCTGCGGTCTCTTCCATGTCCGGGATTGATCGTCAGCTTCCCTCGTAGGCCGTTAGTCAAGCACAGAAGATTGGCATCCACGGCACGGGAGGACGAAGCTGCTGACGACAAGTCGCCGTTTGCCGGGACGAGTCAGTGGTCATAGACCAAATCCGCCGTGTGCGGTCGACAGTGTCCAGACAGCCTGAGAGGCATTTTGCCAACGCGGTGGAACAGAATACCACGGGTTTGCTCGCCGGGCTGCCTCATCTCCGGCCAAGATTCAGAAAACGAATGTGTATACACGTAATCAAAACGTACGTGGAGCTTGCACTTAACCGTACTATTATACCGTAGTGCTAGTTTTTTTTTTTTTTTTGCGTTTGGGCTCTCAAGTCAATGTAGCAACATTTATAAAGGAAAGGAATTAGTTGGACCAAACCGCCACATCGCTAGACTCTGACTATATACTGGTAGTTGCAGCGCCCTCTTCTGTTTTGCTTCATCTTTGCCAAGGAACAAACTGAACCGACGGTCGGTCACCGTCACCGGACTCGGCATCACCTCCATTTGGCCACACCTGAAAGAAGCACGTGCCGGCGGCCTCCACGCCAATCGCGATCAGATCGATATACAACTATTAATACCTCGGTTCTACTTCCTCCGTTTTAAAATATAAGATGTTTTAGGTTTGTAAAAAAAATGAATCTAGACTTGTTTTAGTAAATAGGTTCACTCAATTTTGGAATAAATCTACACACTAAAAAAGTCTAGATTCATTTTCTTTATGAACCTAAAACATCTTATATTTTGAAACCGAGGGGGTAGTACTTAGATGCTGGTGGCCGGGCGAGTCTCCAACTACTACACGTGGCTAATTGCTTTCATCTCGCCAGGGACGGATCCAGGCATGATGCTACGGCACCGGCCGAACGGTTGCACTTTAAAGAGCATATACTAAGTTCTAAGGCTAAAATATAAAAAAAAATGTAATAACCATCATTAAGGCCGTTTAGCATCAGGCTTGGGCTCCATCCAGGTCCGCCCTGCATCTCGCCACAATAAGATTAGTTGGATGCGCCCGTCCTATGCCAACATCACCACTGCTAGTTCTACTGCTTTGTTTGACTCGAACATTTTTATTTCTTCTTTTCAAAAAGGATTCAATTTTTTCTTCAAGAACACGTGGGAGCATTGCATGTCTTCATTCATTCAGGTAGAAACAGAAGTTTACAGTACAAGAATTTGATGCCTGGACAAAGAACTAGGCATCAATACACCCCACACACAAAGAAAAATCATTATAACGACATACAGACCCAGATCCACCAAACAAGGTAACAACGCACCGCCAACTAGCTTGACGATAGGGGACACATGCTAGATTCCCGGGTTACAACCACCAGCCAAAACGAACGTCTCTCGTGTCGTCGGCTCACCGACTAAAACCAGAGAGCGTCTTATGCGCATATGATTCGAAAGTCACCTCACTCTTCTTCCGCTAACCCATCTCCGGGATGTAGATCGAAGCAAAGACCTTTGCCAGGCCTGTCGTCAATGCCACTATAGGCTAGAGAACACCTCCACCATGCGCGTATCTTAGCACCCGTCATCCGTCGAGACTCCGAGGCGCCACTTCGTCAAGTCCCACAATCATCAACGCGGCAAAACCCATGATGCTTCACCTCAGAGCCCCTCAAGCCAGCGTCTAGTCCAAAAAAAAACGATGGCGCCAAGAGGGAGAATGACGCAAAGCAGCGCCATCGTTTGATTTCGGAGACCTAGATCTAGGTTTTACCCAAAGCAGCTCGGGAGATAAGACAAGAACTACAACAATGATGTCTTCCCCAAGGTAACGACACAAATACGTCATTATCATCAGCCATGACCAAAGTAGGCACGGTTTTCACCGGCAGAGGCGCCTTCCGGATCTCGTGGTCGAATAGATCGCCACCAACCACGAACCCGGTGAAGACACCATCAATCGGAGCCACCGCCCCATCTTCCGATCCGCGTGCACAGAGGGGGTTGCGGTTCTCCCCACATCTAGCGTCTTTGACTCCAAAGAAAAGCTCCGGCCGTCACGCGCCTCTTGCGATGAAACTAAGCTCAGGATCTCGTGATCCGCCGCCCCCATGTGCCACGTCAAGGATCCTCCACCTGGCCAGCAATCCCTGGCAGAAGAGACCCCGCCTGCTCCTTGTCCGGAGTCTCTGCTCCGTATCCTCGCGCCGACGGTCACTGCCCCCGCCGAAACATTTTTATAAGAGATCTATTCCTGCTAAGCTCGTGGTTGACTTCAAATAATTAACTGGATGTAGATCTCGTTTCTAGGTTCCAAGCCTGGTCGGTGAATGCTGAGTGAGTGGCCTGCAGTTTCCCTAGACGACCTTTTATTCTCTGCCAGCCAATGGACACCCTTTTGCAGATATCCGATCAAGAACTAAAATGGTCAACTTTCCAGAATTGTAAAAAAAAAAGAGGAGACTGATTTAGCTACTCCATCTCATGTGATGCTCCGATGCAAGGATGAGGAGCTTGAGAGAGAGAGATGGAAAAAATTAAAAACCATATGGAAAAACACATAATAGTACTGTAATTTTTGGTACGTATGTTCTGAGTCTTCATTCAGGACGCTTCACCTATACACGACCGCAAAGTTGGACCGGCCGGAAAGGCGACAAGCGAGGCCCCGCCAGCAACGGTGTTGCTCTCGGCCGTTTTTGCTCCTCGCTCCTCGCCCAAGTTCGGTCAGCTGACCGAGTAGAGATGAGGTACGGGAAGCCGGGCCCACATGTAAGCATTGAATTCGGATAGAGACGGCCTAGGATTCTGGAGCCGGCGGCGGCAGGCGCGCTCGTCACGTGTCCTGCGTGATTCTCTGTGGACGGTGGCCCCTGGGCTCTCTCTCTCTCAACGTGTGGAGGAAGAAAAAAAAATAAGAATTCACGATCTCTGATCACCGTGTTCCCTCTGGACGCTGCATGCACTGTGCTTCGTCCCATTTCAAATTCGGAACACGTGAGGTGGTGCAAACAGTGCAAGTACTGTCGTGGCTGATCATTTTGCGTATAGTGCGCGAGGCGCTGCCGTGGAAGCATTCGTGTAGACCGACCGAGAGGAAGAAGGTTAACGAATTTTTGAGATCGGTGAAATCAGTCTGACGCCCTCCGTTTTAAAATATAAGAAATTTTAACTTTATAAAATAAATGTACTCCCTTCTATCAATATTAGCTTATTTGGATTTGTCAAAATTTAGATAAACCTATATATATTAAATAGTGTCTAGATTCATCCAAATTTAGACAAAATCCAAGTCATCTAATATGGGTCGGAGCGAGTATGTAGATTCTTTTTAGCACGTAGGTTCATTTTAAGGATGGCAATGGAACGGGTTTGGACGGATATATCAAAACCAAATCCAAATCCAAATCCATCAACTTCACTCTAGCTCGCCCACGAAGATATCCATGGGCATGGATGTCGCCCCGGATCCAAACCCGCCGGATATCCATGTAACCATGGATATCCATTGGTTTACACACTATATATCATAACAACATTCAACATAACTTCGATATTATAGCAAATTTCGAAAGCATTTCAGCATAACATGCGTCCATCCTTTCCCACTTGCGCCAATACGTCTACTCAGCAGTAGCAGCGGCAAGCCCTTCAATTAGAAAATCAAGGTAAGGGTGAGGGGAAATGGGGGAGGTCGGCCAGTACAAGGATGCAGGGAATTGGGGGAATTCTTACCGTCGGGGAGGTCGCCGAGGACAGGACAACCACCAACAATTCTTGTAGACGAGCAGGAATGCAGGAGGAGGCAGTCACCGGTGATTCCTCGCGGAGGAGGAATAGGGGTGGGAGGAGAGCCAGCGTCGCGTCCGCTAGGTTGTGTCCTGGCCTGCGAGTATCCTAGGAGGGGATACATGACTGGCGCTCTTCCGCTTCCCTTGAGAGTTGCCTCATCCCCCCTGAAGGTTGCCTCGTCCGTATGTAGGGAGTGATTAGGGAAATGGAGTAGGTAGGGATTGAGATAATAAGAGTAATTATCTAGGGTTAGTACTTAGGTGGGCCTTTAGGCCTAGGTCTTAGAAGTTGGTTCATTAGGATTTTTAATGGTGGTTGTTTAATCTCTATAATTGAATTTTATAGGAATTTTTCTAAGAAATCATTTGCACTACTTCACACTCAGAAATCTAACATCCAATCCTACCTTTTTGTAATAATCTTTTGCTTTTTCTCCAACACCAACAATTGGCTAGTGGTCGTGATCTTACCTCCAATATTGGTGGAGCGGACTTTATTAGGGTTCACGTCGTGTTGTTAATCTTAGCATCCCCGTAGCTCCAATGTCCGGTGAAGAACACGAGTGTGTATACATACTATGCATTTGGTGTATATGAACAATCTACACGGTTTCTCTATCAAAAATAATTCTAGCAGCAAATTTATTCATTTATATATTTATTTTTAATTGGTCAATTTATGTTTGGTTTGAGCTAGTAGTACTAAAAATAACCCTAGAGAATTTTCGACACAGCTAATTAATTATACTCATAAATACAGCTATTTATGGTGCTACTTAATTCCTACAATGGTTTTCACTACTAGGATTATATCTTTTATTTTTAATTGGTCAATTTATATTTTGTTTGAGCTATTAAAAATATGCCAAGAGAATTTCCCACACAACTAATTAATTATACTCATAAATACATCGGCGATGGTCACTGCTCTGCTGGCCTTTGCGATTCGTATATCTAGTACGACAACTTGTAGTACGATAAGATTTGCCCGACTCCAGCAATAAGGGTTTGAGGATTAACAACGCTTCTGCTAGCCGTCGACCGACATATTTTTTTTATTATTACTTTTAGATTCGTGTATACTACAATCATCAATGATTTAAAAGATTGGTGGATCTTTTGGCTCGTTGACGGAAGAGATCGTCTCCAGATGACACCCTTGCTTATCCCAGCTCAGTTACCATAATCCGAGGAAAAGGAAAGCTCAGTTACCATAAAAACCTCAACAGAGCCTTCGAACCCAAGCCGAAAGAAACAGCCGTACGCGTACGGTGTGGGGGTGGGTGGGGCACACAGGATCCACGCCCGCAGCGGATGCGCTGCTCGAGCCCGTCCGCATTCAAAATCTCGCCACCTCGCCTCTTTCTCCTCATCACAAGGAACAGAACCCCCGAGGATTCCAAACGCATCGATCCGCCCGAGCCGCCTCCCCACCACCACACCACCACACTGTCGTCACCTCACCCCCCGACGAAATCGAATCCAGATTCCAGCCACCCCATCGCCGTCTCGCCACAATCACAACCTTTCCTTCTTTGATCCCGTCCCGGGTCCATCCAGCCCACGCGCCGGTTTTCTTTGATTTCTTTCCTTCTTTGCCGCCGCCACGCCGCCGAGGAGGAGGAGGGACGGACATGGTGCACTGCAAGCAGGCGCGCAGGAAGCCCCGAGGCGCCGCCGCCGCCGATGCTCCCAAGAACGGGGAACGCGCGACCGGCGCGACCGTGGCAGCGCCGGTGTCCGCGTCGGCGTCGCTCCCCGGGTACATGAGGCCGACCAGCAGCTCCGGCTCGAGGGCTGGCCGGGACGTGGCGGCGGCGGCTCCCGCGTCCTCTGCCCCGCTGCCGGAGCGGGAGGCCGCGGGGGTCAAGCCGGCGCTCGACTCGAGGGCGCCGCGCGCGGGCAGGGCGACGTGCTCCTCCGCCCTCAAGAGCGCCCGTGGCAGCTGCGGCGGCGAGGGGCGAGTCTGCCGGTACGCCTACTGCTCCCTCAAGAGCCACGCGCCCGTGGAGCCGCTGGGGACCTTCGTCGCGGCGCGGAGGCGGCTGATCAAGACGGAGCAGAGCATGAAGCACAGGGGCGTCTCCGCGTTCCGCAAGACCAACAATGCCGGCGACCGCGGCGGCGGCGGTGTCGGGGACGGGTTCTTCGTCGAGTTATACCCCGGCGCAGGCGGGAAGACGGTGAGCTCGGGCTCGAGCTGCAGCGGCCTCTCCACGGAGGAGTCTCGGTACGTCACGTTCGATCGCCGGAGTCGCCGGGGTGATGGAGACATGGGGAACGATCCGGATGTTTCGGTGGACGGCTCCTGTGGGTCCAGCGACGTGATCTCGGATGGTTTCGCCGACCTGGTGGGGACGGAGAGACCCAAAGATGTGATTGATGGAGAGGGGGAGACTTGGGTTGATCAAGAAGCAGAGGACTCTGGTGCCTGCAGGTCTGATATCTCAGAGGAGCTGGGTGCAAGATACCAAGGCGAAATGTCCAAAGGTGAAATTTCTGAAATCGATTGCTTCCATCCATATGTATATTGAAATGCTGAAACAACTGCTGACCGATGACGAACAAATACTGCAATTTCTGCAGATCACGGCAGCGGCGTCACTTCTGTGGATTCCTCAATGGATGACATATACAGTGCATTTGGTGGGATGAATTTCGAAGATGCAGGCTCTGATCATACTAATGCACCAGCTAATCAGAGCAACAAGGTGACCATGTCCAGGAGAGCAGCATCTAAAGAGGCGGAGCGAATCCGGGCATTCAACCCCAGGGCTCCAAACTTTCTTCCGGTGGAACCTGATCCGGATGCTGAGAAGGTTGATCTCAGGCATCAGGAGACCGATGATCGGAAGAATGCTGAGGAGTGGATGGTTGATTATGCACTTAGGAGGACTGTGAAGAAATTAGCTCGTGCTCAGAAGAGGAAGGTGGAGATGCTTGTCCAGGCCTTTGAAACTGTTATACCATCGGTTCCGGATGAGAAAAACTCGGTGCAACAAGACGGTGACAAGAAAAGCTTCCCACAGACAAGGACTTGGCAACCATGCAGCTGATAGGTTTTACAGGTAAAAGAATATCTAACAAATTTTGTTTCAGTAGTAGCAGAATTCAGTTCATCTGTCAGAAAATATTCATATGCTGTTGATTCGACTCTTGATGCGGTGTCGTCTGTTTTCTATGCAGTTTGGGGTTTCAAGCTGGAGCAGATCATGATAATTGGGCTTCTAACTCGGTGGTCACTGCAATATTAGTGCCAGAGACCTGCTCAGCTAGGATAGAGAGCTGCTTCCTAGCAGTAGCACCCGAGGTGTTAGCTCATAGTGAAGATTCAGAGAACAGCTAGGGATCAATCTCACTGAATCAGCTGGTTAGTGTAGTGGCGTAGTGCATGTGTACATAGGCTTCCTGTGCTCATGCTGATACTTTAGTTATGGGAAAAATAGATTGCAAACTGGCAAAAGAGTATTCAGATGTATTTCTCCTTGGACAAAGTTCAATAAAAGTTGACAGCATGTGTCATTTCTGTTGCAGTAACATGTTCAATAGTAACAAGGAATATTTTCTTTCAGTCTTTGACTATACAAGTTGAACTCAAGTGTTGCTTTCTGAATAATAATGTAATGTGTCTGAAGTAAGTTGGGAGTAACCAATGGAGCTAACCGGTGATTGCTGATTTGCTGGATAGTCTACTTTGTTGTCAACTTCGGACTCTTAAGACAGGCCATGCCTGAACTTGGAATCTGAAATTCAGGTCCCAGCAGAGGTGATATAGAAACAGATTGGCTAAATCTGCTGGTGAGGTCAGAATGGATGAAGCATAGCACCATGACAGGTAACAAGAACCAAAACAGAAGAATTTTCAAATGTTTGATCATAATTGGTCCAGAGGTTTACTGAAATTCCTAGGGCTGACAAGTTTTTATGTACAGTATTATTATGTCTACTCATTATAAGGCTCTTGGTGCACTGAATACAGCTAAATTTGGTCTGGATTTGCCCTCAGAATAAATGTCTTAGATTTGTCAAAATTTGGATGAACTTATATACTAAATAGTGTCTAGATTCATCTAAATTTTGACAAATCTGAGACATCTATTTTGTGACTGAGGGAGTACTATATTTGAGTTCTTAATTATATAGGCTTACTACATTGTCAGTATTACGAAATGCCAGAATGTTTGAAAAATAATACCTCGCAAGAGTAGAATATCTAGTGACTTCTGCACTGAGGGTAACAATTATCCAGACTTTGACAAAAATATCGGAACGGATCAACTCAATAGAGAATATGGATGTAGTCCATCAGAAAATACTAAAGGATCAAGTAACCAGAGCATGGTAAAGGTCGGGAAAAATATATTATGGCTGTCATCAGACTGTGAATTTACAGGAGTTTACAGAAAAGAAAGAGTGACACGATGAACAAAATCTTAGTGCCACAGGATTTACAGTCACGTCTTTCAGAAGAACTCAGTCTAAGTGATCCTGCCGGACTTGGCGGTGCTTACAATTACATCTACGGCCTTGCTTACGGCACTTGTGTCAACTATCCAGGAGCTCGAACATCTGGGCATTCCTGAAGCAATAGAACAAGGTTGTTTTGAATAGTTTGGAGCATGCTTTCCTCTGGGTGACGATTATCCTGAAGAATAGTCCCATGCAACATGGCAGCGACAAGAAAAGCTTCACAGACAAGGACATGGCAAGCATGCAACTGATAGATCTTAAGAGGTGAGAATATCTTTAAGAAAATGAGTAGCAGAGTTCAGTTCATGTGGTACGGAATTTTGATATGTTGTTGATTCAACCCGTCATGCAGTCTCATCTGTTTCTATGCAGTTTGTGGTTCAAGCTGGAGCAGATCATGGTAATTGGGTTCTAACCGGGTGGTCGCTGCGATATTAGTGCCAGCTAGAGACCTGCTCAGCTAGGATAGAAACCTACATATATACTCATAGTGCATTTGTACTAAGAGAACAGCTAGAGATCTCATAGTGTCAGCTCATTAGTGTAGTGGCGTAGACGCGTAGTGCATGTCTACATAGGCCTCCTGTGCTTATACTGATATACTTATTAGTGATGAGAAAATGAGACTTGCAAATGTGCAAGGGTATTCAGATGTAAGCTGGAAAAATATATCAATAGAACTCTTATTGAAAGTGTGTGTCATTTTTATTGCAATTAACATGTTCAGTAGTAATATGCAAGTGTAACATTTGCCTTCAGTCTTTGACTGTAGAAGGCGACCTCAAGTGTTGTTTTCTGAATAACAAGGTAAATTTGTCTGAAGTAAGTTGGCAGTAACAAATGAAGCTAACTGGTGAGTGCCGATTCTTTGTTTTAAGGAAGTGCTGAGTCTATTCGATGGTCTGCTTTGGTGTCAATTTGGGATTCTAAGACAGGATATGCCTGAACTTGGCAACGGAAATTCAGGTCACAGCTGAGCAGACTGTGTTAGCATACAAACAGATGAGCTAAATCTGCGGGAAATAGCAGAATGGATGAAGCCTAATACCATTACAGCAAACATGGACAGAAGAGTTTGATAACATTAGGTATAGAGGTCTCCTGAATTTCCTAAGGATGACAAGCTTTTATGTACTTATTATGTCTACACCTTAATGGGCTCTTGGTTCACTGAAAGAAAAATAAATGTTCCCATTCCAGGTATTCACTCATTCAACGGTACCAAATAAATGGCACTGAATAGAAACAACAAGAAACACTCCAAACGGATACAAGACAGATAAGTAGATCAAGCATGCATTGCAATGAAGAAGTGACAATCATACGAAACCAAATCTCGCAAGTCACAACGGATACAAGGTTTGATGCTCTCACCAACCTGAAGGGTGGACGCCCAGCTAGAAGTTCCAGTCACACCAACCCTCTGTAACTGTAATACAAGCAGACAATTCACTGACATGGTGTGCGGTCCGACCATCAGGAATGCAGTTATCATCACATTAACAGCAGTAGGGTATAGCAACTCTGATTAGTGGATCAGGTCCATCAGCTGAGCAAATTTGAGTGCATTTTGCTGAAGCCAGCTGATACAGAGCCAACAGCTTGCATTTTCTGTCTGCGCAGAACATGTAGAAGAAAAAAGTGGGCAAGTGCTCAGAAATTAAAAATATATATAGACAAGAGGTTCATTGAACAACTACAGAAAGGCAGAGAGTGCTTGGAAACTTGTAACATAGAAAGAATAGAATAACTAATGATTTCTGCACCAAGCGGAAAAATTACCAAGACTTCCCCAAAAATATCACAATGGATCAACTCGATGGAGAGTACCAGTACAGACCATCAGAAAATACTAAAGGCTCAAGTAAACCAGAGCATGGTAGAGGAAGAACAGGAAGGTGCAGAACTCAGGAAGAAACTATTATTACTGTCACCATACTGTGAATTTACAGGAGTTTGAGGCAAAGATAGGGTAACGCGATGAACAAAATCTTAGTATCATGGGATTTACATTTACATCCATCAGAACTCAGTCCAAGTGATTCTGCCAGACTACAAAATCAGCGGTGCTTGCAATTCCATTTACAACCTTGTTTACGGAGCTCGTGTCAACTCTTCAGGAACTTGAACATCTGGGCATTCACGCAGCAACAGAAGGAGGTCGTTTTGGATAGTTTGGAGCCTGTTTTCCTCTGGTGGACGATTATCCTGAACAATACTCTTATGGAACAGCTGCAGTGCACCGTCGGATGAAATTTCTTGCACAGAGTTGTGCAGATCTTTAAGTTTTCCTCTACGCTGGTCATCGAGCAACAACTTTTCTTTTAGACTGTCGGGAACACTATCCAATGCGCTGCTTGAAGGGCAACAGAAAAGGAGATGTAATAAATGAAAATGTTACATGAACAAGTCTATATAAGAAAACTGACAACCAGAAACCCACTTTACCTAGTGATCCCCCGAACGAGACCCCACTTGTATCCAACATGCACAGATTGCTTAAAACCAATGTTGAAGCCCTCTTGGGCAGCATCCTTCTGCCCTTCAACTATGCCATCCCTATAGCCCATCTACAGAGAAACCAAAACCCTTACTTTCAAATTCTTTTTTATACCAATACCAATAATCATGGAGGTCAAAATCATTGTATACCTTAACAAACTGGTTCTTCCTGTGGGCCCCATCTCTGTCTAAGATGGCAGCATCATCCCAAATGTCATCATCGTCATCAGCATCATCAACATTGCCTGAATCAAAATTGGTGCAAAAATTCAGGTTGTGACATGGAGCGCATGTTAAAATAGAACCTTCATTGTTTAACTAAGCATAAAGTATGCCCAAGTAACGTGCATAGCAACAATAGACAGATAAAGGTTGTAAAATCTAGTGATACTACATCAGAACAAGGCTAGGGCACACCAGGCCAATCGACTTCTTTCTCCCTCGAAGGTGGCGATGGTGATGCCTCCACTTGTAGGTCTCCCAGGGACGCTGCCAAACCCGTCACGCCCTCAGAGCCAGTCATCAGAAAGCAATCTGCACTTGAAACATGGAGCACCAAGGAGAATGGTCAGGGAAAGTTAATGTAGGCAGAAAGTTGATGTAGATTTCGTTCAGGAGCACTTCTATGAAAACATAAATGAGAACAGCAAGCCTACGGCAGGCAGGAAACGATGAAAGGGGTAGGGCTAGAATAGAAGGAGGAAATTAGTTAATGCAATCACAATTTTTTAAGTATAGAAGGAGGAAAAGATGCAGAAGCAACTATTCATTGGTTTTTTCACAAATGGACGAAAAAGTTCAGTAGTACAGAAGTGAGTATCCACATCTTAAACCTTTGGTGATCACCATACCAACTAATGGGGAACAAATGCTACGGCCAAGGACGATTACACTGGTAGAGAACCACCATCCTTGTGAAGGATTAAGCTTATTCTAGGTGACAATGTGAAAGTATCTACCATACTACATGATAAAGGAATCAACAAATAGAGGTCTGGTGGTAAAGAACATAACATGGAATCAGTATCATACATGACTGGTATATGCAGCTTCTAGACTAATGATGTTTCAGCCTTTAGTTTCAGAAACATAACCAATAGTGAATTTATTTGGTCCAGACTTCATCTTCGGGTGTTATGTCATATACATAGGAAGACCATGTCTTCGTGGGGCTTCTTACAGGTTAAGTTGCTTGTTTATGGTACAGACAGGAAAGAGATTCTCAAGAGGAAAAGATATACAACATTAGGTCTGCAAAACAGTTGCGGCATACCTTTTGTCTGAATAGTGAACAGTATTATAAACACCACTATTACTAATTAGCCATGATCAAACAGATTAAATTAATCTCAAAAGGCCTACAATATTTGGATTTGGAAGAATTCCTGCAAGTCAATCTGAACCAATATGTAATGTACAATCTGAACCAATACATGAATTTGCACCAGTACATAAGTGGACACGATTAACGAATGCAACAGGGGAAATTAATCTAGGTTGAAAGATCGATGGACTTGAACTTGTCATTGATGAAAACTAAAATGCCTTGAGCTAGGACAGAGTGGAGGCGACGGCACAGAGGTATTGGGGAGGAAGAGGAGTAGAAGGAGGCGGCTGCTACGGCAACAGGGCGAGGACAGGCTGTTAGACTAAACTTGTTGTTACACGTACATAGTACATCACTACATTGGGAAAGTGTCCATCCGTTTGTACACTGAGTAGATGTGTGAGTGAAGTTTCCCTGTACACTGCATAGGCAATGGCCAGCAGCGTGGCGAGCTATGTGCTCATGGTATGGTGCTGCAGTGTGTGTGGGGTTGGTGTTTGTAACCTGCCTCCTGAAGAAAATGCTTTGGTGTGTGTGTGTGTGTTTGTCGCAAGCTGAATACAATCAGAAAAAACGAAGGGCATTTGTTGCCTGGGAAAACTGACCTGTGTGCTGCTCTCTGCTTCTCTCTGGTTTCTTGCTTGCATTCAGTCGAACAGTTTCAGGGTGTGCGTGTGTCCACCATGTTCAGAGAGAGAGAGAGAGAGAGAGAGAGAGTCTCTGGTTTACACAGGCTGGACAGCGTGGTGAGCCCGCTGGTGTCGGTCGTCGGTTGCGGAGGCGCGCACAAGCGGCGATGGTTGAACGCGTAGGGAGTTGGTTGCGGAGGCGCGCGCTGGCGGCGGCGGTTCAGCGCGTCGGGAGTCGGCACGCGGAGTACCAGTGGGGCAGCGACAGCGGCGTGAGCGAGCTGGGGGCAGCGTCGTCGAGCAAGGAGGCCTTGCCGAGCGCCGGTGAAGCGCGCGGCGGCGTTGGGGGATGGCAGAGCAGAGGAACGTGATTAGTGGGCTGGCTATTTAGAAAACGGTTTGCGGGATTAGGCTAGTGTAGGAAAATGTTCAACATCAACTGTACTTATTAGCAGAGGTGGATCCATATCCTTGTACTCATCAACATACAAACTGTTTGATTGATCCAAGAACACCAAAATTGTATGCTAGTAGCTGATGGACATAAAAGGGGGTTGTTTACAAATAAACTGGCACTCAATAGTACTGGAACTCTCAACAATCTCTCAGGAAGAGCATCACAGTTCACATCAATCCTTTCTAAGAGAAAAAATCACAAACATCCTTATCCACTGTCCCAATCCATACCCAAAACCTAGGGCTGGAATGATTCCACGACTCGTGCAGCGGAAGAAGCAAGCAGGGAAAAGAGAGGGAGGATGGGAGCATACCCGCTCAACGGGGACGGCGATGTCGGGTCGGGGTGGAAGCGGGCTGGGCGGCGTCTGATGTCCAGGGCAGGGGCAGGCGAAGGCGGCGGTTGGTGGGGGGTGTGGTGGCGCTTGCCGGGCGTCTGAGGTCCGCGGGGAAAGGCCGCGTTGGAGCTCTGCGGGGAGGGCCGCCCCGGATGGAGGCTAGCCGGCGTGGGAGCTAGACGGGGAGGAGGCGTCGGCAGAACAGAGCGCAGGCGGCGACGGCGCGATAGGGGAGACGGACTGCTGCTAGATTGGTCTACTCCACAGACACTGGATGCTGGGTCGACAAGATAGACCGAATTTGTTTCCATATCGTACTACTAGACCGAATTTGTTATATTTGGAGAATTATTTTCCAAATATAACCGAATTTTGTTTCAGACTAGTAGTGTAGTACGTATGGTTATTTCATCTCCAGCACGTCAAGAGACGGTTTTGGCCAGCTCGAGGGTTTTGCTTTCTACTGCAACTAAAATTTGTTCATAGAGATTTTTTGTGCAACATAACGTTTATTCCCAACCCACTAAAATTTTGCTTGCTTCTTTAATAAATATAAATATATTTCTACAAACAAATTTCATTTTCCGATGAAACAAGTCCAAATGGCCACATTGCGGCGCCGGTGTCGATACGCCGGTTTCCTATAAAAACGAACGAGGCCTTATGGAGCTATATATTTTTACCCATCAGATATTCACATGTACATTTACATCATCACACAGCATTCTGTTCAGAATACAATGTAGTACATATGAACAGATACACCATCTCTCTATGTTCAGAATACAATGTAGTACATTTTTCCTGTTCAGTCTCACTGATTCTGCTTTTGGTTTGGATACTCCCTTGGTCCAAAAATGGTGGAACCAACCCTCACGCTCGTGCTGCCCAGCTCTATCTGAACCAAGACAGCAAAACATCAGATGTTACAGTCACTTCCAGGATTATCATATTCACCTAAATTTGTGGGTCCTGATTTGAAATTTCCCCAGTATCACTGAACATGACTGGCAGATACTACTTTCTTACCGCTTGCTCAAAGTCGCCGGACATCCCCATGGAGAGTTCGAACTGCTCTGTAGGTATCCCAAGGGCCTTGCAAACTTCCAGCTTACACTTCACCAGCGTCGGTATATTCAGACCACACGAAACAGCAGCTTTTGTGAGAGTCAGCACAGAAAGAGCATTCATGATGATGCCTATACTAGAAAATCACCTTAAAGTTTTCTGGTGTTGAGGAGTAGTCTTTCATCCCTATTGTCATGAGACCTGAAAATATCAGGTTTGGGCATGCTAGCTTCACATGCTTTGCAAGCTCCACACATCTTGAAGGATCGATGCCAGATTTTGCTGATTTAAAACAGAAGTGTTTCATCAGTGAATTCATCATTGCCAAGAAAGCCTTCTATAATATGATAAATAAAGCAGCATGCCAGTGACTTGAATCAGGACAAAAGCTTGAATAATACTTTATGGCATGGATTCTGAAGCAATGAAACAAATCTAGCAATGTTGTGGCAGTTTAAAGATTGTATCTTAAATGCAGTAAACTGATGACTAACTGAAGAATGTGAGAAGATATATCCTAAAACTGAACTTAAACTATTGGATCAATTTAATATCTTCTCTGCACTCACATTCTTCTCCGCTGGTGTTTACTTGCACCATAACTTTCAAAGGCTCCCTTCCCAAGCTAACGACAGCACGATCCAGATGATTAGCAATCTGAAAGCATGTTGAAATTATGTAAAACTCATGGGGGGCAATATAAGTAAGAAACTCAGATGACAAATCACGTCATCACTATTCTCCTCCTTTTGTGTAGACGTAGATATACATACAACCACTGTATGGTTCAACCCTTAAACATAATGAATGTCTGTTGCTGGTTGCTTACCTTTTCATTACCTACACCCTCAACCATGTCAAGATTTGGAACAGCAGCTGCAAAACGACAGCAATAGGTGTTAACACTGAGCAATACAACGTCGGTGATGGTTAGTTGCTTAGTAGTTCATGCAATAAACCATAAGGACACGTGCAGACTTACAGTGAAAAATGGAGGTTCCGTTTTAAAATATAAGGTATTTATGGTTGTGTTTCAGCCTAATAAATATGGAAATCATTGTACTTGAACCCATGAGTGGAAGAGCCCACAATTCAGTTGACTGGAGACTGGACTATCATCTGACTGGCTGTAGTAGAGACAGAATTGTGGTTTGAATTGTTCGAATCATGTAATTTGGCTCCATCACTGCTAAGCATGAGTTGACAGACTATAACTCTTGAGGTAGCATTTGGTAAAATATATGAATCAAAGAACAAACAGATGATAAAAACATTATCATGGAATGCGTGGATACTCATCAAACTATTTCTTATGACCTGAAGATCTGAACAGCACGGTAGTTACTAGTTACCATATTGAGACAGGGTTAGCACATCACCCAGAAGCGATTTACCTACCACTGGCTACTCGTTAAAAGGTAGTATCTCGTTATATCTTACGATACAGTAATTTGTGTCTGCTCTCTTATTTTTGCAGCAGAAAAACAGGATAGACTGACAGACAATCCATGTGAGATGTGGTGTCTAGCAAAGAGCAACAGTTCTTCCACAATCATTCGTCGGAATCTTCCATACAACCCAACGTGGCACGCCGGGGACTAGTGAGGGAAACATTCAAGCATACCTACTAGCGATTTCACCTTGTTGCTCTGCAAGTGCCCAACGAAATGCCACCGAATATCTTCAGGGAGCTGCAGAAGGGCGGTAGAACAGAAGCAGTCAGCCAGCCAAACCATTTCCACAGTACAAACAGATCGAGCTCGAGCTAAATGAAATCTGGAGCTCACCTGAGGCGCCTTGGTGACGAACTCCTGGACGTAGTTCTCGCCGAAGCTGCGGTGGCCGGCGTCGTAGAGCTGCCGCAGCAGCGACACCGGCTTGGTCTTCCCGATCGCCACCACCCGCACCGCTTCCGCCGCGCGCCCGGACCGCTCCGCCGCCCTGCCCGCCCGCGCCAACACCGACCGCATAGCCGCCGCAACCGGCGCCACCGCCCCCTCCGCCGCGGCCGCTGCCATCCCCTCCCTTCCCCGGCGTCCTCTCCTTTTCCCAGTGGTGGTGGTTGCGTTGCATCTCCTCCCACAGAAAATAAGGCTTAGCCGTAGCGCGAAACAGGCCGGGCCAGGAAGCCCAAGCTGGTGAATATCATGGGCCAACGGCCATGTCATTCAGGACGGGCCCGCTCCTCGCCATTTGCGGCGCGAGATGAACGTGTCGAGCTCTGGCCGCTCCTAGCTCCCGCGACCGCCACGTAGCCGGCCGCCTCCGGCCACCGCACCCACGCCCACGCGGGCTCGAACTCGAAGTCTCGAACCCGAAGCAAAGCGGCAGAGACCAGCGCGCGCGACTGCGATTGCAGGCGCTAGTGGTAGAGGGAGCGATCGTGGTTTGTGCCGGGTTGGGCGGCGCGCAGCATGGACGCGGAGGGGTTGCTGGCGTCGGCAGCGATCAACCTGGGCCTGGCGCTGGTGGCGCTGTCGCTCTTCTCCATGCTGAAGAAGCAGCCCGGGAACGCGCCCGTCTACCTGCCTAGGCGGATGGCAGCGGGCGACGTCGGCGGTGGCGTGTTGCCGCTCGGCACGGGACGGCTGACCCCGTCGTTCCGGTGGCTCGGCGCGGCGTTCCGGATCTCCGAGGACGACGTGCTGCGGCGCCACGGCCTCGACGCCCTTGCCGTCATCCGCCTCTTCAAGTTTGGGTGCGTGCGTGCGTGCTCTGGTCCGGTCCTGTTTCTGAATGTTGAGCTGGTAGCTGCAGCGTATTCACGTCAGGTGGTTCGATTGAAATGCAGGATCAAGTGTTTCAGTGTCTGCTCAATTGTTGGATTGTCGATCCTTGTTCCGGTAAATTATACGAGCAAAGGTCCATCCGGCATCGGTTTGTCAAATTCGATGGAGCTTTTCACGGTGTCGAACGTCACAAAGGGCTCTGACAGGTTTGCTCTGTATTTTTCAATTTCACCTTGCAGCCTTGCAGGTATTCATTACAGTACTCAATCAAACACTATGGTGGTTCGTAGATATGTAGAAGTTGTGGCCGAAAGTGTATATTTTCTAGTAGTATGTTCTGTATGTATTTATGGTTTTAAACAAAACGCTCTATGTTCAGTTTCAGAGGTCTTAATTTCATAATTTGGCATGTAGTCTTTCAATAGGTGATGCCTGTGTTTGATGATCTAAGCTAGTAGATGTATACAGTTGAAATGTGGTACATAGGATCTTGATTAAAATGCATCTGACGCCGACTCTACTCCTGCCAGTAGACTGTGACTGTGATAATCTCTCAACTGATGTAATTATCCTTTCATGACAGGCTTTGGGTGCATTTTCATGCCTTTGCTTCATTTCCTTCTATGTGGTGTATTTGCTTCATAAGGTTCGCGTTTGTAAAGCCTGTCCATTAATCTACTTATGCTTTTAAATTAATTATCACAACGTTAATATGAAAGTACTGTAGTTTTGGATATTCAGTTGTGAATCTAATTTAGTGTTTCTATCTTCCCTACCAATTAATTTTTAAGTAAATTCTATGCATGTTTTTCCTAATCATGGGATCTTGATTTCACTTAAACACTTAGATAAGTTGGCTGAAAGATGTATCAGTTGTGACTATTCAGCTTCAATCGTTATCTGAAATATTTACTGATTGCATCTCCATTTTTATTTCAAGCAGGAGTACAAAGATATGTCTCACAAAAGAATTGAACAATTGAAGTATCACAGGAAGAGGCCTGACCAGTTTACCATTTTAGTTCAAGGAATTCCACTGTGTGCAGATCATGGAACTTATGGATGTCATGCTGATCACTTCTTCTCAAAGCACTATCTGACATACCAATCGTATCTAATACTGCATGATATGGGAAGCATCGAGTCATTACAGGTGAGTACACTGTATTTGTGTATTTTTATAGATTTTTCATCACGAACTGGAACAGTATTTTCAAAATTGCGCACGAGTTTAATTCTGAATGCCACGTTTTGTCTATCCAACTTGTCATACACATAAGAAACCACAGAGTTGATTTGTTCCATATCTGCTGTAATAGCAAAAGCAGAGGGTCATATTTTCAGGTCTTAAAGGGCCAGTTTCAAATAGAAGGTCCAGGTATAAGAGTTGACAGTTGAGTATAGATGGATGGTTCTTAGAATGAAGGAATGTGACTCTGACGTTTCACTCTAATTTCCGATCCATCTGAAATGATAAATTTGGGAGCCAGATATACCTTATGAGTCATAACTCGTTATTGTTAGTATCCAAACTTGACCAATTCTTCTGCTAAAAATTCTTAGGCTTATCTATTTTTCTTGTTAAGCTGTTTTATTTCGGTTCTGTTATTTGGTCTCCACCACCTTTGTGGTTTGCTTATGTGTCCGAATTTTTTTTTGCAACATCGTATGTCAGTACGCCATCGGAGAAGATATAAGGTGTATTAGAAGATGAAAAAACACCTTATTATCTATCGGCGTTCTGCTCTTAAAGACCATAAATATCAGCAATTTACACTTCCTTGTTTGGAGGTGAAATGTTGGCACGTCATCGTAGTTTTCTGGTATTGGCTAACCAAGTAATCTTCATTACAGAAGCTAGCATCTTCCCTTGAAAGACAGATAAGGAGGAAAGAGGATACCAGAAGATGCAACTTTTGCATTGGATCTGGTTTAAGTTCACATTGGGACCAATAGATGCTAAAAAGCAGGAACAAAATTGAAGGAAATTAAAGAGTCTATCCGCCTCCAGCAGTGTAAGAATATGCTTAAACAAAAGGTATTGCCGCACCCGTTGTGTATATTTGACTCCACCTGCTTTTGTTAATGGTAGCTTTAATATTTTAAGTTGCCCAAAAGAAATTACAGCTCAAGTATTTATATCTGAATCACATATTGATATAATTTTCAACTCTAGGAGCTACCCGTTGCTTTTGTCTCATTCAACTCCCGGTTGGAGGCTGCCCAAGCTGCTGAAATGCAACAGCATGTCAATCCGCTGGCATTGGTTACACGTTATGCTCCTGAACCAACTGAAACAATATGGTCAAATCTGGCTATTCCTTTCTACCGTCTTGCTGTATACAAGCTTGGAGTCTTCGTTGCTGCATTTTTGCTGACTGTGTTCTTCACCATCCCTGTCACAGCTGTGCAAGGGATAGTACAGTTTGAGAAGATAAAGAAATGGTTCCCACTGGCTAGGGCTGTGCAACTTATGTTAGTGGCGAAAATTTTAAATAACGTTGGAAAGCTTGCATTTTGGTATTTACCTGGGTATGACAACACTAATACATGTTGATTCATCGTTATTTTGCAGACCAGGTCTGAATTCTGTTGTAACTGGATATCTTCCAAGCTTGATTTTAAATGGATTTATCTACTTGATTCCGTTTGCAATGCTCGGTATGGCTTCATTTGAAGGCTGCGTTTCCAAAAGTCAGAAGGAAATCAAGGCTTGCAATATGGTATTCTACTTCTTGCTAGGAAATGTTTTCTTCCTGAGTATTCTTTCAGGGTCTCTACTCGATCAGATAGGAGAATCCTTTACGCACCCTAAAGATATTCCTAGCCGTCTTGCAAGAGCTGTTTCTGCACAGGTAGAGCCAACAATATATTGAATTGCATTCATGTTGTTCTAACAAGTGCTATATGCTATTGTTTGTAGACATGTGTCCATAAATCAGTTCGAAGTTCAGTACATGAAGCATTTATCTTATAACTTGTTTACATTGCAGTCAGATTTCTTCATCACATACATCTTGACCAACGGCATGTCAGGGTTTTCTTTCGAGGCTCTTCAGTTTGGTTTGCTTACATGGCACTTCTTGAAGGCGCATTCAGTTGGACATACTGATGAGCCATATCTTTACGGCTTCCCTTACTACAGAGTTGTGCCCATTGTTTCCCTTGCTGTATTGATTGGAATGGTGTATGCTGTGATTGCACCTCTTCTTCTTCCTATTCTTGTGATCTACTTCTTGCTCGGTTATGCAGTGTTCATCAACCAGGTATCTTCTTCGTAGGTTAATAGGGCTAGTTGTGGTCAGTATTCACCATGCCATGCCGTTTATTTAGCAACAAAGTTTATTTAGGATGATGTATTCACCATGCCATTTATTTACCATGCCGTCAGTATAGGATGATGTATTCACCATGCCGTCAGTATTCACTATTCACCATGCCGTTTATTTAGCAACAGATTTCCTTTGTTTCCTTAGCAACAAAGTTTTTTGTAGGATGATGTAAAGTATTCACCATGCCGTTTTAGATTTTGTAATCAACAGTAGTTTAAATATGCACATATGTTTGGTGATATCATAGTTTAGCGATGCTGCAGGCATTTTTTTTCTCTTTCCCCAACAATCACCTTGACTACCGAAGAGAAGAACAATCACAACCTAAGAAAAAAACAATCACTCCGACCTTTCTGTATTATAGTGTAATCGTTGATTAAGTACTATGTTATACAGATGGAAGATGTATATGAGATCACATATGACACGTGTGGACAATACTGGCCTACTATTCACCACTACATATTCCTCTCGGTCACGCTCATGCAAGTTACAATGATCGGTTTGTTTGGGCTCAAGTTGAAGCCGGGAGCTTCATTCGCCACGATTCCCTTGCTTGTGTTTACCATCATGTTCAACGAGTACTGCAAGGTTCGGTTTCTTCCGACTTTCCAATGCCGCCCCGCCCAGGTACGCTTATGATTGTTTCGACTTCTTTTGTATCTGCTAGATGGTTACCACATTCTTGTGGAGAGCAGGAAGTGAAAATAGTTGTATTAATCGTGCACTTCCTTCTGGATACCAGATTTGCAAGGAGAGCGATGAGCTTGATAAAACCGAGGGGGAGGCAGTACAAGGCAGCTCAGGTCGTGCCATCAAGGCCTACACACCACCATGGATGCGTGTGACAGACAGCTCCGCAGAATCTAGTTCAGTCCAGCCTTTATTCCATTGTTTGATATAGTCCTGGCTTGTTTTGTATAACACCATTAGGAATGTGGATGTCAGTTCTGTCTCAATATGTTTTGAGCGCTCGCATGTAGCCGGAGGGGCGAGGTTACAGGCATATGGACAATCGCAGGACTTGTCTTATGTAATTATACTGTGATGATCGTTAGGTCGAACCAAACCGAATATTCACTCCTTAAAATATACTACTCCCTTCGTCCCATATTAGTTGATTTAAATTTGTCTAGATGCGGACAAATTGGAGTCAACTAAAATGGGTCGGAGGGAGTAGTAGTATCAAATTTCAAGGCAGCCCAGCATCAGAATTTAGTCTCCCACGAGTAGGCAGCTTTGTCTTTCGCATCATCGATTCAACGGACATTGATGAACCTACGGAAATCGTTCAGCAGAACCCTATGATGTCAGATTTATCCCCAATCGACATAACCGTATCATGTGGTTTTGCAGGACTGGTAGCTGTCTCCTTCAAAGCATCATCATCCATGACATTTAGTTGTTTGTTCTAGTCTAGCCTCTGCAGATGCACTATAGGGTGGAACTCGTAGATCTGAGAGGGAAAGAGAGAGAGATTAGAGAGTATGGTACTACCTGCCCTGGCTCGACATAGATCTGAGAGGGAAAGAGAGAGAGATTAGAGAGTATGGTACTACCTGCCCTGGCTCGACAGGCATGAGCCAGAGGGGATGCCAGAGCTAGTGCCGGAGCTGGATCCGCCGTCGTTGGCCATGGGGAGAAAGGGGGAGGGGGCGACGGCGTGGGTGTGCGGTGGTGGCGGCGCTTCCCGTCAGCTCGCGCTAACCCTAGATCGGTAGGGATGTAGGTGGGGTGTTGGCACAGCGGCGAACCTCGTACCGTGCGCTGCCAGCTCCCCACCACTTTATATAGCGCGGTGACAGGGGCCCACCGGGTTGGGCGCCCCCGATCAGGCGCGGATAGGGGCGTGCTGGGCCGTTGGGCCCAGTCACGTTGAGATCTATCTAACATTCTCTCCCTAGATCTCGACTTTACTTTTAACTTTGTACTTTACTTATTTCATCACAGATCGATACATAGAGCATGTTTCATCGTCTCAGCTCAATTGCCGATAGAATCAGACAACCACTATATACCTTTCTATTTTGAAACAAATCCCGTAACTTTAGGACCTCTGTAGTCCAGGAGTCATAGGCTTCCCATTAAACCCATGTCGGCTATGTGTTCCTTGAACACATTGGGTGGTAAGCCTTTCGTTAGCGGATCCGCAAGCATATCCTTTGTCCTTATATGCTCAAGTCTTATAGTTTGATCCTGGACTTTGTCCTTCACAATATAATACTTTACATCTATAGACTTTGTAGCATTACTCGACTTGTTGTTCTGAGCATAGAATACTGCGGGCTCGTTGTCACAGTACATCTTTAGTGGCTTGCTGATTCAGTCAACCACTTTCAAGTCGAGTAAAAATTTCTTTAACCATAACGCCTGTCCCATGGCCTCATAACATGTTATAAATTTTACATACATCGTAGATGATGCAACTATCGACTGTTTGGCGCTTCTCCACGAAATAGCACCTCCTGCGAGAGTAAAGACATACCCTGTCGTGGACTTTCGGTCATCTTTATCTCCCGCAAAATCCGCATCTAAATACTCTTTTATCTCTAGGGAATCAGATCTTCTATATGTTAGCATGAGGCCTTTTGTGCCCTGCACATAACGCAAAACTTTCTTTACCATCTTCCAGTGCTCTATGCCTGGATTCTCTTGATATCTACCGAGTACCCCGGTGATAAATGCTAAGTCAGGGCGAGTGCACACTTGTGCATACTGTAAGCTTCCAACTTCCGAAGCATATGCTACTGACTTCATTTGATCGATCTTATATTGATTCTTTGGACATTGGGATTTCCCAAAACTATCGCCCTTGACTATGGGAGCAGGTGTTGCATTACTCGCATGCATATTGTATTTCTTTAAGATCTTTTCACAATACGCTTTCTGCGACAGTCCTAACACTCCATTCTTTCTATCTCGGTGAATTTCTATGCCCAAAACATAAGAAGCTTCACCAAGGTCTTTCATGTCAAAATTTGATGACAAGAACTTCTTTGTCTCTAGTAGTAGACTAATATCACTACTGGCAAGCAGAATGTCATCCACATACAGAATTAGGAAAATATATTTCCCACTCTTGAACTTTGCATAAATGCAGTTGTCCTCAACATTTTCCTTGAAGCCAAATCTTTTAATGGTATCATTAAACTTTAAATAACACTGTCTAGAGGCTTGCTTTAACCCATAAATGGATTTCTTTAGGCGGCATCCCATATGTTCCTTCCCCTCCATGAAAAAACCCTTGGGTTGTTTCATGTAAACATTTTCTTCTAAATCTCCATTTAGAAATGTCGTCTTAACATCCATTCGATGCAACTCTAAATCAAAATGTGCAACTAGTGCCATGATGATTCTGAAGGAGTCCTTACACGAGACCGGAGAAAAAGTCTCATTGTAATCTATGCCTTCTCTTTGTGTAAAGCATTTTGCCACAAGTCTAGCTTTGTACTTTTCTACATTCCCATTGGAGTCATACTTTGTTTTGTAGACCCATTTGCATCCTACTGTTTTGGCTCCTTTAGGAATTTCCTCTAAGTCCCAAACATTGTTGGAACTCATCGATTTCATTTCATCTTCCATTGCCTCCACCCACTTGGCTGAGTGAGGGCTACTCATGGCTTCTTCATATGAGGTAGGATCACCCTCCATATGAACAACGTTGTAGACTTTGTAAATTTCTTTGGAAATGACTGGTCTTCGTTCTCTTTTAGACCTTCTGATTTCATCAGACTCTTGCTCATTTCTTGCCTCGGGTTCAGGCACATTTACTGTATGGGGATGTTTTGGCTCCCTTTCGTGCTCAACAGTGGGTTCAGGTGGCTCCTGATGGACAGGTTCCGAACTTTCGCCCATTGTTGTCACGTGTGGAGTCACAACAGGTGCCGGCACCACAACCTCAGGGGTTGTAGATGGTGGCACAACAGATAGCGAGAAAAATGGCTCCTGAGTCATCGGATTAGGTGCATGCACCCTCTTCTCCTCAAGATAAATTTTCCGAGCTACCGTGCCCCCCTCATCAATTCTTCCTCCAAGAAGACTGCATGTCTCGTTTCTACAAACTTTGTGTATCTGTCAGGACAGTAGAAACGATAGCCTTTTGACTTGTCTAGATAGCCAATGAAGTGGCAAGATACTGTTTTGGGGTCTAACTTTGCTATGTTTGGATTGAAAACTTTTGCCTCAGCTGGGCTCCCCCAGACCCTCAAGTGGTGCAGAGAGGGGACTCTGCTTGTCCACAATTCATACGGTGTTTTGGGCACCGATTTACTTGGTACTCTGTTGAGAATGTGAATGGCGGTTTTAAGCGCCTCCATCCATAATCCCAATGGGAGGGTGGAATAGCTCATCATGCTGCGCACCATATCCATAAGGGTTCGGTTACGCCTTTCAGCTACTCCTTTTTGCTGAGGTTCCCAAAGTTCAAAAAAATGATTCGTACAGTTTTAAAGATCGTTCATCCAATCCAAAAAAGTGTTCGCAAGGTTCAAAATATGTTCATATAATCCAAAACATTGTTCGCGCGGTTAAAAAATATTCATTTAGTTCAAAAAATGTTGACGAGGTTCGATAATTTGTTCATACTTTCTAAAAAGTTGTTCATCCGATTCAAAAAAGTGTTTGCGAGTTTCAAAATATGTTTGTTTAGTTAAAAATATATTTTGTGAGGTTAATAAGATTTAACAAATGTTCACGAGTTCAAAAAATATGAACCTATAAGAAAAATATAAAATTAAAAATAGAAATTAATAATTAAAATATGAACATAAAAATGGGAGAATAAAAGAAAGAAAATAAAAGGAAAAAACTATTATGAAAAAGATACCAAGAACAAATCAGTATAAAGAAGAGGAAAAAAAAAATGAAAAGTCCTGCCTCGCTCCCGCTCGTAGTCGTCGGGAGCCCTAGTTGAGCAGCATCTGCAAGATAGGGGCAGGGGCCAGGGTGGCATGCACGCGTTGGCGTGAGCTGCGAAGATAGGCTTGCTATATGATCTTTGGTGATCCGATCCTGCTGTGTCTTGCGGTAGGAAAGAGAAAGAGGCAGGCTTTCGCGTCATCAGCTGAGTGCATCGGTGACGAATATATATATATATACTAGGCATGCATGCATGCAGAGCGTTGTCTATTAATTGCTGTTTTGAGTTATTCTTATCTCTCAGCAATAAAAAAGGTTTACGTACTAGATCGGTAGCCCATGCATGCATGATCACTGGCCACGATCGAGATTGAAGAAACAGGCAATTTGGGATTAGACATGCATGAAGGAGGGTTTAGGTTTAGCTGCGCGCGGGCTATACACAGTAACCGATATGGGATCGCCAGTCTTCTTCTTCCGCTGGAACCTTTGGTAGAGCAGCAGGCGGGGATGCGCGCGCGCGGCGATCACAGCGGAAAAGATGGAGGAGGGGATCATGAACTCCAGACCACCGGCCGGACTGGGATTGGCGGGCGCTGGGGCCTAGCTAGGTAGGTAGCAGCGGAGTAGACCTCTAGCTGAGCAGCATCTGATGCCAAGATAGGCAGGGTGGCGTGCACGCGCTGTCCCTGAGTCGATCGGCCTGTACGTCTGCGCACGGCGCCGCATGGCCGTGCCCGCTTAACCACGTACGCGGCAGCATGGGTGTACTGCCAAGCACCCAAGGAACGACGCGAGCACGTCCCCGAGCATGCATGCATGCATGTCCGTGCAGCGGCCAGGCGCGTCATGATCCTGGAACGCGCGCGTGTCGATCGATCGGGATCCTGGACGAACGAGCGTGCTCAACAGCTAGCTTCCGCGTCGATCGGGTCTCGCCAACTAGCGGTCGGTGATCGCCGGCCGGCGAACAATCGAGGTGGTGGGCGGGCGGCCGGGGCAGGCCTTCTGCTCGCAGGCCAGGCCTGGCACGTACCTTCTGCTCGCAGCTGCATGCATCATCTCAGTCGCATGCACCTACGTACGTTACTCTCTCCATCTTTTCAGCGAGCTGAACACCTGCCTGCTGCCTATACTTTCATGGAAACGGCAACAACAACTTTTCTACAGCACCAAAGGATCATTTGGCCATTCCTCAAACGAGCATTGCCTCCACGCCATGTCAGCCATGACTCATGACCCGGAGCCAGACCAGGGCTGCCTTTTTTTTTTTTTTAATCTCTAGCTAAGGCTGCGTGCCTGACTTGCTGCCGCTCTGGCGACAGGATGAGTGATACTACGTACGTACGCGGTACGCCCCCGGCCGGTGCTAACGGCTCCAACCAGCTGGCCGACGACCGCCGGGATAGATGTACCATCGTCGTTCCGTCGACTGTTACTACATAAATAACTTTTCCTAGATAATAAGAGGTTAAACTCTGTATACGTATGCTACTAATTACTACCCGTTGCTCCCAGCTAGTTCTGTTTTTTTGTACCAAGTATTACAGCATACAGTATCAGTCTTGTTTGCACCTCAATATAGAAAAGATGTTGTACTCCCTCCATCTCAAAATAGATGTTTTAGGTTTTTCAAAATTTAGATGAGTCTATATACTAAATAATTAGTGTCTAGATTCATTTAAATTTTGATAAATCTGTGACATCTATTTTGGGACGAAGGAATACTAATTAGGCCTTTTCTTTCTTTCTTTCTTTCTTTCTTTCTTTCAGTTTGTATATTGCTCTCCATCGAGAAGCGTAGACCACAAAACATAGATGATTCAAATCATAAGATAATGATAAGGAAGACAAGACCAATTATATTTTTTCAAGAACCCGCACGAGATCTGCGTGTCTTTGTATAAAGTTTAAAAACGAGGAAAACAACACCAAATGCCTACAATACTATACTCATCCAAGACAAAGCCAACAACTACAACACACCCCTACAATAGCCAGATGACCTTGGCCAACCTGTAGCCAAGAATGGCGAGGAGAAGGGACACATAGTCTCAACACCTCATCACAACCAAACCATACACCGCAACAACACTACAACGATACTGATATTTCCCATACAAGCGTAGCCCTACTCATGCACTTATAGGATCGGCGAGCAGATGGCAAGATCCGAGCAAACTCCAAATGGACGACATGCCTGGAGTTTCGGAGTGCTCGGCTGACGAACTCCAAATGGGCGACATGCCTAGAGTTTGCAGGATCGGATGGATTTTGGTTGTGCACATCCATGTTTTTCTGACGTTTTGATTCCAGAGGAAGCTTGCGAAGCTCTGCAGTCTGTTGCCATCGTGGGACATGTCTTTAGTCTCACGGTGAAGTCAGTCATGGAGAAGGGCATGGGAGCCAAAGATCCGAGGACGAGTAAGGGTGGTCTGAGTCCTGATGATGACGAGGTTTAGGCTAGGTGATTTGTGACTTGGAGCAGCGGCAATGACAAGTGGGAGCGACAATACATGAGGAATTCAGGGTCTAATCTTAGAGGGTGAAAGCCCAATGTATGGCCTTAGTTGGTTGCGCCTGGCAATGACCTTGTTGGAGGCATTGTTTTGTGAGTTCGGACTTTCTCCTGGGTGAAAACCTATGATCGATGATCAGTGCGATGATGGCGCTTGTGCACTGTTTCCTTCTTGGAGGCGTTGTTTTTGGGGAAGTTGGATTTCTGGTGTTGTGTTGTTGGTGGTTGGTTCGCTGCAACAAGGAGTGGATCACTATAGCGGGACTTTTATTCTTTTTTTTTTGTAATTCTTTTTCTTTTTTCTGGATGTGTGCATCCGTAAAGCCGCTAGGGCATTGCCTTGTTGCAAAGATTATGTGTAATTGGTATCTTCGTCATATTAATATATATATACTTTTTTTTCAAAAAAAAAGACAAAGCCTTCAAAAGGCAAGATAGCACATGGCGTCGTCGATGCCGGTCTGGTAAGCCAGACATAGGGTTTCCCCCGACACCGAGGAGGGGAATGCACAGTAAAGCCCACGACCACATCTCCAGGGAAGAAACGGCACCCAGGCCCAGGGGCGTCGCCGTGATCAACAACGTTCCAAGCCGCTGGTGGGTACTTATTTTTGTCTCTCATCAATAAGGTTGAAATCGCAAGCCCATGATCATTGGTCTCGAGATTGAATAAACAAAGCACATTTCCGCCTGCTGGAGTACCATAAACATTAACCGATTGAGTCTCCAGCAGGGCGGAAATGTGCTGATGATCACTGCGGAGAGATCAAGGACGAGATCCTGAATTCAGTGTCACGCTAGGCCACCAGACTGGGATTGGCTGGCCTAGTAGCTAGCGGAGTAGAGCTCTAGCTGAGCCTGAGCAGCGAGCGTCTGCCAAGATGTGCAGTGCCATGCACGCGCTGTCCTGACTCCTGTGGCGGCCTGCACTTGTGCGCACCGGCGCCGCGTAGCCTGTCGTGCCTGCTTTTACTCACAGACATCCACGGTCAACAAAGGAAAGGGAAATGAAAATGGCAAGGGCAGGTTACGATTTCGTCCACCACAGTGCTGAAAACATCAGTACATACTCTTGATAGAAGGAAAAGAAGGTGTTCAGTCCTGTCCTGCAGCCGCAGAATAGAGGCTAGGCACATGCACCTGACCTGCGCGTAACGAGCTGAACAAGCCTTTCATGGAAACGGCAATAGCTTTTTTTTAAAACAACTTAGGACACACGGACCGAACTTACATTCTGGACACCAAATCAGTCCGATTCGATCCGTCTGTGGGATGACACACGGTGCACCAAACACCTCCTTAAAAAAGAATAAAAACAAAAAAACAGCAAATACTAATAATATTAATTACACATATACGAGTTTCAGTTAAGTGCATGTCCAAAATACGTTAAAAGGGAAAAAACACTCTCTATACTATAGGGTGCATCATAGGGGCTAGCTGGGGGACTGCGGCAACGACGGACCTCTACGCCATGGCGGCCTTGTCGTTGTCGTCCTCGATCTTGATGACCGGGGCAGCGGCCACACCAGTGCGGGAGTGGGCGGTGCAGACATCGGCAGTGCAGGCAAAGGTTGGAGGAGAGGGGGCACCAGGGCCCTTCTGCGCCGCAAGCCATGACTCGTGGAGGGCCTACACGGTGCCTTCCACTTGTGCTCCTCGTCGAGCTAGGACTCGAGGATGGCGGTCTCGAGCTCCTCCTCCTCCGTCATCCTGCCATGGTCCCGACGCGGCGGGTCATCCGCCTCCTCCTTGACGGCGACCGGCGGGAACTGCGAGCCAGCAGTGTCGGGCTCACCGAACGGCCACACCTCCGAGGCCACGCTGTCGGCGCCTCGGTACCTCGACTAGTCCGGCACCCCGGGCTGCACACGGTACGCATGCCTAAAGTAGCTATAGTCCCCGTCGCCGCCCCGCTCCTCCTCGTCATCCTCATTGTCGGACATCGAGCACAAGCGACACGCATGACCTCGGAGCCGGAGGTGCAGACCTGAGAGCATCCCAGCGCGGGCCATATATGCACTATTCATGTCCGTTTTGCTGTCTGCAGACAGTGTGGCCCAAAAACAAGCTCCCAACGGGAGTGCGCATACGGTCCGCAGGTCCTGGACCGACGCATTCGCGACCCAAATATTGAAGTGCATTTGCGCTAGCTCGTGTCCATTCGTCTGCTCTGGCCCACACGGTAGAGACACACAACTGCGCCATGCGCTGCCAATTAATGGCGGCCTCTAAACCGCCTACGCCAGTTGTTTGCAACTTCGTCGCTGATCCTTCTGCATCCACTCCTCCTCGTTGACCACATCCTTCCCATGTCTTCTACCAATTTCCCATGCGTTCTACCAATTTTCTGCCTTTCCCCTTTGTTCGGCGCCAGCTATATGAAGGCGAGCTTATTCTCACCTCACCATTGCCACCGATTGCCCGCCACACACACCCTCTCCTACATATACGCCGACCACCGAGATCTACACGAATGGGAGGCACGCGACTTGTCTGGCGAACTATCGCCGATCGCCGGACTCGTCCGAGAGGCACTACAAGAAATGTTTCCTTCCGCAACGACTGGGCCCGTCGGTCGTCGTAGAAGGCACCTCTTCCACGATGAAAATATCGGCTCGACCGTGGCTGATACAAAACTTTTTTTTCGGTTTCACGCCCCTCTACTACGACGAAACCGCTAAAAACATGGAGAAAGCTCGTCGGGTGCGTGGCAGAAGTAAGATTTCCGCTTCCTCCCGAGATATTGACTCGCCAAAGTATTTTTTTGCGGTGGGTCCCGGACGTTAGTGACTCTAGCGGACCAAACTTTTCGCCTCCCTGATTTGAACTCGATAACATTGCTCGATACCTCTTCCGTTTAGTTAGGCTGCTGGGTCCCACATGCCTGTCTCACATTAGAGGAATCGTGTGTATGATGGAATTTTTCCCTTCCCTGTTTCGAACTTGATAGCGTCGCTCGATGCATCTTGATACATCGGAAACGTATTTATATTTTTTGATGCTCCATGCTTGTTTTATATCATTTGTCTTATATTTTGTCTATACTTTGGGGTATTTTTATACACTTTCTGGAACTAACCTATTGACAAGATGCCACAGTGCCAGTTGCATGTTTTCTTCTGTTTTTGGTTTCAGAAAGGCAGAAAATCAATATTCTCGTAATTGGAGGGGACAAAAGCCAAAGTCATTATTTTCCGAGCAACACGGAACCACGGCGAGCTGGAGGGCCACGGTGGCCGCACCCTCCTGGCCAGCCAGCCTGGAGGCACGCACAGGGGGTGTGGGCCCCCTAGACCCCCACCGACCTTGATTCCTGCGCCTATAAGAAGCCTCCGACCCAAAAACCCTAGGCAATCCCAGAAACATCCACGAAAACCTCCACAACGCCGCCGCCACCGAAGGGGGGATTCGGGGGACAAAAAGTCTTTGTTCCGGCACCCTGCCGGGACGGGGAAGTGCCCCCGGAGCCATCTCCATCGATCTCCATCACCATCTCCATCACCGTTGCTGATTCCCATGATGAAAAGGGAGTAGTTCTTCCTCAGGGCTAAGGGCTCTATCGGTAGCTATGTGTTCATATCTCTCTCTATGCTTGATCTTGTTGTGGTCATGAGCTTTGTAATCTAGTAGATCTACCTTGCTACTCAAGTGCTTCAATAGATCTCTGCTCTCCCCATGTGTGTAAAAGTGACAGCGTGCACGCCATGGTGGCACTTAGGCTTGAGTCTACATAAATACTCTTTGTGCTTTAATAGATCTATGTTTTCCCTCGTGTGAAAGTGACGGTGTGCATATACCGTGTGGCACTTTGGATAGATTGAATATTTGTTATGGTTTGGTTCGTTTGAGGAGACGTTGTGTTGTTAAGATGCTCCGCAACCTTGCAGTCTAGGAATCCGCACATACGTGGACATCCAACACTTTGTGTTGCCACAGAACCTAATTTGAGGGTGCTTCGAGTGTTCATCTCATTTGTTATATGCATAGAAGCTTTCACTCCGTCGACCATCATACGTGGATGGTACATTTCTCACTAGCAAGTACAGGGGTCAGATATTGACTGCCCTAGGTCAAGATGGAAACAATCAAGTTGTTCCACTTGCATTTGCTTTCGTGGAGAGCGATAACACCGAGAGTTGGGTATGGTTTTTCAGGCAGCTGAAGGTAGCAATTGTGAGAGATACACCGAATGTATGCGTCCTTCATGATAGGCATCCGGGTATACTAAGCGCGATAAAGAAGCTCACACAGCCCACTCCTGATGAAGTAACTCCATGGCTATACATGCAGAGTCGTTGGTGCATGCGGCATCTAGGGGGCAACTTTTTCTCACAGTTCAGGAACAAGGCCCTTATGAACCTATTCAAGAAGCTTTGCAAGCAGAACCAAGAGTGGAAGTACATCAAGTGTCGTGGCTATCTTGATGACTTCACTAAAAAACATGTGACTCAGAGGAGAGCAGCTAGAGAAGCAGTGGCGACAACTGCACAGGCAACAACAGGAGCAGCACCACCGGAGGAAGAACCCATTGCCCTTTGTGACTTGCCAGGATTTGACCAACCCGGTACTAGGAGAAGGCTGGCAGAAGGATTAAAAAATTTCAGGAATGGATACGACACAAGCCTGTAGAGAGGTGGTCTCTGCTGCATGACACTCATGGTGCTAGGTTTGGTGTCATGAATACAAATATGGCTGAAACTTACAACTTCGTCTTGAGAGGAAGCAGGGCTCTGTCATTAACAGCCATTGTGGAGTGTATTTTCACCGGAACTCTGAAGTACTTGAGATGTGACTCAGATGGCTCAAATGCATATCATGAACAACCCAAACACGAGGTATTGTTCAAAGATCATGCATTACATGTATGCCAAGATGGAGAAGGCTCGGTCCATGCATGTCGTCGCCATCGGTAATCAGGAAATAAGGTTCGAGGTATGCCTCCCTTCCAACCGGATCGGAACTAGAGAAGAGGTAAAGACACAGGAGGTGAGGATAGGCAACGAAGTCTGGCCAACGTGTGAGTGCACGTGCAATAAACCCAAGTTGTTGCATCTGCCTTGATCGCATGTACTAGTTGCATGCGGGCTGATGGGTATGGATGCGATCTCGTTTGTGTCTCCTTATTTCCTTAAGGAGGCGGTGGTCAATACATGGACATGTGAGATGATGGGATATAGGGCATGGGGAAATTTCAACAAAGTAAATCCAGGTGAAAGGGTTTACATCTTAGATCCTGAACTGATGCGGACAGGAAGAGGAAGGCACATGACGATGAGATATACCCTAGCTACCAACACGAGTCCAGACGATCGGTGATAAGTACTTTATTTAGAGCATAATGAACATGAGTGCATATGTAGTGCGACTTAACTATGAGACAAATGCAAGCCGACATGACGGGAGCTACTGATGAGGTAGCTCAGTACGGACGATCGCTTTCGTCCGTTCCTCTTATGCCCCGTCAGCAGGCTCAGTCCATTGCCCGGCGGGTTGAGAGAAGCTGCGGTGTATCTACACGACCATCACGTGCACTGGCGTCTCGGACGCCGTTCAACACCGAGCAGCACAGCGCCCACCGCGTCGATCCATGGAGGAGCGCGCCCAACATCCACCCATGCAGCAACCACCTTCTCCAGACCAGGCTGGAGGCTCGGGGTGGCACGAGGAGCATATTTCTCCTCCAATCCGCCACGGGCCTCGTCCACGACTCCCACAGCAGGCGCCGCCGAGAGCACCACCTTCAGACCAGGCTGGAGGCTCGGGATGGCAACGATCATAGTTTACTTCCGACCCGTGGCAGCAATTGCAGTTTAATTTCGACCAGTGGCAGCAGAATCAGATTACTTTCGACCAGTGGCAGCAGCAGTAGATCCCCTACATGGACTTCGCTTATCGACCACAGTCTCATCCTCAGGGTAAGCTTGTCCCTTCCTACTATTGTTAGATGCAGCATGACATTATTCAGTACTTAATTTCTTGTACACGGGCAGGAGACTACGGTTCATGGGACACTACTGGCGACGATGATCAGCAGACACAACATGAGCAGGTAGACTGGTTTGGCCAGTATCAGCCAGGTACTCCACCACCTATGCCCACACTGGATACGCAGGATCAAGGTGAAGGGTCACCTGCACCTCGTCGTGATGTGATGCCACCCCACAGATACGGATGGAGTACTCGAGGCCTCCGCCACCTCGCCGTCGACACCAGTGATATCTACTTATGTATCAGACATTTATCTATCTATGTATGAGACATATATATCTATGTATGAGACATCTTTCTATTATTTCATGATTTTATTCGACAAACACTTCAACATAGATTGCGACACAGTTCAACATAACTTGCGGTACATATATAAGAGCGCTCTCTATCCCTAGCACGATGCATTTCTCTTTCCCTTCGACGATGCCTCGCCCTTTCCCTTCGATGATCCCTCGCCCTTGCTCTTCTTGTCATTGCTCTTCTTGGCCTGCTCTTTCTTCTTCTCCTTCCTCCTGTCCCACCCAGCTCTCGCCTTGCTTCCAATGGATGGTGGCATGAAGATGTCATCCTCATCTTTGCTCTCTTCTATCCAGTCCCAAGGTGTCTCAGCCTTCTGCAGCATGTCAGCTTCACTCTTCTTGGCATGTGCTTTCTTATTCTCCTACCTCTTGTCCCACTCAGCTCTCGCCTTGCTTCCAACAGATGGCGGCATGAAGATATCATCCTCATCTTCGCTCTCTTCTATCCATGCCCAAGGTGTCTCAATCTTCTCCATCATGCCAGCTTCACTCTTGAAGTCTAGCGTGTCCCACCTTGCCTGGATCCTGATAAGCTCTTCACGTACCTGATTTGGGGTCCTTAGTTTCCACCATCTCCGATGAAGTTTCTTACCAAGCAGAACGAGAGCATCATAGTTCCCTACCACCCTATCCCATTGGGGTGATTTATTGCCTATAGTAACATTTTTGGCTAATTGGAAAAGCTCAACGGACATCTGTGGCGGCCAGGGAAACGCGTCGGTCATAGTGGAGAGGAGAGAAGGGAAAGGCGAGAGTAAGAGGAGAGGAGGGAAATGCGAGAGTAAGAGGAGGAAGAGATGAACTGGGTGAAGAGATAACATCTCGTTGTCCGGATTTATAGAGGCACCAAACAGAATAGGCGGGTAAAAAAGGGCGGGTAGGAAGGAGTGGCGGGAAAAATCGGTAGGTACAAAAGGGCGGGAAGGAGTGGCGGGAAAAAACGGCCAGAAGGAGTGGCGGGAAAAAAACGACGTGAAATAATTAGCCGATCGACTAGGGTCTGAACAACACGTAGCATGCATGATCAATGCCGGCGTCTTCATTTCGAAAGACGACGCCACCCATCGTCTTCTAGAAGGACGACGCCACCCATCGTCTTCGGGAAAGACGACCTTCTCCGTGGTCGTCTTTTCAATTAAAGAAGCTGCCGGGGTTGTCCTTTGAATTAACGAGCCCGCGCGTCGTCTTTTGAAAAGAAGACCGCCCGTTAGATTTGCAACATTTTCATTTCGTGTATTATTTGTGAAATTGATAAAAAATATATTATTTAAAAAAATTAGCGTAATAACTTTTGCAACTATCTTATTTATCAATAAAATGGTGAACTTTTGTCTTGTTTTTTAAAAAAAATACAAAATGTACTGCGGAACAGAGCACTGCACTGCTGGCCAGTAGAGCGGGTACCGTGTTGGCGACTTTCGCATTTCGAAAAGTTCCATTCCCGAAGGGAGCCAGCCGGCCTGGCCTCAAAACACCCCGTCGTCTATGCCCACAAGGACTCGTACAGACCAGACCAGCCGCCATCCCTGTTGTGGCATCGATCTATCTTTCCCCTTCCTCTCCTCCGTCCTGCAACCCGCCCCCAAGGCCTCGGAATGGTGTCCAAGGGAGCAAAGCTAGCTCTCACGCTCGTGGGCTATGTGTTCATGGTGGGAGAAAGCATCGCCCCATCGTATGTCCTCTTTACTCTCTCTTTCCCCTATACGTACGGTCCATGGTCTCTCAGTACCTAGCTTTGGCTTGCCCGCACATCGCCGGTTGGTAGATGGCGAGTAGCACCACGGCTACGGCTACGGCCACGTCCACGCCGACGCTGGAGAGGGTTGGTGCCAGCCGGCCAGGCCTCCGCCGGCATGTAAAAAGGATGTTTTTTTTTCTTGTAAAATGTCTCGCCTTTGGGTCGATTTTGAGTTTCTCGACGGGATGAGCCCAGTTGCAACACCAGCAACTGGCTCCTTTCTCTTCGCATCGGATTTATCGGAGTTTCCATACCGGTCTCTCACGGAAAGGTCACTGCAGTTGTCAATCCATACAAATCTGTGTTTTTTTGTTTGAGTCGTATACGTCTAAGTTAGAATCGTGGTCGCCGCGTTCGAATCCACCGGCCGGATGCGAGTAGGAGATCGGTACACTGGTTTGTGTCAAGTCCATGGCGTCGATCAGCTCCATCGAGCGTCGCGCTGCTGTCGGCCATGTAGGTCGAGGCAGTGGGGGCCCTGCCTTTGCTCCGTCAACACAGGCCAAGGGGTCGCCGCCCTCCGCTGGCCAGCAGAACCTGGGGCGCCGTGCTGCCCCTGGTCGGTCAGAGTCAGAGTCCCCCAAATTCTTGCATTCGTATCAACTTCTTTTGCTTGGTCATTTTGGTTGTTGGTGCCTCCAATACAACTTGGAGAGTCCAGTCAAGTAAATTGTAGACGTTCACATGACTAGTAAGTACAGCACGGAACATTGAGATGATAACCTTACTATGCCTTTGTGAAGTTGTCAACATGACAGCAAGTACAGCATGGAACATTGAGGTGATAACCCACGGCATGTACTTGCTGTCTGTTCAGCATACTGATTTGTGCCGTGGGTTTTCGCAATCTTTTGCTAAGAGGACAACCACTCTATATTTCCTGCCACCAATACGTTTGTTTTCTTTAATGAATCATCACCATTTACTAGCACTTTTTCCTGTAGATGGAACTGAATACTTAGTTATAGATGTTATCCCTTTTACTGATACTAATCTGGAGTGTGTACAGGAAACCTTCATGTCTGTCATGCATCTATCCCTTGTGCTCCACTGTTCATTTTCAAGCGTGTTTATGTTCAGTTTAAATAGAAAATATCAAGGAGCACTTGATGCCACTCAATACATGAAAATACATGCCAGAGATCTTTAATGCATAAAATTATCTTGAGTTATTTGATTCCATTTGACATCTCCGCAGTAGCTTGTAGTTATAGTAAATCCTACTAAGAACACTTACACTAGTTGCACATTGGCAAGTATTCTTGTTTTGTTTCCTTATTTGCTACGTACTTTTCCCTCAGATCTGTTCTACATTGTAAAATATTTACATCAAGGTTGTGATAGAATTTGTTTTGCGGGATTACCTTTTTGATGCGTTTTTTTTTTTTGGATGAAGGTTGCCTATATGATAGTGTTTTATGAGAAATCTTTTTTACAAGTCCAATCTTTATCAAGGAAATGGGCATACTCTAGTTACTCACATTTGCAGTGTGTGCGTACACATATCTGTAGGGTTTAGCTGATGTTAGTTGTTGGGCAGAAGTCTTCTTCGTGGATTATAATCTTTTATGTTGCCTAGCAGCATTTTATAACAATAAGTACTAGCTTCTTTCAGGATGTCTTTGAGATATAGATAGAGTAAGTTCATCGCTGCAATGGGTATTATAAGGGATACTTAAGCTCAAGTAGTTGTCTTCGAAAATCATGATGCACTAATCTGTTAGTAAAATCTGCTTTTAGCAAACCTTGATCTAAAAATTGTATAGGTCTAGATTGTTTTGAAGTTATTCGTTAATCTTATGAAGCGGAAATTCAAGTGGTTTTGCTGTGCTTCCAGATTTTTGTATGTTGATTAGCTGACTTACATTATTTGTTGCCAGCAATATATCTGTACACATAATTGTTTTTATACAGAGCATTAGTCCATATTGTAGTGGAGACTGAACTTACTTATGGCAAATATTAGTAGACATATTGTGCTATATTTTTGACAACTGGCTTACATATATGTATGTGCAGTGCGTATCCGTTTTTGTGTTGGGCCATTGGATTTAGGGAGAGATCAAGTAATTATTTTTGGCCATTCCTTTTAAGGGGCATATGTGAGTTTTTACGTGAATAACATCCCTGTTGATTATCCATGGTTGGTGCTTCACCATTTGTCACGTCAACATACAAAACATTATGGTGCACAAGTTGTAACATAGTGTTGTCGTCCTGAATTTGAGTGATTGGTACATGATTTTTTTGTTGGTACAATGGAGTATTCCCATTTTGAGATAGTGTTTAGTTAACATTGAGTGATCACCATATGTTGTACTTGTTGTCTGTCAACATATTGATTTGTTTCATGGGTTTCGCATGTCTGATTGCTCTCGTACTCTTCCTTCGGTAGGAACTTAGGGCATGATTGATTGATTGCTAAAAACAGTATTTGTCTTATATTTTCAGGTTTGCGACTTTCCCGCGCTTCATAGCCCAACAAGCTGTTGGTCCCAACACTCCTTTCCCATATCTTCTCATGTGGGTCAACAGCATTCTGCAGCTATCGTACGGGATAAGGAAGCATGACTGGCTGGCGGTTTCTGTGCACGGCGTTATCGTCGGCATTACGTCACTGTACTGCTTCTTATATGTCCGCTACATCGATGCTGCATACCGTAAGGCTGGGTATGTGATGCTGTGCGCCATCATGACGATCTTTGTTGGCCTTGTGGCGTTCACGGAAATCATCGTCTGGGGGGGTGGCAGCGCCTCCATCAAGACAAAAAGAGAACAGCTTCAGGGAGAGCTTGTGGTGGTTGTCACTATTCTCATGTACTTTTCCCCAGCAAAGGAGGTGGTAAGTACAGTAATTCTTTTGTGCACTATGAACAAATGCTATGTTAATCGTTCCAGTGACCTTGGTATGAAACTATGTTTGTATGTCTATGCAGTACGATGCATGGAAAACTCATGAAGTTGGAGGAGTGGACATCCTTCTGTCTCTCGCTTTCCTTGCCAATGTGATCGTAGCATGGTCTCTGCTTGCCTGCCCTTCAACGCCTTCGAGCTTGTAAGTGTTGCCTTCAGTGTCATGATTCCTGAACTGTCTTCTTCTTCTTCTTCTTCTTATATGCTGTTATTTTTTTACAGTTTGGGGGTGGTTTGGGCACAGTCTGTGCACTCGGCCAATGCTGTGTCTGGCTCCGATGCCACAACCACAACCACCACAATGGGCAGCAGCAGCAGAACGACTCTGCCCAGAACCACCACCAGCAGCAGCAGCAGCAGCAGAACGACTCTGCCCAGAACCACCACCACCAGCAGCAGCAGCAGCAGCAGATCAACCCCGCCCAGAACCAGCAGCAGCAGCAGCAGATCAACCCCGCCCAGAACCAGCAGCAGCAGATCAATCCCGCCCAGAACCAGCACAACGTCGAGCTCCAGCCGGTGGCGGTCTAGGAACTCGCCTTCAACAAATCTGAGCAACAACTGCTTTGATACAGGGATGGCAATGTATTCCCCTCTACTGTACGGATGTACTACTACCTGTCCTGAAACTTGTTAGCTACCCGTTGTTTCTGTCTTGATGGTCAGCGTTCTGATGCAGCAGGGAGGGACTCGTATTCCCCTGAAGCCCACCAAATAATTAAAGGAAGCCTTAGACGTTCTTGCTTAATTAGTAGTAGTCGATCCTCACTTAAGGAAGTTGGACGCATGTTTGCCCTCTCTCTTGCGATTGTTATGTTTGCACTCCTACTTATTTGATCGATTTGCCTAGCAAATTCCTAACTCCAGGCCGGTGGAGATCATTTCTAGTACTAGTAGTAACTTATTACCAAACTCGCTCCTTCACATGAATCTTTTGCTTCCTCTCTACTTCACATTGTGAAAGGAAATAATGCTGCCAGATAGCGAAACACGTATTGAATGGAAACCATTCACCCACAAGGAAACAGTAGACAAAAAATTGCCTGTTAGTTAGTGAAGCGGAGGAAACAGCAAGTTGGCTCAACGATTTCCGAGAACCACTCTGGGCAATGGTGTGTGTGCAACTTCCGGTCTCCAAGTTGAAACAATCTACAAGGATTGTTCGGGTTCTGTTAATTTCACCACCCTTTAATTTGGTGCCTAACTAATCCCTCTCACTGCCTAGAATAAACACTAGCAGATGCGATCATAATCATCAAAGGACAAAGAACACTGTAGATCTTCCCAGAAGACGTACACAAGGTCACTGCCCACCACGAGGTATAGACAAGCCTGACTCCTCGAAACAGGCTTTACGATGGGGCTGGGTTTCACGGTGCTTCAGACGCTGGTGTGGGTGACCATCTGGTTCAAGTTCCGGAACGCGGCGCCGGCACAGCAGCAGCAGCAGCAGCATATCTAGTGGGTTTTGCATAAGCACACACGCGACACAGCATGGATTGAGTACAAAATCCATGGGGTTCTGTGTAGTGTGAGACGTGTTGTCTTCTGGATTAAATCATTCACTATTTGACCTATGGCATCTGAGACTAATTTAATGTCTTGATATTATGTACTAGTACTAAATTATGTATTCCTACGACATTTGAGGCTTTATCATCGAAAAGCTCTGTTTCCATTGGAACAACAAGTCCTGTCAAGCCACTAATTCTGAAATTAGAGCATAGCTTAAACAGGTACTTACGTCATCATCCTCGAGATGCTCCACCTCCTGTAGAGGACTGCCCTCCTCGTCCTGGCACAGCCATTGTGACAATTGTTAAAGCAGCAGCAGCTACAACACTTCTCTCACGGTTTCAAACTTCGGATGTTCATTTCTTACGCAGTACAAACAAAAGAAAAAAGTCTTGCTGGCATTTATACAATGAAATTCCAGCTCACAAACCTAACCTACAATTTTTTTAATATAATTTCTCATTCATTCAACTAACAACACAAATTTCTATCGTCCAAAGAAGATACATTGCATGAGTTTTGACAATGCTCTAGACCAACACAGCAATTAAGAATATCCTATTCAACTAAAAAAATATCTATCAACAACAATTTTTTTATGTACAAACAAACTTCTTTTAACCAATCTGGTTTCTACTGTTCTCCTACACTCTCTGACTGCATGTTATTTTTGTTGTCCTGCAAGACCGCAGTTAGAACATTGTGTCATTCTTTCCTTCAACATCTCTATTGCAGCCTGGTGAGTTTCTGCATTTGTATCCCAAGCTGGGAATGCCTACAGTAAAATGATTTCCCTAGCCAATTGTTTCTCTGGTAGTGCTTCACGTGCCCCATAATATATCTCTTAAGTCTACACCTCTTCAACACATGTTTTGGCAGGATCTCCTTCCTTAAATACACGTAACCTAAAAACATTGAATTAAATATGATATGATATTTTCAAACATTCGAACGATTACAAGCATCACACTAAAATTGATTAAGAAACCAAAGCGTGCCACGGACCTTCAGGAAGCAAGCGCAGCATACCCATGTATTCGCACATAAAGCACACTCACAGCTGTAATGATCTTTCAGACACCCTCACCTCATATTCAACCTTGCACCACTTCTCTCTCACTTCGCTGTCTACATGTTTTGCCACGTATTGCTCTCTGGTGACTATTTCATCGACGTCATAGGACATTGCCTTGAATAAGTGTTCTGGAACTTCTCAAACATTGCCCTTGTCTATATCTTGGCTGCATGTTTGTCAATAGGTAGTCTGTCCTTGAACACCACGCCACCACCGCAAAACCATGATACAACTCAGATCATTGCCATTGTCAATAGCTCATGTCGCTTTCTCAATCATATAAATTAAACCGCATCGTGAACTTTGAATATCAATTATCTTTTGACCGCAGATCTGATAAGTGCACGAAGGCATCCAATAGAATGCGCATCTTTGGTCTACCCGCAAAATATAATTTCACTAGTAAGCTTAATTAAAAAGATGTTCTGAAGGATAATGAGTTTGAGGCAAGGTGGAAGAACACGATCGAGAGATATGGCCTACAGGATAATGAATGGATCATCTTTTGTATGAAAATCAACACTTGTGGGTCCCTTCCTTCCGAAAGATGCCTTGGGCTGGATTGTATGTTAACCACTGCGAAAGTCCAGTGCATCCTTTGGCGATTCATTAAGCCAATTAACCACACTGGTGACGTTCCTTAATAGCTACACGATTCTTGTACAGAACAAATACAAAATGGAGCAATAGGATGATTTTGAGTCATTAAGTAGCGGCAGGATCCTTGTATCAAAGTTTCCCATGGAAGAGCAGCTATCCATATTGTACACCTTGAACATGCTTGTGAAGTTCCAGGATGAACTAAAAATCAACCATGCAATGTCAAGTTCAGCTGGATGGTTCGGCATCTTGTTCTATAGTTATTGATTTAGCTGCTGAACCAGGCACAGAAATGATGAGTAAAAAGTACGATGGTGTTCACTATATGGAGACCAACAGGACAGAATGTAACTGAATACTTAGTTATAGATGTTATCCCTTTTACTGATACTAATCTGGAGTGTGTACAGGAAACCTTCATGTCTGTCATGCATCTATCCCTTGTGCTCCACTGTTCATTTTCAAGCGTGTTTATGTTCAGTTTAAATAGAAAAGATCAAGGAGCACTTGATGCCACTCAATACATGAAAATACATGCCAGAGATCTTTAATGCATAAAATTATCTTGAGTTATTTGATTCCATTTGACAGCTCCGCAGTAGCTTGTAGTTATAGTAAATCCTACTAAGAACACTTACACTAGTTGCACATTGGCAAGTATTCTTGTTTTGTTTCCTTATTTGCTACGTACTTTTCCCTCAGATCTGTTCTACATTGTAAAATATTTACATCAAGGTTGTGATAGAATTTGTTTTATGGGATTACCTTTTGATGCGTTTTTTTTGGATGAAGGTTGCCTATATGATAGTGTTTTATGAGAAATCTTTTTACAAGTCCTCTTTATCAAGGAAATGGGCATACTCTAGTTACTCACATTTGCAGGTGTGCTTACACATATCTGTAGGGTTTAGGATGTTAGTTGTTGGGCGAAGTCTTCTTCGTGGATTATAATCTTTTATGTTGCCTAGCAGCATTTTATAACAATAAGTACTAGCTTCTTTCAGGATGTCTTTGAGATATAGATAGAGTAAGTTCATCGCTGCAATGGGTATTATAAGGGATACTTAAGCTCAAGTAGTTGTCTTCGAAAATCATGATGCACTAATCATTAGTAAAATCTGCTTTTAGCAAACCTTGATCTAAAAATTGTATAGGTCTAGATTGTTTTGAAGTTATTCGTTAATCTTATGAAGCGGAAATTCAAGTGGTTTTGCTGTGCTTCCAGATTTTTGTATGTTGATTAGCTGACTTACATTATTTGTTGCCAGCAATATATCTGTACACATAATTGTTTTTTATCTGAGCATTAGTCCATATTGTAGTGGAGACTGAACTTACTTATGGCAAATATTAGTAGACATATTGTGCTATATTTTGACAACTGGCTTACATATATGTATGTGCAGTGCGTATCCGTTTTGTGTTGGGCCATTGGATTTAGGGAGATCAAGTAATTATTTTGGCCATTCCTTTTAAGGGCATATGTGAGTTTTACGTGAATAACATCCCTGTTGATTATCCATGGTTGGTGCTTCACCATTTGTCACGCCAACATACAAAACATTATGGTGCACAAGTTGTAACATAGTGTTGTCGTCCTGAATTTGAGTGATTGGTACATGATTTTTTGTTGGTACAATGGAGTATTCCCATTTTGAGATAGTGTTTAGTTAACATTGAGTGATCACCATATGTTGTACTTGTTGTCTGTCAACATATTGATTTGTTTCATGGGTTTCGCATGTCTGATTGCTCTCGTACTCTTCCTTCGTAGGAACTTAGGGCATGATTGATTGATTGCTAAAAACAGTATTTGTCTTATATTTTCAGGTTTTGCGACTTTCCGCTTCATAGCCCAACAAGCTGTTGGTCCCAACACTCCTTTCCCATATCTTCTCATGTGGGTCAACAGCATTCTGCAGCTATAAATGCGGGATAAGGAAGCATGGTAGCGTTTACGCGGCAGCGTTATCGTCGGCATTACGTCAACATCTTGCTTCTTATATGTCCGCTACATCGATCTGCATACCGTAAGGCTGGGTATGTGATGTCAGCGCCATCATGACGATCTTTGTTGGCCTTGTGGCGTTCACGGAAATCATCGCAGGGGGGTGGCGCCTCCATCAAGACAAAAGAGAAACGCTTCAGGGAGAGCTTGTGGTGGTTGTCACTATTCTCATGTACTTTTCCCCAGCAAAGGAGGTGGTAAGTACAGTAATTCTTTTGTGCACTATGAACAAATGCTATGTTAATCGTTCCAGTGACCTTGGTATGAAACTATGTTTGTATGTCTATGCAGTACGATGCATGGAAAACTCATGAAGTTGGAGGAGTGGACATCCTTCTGTCTCTCGCTTTCCTTGCCAATGTGATCGTAGCATGGTCTCTGCTTGCCTGCCCTTCAACGCCTTCGAGCTTGTAAGTGTTTCCTTCAGTGTCATGATTCCTGAACTGTCTTCTTCTTCTTCTTCTTCTTCTTATATGCTGTTATTTTTTTACAGTTTGGGGGTGGTTTGGGCACAGTCTGTGCACTCGGCCAATGCTGTGTCTGGCTCCGATGCCACAACCACAACCACCACAATGGGCAGCAGCAGAACGACGCCGTAACCACCACCGGCGAAGCGGCAGCAGTAACGACTCGCCCAGAACCACCACCACCGGCGCAGCGGCGCAGCAGATCAACCCGCCCAGAACCAGCGGCGGCGGCAGATCAACCCGCCCGAACCAGCGGCGAGATCAATCCGCCCGGAACCAGACAACGTCGAGCTCCGGCCGGTGGCGGTCTAGGAACTCGCCTTCAACAAATCAGCAACAAGCGCTTTGATACAGGATGGCAATGTATTCCCTCATGCGGATGTACTACTACACTGAAACTTGTTAGCTACCCGTTGTTTCATCTTGATGGTCAGCTCGATGCGGCGAGGAGGACTCGTATTCCCCAAGCCCACCAAATAATTAAAGGAAGCCTTAGACGTTCTTGCTTAATTAGTAGTAGTCGATCCTCACTTAAGGAAGTTGGACGCATGTTTGCCCTCTCTCTTGCGATTGTTATGTTTGCACTCCTACTTATTTGATCGATTTGCCTAGCAAATTCCTAACTCCAGGCTGGTGGAGATCATTTCTAGTACTAGTAGTAACTTATTACCAAACTCGCTCCTTCACATGAATCTTTTGCTTCCTCTCTAATTCACATTGTGAAAGGACATAGTGCTGCTAGATAGCGAAAAACGTATTGAATGGAAACCATTCACCCACAAAACAAGAGACAAAAATTGCCTGTTAGTTAGTGAAGCGGAGGAAACAGCAAGTTGGCTCAACGATTTCCGAGAACCACTCTGGGCAATGGTGTGTGTGCAACTTCCGGTCTCCAAGTTGAAACAATCTACAAGGATTGTTCGGGTTCTGTTAATTTCACCACCCTTTAATTTGGTGCCTAACTAATCCCTCTCACTGCCTAGAATAAACACTAGCAGATGCGATCATAATCATCAAAGGACAAAGAACACTGTAGATCTTCCCAGAAGACGTACACAAGGTCACTGCCCACCACGAGGTATAGACAAGCCTGACTCCTCGAAACAGGCTTTACGATGGGGCTGGGTTTCACGGTGCTTCAGACGCTGGTGTGGGTGACCATCTGGTTCAAGTTCCGGAACGCGGCGCCGGCACAGCAGCAGCAGCAGCAGCATATCTAGTGGGTTTTGCATAAGCACACACGCGACACAACATGGATTGAGTACAAAATCCATGGGGTTCTGTGTAGTGTGAGACGTGTTGTCTTCTGGATTAAATCATTCACTATTTGACCTATGGCATCTGAGACTAATTTAATGTCTTGATATTATGTACTAGTACTAAATTATGTATTCCTCGACATTTGAGGCTTTATCGAAAAGCTCTGTTTCCATTGGAACAACAAGTCCTGTCAAGCCACTAATTCTGAAATTAGAGCATAGCTTAAACAGGTACTTACGTCATCATCCTCGAGATGCTCCACCTCCCTAGGAGACGGACTGCCCTCCTCACAGCACAGCCATTGTGACAATTGTTAAAGCAGCTACAACACTTCTCTCACGGTTTCAAACTTCGGATGTTCATTTCTTCGCAGTACAAACAAAAGAAAAAAGTCTTGCTGGCATTTATACAATGAAATTCCAGCTCACAAACCTAACCTACAATTTTTTTAATATAATTTCTCATTCATTCAACTAACAACACAAATTTCTATCGTCCAAAGAAGATACATTGCATGAGTTTTGACAATGCTCTAGACCAACACAGCAATTAAGAATATCCTATTCAACTAAAAAAATATCTATCAACAACAATTTTTTCATGTACAAACAAACTTCTTTTAACCAATCTGGTTTCTACTGTTCTCCTACACTCTCGACTGCATGTTATTTTTGTTGTCCCAAGACCGCAGTTAGAACATTGTGTCATTCTTTCCTTCACCAGCTCTATTGCAGCCTGGTGAGTTTCTGCATTTGTATCCCAAGCTGGGAATGCCTACAGTAAAATGATTTCCCTAGCCAATTGTTTCTCTGGTAGTGCTTCACGTGCCCCCGCAATATATCTCTTAAGTCTACACCTCTTCAACACATGTTTTGGCAGGATCTCCTTCCTTAAATACACGAACCTAAAAACATTGAATTAAATATGATATGATATTTTCAAACATTCAGAACGATTACAAGCATCACACTAAAATTGATTAAGAAACCAAAGCGTGCACCAGACCTTCAGGAAGCAAGCGCAGAGCATACCCATGTATTCGTACATAAAGCACACTCACAGCTGTAATGATCTTTCAGACACCCTCACCTCATATTCAACCTTGCACCACTTCTCTCTCACTTCGCTGTCTACATGTTTTGCCACGTATTGCTCTCTGGTGACTATTTCATCGACGTCATAGGACATTGCCTTGAATAAGTGTTCCTGGAACTTCTCAAACATTGCCCTTGTCTATATCTTGGCTGCATGTTTGTCAATAGGTAGTCTGTCCTTGAACACCACGCCACCCTGCAAAACCATGATACAACTCAGATCATTGCCATTGTCAATAGCTCATGTCGCTTTCTCAATCATATAAATTAAACTGGCATCGTGAACTTTGAATATCAATTATCTTTTGACCGCAGCATCCTGATAAGTGCACAACGAAGGCATCCAATAGAATGCGCATCTTTGGTCTACCCCGCAAAATATAATTTCACTAGTAAGCTTAATTAAAAAAGATGTTCCTGAAGGATAATGAGTTTGAGGCAAGGTGGAAGAACACGATCGAGAGATATGGCCTAGGATAATGAATGGATCATCTTTTGTATGAAAATCAACACTTGTGGGTCCCTTCCTTCCGAAAGATGCCTTACGGGCTGGATTGTATGTTAACCACTGCGAAAGTCCAGGTGCATCCTTTGGCGATTCATTAAGCCAATTAACCACCGGTGACGTTCCTTAATAGCTACGATTCTTGTACGAACAAATACAAAATGGAGCAATAGGATGATTTTGAGTCATTAAGTAGCGGCAGGATCCTTGTATCAAAGTTTCCCATGGAAGAGCAGCTATCCATATTGTACACCTTGAACATGCTTGTGAAGTTCCAGGATGAACTAAAAATCAACCATGCAATGTCAAGTTCAGCTGGATGGTTCGGCATCTTGTTCTATAGTTATTGATTTAGCTGCTGAACCAGGCACAGAAATGATGAGTAAAAAGTACGATGGTGTTCACTATATGGAGACCAACAGGACAGAATGTAACTGTGGCCTATTTCAGTTTCCTGGAATTGTTGTTGGCATGCATTATCAGTGCTTAAGTGGCAACAGGTGTACGATATCCCCCTTGTTATGTACTTAACAGGCGGCGGAGTGATTATAAGCAGTTGCATGCTTTGGATAATCCATTGAAGGATTTAGTGTCGAGCAATATGTTGAGCGCTATGATCATGTTTCTTTGCGGTGACTCCGTTTTGTTGAGATTGGAATGGTTTCAGTTGAGAAGTATCAGCATGCACTAAAACTAATAATCGACATGACAATGACCCTTCTTGATGATAATTGGTGCCATGAAAAAGAACAGAAACTTCCACCATCTGGACGTGCAATTGCAAATGTTGATAGCCATGCACAACCTGCTTCATCTGAGGGGGGTCCAGCCAAAAATGCAGCCATCCTCCCAAAAAGAGTAAAGACTTGAGCATGGAGTCCGTGTCAATGGAAACAAGGTGTCTCTTTACTCTAGTTTTTCAACTCATTGCATTAATTTGCTGCTGGTGACTTGGTGCTAATATGTTGTATTTGTTGTGTGGCATGATTCTTTAATGGTATCATCTGTAAGTCAAAAGGATGCCTTACATTCTTCTTCAACTGCCTCCAACCTTGGTACTCATGTCAGGGTTGGTGTTGATGATCCTATGGTAGTTTTTATCATCAATATTTTGTTATTAAATTCATCGTTACATACGAGAGTCCTGACAATAACCTTACTTTTAACTGTATAAACTTCCAGGAAGAAGTTGATCCTAATGAGGTATCATTTGAGAGCCCTTATAGGGTACTCCCTCCGTTTCAAAATCTAGTAATTCAAATCATTATGGTGACCAGATGCATCCAGGCCAAATGTTGCAGGTTTTCTTTTCAGCAAAATGACTGCATTTTCATTTGAAATTATTTAGCATGTGCAGTGGAGGAACGTTCTGGAGGAAATAGTTTTGGCGGCCAAGCCATGCCATCAGCGGAGCAATCTAGGGGAATCGAGTGGGGAGAACGGCAATTCTGGCGTGCATGTCTGAACCGTCCAGTTTAACTCTTGGTGCTTTCAGATTGGTGCTGCAAGTTTTGCCAAGTTTTATCTTGTTTCATAATTTTGCAGAAAAACTTGTTGATCACGTGCATGCTACCTAGCGTGCACGGTAGAGTTTCCTTTCTGATCGAGTGGGTGCTTCCAACTACATATCAGGTGAATTGGTACATTGCTTCTTTTTTAAAACCAATTGGTACATTGCTTGTGTCTAGTATTTTTAGAGGGTTTGTGTAAGTCAAGTTGTGTCATGAAGTTGTAGTCATATACATATGTGTTGATGCATCATAAAAATATTGTAGGATGATCAAGTGCCGCCTTATGGCAGGCGGACATCTTGAATGCTGGAACAAGAGGTTAGGATTTCAGGTTTCTTTCTCATTAAAGTATCTCATTTTGTGTTACTGGGCTCTAACTAACAAATAATCCCATCATCAGAATGGAACACTTCTAAAGTTTGATGCACTACACTTGACAAAATTGGAAGTTTGATATTGTCGCATTGGATATCATTTAGACTGTGGCCTTATGTACTGTTAAACTTAGGAACCTTGATATTTGAAGTCTGATACACCCGAAGTGAAAGATGATAACACTATGCACCGACATTCGTATTGCAACAATACTAAACTTATATGTCAAGAAGAAAAACACCTAAACTGTTAAGTTAGTTGTTTACCATTTTTACTTGTGTTGTTATATGTAGGTGCAGTTCGTGGTTTATGCAAATCAATTGGTTTATTCATCTTCAAGATATATACCTTGTCTTAAACAAGGGTGCTTTCCTGCTCGGTTAGCTTTTAATCCTAAGAGTATCGCAATGCTTAACCACAACAAGGCTCATAAAGCCCTCAAAACATGTCGTTGACTTGAGTATGAACAAACCTGCATGTTTACTCAGTTAGTTCCGTAACTCTCTTTTATTAATTGGGTTACCTCTTTCTGTAATAATAAATAGTAACAAATTACTCATGAACTGTACTTTTATGTATTGGCACCTAGTACATGCCATATATAGAAATGACATTAATTTTTGTCTTGCAAGTTCGTATTTTAGCCGTTGCCTTTCTGGAGACCTAGGATGCCTTGTAACTTGGGTAGAATTAGGATTTGGACTCGCGACCTACCTGCATTTGCGCAAGGAACAAACCAAATCAAACAGATGCGGACATTCAGATCAAATTACAGCATTTGACCAGCAGATTTGAAAACAGAGAAAACAAACCAGACAATTTATTTCAGTAGTTAAGGTATTTCTTCTGCTAAATGATTAAATCAATGTATTCTCTGCTGAAGTTCGCTCATTAGCCATAAGGCATCTCTGGAAAGTTCCCAAGGAACAGTAAGATTTTTCCATGCAGCTGGTGCTCAGATAGAATCTTAGAAGAGAATAATTTGATTAAGCAATGCGGGGAGGATGATGAGCATTGAGTAATGATAATAAATACAACTCAGGAAACTAATAATCTTCTTTACATGTCCTGTTGCAAAGTATATCTAGTGGGTTAGTGTGTGTTCTTTTAATCCTGTCCAAACGCCAGACAATGTTCAACCCTTCCTTGGTGTAGGTGAACAAGATTTGATGAAAAGGTATCATAAAGTGACAATGGTGCAGAAAGAAGCAGGACGTCTGGTGTTGCATGAAGGTGGTCTGAGGATAAAGACAATGGCCATGGGTAAATAACAAAGGCCAAAGAATGATGGCAATGAGGAGACTGACCATGTTTTTCTGTTAATCTAATGATCTGTCTAATGAGACCCCTAGGTTTGTAAAGTCGCTGCATTTTTTTGGGCCCAAGGTTTCTGTCTAGGGGTCTGCAGGTGAGTGTTCACGCTCCCCAGGTGTCCCACCTTTTTGCTGACGATAGACTCATCCCTGCTCAAGCTTCAGTTAAGGGTGCTTCTGGGCTCACCAAAGGTGTTCAGGCCAAATGGTGAACAAGCATAAATTGGCCATCTTCTTTAGACCAAGCTGTCATTAAGAGACTAGGGATACCGTCAGGTTGTGTTCTGGCATTGTTGAGGAAGCTTTGTGTGAAAAGTACCTTGGGTTGTCTACTGCTTTGGGACAGAAAACTATTGAGCGTTTGAACACACACCAAGCAAAATTACATGTCTCATGAGTGGTTGGAGTGAAATAACACTTGCCTATGCGGGATGTGAGTTTCTTATCAAAAGTGTGGCGCTGGCAGTCCCAACTTTCTCTATGAGCTCTTTTAAACTTTCGGCTGCAACCTGTAAGAAGATTGCTAGCTACTGCTCTCATTACTAGTGGGAGAGCACTGTGGATAGTAAGAAAATTCATTGGAGGAATTGGCCGGAGCTTACAAAGACAAAATTCTATGGAAGCTTAGGCTTTAGGGACCTACAGCTTTTCAATCTGGCTATGTCACGCAAGCAAGGTTGGAGTTTACAAATCCTGCCTCCTTTGCGTCAGTCTGAGAATGGTGCCGGTCTGAAGTTATTTTGGGGTGGGTTCACGTTTGGTAACTGAAAGGATGGGTTTAAATGGATTCTACAAACATTTGGTTTGGATTGGAGTGGGTCCACGCAATAATAGGTTTGATGCGGTGCGGGTGCGGTTCCAAAAAGGAGTCTTGAAACGGCCAGAGCCCGTCAATGAACCTGTGGTGGAACCCAGCCGTTCGTCCAGAGAGACTAAGGGATCAGCAAGTCCAGCATTCCACCGATGACATCGCCGCGCTGCATCGGCCGCCCTGCATGCTAGTTGCCGGGCGTTGTCTTCCTTCCACCCACTGCTTGCTGGAGCTCGTGATTGATTACATGCGTTACTAAACTGAAACGAATTGACATGTCGTTGTATGCTGCTGCTACTAGCATAGTCCTTTGGTTTGTTCTGTGGTTAGTACGTGGGCTGATAAATGGTTTCCAACCGCAAACAGAAAATGGGTTGGTGCGGTTTGGGGGCAATTAGCATTGCGGACTGGTGCGGGTTGGTTGGCAGTAATTAATTATTACTAGGTTGGTTTGGTGCGGCGGTGAGGTGATTTCCATTGTGGGCTGGCACGGGTTTGGTGCGGATGTCTCCCCATTCTCAGCCTGACATGTGCGTGAAGGTTCTAAAGGGCACGTATTTTCCAAAGTCTGACTTCTTGGAGGCAACAAAGAAGAAACATAGCACTCTTACTTGGCGAGCTATTGCTGGTGGCAAACAGGCTCCCGAAATTGGATTGATCCGCTGCATCGGGAATGACGAAACAACATGCGTGTGGAATGACCGCTGGATTCCTGATGGTATTGAATGCAAACCACTTGGCAGAGCCGATGGTGCCTCGGGGGTGAAAGTAAGTGATCTTGTGGCTGAGGATGGGGTGAGCTGGAATGTTGTGGCTATCAATGCTAACTTATGGCCGCGTAATGTTCGAGCTGTCATGCAAATTCCTATCAGCTGGGTTGGGGAGGATTTCTGGGCTTGGCGCCTGAAAGACATGGAGACTACACGTCAGGCTGCAGGCTTCTGTCAGATGCAAATTTTGCTGTCCCAACAAACCAAGCTGGAAGGGGAACTGCTTCAGCTCAAGACAGCTGGAAAAAGATCAGGCACATGAAGATTCCACCAAAGATTGAGGTTTTTTGGTGGCGCTTAATTCACGACTTTCTGCATTGCAGTGCAAACCTCAAAAGTAAACATCTTGAGAAATTAGCTTATGTGATGTGTGCAGGTCTGATTCTGAAACTACTTTCCACGTTCTTACTGAATGCTCTCATGTTGTTGTCTTGTGGACAGAAATGAAGAAGACTGCGAAGGTGAAGCTTCCCCATCTCCATCCTGTGACTTGGCCATTGATCTTCTGGACAGCTCCTTCTGTTTCCTGGTTTTAGCTACTACAGCCATGTGTGTGATGTGGTCTCTTTGGACTTCTCAGAATGACCGACGACATCACAACTCTGCCATACAGATGACGAAATCTATCAAATAGGCTAGCAACAGAACCCATGATCTGTTGCAATGCGCCAAATATGGCTCACAGTGACAGTTATCAGCCAACTGAAGACAAGTAGTGGAAGCCCACATCAGGGGAGCTGATGAAGGTTAATGCTGATGATGTGTCCGTGTCTGGCGCTGCTGGGGTGGTGTGGCGGGGTGACAAGGGAGCGTTCAGGGGGTGTTTGGTTTCCTGCTGTTGCTGACCCACTCCATGCTGAAGCCCTGGCATGCAGAGAAAGCCTCCGATTCACCAGAGATCGAGGCTTTAAGAAGCTGCTGTTGGAAGCTGATGCTATTGATCTTCTAAAGGCCAGGGATATGAGAAGGACCACTATTGAACCGATCCTAGCTGAAATCCCTGATCAGATTAGTGTTTTGTTTTTTGTACTGTGAACTTTGTTAAGCAGATGGCTAGCTTTGCTGCTCATTTTTGTGCAAAAGAAGCATCTAGCCTGTAGGCTAGCTCTATTTGGGTTATTACTCCACACTTTCTGAGGTGCTATATCCAGCACAAGCTTAGCATGTTAATCAATTAAGAGAAAACAATCTTGGTCTAAAAAAGAAGACACATGGGTGTTGTCACTCTGTCAGGGTGTTGCTTTCACCAGCTACTGTGAGGTCTTCTTTTGTTATGCAGCTACTGGTCTTGTAATAGACTAGCATAGTGTTGCACTTTGTGTTCTGATGCTGGTGTGAACCTTCATTCACAATGGGATAACAACGTGCTTAAGATGGCTAGACTCTAGTGGATTGGCTGGACATATATGAGATGAGAAAAACTAGGAACATTGCTTGTCTTGCCTGATTCATCATGAGACACATAGCATCCTGATATACATATCCCTTAGGCCTTCCTAACACAATACAGATCTCTCAATAAATTAGGCCCTTTTCACATGTTTTTCTAATAAAACACTATTTGCTAAATTACTCCTGATCTCCCTCTGTTTGGACTCCCTGCTGCTAGTCCACAACATATACCTTTTGTCACACTGTAGTCTTCTTGTGGTTTATTTAGCAGCCTCGACGTATTAGTAGTTTAATTGAATTTTTTTACGAACTCATGTAGTATGTCTAGTTCCTTTTTTCTATAAGAGAGAAAATAACAAGACTTCTACCTTCTGCTAAATTGACCATATCACTAGATTTTACAAAATAATTTCCTTTATCTTGCCAGAATAAATACGGTCATAACATACACGGGCATATGATGCATCTATTTTCATTTTCTGTTTCTCCTTACACTAGCAGTCTAGCATTAGACGTTATAATAGATGCCAAAATTACATGAAACACTGCCACTTTTTCTGCCAACCTAGAGAAATAACAAACCACAGTACAAAATAAGCAAGAAAGCACATCACACAGGACTTACCAAAATCTCCGAAAAGAGTTGATTTCTGGATGACAAATAGGCTAACTTTTGACATCTTCAGTTTTTTCAAGAGTTGCATGTCTTCATGTCTGCCTTTAATTCCATGAATTCACCAAGGACATTTTGCCACCTTTGAGTTCCAACCTTCAAAAGGAAAGTGCAACTATAAGAATTCGACCAGAGCTTCTACATGTTGCACTGAATGACTGAACTGCAATATAGTACATACTAACAAGAATTTACTGATTGCAATTATCTTAATAAAGAATAATCTTAAGATTGCTTCTTAGCAACCCAATTTCTCCAACCAAAATGTCAATTGTTCATATCAAGGTTCCCTCCCTCTCTTCTAAAGGAATAATGTGCCAGGAAAAACAAGGGGAAGAAGAGAAATAGGAAGTGTAGAGTTAAAAAAAACAGTATGGTAATGTATTTTACCTGTCCCACATAGGTGACCTGCTGAAAACAGAATGCAGGTTTTGGAGTAATGAGTCTTGGATGTCACTTCTACTTCCAGGAAATGCACCTTTAATCCATGTCGATAATCCACCTTTTGTGTCTGCCTTAATATCTTTCAATTGATCGTGCAAGATAACCTCCGGTAGAAGATTAATAGTGTACGAAGGCCTGACAAAGCATAAGACAATTGAGAAACCATTTTTTTCCGAGAAAACATAAGGACGTTGCATTTCTTTTCATTGCATAGAAGAGTTTTAGTACAGGCCTCCTAGGAAGAGAAACCATCTAAGGGCAGCGAATCAAAGAAAACATTGTCCAGAGAACTAACCTGCAGTTGGGATTTGGCAGTACAATTTTTCTGCTTACGATCCTGTTAGGCAGTGTTGCTCCCCTCTGCTCCAAGCATGATTGAAGATTTGCAGCTATTCTACTGACTTCTAGAACCTATGAGAACAAATTTCAACAAATGAAATGATAATAGGACAACTCATACCATTATTATTACAGGCTAGTAAAGTGAAGGAACCGAACAAGAAAAAGGTAAACCAATATTTTTTATTATGGGTGTTCTTTTTTCCACCTTAGAATTCAGCTCTACTGTGGAACTACAAATGATTCTATCAGAACCCAAATAACAACGAGGGACTACAAACCAGTAAGTTCAGAAAATATCCCTCGGAGGTAGCAACAATATACTACCCCAGCTACGTTGCCCACTGTGCCATAACATTGTTTTCTCAAACAAAGTACAAGACTGCGGTTAGACAACAGCTGCAAAACACTTTTTCATTTGGTGCCTTACTGCAACAGGCAGTTCACATTCTAAATGTCGCTCCCTGGTCTACACTGAGTTCGATAATTAGCAGGTTCCTTCACTCCACTAATAGTTCTGTAATACTTAAGAAAAATGCAAGGCTCAAATTGCATACTGGATTTGGTACAGCCTTCTGCTTATTATAGTAATGTTGAATCACTTACCGATTATCCGTAAACTATCTCCTGCATACATTTCACTCAATCCACATTTAACCGGCTCTTCCCACAGCGAAAACCAAACCACGTTCACATGAATACAAGTTGTAGAAATCATATTCAATTATTGGGTCAAAAGAAAGTCCTACTTCAGGTACAATAACTTCTCCACTGTCCCTTGTTGGGAAATCTCTCAGTGTTTTCTCCAAAGGACTAACACGAGACCGATTCAAGGTCCTTTCAGGCGACGCCGTTCCGACACAGTTCATTTTTTTTGTGGTACACAAACAAATCACTTTACTGTCTAGGATCATTATTTACACACAAGTAGTCTTATAAGATAAAGCAATCTAATTATGCAAGGTACATCCACTTATTTTGCAGGATAATCTCTTAACAGTCTTTCAGTACATACTTTCATTTTACTCTTAATCCACCAATGTCATAGCAATACCAGCATATCCATAGGGGAGGGGAAAATGCAATTTAATTTTAAACATGACACCTGCTGAAATTACGTCTTGTTTCGGCTGTTAAAATAACCTACTCCCTCCGTCTCAAAATAGATATTGCAAACTTTTCTGAATTTAGATGTAGCTATATACTACTTAGTATCTACATTCATCCAAATTTAGACAAATTTTTGACATCTATTTTGAGGCAGAGGGAGTATTTATTTGTTTTTATACAGGACACCGACACCCTGATTTTTTTGGTTCTCTGATGCAAACTGGAATATCGTAACGGAAACCTATCTGATAATCTATCCCAGGTCTTGTACATCAGTAACAGAATGTAGTAGTACAAAAAATTATAGACGAGGAGAAAGAAATAAACTGCATTAGTTGGACACCTCCTCATCAGCATTGGAGTCACTCGCCCTGTTTGAAATCTGTTCCGTCACTGAGAACCAGTCCGTCCGAATCAGCACTGTAATTTTCCAACAAAGCGCCTGCAGGAACTACTGGGGTTGGGACGAACAGGATCAACGGGAGTATATAGCACAGTGATGGAACCATGCCGCAGGACGGCCTGCTGCTGGGGCGGCTGGGCGGCGTCGACATTGGCGATTTGGCGGCCAGGGCGGCGGCCGCTATGGCGTTGGACTCCTCGGCCGTACAGATGTTGCGGAGCAGCTCGTCCATGTTCATGGACCCGAAGTCCTTCCCGGCTCGGCCGAGCGCGGTCTGGAACTCGTCCACCGTGAGGGAGTAGATCTAGCCCTGCATGGATCGCCGCGCCCCTGCTCCGAGCCCGTCGACGCGACGCCGCTGCTCTCCCCCTCCTCCTCCGTCGCAGATCCCGAGGCACGGCGGAGGACGACTCGACGGCGGCAGTTCTCGGCCGGACTAGGAGAACGAGGAAGATGTGGAGCAGGGGGGCGCCGCGGGTGGAGCTGGGGGGCGCCGCGGGTGCCGGGAGGAATAGGCCGGCGGAGTGCGGCGGCGGGGGTGAGCACTGAGCAGGCGGAGGCAGTGGTGGACCGGTAGTGCGACGGGGATGGGTCAAAACCTCTCCCACCTCTTTTTACTTTTTTATTACGATTTTGCTACATAGGAATCGTTCTAGAAATAACAATTTTTTATTGGAGTGTCTAATGCGCCCTCAAATTAGTTATGTCTAAGTCGCTGATGTCATCCTAATATTTGTCCTAATTCCTTATAAGATTTGTACTAATTCTCAGTTACAACCTAGTTGCAACTCATGTATATCTTTTTTTTGCACGAATTACGAGGTAAATCGAACGATGAAAGAGGCGACTGAGACTTAAGAAGTTTTTAGGCGCATGAGAACTAGCAAATCCGATTTTTTATAGATCAAACAGCACAGACGAAAGAAGCTTTACAACATCCACTCGCCGACGCCGATCTAGACGCCGAATTTAGACGCGGACGACGAAAAGCGGCCCAGATGCGTAATCAGGAACCTGTTTTCGTCCGGATTTGAACCAACTTTGGTCCGGACTACATAGGCCAACCCAGGATCCCGGATACGCCCTGGGGACGCCGGACGCAGCGAACTCGGCAAAAAAACGAAGCGGCGCGTGGACCCGCTGAGTCAGCGATGGAAGCCGAGTCGTCGTCATCCTCGGAACCACGCGGCGATCGCCGGACATTAACTGTCCGTCGCGTCGACCACGCTGCCGGCGCCGCGCCATCACCGCTGCCGCCGGCTCAGACGGACGACGGCGCTAACTTCCCACCATTTCTCCTTTTCCGCCTCGCCGCGCCTTGGCCTTTATAAGCCGTACCCCTCGCCGGAGTTCTTCACACTCTTTCAGCCTCCCCACACCAGCCCGAAACTCCGTGAACACTCACTCCCCCGGCCATGGCCGAGCGGTACCCCGGCGATGGTGCGGCGGCGAACGGCTTCGGTTGGCGCACCCTCCAGGCTTGGGAGGCGCGCCTGTCTATATGGCCCCGCCGGACACGCAGAACCCTCCGGGGTGGAAGCTAAGCGTCGGTGGCATCCCTATCCCGCTGGCGCCGATGTCGGAAGAACTGCCGTACGAGATCCGGGAGTTCATCGGCGCCATGGATGACCCCTCCGCCGCCGAGAGCCCCAACAACCTCCTGTACTGGGAGCAGTTCTTCGTCGATTGCCGCCAGAGCTCGCCCACGAGGGCCGCCGAACGAAATCGACGCCGGCGCAACAACGCCGGCCGCCGTTTTCGAGCGCCAGCCGGACGCTCAAGGCGGTGCTCGAGCACATCAATGCCGGAACACGCGCCGGCTTCGCACACCCACGTCGGCGTCAGTCGGGGTGGCGCTAACCGGATGCAGGAGGATGGCCGGCATGAGCTACTCCTCTTCGCCTCGGCCCACTCCTGGCTCCACGCCGCCAGACGCGATCGGGTTTTGCCGGGCCGCGCCAAGCGCCGATCAGCTTCGGCGCTCGCCGCCACGAACACGCTCGCGCCGACATCGTCATCGGTGAAACACGTGTGTCGGCTTCGCCAACTGGCCACCTTCACCTTCGCCGCCCGAAGACTAAAGGCTCGACGCCGCCCGAAGACAGCGCCTTGAGGATGGCGCTGGAGCAGTCGCTCCGCGACTCGGCGCCGCCGCCGCCGCCGTTGGTGGAGCCCTCCTTGCCGGACATCCTGGAATGGTCCATGACGGACTGGGAGGAGGCGGGCGGCAATAAGTCCACCGCGGCAGCGAGGCCGAGGAGGCGGAGGCGGCGATGTTCGAGCGCTTCGCCTACGAGCACCCGCTCGCCCTCTACGACGACGAGGAGGACGACCCTTCTTACCAGTCGTGGAGGTGCGGCGACCCCGGCCAGGGGAGCTCCCCCCGCCCTAGCCGTCGAGCGACGACAACGACGGCGGCGAGGATGATGGCAGGGCCGATCCCGACTACACGGCATTCTACAGCAACTTCGGCCTGTAGAACGGCGCCGGAGTCGGCGAAGGCCACGGCGGCGGCCTTTTAAATGTTTTTTAGTTTACTATGTACTATTTTAGTTTAAATTCGATGTAATCCGTCTATATTCGTCCATCTTTAATGAAATTCGCCCATCTTTAATAAATTTAGCCGAACGTGGGAACTCGGCCTGAGTACGCGAGTGGGAAACTCGGCATACCCAGGCCAAAAACTTATTCCGTCCGGCCAAAAAAAGTCCGGTTTTTGACCTGGGTTCGCCCAACGAATGAAGATGCTCTTAGCATAAGTATATTTGACATTCAAGATTGATTTTAGGACGTTGCTATCTGGGGTTCTGATTGCAAATTCTGATAGGTTTGGACAGCCATGTCCCGACAGCGCATGTAAAAGTTAAGTCACAATAATATTAGTGTAAAATAAAAATAAAGTGCAGTGTGGCTCGTGACGTGCATGGACAGGCTTAGAAGTAATCAGGTTGTGTTTAATCCGTAAACATGAAAGGACAAAACGTTGATGTCAGCAGAATTTAATATGAAAATTCAAAATTTAAAATGTTTTATATGTCAAACCGGTTATCCGATTTAGATTCGTTTTTTACCGAGTCGCGGGACATCTTCGAAACTAGACCCATGTTAATATGTTCTGATAATATTATTTTAAACCAAAAGTTATCCATCCAAAACACGTGATCTATCCAGAAAATAGTATATAAGTTATCCACCTTATAAAACATGTGGAGACCCTTTTGCATCCATACAGAAAAAGTACTCGACGACTGTTTCGATAATTACATAACTCGGTGTATATTACAACAGCCTGCACGAATGATGACCCGTGTGCATATTCTGGCTAAATAACATGACTCTTTATCCCAAATATTATCCACTATTAACACGAGAGTTATCCAAGCTTCATCATGTAAGTTACCCACTTCATAACGTATAAGTTATCCGCCACTATAAAATTTATATATAGATATAATATAAAAGTTATTTTAGTAGCTTGGCTTCATCGTCCACCGCCACTCTCCTGGCATATGGGCTACTCAACCTCTAAAGGCTACCGGCGACGGATGATAAAAACCTCAAAAGACTAATGCATCAAACATAATATTTTTAAAAGAACTAAATCTAAGTTTCTTTTAATATAATATAATAAATAAGGTCTTATATAATATACCCCATCCACCCACCATCCTAAGTTATAGTAAACAAATGTAATATGCAATCAGTAGTCTAGCGGTTCGGCTTCATCGTATGTCGCCGCTATCGCGGCATACGGTTGATAAAGCCTCGAAGGGTGTTAGGGTACTAAGTCTTCATCGCTCGTCGACGCTACGAAGTCTTGGTACCCTAACACTTAGGCTACCGCGTCTTAATTAAACTAGTTTATAGCTCATACTTAATTAATTAAACTAAGATACATGGGGCAAATGAAATTTTATGAGGTGGAAAAAAGAATACAAAATTTACTCACATGAGAAATACGAGAAAGTCTCCACCCAATCTATTTAATCTATTTATATGATGGGTAACTTATATGTATGAGAATGCATAACTTGACTATGACATGGATAAGTCACGTGTCAGGAATGGATAACATGACTTTGTTTGCTTCAAAAGTTACACATCAGTAATACAAGAGCTATCCACGTTTTAATATATAAGTTACTAGCCAAATAATACATAAGTTATCCATACTATAAAGCTTATCCACAAGGCTCGATTTCGTCGCCCGTCGCGAGAGCGCGACGTACGCGTGACTCAACCTTGAAACGCTACCGCGTAAAAAATCAAGCATATTTTTTAAAACATTAAAACTAAGCTTATTTTACATAAAATATAATAAATGAGGTTTTATGCCTTAATACTCATCGCCCTAAGTCGTAGTAAACAATGTAACGTAAAACCAGTAGTCTATCGGGATCGGCTTCATCTCCCGTCACCGTTACCGCGGCGTACGGGTGATAAAGCCTCGAAGGATGTTAAGGTTTTGAGTCTTCATCGCTCGTCTATGCTAATACATCGATGACGGTAAAGTCTCGGTACCCTAACACCTAGGCTACTGCGTTCCAATTAAATTTTGCTCAACACGTATGCGAGAACGTCTCTACTCCACATGTTTGTATGGTGGGTAAATTATGTTTTATAGAGTGAATAACTTAGGGCGTGTTTGGTAGGTCGGGTGAACCCAAAAATTCTCACCTCATCCCCCTTTTAGTTGTTTGTTAGGCCGGGTCGTGTATATCGGGCAATGCCCCACACCATACGAAAAGAGGCCCTCAGTCATGCCCAGTTGCGAAGCTCGAATCAAGCTTCTCAACACAGCCCTGCCGAGTCCATCCAGCGCGAGCGACTCAGCCCGCTAGGGGTCACGGACTCGCTCCCGTCGCGCGCCGCATTTGCCCCCGACAATTTCTCTCTGCCTCCCCCATCTATCCTATTCCCTGCCTTCTCCTCTCCCTGCCCCGCCCCCGCCCTGACTTCTGCCGGTCTCCAAGCTTTTGCAGGACACACAGCCTATCCTGCCCTCGACCACCGCGAGCGGAGCAACAGCGGCCCTCCTAGCGGCGTGAGCGGAGCAGCAGGGGCGCAACCCTCCTGGCGGCGCGAGCGACATCCGCACGACCTGACGGCGAGCGACGAGTGGCAGAGGGTCCTCTCGGCGGCGTCCTGGCGGTAGCACGCGGTGCGTGGCGGCGGCGTCGGAGCCTGAGCTGCAAAGGACCTGATTGATTTTTTTAGTTTTCAGTTAGGGGCTCGATTGCTTTTTTAGTTTCTATTCAGGTACCCGATTGCTCTTTGATAAATAGCTGGCTTGGCTGAACTCATATAACCTACCAAACGGGATCTCAGCTGAGCACATCTCAGCTCATACAACCTACCAAATACAACAAATAAAACAGATTTATATGTAGTGGGCATAGCTGGTATCAGCTTGTATGAGGTGAGAGAGACCATGCGGTCTACCAAACGCACCCTTACATATTATAGCATGGATAACTCACGTACTAGGGGTGAATAAATTTTTTATCTGAAAAAATTTCATCGAAACATATCAACATGGGATCTAATTTTGAAGATCTCGTCACGACTAGTCCAATCGTAAAACGGTTCCTAAATCCGACAAACGATTTAATCTATAAAACATTTTAAATTTTTGGTTGATCCTAAGCTAGCTGACTGTGTGCGTTCACACTTTTCACTAGGTTTAAACATCCACTCACCGGTATGAAAATAGATTTGTCGTGATTTTATCCCTAAACAAAGCTAATTAATGATGGTTTAGTACCTATCGCACCCAAACCGACAAAAATGCTTACCCCTTCGAAATCTAGTAAAAAAATGAATTTTAAAATGTTTTTAGGTCAAACCGTTTATCCGGTTTAGAATCTGTTTTCATCGTAAACTAGTTGCGTCGATATCTTTAAAACTAGATCCTATGTTAATATATTTTGACGATTTTTTTCCGAACCCAAAAGGTTATCCATATGTAACATGTAATTTATCCAGATATACTATATAAGTGTTATCGCCATATTTTGGCCAAAGAAGGAGTTGGGCCGTGATCAAGATGGGCTTGGAAACTGTGTATATTCAACGTGTTGTTGGATCGGCCTAGTGCGTAGAATTGGGCTAAACTGCCCGTGTATCTTGTATCATAGTAGGTTTCGTGTTAGTCTAAGTTCCGTTTCAGTTTAGGTAAAGATATAATTGTAGAGTTATTCCAAAGTAGAGAGTCTCCGGACTATAAATATGTACTTAAGGTTATCGAGAAAAGGAGGACAATCACGTTCACAACAAACACAATCTCGGCGCATCGCCACCCCTTGTTTCTAGGGTTTTTCTCGGGTAAGTGCCATGCTGCCTAGATCGCATCTAGGCAGTATCTACTTATGCGTTATCTGGTGTTATTCGTACTGAAGCCTTGTTGATGGCGAGTAACATCATTATCATAGATTTGTTTGGGTTAGCATCAGTACTTTTCATTACGATCGTTTAGTTATGCTACCTCTAGCTGTCTCGCCGCCGTTGCACCTTTTCCCGGGTGTAAGGGTGGCATCTTGCTTGATCTTTATTTAAGTCGATTTGATCAGTTATAGTTGTGCCTTGTTCTCCAAGGTTTAGTTTGATATCTACATGATCAGGCCTTGCAAACGGGTTGAACGATCCAGTAGTATGTAAGATATGGTTTATCAATCTAAGGGGGGATGTTCCGGGAATTGACGTTACGTTGGTTTTTTGGCCTTCTCTAAGATTAGTTTTCTATTATCTTTTGTATCTACCAGGCTCAATTACGTGTAGGATGTTCCAGTCATGTAGTGAAAACGTTAAACTATCGTGGATCGATTTAACTTGTATTGATGAAGCAAAACCCCATGTTATAATAGATCTAATGCAGAACCATGGGTCAATCGGCTCAGAGCCGATTCACGAGAAACACAGGAGCGGTCACGGCTCGAATTTCACGTATACTTGTTTACCATGCAGAAACCAATCGAAGCAATCCTTCACCTTCGACCGGTATAGGTCGTGTACGCCTCGAACCAAGCCGGGCGTGTGCGGAGCTTTGGCGAGCCGTTGCAGGGACCGAGGCCCACCAGTTCAGGAGCCTCCGGATCTCCTGTGTTGCCCGTCGCTGCTCGCCGGTGGGTTTTGGTAGGCAACACATTCTGGCACGCCCGGTGGGACATTCAACAACGTCTTCATCAACATCCGACGTTGCGATGGACAATGCACCGGTCACGCGTCGATGAGCTGAGGAGCACAAGGCGAAGTATGATGACGTCAAATCTCTCTTCGAAGCCGATCTCATCGGCTCTTTTGAGAGGACCCGTAAACATGGCATCAGATGGAAAGGGTTCTCACCTGAAGGTGTTCTTGACGAGGTGGATCTCTCTGTTCCTTCGTGAGGCGCACGAGCTCTATGACAGAAGTCAACTACATGGTCGCTCATTCTCTTCACCGCCATTCTGAGAGCTTGGTAAACGCTTTCGAGCGGATCGCAGTTCGCGTAGTTCAGGAGATCATGAAACATCAGTACTCTCCGTCGGGGCCTACTCTGGGGACTCACCAGGGAGAAAGACCGCTCCAGGCCAGGCCACCGCTGCCATTCACGCTTGCAGCTCCAGAGCCACCAGGGGCACCGGCGTACGTCGTCTACAAGGTCGGAGGCGACCCTGGCGATTGCCAATTCCTGTTTGAACCACCAAAGGAGATCCCACATGGATATGTGTGCACCTACGTGCCGGACTGCAATAACGTGACGCGCACGAACCAGGTGGCAACTGCAGGGATTTCTGGAGCAGGAGTCTCTGGAGCGGGGGCTTCTGGAGCAGGTGTTTCTGGAGCAGGAATCTCTGGGATGGACGCCGACAAGCAGGCGTGGCTAGCCAAGTATGCCACCGGAACGAGTCATGAGAATCTAGCCCCTGCAGCCCAAACAACAGAACAAATCCGTACCATCTTGAGAGACCAGTTCGGCTTCGTGCCGAAGAGAAGGACAATCGGCTATTCAAAGCCGTACCCCAACGAGTTTGACCTGATCCCGCTGCCACCCAAGTATCGACTCCCTGAGTTCTCGAGATTTAGCGGGTCAGAAGGGTCGAGCTCGATCGAGCACGTGAGCCGATACCTGGCACAGTTAGGCATGATATCGGCATCAGATCAGTTGCACGTAAGGTTCTTTGCACAATCTTTGACAGGACCAGCTTTTGGGTGGTACACTTCACTGCCACCTGATTCGATCCAGACCTGGAAGCAACTGGAAGAGCAGTTCCACATCGATCATTCGGAAGCTCGAGGCTGGCATTGCAGACCTGGCACAGGTGCGGCAGAAGCGAGGAGAAACGGTAGCCGAGTACATCCAACGCTTCAGGACTGTCAAGAACCGATGTTATTCAGCCCGGTTAACTGAGAAGGAAGCAGTCGAGTTGGCAGCGTTGGGTCTCGCAGCACCCATCAAAGATCTGGCTTTCCAAGTAGAGTACAACTCGTTGGCGCACATGGCTCGGCGGCGATGTATGAGCAGCGCCACCCTGAGTTGTACCAGGACAAGTTCAAACGTCCGATAGGCCTGGTCGATACAGAAGAAGAAGACCCCACGCAAGACCAGGAGGTGGCCGTGGCTGAATGGGCTCGGGGGGCAGATCCCGTATCCTGCAAATGGGTAAAACAGCAAGGGCCTGCAAAAGGGTTCGACTTCGATGTGAGCAAAGCTGAGCAAATATTCGATTTACTGCTGAAAGAAAAGCAGCTGAAGTTACCCGAAGGCCACAAAATCCCTACAGCTCAAGAGATGAACGGAAGACCATACTGCAAGTGGCACCACTCGTTCACCCACACCACCAATGACTGCAAAGAGCTACGTCGCCAGATCCAAACGGCAATAGAGCAGGGCCGTCTCATCCTGGGGCAATTCGCCATGAAAGTGGACACCAACCCATTCCCCGGCGTCAACATGGTAGAACACAGCCACTCCACGAGGCGCCAGTTGGATTTCTCGTTCGATGTCAACATGGCAGGACCAGGGTACCACCATGGCACACACAGGGAGGAAGGCGGTCGCTCTCACGGCAGAGTAAGAGATGAGGCTGGTCCACGCGACCGGCCCAGCTGCGGCAACAGGCGGTACTTAACTGAGGAACAAGTGAAAAGTGTGCGATATCAGAAACCACATTCCACGCATCTCCTTAACAAGTATGAGCGTCAGGATGACCAACGTCGCCGGCGCGACGGAGAAGACGGAGGATATGAGCACCAAGCTAGGGGACCGTCAAAAGAAAAAGAAGGCGCAGACAAGCATTGGGATTGTCCGTTCTTCAAGTATTGCTGGGACGCGGGAATGATCCGATTGCCTACGATCGATAACTGCCCGGAATGCGGACAGCAGAAGGAGGACACGGAGCCGGTGTCAGTGTTTAAGCGCCTAGGGCCTCTCCCACCTCAGAGCCGACGCAGGGAGTCGTCTCGAGCACAAGGTCTCAAGGAGCCAATGGATGACAAAGAGAAAGACATGTATCACCGTCCAAGGTGGTGTCCCGACGGACTCAGGCACACCCAAAAGCGTAGAGTGCAGCGGCTGCGTAACTTGGAGGAAGCCGAAGCGCGGTATCTCCACGCTCTAAAGAAAGCACGGCCCGATCTGGCCGTTAAGATTAGGCAGACCTTGGAAACGGAAGATCACCCGAAAAAGAAAGAGTGGCGCCCCAAACCAGTAAAAGCCGATGCAAAGACATAGGCTGGCACAAACATGGTATTCATACTCCCGTCAGAGTTCTGCGCGCCAAGAACCAACGAGCTACCAGTGGCACAGTTCGACTGCGGCCCACGGCCAGTTATCTTTGAGAAGCCACGTGAAAAGGGTTACAAACATCTGAAAGCACTGTACCTACGAGGTTACATCAATGGGCAACCTGTCAGCAAGATGTTAGTGGACACCGGAGCGGCAGTCAACATAATGCCGTACTCCATGCTACGGCGTTTGGGACGCTCCACTGCAGATCTGATCAAAACCAACGTCACTTTAAGCGACTTCAACGGCCAGACTTCAGAAACGCAAGGCGTCGAACGTGGACGACTGGCAGGAAAACCATCCCTACGTCATTCTTCATCGTAGACAGCAAAAGCACCTACGCTGTCTTGTTAGGGAGAGATTGGATCCATGCTAACTGCTGCATCCCATCCACGATGCACCAATGCCTGATACAGTGGTATGGAGATGAGGTGGAGGTCATTCATGCAGACGATTCTGTCGAGGTCTCCATTGCTGGCATGAACGTCTGGGAAGCAGAAGACCAAGAGCCGATCTCTGGAATCAGTCTAGACGGCTGTGAACGCATTGAGGCTACAAAAAACGGGGTGAGGCTGGTCTTATCCACCGGCCTGACAGAGTAGCAAAGTCCACAACGGTACATGGTACGGCCGACCCCTGCGATCGGCCACAAAAAACAAAAAGTAGCAATCTTACGACGAGCAGATCATGCAGTCGTAGCAGGGAGATTCCCAGCCATTGTAAAACCATAAGGTGTAAACCGTCCTTGACTAATATAATCAAAAAGGGGGCCGATTCAGGCAATCGGCCCAAATTATTTTTGTTAACCTCACCTACTGTTTGCCCTGTACTTAGCATCGATTTGACAGGTGACGGAAAGCTAGGATATGGATTTACATCTGCTGATGAACTAGAAGAGATTGACATTGGTCCTGGGGATAAGCCAAGACCAACATTTATCAGCAAGAAGTTGGATCCGAGTCTGCGGGGTCCGATGATAGCTCTGTTGAAAGAATATCCAGATTGCTTTGCCTGGGATTATACAGAGATGCCCGGGCTAGACAGGAGCATCATCGAACATCGGCTCCCACTAAAAAAGGGTTTTCGGCCGTTCCAGCAGCGAGCACGACAGATGAAGGCCGAAATTTTGAACGAAGTCAAGAAGGAGATCGAGAAAATGTTGGCAGCCGATTTAATCAGGCCATGCAGGTACGCTGAGTGGATTTCTAGTATCGTACCTGTAGAGAAAAAGGATGGCCGCTGGCGTGTGGCCATAGATTTCCGAGATCTCAATAGAGCCACTCCGAAGGATGAATACCCGATGCCAGTAGCAGAGACGTTGATCAACGCAGCTGCTGGTCATAAAATTTTGAGCTTCATGGATGGCAATGCCGGTTACAACCAAATCTTTATGGCTCCGGAAGATATACACAAGACTGCATTCAGAGTCCCGGGTTCGGTGGGATTGTTTGAATATGTAGTCATGACGTTTGGACTAAAGAATGCCGGCGCCACATACCAAAGAGCAATGAATTACATCTTCCATGACCTGATCGGCAAGCTGGTGGAAATTTATATCGACAACGTGGTGGTCAAGTCAACTTCAGTACAAGGACACTTGGATGACCTGCGACACGTCCTGGACCGAACAAGGAAATTCGGGCTACGGATGAATCCAAAGAAGTGTGCCTTCGGTGTGACGGCCGGTCAGTTCTTGGGCTTCTTGGTCCATGAACGAGGAATTGAGATCGGCCTGAAAAGTCAGGAGGCAGTGCGAACAATGAAGCCACCTACCACGAAGAAAGAATTGCAGTCTCTCATCGGCAAGATCAACTTCGTCAGACGATTCATCTCCAATCTGTCAGGAAGGATAGAGCCGTTCATGGGACTTGTGAAGATTAAGTCTGATGAGGAGTTCAGCTGGGGGGCAGAACAACAACGAGCCTTCGACGAGATCAAAGAGTATCTGACGAAGCCGCCAGTATTGGTTCCGCCCCAGCCGGATAGGCCATTCTACATTTACTTATCAGTAGCGGACACGTCCATCGCCTCAGTGGTGGTGCAACTTTATGACGGGCTGGAGCGAGTGGTATTTTACATCAGCAGAAGGATGCTGGATGCAGAGACAAGGTATTCTGAGATCGACAAGTTGTGACTCTGCCTGTTTTTCACCTGCACCAAGCTGCGCCACATTTTGCTATCAGCAGAGATCATCATCATATACCGTCGACGTCAGAAAGCACATGCTATCGGCTCCTATGTTAAAAGGCCGACTGGGCAAATGGATGTTTGCATTATCAGAGTTTGACATCCGGTATCAACCCGCGAAAGCAGTTAAGGGACAGGCGTTGGCCGATCTTATTGCTGAAAGGATCAACACCAACATAGCAAGCATCCATAGGCGTGGGCTATGTTTTTCGACGGATCAGTTTGTGACGATGGCTGCGGCATCGGCATGCTCCTCGTATCACCCCGGGGGGCAACATTTTCCTTCTCCATCAGGTTATCAGCCCCTCGCACCAACAACGTCGCTGAGTATGAGGCGATACGCAAGGGAATGGAGTTGCTCATCGAAGCTGGAGCTAAGCGATGGAAATTTTGGAGACTCCAAGCTGGTGATTTCTCAACCCACGGAGGAATACAAGTGCGAGAGCGAGTCGCTATTCCCTTTATGGATGCAATGCCGTGAGCTGATGGCACAGTTCCGATACATAAACTTCACCTGGATCCCACGATCGCAGAACACCGAGGCCAATGATCTTGCACAAATGGCTTCAGGCTACAAGGACATGGCAGAGGGAGCCGATGTGCAGGTGCAATTCCTGGACGCAGACGACTGGAGAGCCGATATCTTCAATTACTTGAAGGATTCGGCTCGGGGGGCACCTAAACGGATAAGATACAAGGCCATGAAGTATGTGCTCATTGGGGACGACATGTTTTACAGGACCCTTGAGGGGTTATTGCTCAAATGTCTGGGGACAGCCGAGGCCAATCGGCTCCTACATGAGGTACACGAAGGCGCCTGTGGAACTCACCAATCGGCTCATAAGATGAAGTGGTTGATCAGGCGATCAGGGTTTTATTGGCCTACCATGCTCGAGGACTGTTTTAAATACTACAAAGGGTGTCAAGCATGTCAGAGATTTGGAAAAGTCCAGATGGTACCCGTGTCAGCAATGAACCCCATCATCAAGCCTTGGCCATTCCGAGGATGGGGCATGGATATGATCGGCAAGATCAATCCTGCGTCAAGCAAAGGCCACATGTGGATTTTGGCCATCACGGATTATTTCACCAAGTGGGTGGAAGCCGTCCCCATGAAGTCAGTAAGTTCAAAGGACGTCGTCGATTTTGTGAAAGAACACGTCATTCATAGGTTCGATTCCCGGACTATCACGGCCGATGGAGGTTCGGTCTTCACTTCTCATGAGTTCAGAGAGTTCTGCGAGGACACAGGAATCAAGCTGATGCGATCATCTCCGTACTATGCCCAAGCAAACGGGCAAGTTGAAGCGTCCAACCAGAGCCTTATCAAGCTGATCAAGAGGAAAATCGATGAGCACCCTAAGCGTTGTACGAGGTTTTGTCGAGGCTTTATGGGCTTGCATGTCATGTCGCGGGCGATAAAAACTTCGCCGTACCATCTAGTCTATGGACAAGCCGTATTGCCTTGGGAAATTACGGCTGGATCGAGACGTGTCACTTTTCGAGCGATCTAACGGTGAAGAATATGCAGCTTTGATGAGTGTGATGTGGAAGATGTGGTGAGCTTAGGTGTGGTCGCTTGAGAAAATCAAAGAAAACAAGGCCAAAGTAGCTCGTGCATACAACAAGAAGGTGAGACCTAAGGAGTTCCATGTTGGCGATCTGGTATGGGAAGCGGTGTTGCCATTAGGGACTAAGGATCCAGCATATGGTAAATGGTCTCCAAATTGGCACGGGCCATACAGGGTCGATCAAGTTTTAAGAGGGAATGCGTACATGCTGGAGGAGCTGGATGGCGTGAAATTCCCAGTGGCTGTCAACGGTCAGCATCTCAAGAAATATTTCCCAAGCATGTGGGATGATGGACAGTAAGATATGGGAGCCGATACACGAAATCGGCCAATAAAAAAAAACTTATTAGTACATATTTCCCGAGCACGTGGGAGGATGGACAGCGAGACGTGGGGGCCGATACAAGAAATCGGCCGATAGAAGTATACAGCCGATGCACAGTCATCGACTCTAGAAGTTCAAAACTGTTACAAGCAGATGCCAGTTTACATAAACGAACTACTGAAGAAATGCCTCGAAGGCTTGGAGGGCGTCAGCGCGGACACGGTCCACCTCGGCGATCTCGGCTTCGTCATCTTCATCCTTGCCCGTCACTAACTGCTTGTTCAGGGTGCGTATTTCTGCTAGATCGGTCTTCAGTTCAGCTTTGAGGCTCTCTGCTTCATCTTGGGAGCGGGCGATGGAGGCTTCCTTGTCACGAATGAGTTGTTTGGTCACCCGGACTTTCTCTTCAAGATCTTCCAGCTCCTTTTTCAAAGATGCGAGCTCGGCAGTACTGATGGAGGTGTCAGTTTTGGCATCAAGGGACGCCTTTTTCTCATTGAGCTGCTGACATCTGTCGGCAATATTCTCCTTCAGCGGGAGTTGGGCACGGCGCAGGTTGATCCTTTCACGAGCCAGCTTCACCCTTGAACCGAAGAAGGACAAAGTTACGACGGGCCAAAGCTTCACCTGCAATGCTACTGGGAGTTGGTCCTTGATTTCATCAAGGACGCCCTTCACCTCTTCAGAGCCCTCGATCAGTTCCTCGACCGGGGAAGACAGTAAGGCTCTAAGTCGTTGGAACTGAGGTAGAACAGCCCTGGCGTGTGGTTCATCGGTGGCGACGGAGGAAGTTGGATCGATGGAGTCAGGATCGAAGGTCAGCAAGCCTGAAATGTCACAACCCTGGCGGCCCTTAAAGGCGTCAGCGTGAGTCCAACAGGAAAGAATGAAGCCGACAGAGAATGAAGCCGACAGAAGTTAACGTACCTCTCCTAAGACCGAGGGGATGGCAGACGACGAGGCAATCGGTTTGTGTGTGGGTGCTGGAGGCGTTGCTAAAGTGGTAGCCGTTTCATCGGCATTTTCGGGGATTGCCAGGTCTGGTTTGGCTAAAGGCGTCGGCGCGGCCCCTACCTTCCCACTAGAAGCCTCAGTTGTCTGCATGAAAGGCGATTAACCGATGTAAGTGATGATGAATCGGCGGATAAAAGGGAGTAAGGGGCAAGCGCATAAAGGATGATGATTTTTTCGGAACCTCTTGGCTCGATGAAGAAGCTTGTGGTCCTTTACGAGCTCTCTTGGGACCCACGGCTGGCCCGGCCTCGACTGGTGCTCGGGGGCGCAGTTCGAGGCGACCTTTTCACAAGCCGATGGTGGCACATCTGGCTGGCTCGGGGTGATGGTCCTCTCCGAATCCGTCGGGCTCGATTCTTCCTCGATGGGTTGGGTGTCCTCATGGGATGTTTCTTCGACGGAAGCCTGCAAAATAAGGAAGGCTGTTAGACACGAGCACGTCTGCAAGAATGAAAGAATGGGAAGAATTGACCAAGACATGGGTCAGCCTACATGCGAGCTTTTTGGAGAAGGGCTCCGGTGCCTCAAGGTCTTCCTGGCAGCTACATTCCTCGTCATCGTTCTTGTCTTAGTTGGAACTCGAGGAGCAGCTGGTGTTGAAGTTCCTTGTTTCTTAGAAGCCGATTGAGGTGTTATCGGCTGTTTCTGCATTATGACCTTTTTCAGGGGCGGTGAGTTTTTGCAGAAAAGAACCACAGGAGCTGGCGGAAAGAACTCAAAAGGAGAGCCGTCACTGTGTGTAGGTTCAGGGCCGTCTTGTTGCTGCAAAGGGAGAAATTGAGTTAGTAGGAGGGTCATTTATGAGCTACATCAAGAAAAATTTACAAGTAGTGGTACCTGTTCCACGGGGACGTCATAATCAGGATCAAGTTGTTTCAACAGCGGTCCCAGAGCTTTCCTGAAAGCGTGGGTTTTCCACATCGTCCACCAGTCCTCGAAGCCGTCAGTTGATGAAGCGAAGGTGAGGTCATTTGGAATAGGGATGGTCAGAGCGTCAAAGAAGTAGTAACACCTCTGACTGGTGAGAGGATTAGGCAGGTCGGCTCTACACTCCGTAAGATGATGGAGAAAGAGATGGGGAGGTACTTGCCCAAGGCCAAATTGCCGGGCCACAATGACCGGTTGGTAGAATTCATACCCAGGCTTGATAATTCTGTTGGATGTGCTCATGCCAACTGGGAGGAAACAGGGACGAATCACGGTGGAAAAAAGCTGCCGAGTGCTAATGTCATCGGCAAAGTTATCTAGCCTGAAGGAGAGTGGGTTTTCGAAATGTTCAGATTCTTCCATATAGGGGAAGAAGGTAGGATTGTCCAGGCCTTGGAAGAAGGTGCTAAACCACTTGGCTGCCTCCGTGGGGGATAGTTTGCTGCCTGGCAGTCTGTACAAAGCTTGGCCGTAACTGGTGCATCGGATCTGCCTCCCTTTAACATTGGGAAAGGTACAACTCGCCAGAAGGGGGAAGTCTGGGATGCGGTTTTGAAAGTACAGCTGAGCCCATAACTGAATGAACCACCAAGGACCACCTGTTTTGACTGCTGTGCCTGAGAACAGCTTGACAGACATCAATTGGAGGTATCGATAGACTTCTCCCAGAAACAGTTTGCCAAGGCCGAGTTGGGTACCTTTGGCTAGTTCATGGGCTAAGGAAAGATAGTTTTTGGTTGGAGCAAGAGAGGGGCCACAGAATATGAAATGCTCCAGCCAGAAGTTGAGAAAGGCTGTATGTTCTTTCTCTGAAACAGGGCCCTTTGTTTTCATATGGCGTTGGAGGTAGGCACCCCAGTTTGTGCAGTCTGTTTTAGAAGACAGCTTGAAAGGGACTTTGGTCAGTTTAAAGGCAGAGGGGCTGGGTGATGTAACATCCAGGCCAGTGATCATCACCACATCTAATAAGGTTGGTGACATAGGGCCATGACCGAACATAAAGCAGTTCAGAGCGTCAGACCAGAAGTAGCCGATAGTTTTCAGAAGGTTCTCGTGTTTTTCAAGAGGGGACAATGATAAGTGCAAGGCATCGGCTATCCCTGTAGTTTCCCATTGGGATTGGTAAGCTCTAGCTACCCTGGTAAACCAAGAGACCCAGTGTTCAGGGGGATTAGGCCAGGCTCGCAAGCAGTCGGCCCAAGAGTTCAGATCTAGATCTTGCTTACGAAAGGGATTCTATTTGCTTCGCAAGAAATCAGATGGGCAGGACTAGAATCTGTACGAGGGCCAAGACAAAGGGAATTTGGGAGAGAAGGATGTGGCAGCAGAATGTCTGAAACCTAGAAAGTTTAATGGTGGAATAAAGGCATTAATTCAGGTGGTCACCATTAAATTCTAACATTGCGTTCAGACTGCGAAGAGTAGGCGTACCTTTAGACCGAGGACCTCTGGGTTGGTATTGGATGATTCCGCCATCAGATTGCCGGCAGAGATCGATCTATGCAAGTTGAGGATTGGGGGTTCTTGTTGCTATGAGCTCGATCTGGTTGAGGGGCAGATTGAAGATCTGGGTCGCCCTTTTTGAAGAGAGTCGCAGGTTACCGTTTGAAACTAAGAAGTGGCCGTTTAGGTTTGCCTAAGTATGCGACTAAGTTTGACCTTGTCAACGATTTTGGGAAAGCCGATGTGCATCGGCTCTTTGAGTTATAGCTTGGTTGACTGTGAGAACGTAACAAGGTGAAAGCCGATGCGTTGCTATCGGCTCCTGGAACATCGACTTATTGGTGTTATCGACAAAATTGGGGCGGAAAGACAATCTGCGAGAAACGGATTTTTTCATTCATTCAAAAGCAGGTTGCTTACAAGCGACTGATGGATTACAAAGGGGAGCCTACTACTACTACGGCTACTACTACTGGTTCCTAATCTAGGCCGAGGTCGTCGTCGCCGCTATTGCCGCCGTCTTGTTCATTTGTCCTCGGTACTGCTTTGCGTCGTCTTGATTCTGCTTCGAAGAAAGCTATGGGGTTCGTAGCATGGAAAACAAAAATTTTCTATCGCATACAAACAAACAAGCCAAGATCTATCTACTAGATTGTAGCAACGAGTCGATGGTATAACTTACCCTCGAAGATTCCAAAGCGTTAACGAGATCGGATTCTCGTGGGTGATGTAGTCGTACTCTTCCGATCTCAAGATCGTGAGCGATCCTTCCAGTACACGTTCGGCAGGCGCTCGCGATCGGTCACACCGTTCGGTACTCGACGAAGACCTTCCTCTCCCTTGTTCCAGCGGCGGAGGTTGTAGCACTCTCCTCGCGATTCCGGCAGCAGTGGTACAGGAAGTAGAGGGAGATCCGAGAGGCTTCAAGGGTTCGCAGATAGAAAACAAAAATTTCCTCGATGTGAACTATATACCAAGATCTATTTATACTAGATACAAACAGCGGGCGGATGTACATCCGTAGAGAACATACCCTTGAAGACCGACAAAGCTTAACGAGTCCAAACTGCGTGGTTGATGTAGACGATCTCTTGCCGATCTCAAGATCGAGAGGAAGTCCTAGCGCCGCCGTCGGCGCATCCGTGCTCGCACACGCGTTCGAGGCACCGAGCAACCTCCGCCTCCTCGCTCCAGCGATGCAGGAAGCACAACTCTTTCTTGCCGAATAGCCACCGGAACATGTATCTCGCTAGTCCGAGACCATGGGGATAAATTCTAGAGGGGAGAGAGATCCTTCACGAGGAGGTGTGAGTGAGAAGTGAGAGGAGGGCCTTTTATAGGAGGAGGGAACCCCAAGGGGTGGCGGCGCATGGGGCTGCCCTTGCCCTCCCTCATCATGTGGGTGGACACTCCACTCACAAAATGACCCTTCAAAAGTCCACTCAAATCCCACTCAAAATCCCATTAAATTTCCACCAAATTTAATGCAAACTCTCATTAAATAAAACTCTTTTATTTTATTCAGAATTTTGTCAATTACTTTAATGACAAACATTCACAAATAACCCTTGCTAGAATTCTATTCCACATGCATAACCACTTTATGCAATTTCACCCGAAAACTGTTTTTGGTATCTAGTGAAATAAATTCCTGCGCTTGTTTATTCTTTTCGGCATGAAACTTTTGCTCCAATTGGATGTCGGTGTCTCTTAAGTGTGTCACCCTACGGTTCGTGAATAATGCGGACATGATCGAGACCCTCTCGGATCAATAATCGAGCGGGATCTGGAGACCCATCTTGACTCCCACACATTCAACGATGACTTTCTTGTGATCGTGAACCTTTTACGCTAGTGTCTTAATCCCTTTGTCTCACGATATATTACATGTCCGAGATTCGATCATCGGTATCTCCATACCTAGTTTGATCTCGTTCTCGACATGCACTCTTTTCTCGTTCGTGATATAACATTCTAGTGATCAAATCACTTACTTGCAAGCTAATCAATGTGATATCACCGAGAGGGCCAGAGTATATCTATCCGTCATCGGGATGAACAAATTCCACTCTTGATCCATGAGCCTCAACATAACACTTTATTAGTTCGAACCCATCTTTATAATCACCACATTACGGTGTGACGTTTGATGTTATCAAGAAACTCTTAGGTGTTAGTGATTGACATGATCTCATGGTCTAAGGATTAGGATCACTTCGTAAGTTGTTATAGCAATATAAACTTAATGACTTTGATCGTAATGCTATACTTGGATGAATGTTCATCACATCATTACACTAATGTTGTGATCCGTTATTAACAACATCCAATGTCCATGATCGAAACCTTGATCATCTTGTTAATCAACGAGCTAGTTTATGAGAGAGGCTTAACTAGGAACTTTCTTTGTTTATTAAACACACATGTATTAACGTTTCCGTATTAATACAATTATAGCATGCAAAATAAACATCTATCATATACTTGGAATACACATAATAAACAATTTATTATTGCCTCTCGGGCATATTCCTTCATCTCCCACTTGCACTAGAGACAATAATCTAGTTACATAGTGATATATCTAACACCCATTGAGTTCTGGTGTTGATCATGTTTTGCTCTAGGAGAGTTTTAGTCAACGGATCTGCTACATTGAGATCCGTATGTACTTTATAAATCTTTATATCTCCATCCTTGACATGCTCGCGGATGGAGTGAAACCGGCGCTTAATATGCTTGGAATGCTTGTGAGACCTTGGCTCTTTGGCATTGGCAATGGCACCATTGTTGTCACAATAGATCACCATTGGGTCCAACGCACCACAACTCCTAGTTCGGATATGAACTCCTTCATCCAAAGCGCTTCAGCCGCTCAAGCAAGCGGCAACATATTCGGCCTCGTTGTTGATCCGCTACCACAGGTTGTTTGGAGCTCCTCCAACTAACGCTCCGCCATTCATGAGAAATACGTATCCGGATTGAGACTTAGAGTCATCCGGATCGGTGTCAAAGCTAGCGTCGACATAACACTTAGCGACGAGCTCTTCTTCACCTCCAGTATACAAGAAACATATCCTTAGTTCTTCTCAAGTACTTAAGGATATTCTTGACCGCTATCCGATGTTCGAACGGATCCGATTGGTACCTACTAGTCAAACTAATAGCGTGTGCCACATCCGGTCTTGTACATAGCATGGCGTACATTATAGAGCCTATGGCTGAAGCATAGGGACTTTGTCCATTATCTCTCTTTCTTCCGCCGGCCGGACTTTGAGTCTTACTCAATGTCTTGCCTTGCAACATAGGTAAGAACCCTTCTTACTTCCGTCCATTTTAAACTTCTTTAAAATCTTATCAAGGTATGTACTGCGATAGCCCTATTAGGCCTAGATCTATCTCTATAGATCTTTATGCCTAATATGTAAGATGCTTCACCTAGGTCCTTCATTGAAAATTTCTTTGTTTAGATAACTTTTAACACTGCTTAAAAGTTCTATATCATTCCGATCAATAATATGTCATCCACATATAGTATCGAAATGCCACATTGCTCCCACTCACTTTCTTGTAAATACAAGCTTCTCCATAAGTTTGGACAAATCCAAACTCTTTGATCACCTCATCAAAGCGGAGATTCCAACCGTGATGCTTGCTTCAATCCATAGATGGATCGCTGAAGCACACCTTGTTAGCATCCTTAGGATCGACAAAACCCTTTGGTTGTATCATATACAACTCTTCTTCAATATTACCATTGAGAAAGCGGTTTTGACATCCATCGCCATATTTCATAATCGAAATATGCAATTGCTAACATAATCCTAACTGACTTTAGCATCGCTACGGAGAGAAAGTCTCATCGTAGTCAACTCCTTGAATTTGTCGAAACCCCTTTGCGACAAGTCGAGCTTTATAGATGGTCACATTACCATCGACATCAGTTTTCCTTTTGAAAATCCATTTGTTCTCCACGGCCTTTCGGTGGTGAGGTAATTCCACCAAGTTCCAAACTTGATTTTCATACATGGATTCCATCTCGGATTTCATGGCTTCTAACCATTTGTTGGGGTCCGGGCTCATCATCGCTACTTCATAGGTCGCGGGGTGATTATTTTCATCAACCATGAAATTTATGATGGATTTCCGTCTGATACGGAGCTGCAGCGTCTGTTTGACCTGCGAGGTTGGTAGTACTCTCTTCGGAGTTTCATGATCATTATCATTAGTTCCTTCTTCAGCAGGTGGAGCCAACTCGGAGCGACTTCGCTGCGCTACTCGCCATACTTTGAAGAGAAGGTTCCATAACCTCTTGAGTTCTACCTTCCGACTACTCACACCTTTCGCGAGAAACTCTTTCTCTAGAAAGGATCCATTCTTGGCAACAAAAACCTTGCCCTCGGATCATGATAGAAGGAATACCCAATAGTTTCTTTAGGGTATCCTATGAAGACGCATTTTTCCGCTTTGGGTTCGAGTTTATCCGGTTGAAGTTTCTTCACATAAACATCGCAACCCCAAACTTTAGAAATGACTTAGGTTTGTTTCCAAACCACAATTCATACGGTGTCGTTTCAACGGATTTAGATGGTGCCGATTTAAAGTGAATGCAGCTTTCTAGTGCATAACCCCAAAATGACAACGGCAAGTCCGTCGAGACATCATAGATCGAACCATATCTAATAAAGTACGATTGACGTTCCGACACACCATTTATTTGTGGTGTTCGGCGGTGTGAGTTGTGAAACAATTCCACACTCTTTCATGAGTGCTAAACTCGTAACTTAGATACTCACCTCCACGGTCGGCCGTAGAAATTTGATCTTTCTATTACGATGATTTTCCACTTCATTCGAAATTCCTTGAACTTTTCAAAGGTTTCAGACTTGTGTTTCATCAAGTAGATATAACCGTATCTACTCAAATCATCCGTGAAAGTAACAAAATAACGATATCCACCTCGCCGACACACTCATTGGACCACATACATCGAATGTATGATTTCCAATAAATCATCGCGTTCCATTGAACCGGAAAGCGGCGTTCTAGTCATCTTGCCCATAAGGCATGGCTCACATGTATCGAATGATTCATAATCAAGTGATTCTAAAAGTCCATCCGAATGGAGCTTCTTCATCGTTTAATGCCAATATGACCTAGACGGGCATTGCCACATATATGCGGATATATCATCACTAAGTTTAATCCTTTTAGCATCAATATTATGAATATGTGTAACATTATCATCGAGATCCAAGAAATAAACCATTCAACATTGGTGCATGACCATAAAAGATTTCATTCATATAAATGGAACAACCATTGTTCTCGATTTGAATGAAAAACCACTTTGCATCAAACATGATCCGGATACAATGTTCATGCTCGAAGGCACCAAATAACGATTATTTAAGTTTATAACTAATCCCGACGGTAAGTGGAGAGGTAGCGTTCGATGGCGATCACATCAACGTTTGATCCATTCGACACGCATCTTGACCTCACCCCTTGCTAGCGGTCACTGTTCCATGACCCCGATTCGAGTTACAAATATTAGCAACGAACGGTATCAAATACCGGTGCTCTGCGAGCACTAGTCAAGTACACATCAATAACATGTATATCATATATACCTTTGTTTGCCTTGCGGCCTTCTTGTCGCGAGATACTTGGGGCGATTCGCTTCGATGTGATCCCCTTACAATAGTAGCACTCGGTATCAGACTTAGGTCCAACTCGGTGTTTCTTTTCAGGCACGGAAACAGGCTTGCTGCCCTTACTTCCCTTCCGTTTTCCCTTCTTGTCTTTCTTGAAACAGTGTTCCTATTGATCATCAACACTTGATGTTCCTTTTTGATCTCCACTTCAGCTTTTAAGCATTGTGAAGCTCGGAGAGACTTCTTCATGCCTTGCATATTATAGTTCATCGAAGCTCTTATAGCTAGGTGGCGAGGCTGAGAACACGATGGATGCCTAAGTCAATGGGAATCGTTATTCCCAAGGACACAAGCTTATCGGCGTAACCCGACATCTTGAGTACATGCTCACTAACGGTGTTCTCTTCCATCATGCGACTAAAGAACTTTTACGAAGCATTGTAGCTCTCTGACAGCATGTGTGTCGAAAATCATTTTCAACTCACCCATTGTATCAAAAGCATTGCCGTTTTGAAGCGCTTTGAGTTCGGCTCTAGCCCATACAATATGCCGCAATGAACTAAGTTGTGGTCCTCGACGAGTCGATAGACATTCTTCTCCTCGTCGGGGCATCGTCAAAGGTGGGGGCCTAACGGCGCTTCTAGCACATATTGCTTTTGCGTGAGAGAGGAGAATCCTCAAATTCATGGCCCATTCAATAAAGTTGCTACCGTTCGTTGCTAGTTTCTCTTTCTCCATGAACATTGAAATTAAAAGCGGTGGTGCCATCTACAAGAATTTGTAAAGTTTAGACTAAGTGTATGATAGATTGAGTTCAACTAATCTATATTACGAATGAACTCCCACTCAAAAGCGACATCCCTCGTGTCCTTTTGGTGATAACATGAACCAAATCCACTACACCAAGTCCGATCATCACGTGAGTCGGTATAGCTTCAAAGGCGAGCATCAAATGGGCATCATATCAACTATATGACTCATGCTTAACCTTTCGATTACGTGTTCGAGGCCATGTATGCATACATGCTAGGCTCGCCAAGTTAGAACCTTAGTATTTTTGCGTGTGTAACTGTCTTACACCAAGTATGGTCGAGGATCCAAGTACACCCGATCATCACGTGATGTCTTGGAGCGAAAACATAATCGGTGCATACTAAAGGAGAACACATTCTTATCTTGATATTTAAAATGAGGGATCATCTTATTATGCTTAACAAAGCGCTAAACAAGCAATATAAGATGCAATCAAACATCATATGTTTAATAGTGAAATTATATGGTTCCCAGATGATCTCTATCATGTGCATCGTGGTATGATCACTATCATACCTATATGTGTAAATCCACAATCTATGGGTTTTACGCTATGTGTGTTAAGAGTATCATCTCATACTTCTACTTACAACACTACCATATCATAACACTAGCCCGAGAACAATCTAAACTAGACGCTTCTAATTTATCCATTGCAAGTTTTACGTGGTGAGGGCTTTCGAGATAGAACCGTTCTTACCTCGAACATGAACCTAGCGAGGATAATCAAATTGTTGACAACTCGCTTGCAAAATAGATATTGACTATAGTAGGAGAGATGACACCCGCTAGCCACTTATGCAAACTAGTTGCATGTCAAGCGTGGAACAGTCTCATGCGAGGACATGTAAAGTTTGTCGCCGCTTCATCCCACTATGCCACCAATATCCAAAATCACAAGAAAGGAGCAACAACATGATCATCATCGCCCACATACTCATATGTGTACTACCGTGTAAAGTATCTACGCATAGATCCGGCTCGATACCCTTTGAAGGGTTCGCAAGATAGAAAACAAAAAATTTCCTCGATGTGAACTATATACCAAGATCTATTTATACTAGATACAAACAAGGCGGATGTACATCCGTAGAGAACATACCCTTGAAGACCGACAAAGCTTAACGAGTCCAAACTCATGGTTGATGTAGACGATCTCTTGCGATCTCAAGATCGAGAGGAAGTCCTAGCGCAAATCGCTAGACGCATCCGTGCTCGCACACGTTCGAGGCACCGAGCAACCTCCGCCTCCTCGCTCCAGCGATGCAGCGGAAGCACAACTCTTTCTTGCGAATAGCCACGGAACATGTATCTCGCTAGTCCGAGACCATGGGGGATAAATTCTAGAGGGGGAGAGAGATCCTTCACGAGGAGGTGTGAGTGAGAAGTGAGAGGAGGGGCTCCTTTTATAGGAGGAGGGGGGGGAACCCCAAGGGGGTGGCCGGCGCATGGGGCTGCCCCCTTGCCCTCCCCTCATCATGTGGGTGGACACTCCACTCACAAAATGACCCTTCAAAAGTCCACTCAAAATCCCACTCAAAAATCCCATTAAATTTCCACCAAATTTAATGCAAACTCTCATTAAATAAAACTCTTTTATTTTATTCAGAATTTTGTCAATTACTTTAATGACAAACATTCACAAATAACCCCTTGCTAGAATTCTATTTCACATGCATAACCACTTTATGCAATTTCACCCGAAAACCTGTTTCGGTATCTAGTGAAATAAATTCCTGCGCTTGTTTATTCTTTCGGCATGAAACTTTTGCTCCAATTGGATGTCGGTGTCTCTTAAGTGTGTCACCCTACGGTTCGTGAATAATGCGGACATGATCGAGACCCCTCTCAGATCAATAATCGAGCGGGATCTGGAGACCCATACCTTCTCCACACATTCAACGATGACTTTCTTGTGATCGTCGGAACCTTTTACGCTAGTGTCTTAATCCCTTTGTCTCACGATATATTACATGTCCGAGATTCGATCATCGGTATCTCCATACCTAGTTTGATCTCGTTACCGACATGCACTCTTTTCTCGTTCCCGTGATATAACATTCTAGTGATCAAATCACTTACTTGCAAGCTAATCAATGTGATATCACCGAGAGGGCCCAGAGTATATCTATCCGTCATCGGGATGAACAAATTCCACTCTTGATCCATGAGCCTCAACATAACACTTTATTAGTTCTGAACCCATCTTTATAATCACCCTGTTACGGTGTGACGTTTGATGTTATCAAGAAACTCTTAGGTGTTAGTGATTGACATGATCTCATGGTCTAAGGATTAGGATCACTTAGTAAGTTGTTATAGCAATATAAACTTAATGACTTTGATCGTAATGCTATACTTGGATGAATGTTCATCACATCATTACACTAATGTTGTGATCCCGTTATTAACAACATCCAATGTCCATGATCAGGAAACCTTGATCATCTTGTTAATCAACGAGCTAGTTTATGAGAGAGGCTTAACTAGGAACTTTCTGTTTGTTTATTAAACACACATGTATTAACGTTTCCATATTAATACAATTATAGCATGCAAAATAAACATCTATCATATACTTGGAATACACATAATAAACAATTTATTATTGCCTCTCAGGGCATATTCCCTTCAGCTTCGCCTTAAGCCGGTGCGAGTATGGTGGAGCTTATGAGAGAGGCTATTAGCGGTCTAGCAATTAGACACACACCAATTAGAAGGCTCTAAACCGCTGGCTAAAGCAATTAGAAGCTCTAAACCAAAACGGCTCTAAACCGGAGATCTAGAGTAGAAAGTTATGTGTCTATGGGAGCCCCGCCTCCTTATATGGGAGGGGTCCTTGGCCAGGGAGGGAGGAGTCCCTCCCAACTCGGCCTAGGGCTGGCGGCCTGGAGGAGTCCAACTCCTCCTCCAAAGTTGGTTCCAACTCCTCTTGCTTGTTTCCACAGTTTCTTGTTTTGGCGTTTGACTTTCAAATGGACATTTGACTTTCTGTTTTAGGATTCAATTTAATCCTTTATTTGGGACAGCAAGAACACTTAGTACATGATGCAATCATTCAATGAGCAATGACACATTCATGTACCCTCCCCCAGTGCTTGGGACAATCCGAACCTTCTAGAACATTCCCGATGAAAACACCTAATCATTCCCGAACTCAAACGGACTTTCCTTATATGAATCTTATTCTCCGGACCATTCCGGATCACCTCGTGATATCCGGATCCCATCCGAGACTCGAACAACATTCGGTCTCTTTCTCATAATACCATAACTACTCAAACGACGAATCCTTAAGTGTGTCTCCCTACGGTTCGTGAATTATGCGGACATGATCGAGACACTTCTCGAACAATAACCAATAGAGGAATCTGGAAATTCATATGGCTCCACATATTTCTACGATTACTTTGCGATCGAATGAACCACTTACATACGATACCAATTTCCCTTTGTCTCACGATATGTTACTTATCCGAGGTTATGATCGTCGGTATCTCGCATACCTAGTTCAACCTCGTTCGATAAGTACTCTTTTCGTTCCGTGATATGTGATCCCTTGTGACCAAGTCACATGCTTGCAAGCTAATTGGATGACATTCCACCGAGAGGGCCAGAGTATATCTATCCGTCATGTGGATGGACAAATCCCTCTTGATCCATGTGTTTCAACCCATACTTCCGAACACTCAATGCCACTTTTATAGCCACCCGATTCACGGTGTGGTGTTTGATGTCATCAAAGCATCCATCCGTAAAGGTGATATGCATGATCTCATGGTCAAGGAATTAGGTTACTATGTATCGTAAAGCATATAGCAATTGAACTAATGAAATGACTTGATCTTTATGCTACGCTTATCTATAGGAGTATGTCCACCATATCATTCTCCTAACGATATGATCTTGTTGTTGATAACATCTCAATGTTCATGATATGGAAACCACAATCATTAATCAACCAACAAGCTAGTGAAGTATAGAGGCTATACTAGGGACTTCAAATTAGGTTTACAAATCACACAAGTATTAATGGTTTCCTTGTTAATACTATTATAGCATGAATGTAAACATTTATCATAAACACAAAGATATAATAATAACTACATTTATTATTGCCTCTAGGGCATATCTCCAACAGCCTCCCACTTGCACTAGAGTCATCTAATCTAGATTACATGGTAATATACCGAACACCCATGGCAGTTTGGTGTTGGTCATGTTTTGCCCTCGGGAGAGGTTTAGTCACGGATCCGCCACATTCGGATCTGTGTGTACTTTGCAAATCTTTATATCCCCATCCCGGATATGTTCTCGAATAGCGTGGAAACGCAGCTTGATATGCTTCACTTCTTGTGTGACCTTGGTTCTTGCGCATTGGCTAAGGCGCCCATGTTATCACAAAGAGATAGACATTGGGTCCAGGCACTTGGAACCACACCCAGCTCTGTAATGAACTCCTTCATCCATATCGCTTCTTGTGAAGCCTCAAAAGCCATGTATTCGATTCAGTTGAAGATCTCGCCACAACGCTTTGCTTTGCACTCCTCCAGCTAATCTGCACCATTCAAAATAAATACGTATCCAGTTGTGATTTAGAATCATCCGGATCGGTGTTCCAACTAGCATCGGTGTAACCATTAACAACGAGCTGTTCATCACCTCCATAAGAAAGAACCATATCCTTAGTTCTTCTCAAGTACTTAAGGATGTTTTTGATCACGTCCAATGATCCACTCGATCACTTTGATATCTGCTAGTTAAACTAACGGCATATGCAATGTCGGGTCTAGTACATAGCATGGCATACATTAGAGATCCTATGGTGAGGCATAGGAGTCTTACTCATCCTTTCTCTATCTTCCGCCGATGTCGGACTTTGAGTTTTACTCAAGGTCGTATTGGCAACATGGGCAAGAACCCTTTCTTGCTTTCTTCCATTCCAAATCTCTTTAGAACTTTGTCCAAATATGTACTGTGACAATGATATTTGGCGTTTGATCTATCTCTATAAATCTTTATGCCTAATATATAAGCTGCTTCGCCAAGATCCTTCATTGAAAACTATTATTCAAATATTCCTTGACACTATTAAGAAGGTCTACATCATTCCCAATCAACAATATGTCATCCACATACAGTATTAAGAATGCTACTGAGCTCCCACTCACTTTCTTGTAAATACAAGCTTCTCCATAAGTTTGTATAAAACCAAAACTTTGATTACCTTATCAAACGTTGATTCCAACGGGATGCTTGCTTCAATCCATAGATGGACCGTTGAAGTGTGCATACCTTGTTAGCATCTATAGAATCGACAAAACCTTTGGGTTGCATCATATATAACTCTTCATCAATGTCTCCATTGAGGAATGCCGTTTTGACATCCATCTGCCATATATCATAATCATATGCAGCGATTGCTAACATAATCCTCACAGACTTTAGCATCGCTACCTGTGAGAAAGTCTCATCGTAGTCAATCCCGGGAATTGGTCGAAACCCTTTTGCGACAAGTCGAGCTTTAGAGACAGTAACATTACCATCAAGACTGCTTTCTTCTTGAAAATCCATTTGTTCTCGATGTTCTTCCGGCCATCCGTGAATTCCACCAAAGTCCATACTTGGTTTTCGTACATGGATCCAATCTCGGATTTCATGGCTTCTTGCCATTTATTGGAATCTGGGCTCATCATCGCTTCCTCATATGTCTCGGGGTCATCGGTGTTGTCCACCACCATGACATTCATAACGGAATCATACCAACTGAGTGGTACGAGTTCTCGTTGACCTCCGAGGCTCAGAGCAACTTCAACCAAGTTTCATGATCATCATCATTAGCTTCCTCCCTTATTGGTGCAGCACCACAGAACTTCTTCCGTCTTTCGCTACTCGCAATTCGAGAGAAGGTTCAACAACCTCGTCGAGTTCTACTTTCCTTCGGTCACTTCTTTCGAGAGAAATTCCTTCTCTAGAAAGGATCCATTCTTAACGAATGTTTTGCCTTGGATCTATGATAGAAGGTATACCCAATAGTTTCCTTGGTATCCTATGAAGACGATTTTTCCGCTTTGGGTTCAAGCTTGTCCGGTAACTTCTTTACATAGGCTTCGCATCCCCAAACTTTAAGGAACGACAATTTAGGTTTCTTTCCAAACCATAATTCATACGGTGTCGTTTCAGGATTTAGACGGTGCCCTATTTAAAGTGAATGCGGCTGTTTCTAATGCATAACCCCAAAATGATAGCGGTAAATCTGTAAGTGACATCATAGAACGAACCATATCTAAGAGAGTTCGATTCTGACGTTCGGACACACCATTACGCTGTGGTGTTCCCGGTGTCAATTGTGAAAGTATTCCGCACTTCTTTAAATGCTCGCCAAACTCGTAACTTAGATATTCACCTCCACGATCGTAACGTAGAAATTTAATCTTCTTGTTACGTTGATTCTCTACCTCACTTTGAAACTCCTTAAACTTCGAAAGTTTCGGACTTATGTTTCATGAAATAGATATATCCATATCTACTCAAGTCATCCGTGAAGGTAAGAACATAACGATAACCATCATGACGCTACACTCATTGGACCACACACATCGGTATGTATGATTTCCAATAAGTCCGTAGCTCGCTCCATCATACCGTAAAATGGAGTCTTAGTCATTTTTCCCATCGACATGCTTCGCATCTTTCAAGTGATTCAAAATCAAGTGATTCAAGAAGTCCATCGAATGGAGTTTCTTCATACGTTTCACTCGATGTGACCAAGACGACAAGGTTACATATAGGTTGAATTATCGCTGATTTCAAACGCTTAGCCTCAATGTTGTTGATATGTGTATTTCCACTATCGAGATTCAATAAGAATAGACCATCTATCAAAGGTGCATGTGCATAAAACATATTACTCATATAAATAGAACAACCATTATTCTCAGATTTAAACAAGTAACCGTCTCGCAATAAACAAGATCCCGATATAATGTTCATGCTCAACGCAGCACCAAATAACAATTATTTAAGTATAAAACTAATCCCGATGGTAGATGAAGGGTAGCGTGCCGACCGCGATCACATCAACCTTTGATCCGCTTCCCACGCCGCATCGTCACCTCGCTCTTCGCTAGCTTCCGCTTATTCTGCAAAGACCGCTTCGAGTTACAAATATGAGCAACCGAACCAAGATTAAATACCTGCACTACTACGAGTACTAGTGAGATACACATCAATAACATGTATATCAAATATACCTTTCTTCTTGATGTTGCCGTTCTTCGATCCGCCAAGTACTTTGGGCAATTCCGCCCAAGGACCTTTCTCCTTGCAAGAAAGCACTCGGTTTGTGCTTAGGTCCAGCCTTGGTCTTCTTCGTCGGCGTGGTAGCTTTCTTACCACCCTTCTTGAAGTGTCCTTTGCTTAGACTTGCCTTTCTTGAATTTGGTGGTCTTATTGACCAACAACACTTGGTGCTCTTTCTTGATCTCCACTTCGCAGATTTCAACATGGCAAAGAGTTCGCAACGCCTTGTTCATGTTCTCGCATGTTGTAGTTCATCACAAAGTTCTTGTAACTTGGTGGTAGTGATTGGAGGACAGAAATCCCCAAAGCATTAGGAATCACTATACCCAAGCTTTGAAGTTTGTTTATGCGTGCCCAGACATCTTAAGCACATGCTCACCGACGAGCTGCCCTCTTCCATCTTGCGCTTAAAGAACTTTTCAGAAGCCTCATAGCTTTCAATTGCCGCATGAGTCTCAAAAATCAATTTGAGATCCTCGACAATATCATATGGGTCTGACTCTTCAAAACTTTTCTGAAGCTCCGATTCTAAACCATACAAGATAGCACACTGAACTATGGAGTACTGATTCTTCCGAGCGAGGTAAACATTCTTTACTTCATCGGAAGCATCACCGCAGTGGGTCACCCAATGTGCATCCAAAGACATAGGTCAAATTACCACCGTGAGGACAATCCTCAAATTGCGGAACCAATCCGCTGGTTGCTTCCATTGTTTTTCAACTTTTCTTTCTCTAGGAACGCATTAAAATTGGTGGTAGGGGCTGCCATTGATCTACAACATATTTGCAATAGTTTAGACTAAGTTTATGACAAATTGAGTTCAAATTAATTAATGAAATTAAACTAGGTGAACTCCCACTCAAAACAACATCCCTCACATTGTTTTAGTGATCACACGAACCAAATCCACTACATCAACACCGATCATCACGAGAGTTGATATAGTTTCAATGGCGAACAATCATCATGTTCATCATATCTACTATACGATTCATGCTTTACCTTTCGTTAAGCCGTGTTCCGAGACCATGTCTGTACATGCTAGGCTCGTCAAGATCAAACCTTAGTTTCGCATGAGCAACTGGCTTGCTCACGTTGTATACACTTGCGTAATCTATCACACCCGATCATCACGTGGTGCTCAAACAACAAGCTTTAGCAACGGTGCTAACTAAGGGTGAACACTTTATGATTTGAAATTGATGTGCATGAGGATCATCTTATAATGCTAACGCCTACTAAGCAATACAAGATGCATAAAGGATTAACATCACATGCAATTCAATATATATATGTGATATGATATGGTTTTCTTCGTGCCTCCGATCTCCATCTTCAAGCACGAACATGATCTCCATCATCACCGCATTGCATCAAGGTCAATGACGCTTCTCCATGGTTGTCGCCCACCGCTTCAACTATTACAACTACTTTGAATAGACACGCGGTCTTAACATAAATTAAAGACAACCATATGGTTCTCCGCGTTGTCGACTTACAATAAGGAACATTGCATACATCAAATATAATCACAATCATGGCCATATCACATCATCACACCGCAAAACAAAGTTAGACGCTTCTACTTTCTTTGCATATTTTACGTGGTTTGGGGCTTTCAATAAGTGTCGTTCTAACTTAACAAGAACCACAACATTGATACTAGCATTGTTGATCACCCGTTGTAAATTGGATCTTAACTATGCTAGGAGAAACATGCACCGCAAAGCCACTTATGCAATACAAGTTACATGTCAAGCGTGGAGCAAGTCTCATGAACGATGTCATGTAAGGTTAGCCCGGCCGCTTCATCCCAACATACCGCAAGATGCAAAGTACACAAAAGCAATCTACAATAAAAGCATCAACGCCCACAATGACCATTGTGTTCTACTCAGGCAATAGATCTACATATAGACACGGCTCGATACCCTTTGAGGGGTTCGTAGCATGGAAAACAAAAATTTTCTATCGCATACAAACAAACAAGCCAAGATCTATCTACTAGATTGTAGCAACGAGTCGATGGTATAACTTACCCTCGAAGATTCCAAAGCTTAACGAGATCGGATTCGTGGGTGATGTAGTCGTACTCTTCGATCTCAAGATCGTAGACGATCCTTCCAATACCACGTTCGGCAGCGCTCCCAATCGGTCACACGCTCGTACTGACGAAGACCTTCCTCTCCTTGTTCCAAAGAAAATGGAGGTTGTAGCACTCTCCTCGCGATTCCTAAAGACAACAAGTGGTACCTAAGTAGAGGGAGATCCGCAGGCTTCGCCTTAAGCCGGTAGTATGGTGGAGCTTATGAGAGAGGCTATTAGGTCTAGCAATTAGACACACCAATTAGAAGGCTCTAAACCAATTAGAAGGCTCTAAACCGCAAGCTAAAGCAATTAGAAGCTCTAAACCAAAACGGCTCTAAACCGGAGATCTAGAGTAGAAAGTTATGTGTCTATGGAGGAGCCCCGCCTCCTTATATGGGAGGGGGTCCTTGGCGGCCAGGAGGGAGGAGTCCTCCCCAACTCGGCCTAGGGTCTGGCGCCCGGAGGAGTCCAACTCCTCCAAGTTGGTTCCAACTCCTCTTGCTTGTTTCCCACAGTTCTTGTTTTGGCGCTTGACTTTCAAACTGGACATTTGACTTTTCTGTTTTAGGATTCAATTTAATCCTTTATTTGGGACAGCAAGAACACTTAGTACATGATGCAATCATTCAATGAGCAATGACACATTCATGTACCCTCCCCCCCCGGAGTGCCGGACAATCCGGAACCTTCTAGAACATTCCCGATGAAAACACCGGAATCATTCCCGAACTCCGAAACGGGACTTTCCTTATATGAATCTTATTCTCCGGACCATTCCGGATCACCTCGTGATATCCCGGATCCCATCCGAGACTCCGAACAACATTCGGTCTCTTTCTCATAATACCATAACTACTCAAACGACGTCGAATCCTTAAGTGTGTCTCCCTACGGTTCGTGAATTATGCGGACATGATCGAGACACTTCTCCGAACAATAACCAATAGAGGAATCTGGAAATTCATATGGCTCCCACATATTTCTACGATTACTTTGCGATCGAATGAACCACTTACATACGATACCAATTTCCTTTGTCTCACGATATGTTACTTATCCGAGGTTATGATCGCCGGATCTCTGCATACCTAGTTCAACCTCACATCGATAAGTACTCTTTCTCGTTCTGATATGTGATCCCTTGTGACCAAGTCACATGCTTTCAAGCTAATTGGATGACATTCCACCGAGAGGGCCCAGAGTATATCTATCCGTCATGTGGATGGACAAATCCCACTCTTGATCCATGTGTTTCAACCCATACTTTCCGAACACTCAATGCCACTTTTATAGCCACCCGCCACGGTGTGGTGTTTGATGTCATCAAAGCATCCATCCGTAAAGGTGATATGCATGATCTCATGGTCAAGGAATTAGGTTACTATGTATCGTAAATCATATAGCAATTGAACTAATGAAATGACTTGATCTTTATGCTACGCTTATCTATAGGAGTATGTCCACCATATCATTCTCCTAACGATATGATCTTGTTGTTGATAACATCTCAATGTTCATGATATGGAAACCACAATCATTAATCAACCAACAAGCTAGTGAAGTATAGAGGCTATACTAGGGACTTCAAATTAGGTTTACAAATCACACAAGTATTAATGGTTTCCTTGTTAATACTATTATAGCATGAATGTAAACATTTATCATAAACACAAAGATATAATAATAACTACATTTATTATTGCCTCTAGGGCATATCTCCAACAGAAACCAGCGGGGGCTTCTTCGTCCTCGTCATCGTCTTCGGTGTCTTCGTCTGACCCGGCGCGGAAGTACCTCACCGGCTGGTACTCCTCGGAGGAGGTGTCCTCCTCTTCCTCCTCCTCGTCGGAGGAGTCGACGCCGTCCCAGGACATGGCGTCGTCGGTGCTATCCGCCTCCAGTTCCCCATTGGCGAGGAACTGCAGGTCCTCCTCGCTGTCGGTCATGGACGCTGTCCCTCGACCAAGCGGCGGTTCAATCCTCTCGTCCCACCATTGTGGGCGAGAGGCGTTATCGCCGTCAAGTGTTCAGGCGTCGGCTCTCGGTCACTGATTAAGTTGGAGGCGTGGGAGGACAGGCCAGAGGAAGCAGAGGAGGCCATGGCGGAGAAAGAGGGTTTTCAAGGAGGAAGAGGGTTTCTGCCACTGGGGAAGATGGGACTGAATCGCTGCAGACGGATTTAAATAAGGGGAATATTGGAGAGACGGTTCAATGCCATAGCGGTTTCCCAAGATTGCACTGCCAAAATCGTCAAATCATGCAGGGCGAAGGAGGTGAGAAGACAGGGCATCATGATGAAGGGGTAGCGTGACGATTCTGTTCTGCCACGCATTCTGTCAACGCGCAACCCGATACAGAAAAAAAAGGGGGAGGCGAAGAGGGAAAAAACACACAGAGTGGTTTTGGAATTATTATTGCCAAAACCAGGGGGCATGTGTTATCGCCATATTTTGGCCAAAGAAGGAGTTGGGCCGTGATCAAGATGGGCTTGGAAACTGTGTATATTCAACGTGTTGTTGGATCGGCCTAGTGCGTAGAATTGGGCTAAACTGCCCGTGTATCTTGTATCATAGTAGGTTTCGTGTTAGTCTAAGTTCCGTTTCAGTTTAGGTAAAGATAGAATTGTAGAGTTATTCCAAAGTAGAGAGTCTCCGGACTATAAATATGTACTTAAGGTTATCGAGAAAAGGAGGACAATCACGTTCACAACAAACACAATCTCGGCGCATCGCCACCCCTTGTTTCTAGGGTTTTTCTCGGGTAAGTGCCATGCTGCCTAGATCGCATCTAGGCAGTATCTACTTATGCGTTATCTGGTGTTATTCGTACTGAAGCCTTGTTGATGGCGAGTAACATCATTATCATAGATTTGTTTGGGTTAGCATCAGTACTTTTCATTACGATCGTTTAGTTATGCTACCTCTAGCTGTCTCGCCGCCGTTGCACCTTTTCCCGGGTGTAAGGGTGGCATCTTGCTTGATCTTTATTTAAGTCGATTTGATCTGTTATAGTTGTGCCTTGTTCTCCAAGGTTTAGTTTGATATCTACATGATCAGGCCTTGCAAACGGGTTGAACGATCCAGTAGTATGTAAGATATGGTTTATCAATCTAAGGGGGGATGTTCCGGGAATTGACGTTACGTTGGTTTTTTGGCCTTATCTAAGATTAGTTTTCTATTATCTTTTGTATCTACCAGGCTCAATTACGTGTAGGATGTTCCAGTCATGTAGTGAAAACGTTAAACTATCGTGGATCGATTTAACTTGTATTGATGAAGCAAAACCCCATGTTATAATAGATCTAATGCAGAACCATGGGTCAATCGGCTCTCGGAGCCGATTCACAGGGAAACCTGGGAGCCGGTCACGGCTCGAATTTTACGTATACTTGTTTACCATGCAGGAAACCAATCGAAGCAATCCTTCACCTTCCTGACCAGGTATAGGTCAGGTGGCACGCCCTCGAACCAAGCCAGGACGTGTGTCGGAGCTTTGCGGGCCGTTGCCCGAGGGACTAGGGCCCACCAGCAGTTCTGGGAGCCTCCCGGCTCTCCTGTGTTGCCCGTCGCTGCTCGCCGGTGGGTTTTGGTAGGCAACAATAAGTTATCCACCAGTAATACATAAGTTATCCACCTTACGAACGGACTATGTATTTGAGTTTTTAATTGCATGCGAAAACACAAATGTGAAATTCAGTTTAAGATCCATTTTCACCAAGTCGATTGCGATGGAGTTTCATTGTCTTAATACCTTGGCTAGTGTGTCCAAATCTATCTATCGTACATATAACTAATTAAAATGGCAGTAACCAGGACTTAAAAATATAGTAGGTAGAAAGAGAACTAAACTTATTCTTGAAATTGTACACGGTAACCCACAAAGATAAACAAAAAGTTATCTACGACATTATGCAATAATTATCCACTAGTAACATGAGAGTTATCCATACTTCAGCACATAAGTTACTTACTCAATAACTTGCACCACCATAATGTTGGGGTTCGAAAACAAAAAAATTCTACCACATGAACACATACAAGCCAAGATCTATCTACTAGATTGTAGCAACGAGTCGATAGAGTACTCACCCTCGAAGATTCCAAAGCGGTTAACAAGAGCAGATTCTCGTGGGTGATGTAGTCGTTCACTTGCCGATCTCAAGACCAGAGACGATCCTTCCGGTGCTGCTCGCAGCGCCTGTAGTCGGTCACACATTGAGACTGACGAAGACCTTCCTATCCCTTGTTACAAAGAAAATGAGGTTGTAGATCTCTCCTCACAAATCCGGCAGCACGACGGTGTGGTGTCAGAGTTTAGAGGGGAAATCCCATAGGGCTTCGCCTAAGCCAGAGCGGGTATGGCGGAGTAGAAGAGGGCCTCGGCGATCTAGGGTTTAGAGGGCGCTGAGCGGAGGTGGTGGCCGATGGCTAGGGCTAGGTCTTTTCCCTAGTCAGGGGCTTGGCAGGATATCCCTAGGTGGCGGCGGCTAGAGAGAGGGGCGACCAAGCTAGGTTTTTGGGGTGAGGGGTCAGGGGGCGCCCTACCCCTCCTTTTATAGGTGGGAGAGGCGGTTGGGGGGAGGTGAGTCCTCCCCCAACTCCTCTACTAGGCCGATGCAAGGGAGAGGGAGGAATCCTCCCTTAAGTAGGATTCCTTCCCTCCCTCCACTTGGCTACCAATGTTGGCGTTTGACTTTTTCAAAATGGCGTTTTGACTTTTAAACTAGAGTTTGATTTCTCTTTTCTAATTGCCCAGCCAAGTGACCTAGGACATGATGCAACCATTCCACTTTGTCATGACACATCCATGTACCCTTCCCACTCCGGATCGGTGAACCTTCTAGACCCTTCTAGAACATTTCGGTGAAAACACCGAAACCATACCCAAACTTCGGAGTTGGACTTTCCTTATATGAATCTCATTCTCCTGATCATTCTGGATCTCCTCGTGATATCCCGTATCCCATCCGAGACTCCGAACAACATTTGGTATCTTTACTCACTTTACATATCTACTAAACAACATCGAATCCTTAAGTGTGTCTCCCTACGGTTCGTGAATTATGCAGACATGATCGAGACTCTTTTCCGATCAATAACCAATAGAGGAATCTGGAAATTCATATGGCTCCCACATATTTCTATGATTACTTCGTGATCGAATGAACCATTTACATACGATACCAATTTCCCTTTGTCTCATGATACTTTACTTATCCGAGGTTTGATCGTCGGTATCTCTACATATCTAGTTTAACCTCGTTACCGATAAGTACTCTTTACTCGTTTCTGTGATATGTGATCCCTTGTCAGTCAGTCACATTCTTGCAAGTTAATTGGATGACATTCCACCGAGAGGGTCCAGGGTATATCTATCTATCATATGGATGGACAAATCCCACTCTTGATCCATGTGCCTCAACACATACTTTCTGAACACTTATTGTCACCTTTATAACCATCCAGTTACGAAGTGGTGTTTGATGTCATCAAAGCATCCATGTGGTAATGGTGATTAACATGATATCATGGTCGAAGGATTTAGGATATTATGTTTCTGAAATCTTATAGCAAACAAACTATTGAAATGACTTTGATCTTTATGCTACGCTTAACTATAGGAGTATGTCCATCACACCATTCTCCTAATGATATGATCTTGTTGTTAATAACATCTCAATGTTCATGATTAGGAAACTTTGATCGTCTATTAACCAACAAGCTAGTATTACAAAGAGGCTTTACTAGGGACTCTAACAAGTTTACAAATCACACAAGTATTAATGTTTTCGGTTAATACAATTATAGCATGAATGTAAACATTTATTATTTCATCTTGGGTATATCTCCAACATATAAAAGTTTATCCATAAATAGAATACAAAGTTAGTCTAACGGCTTGGCTTCGTCGCCCGTCGGCACAAGCGATATATGGGAGACTCAATCTCGAAAAGCTACAGTGTTAAACATCAAACATATTTTTCTAAAGGAATTGAATTTAACCTTTAGATATGATATGATAAATGGGCTCTTATGCCACACCAACCACCCTAAGTTGTAGTGAACAAATGCTACAAGCAATCAGTAGTTTAGCGGCTTGGCTTCATTGTTCGTTGCCGCTACCACAACATATGTATGACGAAGCCTTGAAGTATGTAAGAGTACCGAACCTTCATTTAAAGTCTCGGTACCCTAACAACTAGGCTAGCACATCCCAATTAAACTAGCTCGTAGCTCACATTTAATTAACTAAACTAAAATACATGGGAAACCAAGATTTTATGATACAAAAAATATAAAAGTTACCCCACATGATAAATACGAAAATGTCTCGATACAACCTGTTTATATGGTGGGTAACTTATATTTTATAGGGCGGATAACTTATATACTATGACTTGGATAACTCACGTGTTAGGTGTGGATAACTTTTTGGTCCAGATTTTTTTCATCAAAACATATCAATATGGGATCTAGTTTTGAAGATCTCGTCCCGATCAGCTCAATGGTGAAAATGGATCCTAAATCGGACAAACGGACTTGACAAGGATGTGTCAATTTATGTATTTAGACTTAATATTAGATACATCTAAATTTGAAAAATTGTGATATCCTTTTTAGACCAAAGAAGTACAAAATATAATATTGCGACTTTTCAATGCCGCTGATAGGTTAGGGTCCAGTTAGTTTTAGCAAGTTGGTCTTGACAACTAAGTCCCATGCAACCATTGTCTAAGTAGGGTTTCTGATTAAAAAACTTCATAAAATGTGATAATATTTTGCCTCACAAAAAGTGGTTAAATTTGAATTATAAAATAATGGGTTTAACTCATACTTTCAGAATACTCAATGCCACCTTTATAACTATTGGAGATATGCCCAAGAGGCAATAATAAAGTGGTTATTATTATATATTTATGTTTATGATAAATGTTTACATCTCATGCTATAATTGTATTAATTGGAAACATTAATACTTGTGTGTTTTATAAACATAAAAGAGTCCCAAGTAAGACTCTTGTAAAACTAGCTTGTTGATTAATAGATGATCATGGTTTCCTGATCATAGACATTGGATGTTATTAATAACAAGATCATGTCATTAGAAGAAGGATATGATATACACACTCCTATAGTTAGCATAGCATAAGATCAAGTCATTTAGAGTTCATTTGCTACAAGCTTTCAAATACATAGTAACCTAATCCTTCGACTATGAGATCATGTTAATCACCATCACCAGATGGATGCTTTGATGACATCAAACACCACTTCCATAACTGGGTGGTTATAAAGGTGGCATTAGGTATTCTGAAAGTATGGATTGAAGTGCATGGATCAAGAGTGGGATTTGTCCATCCATATGACGGATATATATACTCTAGGCCCTCTCGGTGGAATATCATCCAATTGTCTTGCAAGCATGTGACTAAGTCACAAGGGATGTCATATCACGTAATGAGTAAAGAGTACTTATCGAATGAGGTTGAACTAGGTATAGAGATACCGACGATTAAATCTCGGATAAGTAAAGTGTCACGACAAAGGAATCCAGATCGATATAACTGGTTCACTTGATCACGAAGTCATCGTAGAAATATGTGGGAGCCATATGGATTTCTAGATCCCTCTATTGGTTATTAATCGAAGAGGTGTCTCGATCATGTCTGCATAGTTCACGAACCGTAGGGAGACACACTTAAGGATTCGATGTTGTTTGAGTAGATATTGAATGTGAGTTGGTGACCGAATGTTGTTCGGAGTCTCAGATTGGATTTAGGACATCACGAGGAGATCCGGAATGGTCTGGAGAATAAGATTCATATAAGGAAAGTCAATTTTTGGGGGTTGGGAAATGTTTTCGGTGTTTTGACCGGAAGCTTCTAGAATGTTCTAGAGGGACCACCAGTGGGTCCACCACCCCGGGATGGGTCACTTGGGCTGTGGCATGCCCTAGGGTCTAGCCACACCAATCCCAAGGGGCAGATTCAGCCAGCACAAGGAATTGGGGACAAACCCTTGTTTGTCAAACCCTAAATAAGGAAAGAGGCAAGTTCCCACCTCTCCCTTCCTTGTGCGCCAAGTTGAGGAGTTGGGGAAGGACTCGGCCAGGGGTGGGAACCCTAGCCACATCCCCCCTCTATATAAAGAGGGGTGGGGGCACACCCCTCCCACCTCACATCACCTCAACCCTAGCCGCCGGCCTCCCTCCTCCCTCCTCCACCATTCTACTCCGGCTTAGGTGATGATTGCAGCCACTAGTAGAAAATAGGCCTTTCGTCCAGGCCATTAGTCCTGGATGTGGATGGCGCCGGACTAATGGCCCGCTCCGGACGGCCCGAGCCACCCCAAACCTTAGGTCACAGCTGTTGGAATTATTCCCTAGAGGCAATAATAAAGATGTTATTATTATAATTCTTGTTCATGATAATGTTTATATTCCATGCTAGAATTGTATTAAGCGGAAACTTTAATACTTGTGTGGTTTGTGAACAACACCGTGTCCCTAGTATGCCTCTATGGACTAGCTCATTGATTAATTATGGTTAAGGTTTCCTAACCATAGACATGAGTTGTCGATTAATAATGAGATCATATCATTGGGAGAATGATATGATGGATGCACCAAACTAAGCGAAGCAATTAGATCGTGTCATCGTGTTCGTCTTTGCAAAGCTTTTCTTATGTCAAATATTGTATTCCTTAGACCATGAGATAATACAACTCCCCGGTATCGGAAGAAAGCTTTGAGGTCATCAAACGTCATCCTATGAGAGGGTGATCATAAAGGTGTCTCTCAGGTGATCGGAAAGTATCTGTGGGTTTGTATGTATCAAGATGGGATTTGTCCTCCCAAGTGGAGAGATATACTTGGGCCCACTCGTAATCGATATCAACACCGCTTGCAAGCATGTGGTTAAGGAGTTAATCACAAAGTGATATCGGATTACGAACGAGTAAAGTACTAGCGTGAACGAGATTGAACTAGGTATGACGGTACCGACGATCGAATCTCGCAAGTAAAATATCACGAGACGAAGGGAATATATATATGGGATTGATTGAATCGCATCGTGGTTCATCCGATATGATCATCGATGAATGTGTGGAGTCAATATGGGTGCCTGCACTTCCGTTGATTATTGATAGAAGATCATGTCTGCATATTCTCGAACCCGCAGGGTCACACACTTAACGTGTCTCGACGCTAGGATAGATTGGATAATTGGTTTATGAGTTTTTGTTCGGAGTCTCGGATGGGATCCGGGACATCATGAGAGGTTCCGGAGAATAAGATTCATATAAGGCAGTGCAGTTTTTGGAGTTCGAAATTGTTCCGGGTTAATCGGTATTGTACCGGAAGCTTCTAGAACCTTCCGGAAGGGGACCAACGTGGACCCATCTTACGGGAGGGGGCTTGGGCCTATGAGGGAGTGCCCTGGCCGCATTGGGCCAGGGGCACAAGGCCCCATAGGGCCCAGCCGGCCAAGAGGGTTTTAAACTCGAGATAGAGCTTCTAGAAGGTGGGTTCCTTGCCCCCCACTCCTTCTCCTTGGGGCCGCCGGTTTGGGCTTGGGGGAGGGGCTAGGGCTGCGCCCACCCCTCTATATATAGAGGGCTGGGGGCGCACCACCTCCCCACACCTTCCCCTCCAACCCTAGCCGCCCTGCTGCCCTCCTCTCTCCCTCCCGACTGCTTGTAGGCGAAGCCCTGCTGCAGAAATTCTCCACCAATTGCACCGCACCGTCGCGTTGTAGATCCAACCCATCTCTCCACCATACTTGCTGGACCAAGGAAGGAGGAGACGTCGAGGTGCTGCACGTGTGCATCTCACGGAGGCATCGCCACTTGTGGTGCTAGATCGGATCGGATCGCGAGGAGAAGAAGCGAGTACGACTACATCACCCACGTTCCGACGAACGTTCACTGCCGAATCTTCAAGGGTATGAAGATCTAATCCAATCTCTCTTGTTGTTTGCATCTCCTAGATTAGATCTTGGCTTTCCTCCGCTCGCATCCGTAGAAAATTTTGATTTACTATGCCAAACCCTTCACTAGCCGTTAGAGATTCCATTAGCCCCGTGAGACACAAACCGACTAAAGGGTCAGGCTCGCGTCATTGGGCACCCCTTTAGTCCCGGACTAAAGTCAAACCGACTAATGGTCTGACCTATATATGGCACAGCCCTCCCTCTCAACTGCTTTTTATGGTGGTAGAGGTGGTGTTGTGCTATTTTTTCTTGTTCATATGCACTAGTGGTGTTCGTGAAATGCACATTAGAGCGATGCAACTTTAGGTCACACAAGATGACATGATATGAGGTGCCCAAGCCACTAAGGTTTTCTCATCTTTGTTTCCAAGTGTAATAAAATGTTAGCAACTATTTTATCGTTTAGACCGCGCGGTACTAATTTTAGCATCATGATTGCGTTTGATATATATTTGTATGATACAGATGAGCCATCCATGGATTTACGATGACCGACGCTCTGCCGATTTCAGAGAAGTCGTGCGTTCTTTTCTACTTGTGGCCGAGGAGAACAAGCGGTGGATGGTTTTATGTGTTGTCCATGTGTTGAATGTAGGAAAGAGAAGGCTCACACTTCCACAAGAGTCATTCAGAGCCACCTACTTCGGTCTGGTTTTATGTCTGACTATAATGTTTGGACCAAACACGGAGAAAGAGGGGTTGCGATGGAAGACGGTGATGAAGAAGAGAACGATGATGACAACTACCAATCTATGTTCCTTGAATACGATGATACCGCAATGGAAGACAATGAAGAATAAGGAGGTGAAGAACGGGAACCAGACCGGCCCGCTGATGATCTTTGTCGGGTCATTTCTGATGCAAAGCGAGACTACGACATAGAAAAGGAGAGGTTGCAGTTCGAGCAGATGTTACTGTAGGGGTCCGTAGCATGGAAAACAAAAAATTTCTACCGCATACAAACAAACAAGCCAAGATCTATCTACTAGATTGTAGCAACGAGTCGATGGAATAACTCACCCTCGAAGATTCCAAAGTGTTTAACGAGAGCGGATTCTCGTGGGTGATGTAGTTGTACTCTTGCCGATCTCAAGATCGTGTAGACGATCCTTCCGGCACATGGCTTCGCAGCGCTTCATCGGTCACACGTTCGGTACTCGATGAATACCTTCCTCTCCCTTGTTCCAGCAGGCAGCAGAGGTTGTAGCACTCTCCTCGTGATTCCGGCAGCACGACGGCGTGGTACCGGAAGTAGAGGGGAGATCTCGCAGGGCTTCTCCTTAAGCCGGAGCGAGTATGGTGGACTATGAGAGAGGCCTTGGCGATCTAGGGTTTAGAGGCACCAAGGAGAGAGTCTAGCTGGTGGCTAGGGTTAGGGTTTCACCCCAACTGGGCGAGTTGGTGGTGCCCTAGGCGGCGGCAGCAGGGGGTGGTGGCGCCGGCGGCTTAGGGCTAGGGTTTGGGTGGTGGAGGTGTGTGTCTAGAGGGGCACCCCTGCCCCTCCTTATATAGGTGGGAGGGCACCGGCCAGGGGAGGAGAGTACTCCCCCAACTCGGCCTCCTTGGCCGTGGTGGAGGAGGAACTCCTCCCAAGTAGGTTTCTACTCTCCTCCACCAAGCAAACTTGCCATTTGACTTTTCAAATTGGCTGACTTTTCAAACTAGGATTTGATTTATCCCTTTATTTTGCTCCGATGACACCTAGTACATGATGCAACCATTCCAACTTGTTATGACACATTCATGTACCCTTCCTCCGAGTGCCGGACCTTCCGACCCTTCTAGAACATTCCGATGAAAACACCTAATCATTCTCCAACCCAACAGACTTTCCTTATATGAATCTTATTCTTCGACCATTCCGGATCTCCTCGTGATATCATGGATCCCATCCGAGACTCGAACAACATTCTTGTCTCTTACTCATCATTCCATAACTACTCAACAACATCGAATCCTTAAGTGTCTCCTCACGGTTCGTGAATTATGCGGACATGATCGAGACACTTCTCTAACAATAACCAATAGAGGAATGGAAATTCATATGGTTCCTATATTTCTACGATTACTTTGCGATCGAATGAACCACTTACATACGATACCAATTTCCTTTTGTATCACGATAGTTTACTTATTCGAGGTTTGATCGCTTGCATCTCGCATACCTAGTTCAACCTCACATCGATAAGTACTCATTTCTCGCTCCTGATATGTGATCCCTTGAGCCATTCACATGCTTGCAAGCCAATTGGATGACATTCCACCGAGAGGGCCTGAGTATATCTATCCGTATGGATGGACAAATCCCTCTTGATCCATGTGTCTCAACCCATACTTTCCGAACACTCAATGCCACCTTTATAACCACCTTCACGGTGGTGTGGTGTTTGATGTCGACAAAGCATCCTTCCATGGTGATAAGCATGATCTCATGGTCAAGGAATTAGGTTACTATGTATCAGAAAGCATATAGCAATTGAACTATTAAAATGACTTGATCTTTATGCTACGCTTATCTATAGGAGTATGTCCATCATACCATTCTCCTAACGATTGATCTTGTTGTTAATAACATATCAATGTTCATGATAGGGAAACCACAATCATTTATTAACCAACAAGCTAGTATTTTGAAGAGGCTTTACTAGGGACTCTAATTTAGTTTACAAATCACACAAGTATTAATGTTTCCTTGTTAATACTGTTATAGCATGAATGTAAACATTTATCATAAACACAAAGATATAATAATAACTACATTTATTATTGCCTCTAGGGCATATCTCCAACAGTTATAGGACCACAACAAATTGTTGTACCCAACTTGTGAAGATGGTTAGAAGAAGCTGGGTAGCACACTGGAATTTCTGAAGTGGAAGGCAGAGACCGGTGTGACTGACTCGGGATTTGAGAAGTTGCTGGTACTCATGAAGAAGTTGCTTCCAAGAAATAACTAATTGCCCTCCAAAGACGTATGAAGCAAAAGAAGGTCGCCGCCTCTAGGATTAGATGTGCGAAGATACATGCGTTCTAATGACCCATCCTCTACCGCGTGAGAAGTACGAGAATTTGGATAAATGCCCGGTAAGCACTGCATTGCAGTATAAGATCAGAAAAGATGACCCTGGTGATGTTGATGGTGAGCCACCCAGGAAGACGCTTCCTGCCAAGGTGATGTGGCATGCTCCTATAATACCACGATTGAAACGTTTGTTCAGAAACAAAGAGCATGCCAAGTTGTTGCGATGGCACATGGAAAAACGTAAGAAATACGGGTTGTTGAGGCACCTCGCTGATGGTCGGCAGTGGAGAAAAATTGAGAGAGACTTCCCGGACTTTGCTGGTGACGCAAGGAACTTATGGTTTGGTCTAAGTATAGATGGCATGAATCCTTTTGGGGAGAAGAGCTGCAGTCACATCACCTGGACCGTGACTCTATGTATCTACAACCTTCCTCCTTGGTTGTGCATGAGGCGGAAGTTCATTATGATGCCAATGTTCATCCAAGGCCCTAAGCAACCCGGCAACGACATTGATGTGTACCTAAGGCCATTAGTTGATGAGCTTTTACAGTTGTGGGCCGGACCAGGTTTACGTGTGTGGGATGAGCACAAACAGGAGCCATTCGACCTATGAGCGTTGTTGTTCGTAACCATCACTGATTGGTCTGCTCTTAGTAACATCCCAGGATAGATGAACAAGGGATATAATGCATACACACAATATTTAGATGAGACAGAAAGTATATATCTGGATAAATCTAGGAAGAATGTGTACCCATACAATCGTCGTTTTCTTCCGCCCAGACATCCCTTAAGGAAAAAAGGCAAGCATTTCGATGGCGAGGCGATCACCTAAGAAGCCCCCTCATCGTGATGATGTATTTGGTATGGTCAAGGATTTAAATGTAATATTTGGAAAGGGTCCCGGAGGACAACCTATTCCGAAATACGCCGACGGACGTGCACCCATGTGGAAGAAGAAATCTATATTTTGGGAGCTACCCTATTGGGAAGTCCATGAGGTCCGCTCTGCAATCGACGTAATGCACCTGACGAAGAATATTTGCATGAATATTCTAGGCTTCTTGGGCTTGTATGGGAAGTCAAAATATACACCGGAAGCACGGGAGGACCAGCAACGTCATAAAGGGCGAGGCGGGAAGCATCCATGGCAGTTTCAAGGGCCTGCCAGCTACGCTCTTACCAAGGAAGAGAAGGAAATCTTTTTTGAAGTCCTTTTCAGTATCAAGGTCCCGTCTGGCTTCTCGTCTAACATAAAGGGAATAGTAAATATGAAAGAGAAAAAAATTCCAAAACCTAAAGTCCCATGACTGCCACGTGCTTATGACGCAATTACTTCCGGTTGCATTGAGGGGATTCTACCGAAAATGTTCGATCGCCATTGTGAAGGTATGTGCATTCCTCAATGCAATTTCTAAGATAATCGATCCGTAAAGTCTATCGGTTATGATTGATGTGGTCCAATGTCTGGTCAGCCGTGTTGTTGTACCTCCATCTTTCTTCAATATTATGACGCACCTACTAGTTCACCTAGTCAAGAGATTATAATTCTTGGTCCCGTGTTTCTACACAATATGTTCCCTTCAAATGTTCATGGGAGTCCTAAATAAATATGTTCATAACCGTCCTAGGCCAGAAGGAAGCATCTCCAAGGGCTATGGAACAGGGGAGGTCATTGAGTTTTGTGTTGACTTTCTTCTTGACCTTAAGCCGATCGGTGTTCCTGAATCTCGTTATGAGGGGAGGGTGACTGGAAAAGGCACACTAGGAAGGAAAGCAATGGTATGTATGGACAGGGATTCTTTCAGTAAAGCATACTACACAGTTTTACACAAGTCCACCTTGGTGGCTCCATATCGAGAAACACAAGATTATTGTACGCTCGAAAAACCCGGAAGCCCGACTCGATTGATTAAAGTGGAACACGAGGACACTTCGATAGTTGGTTGTAGAAACATCTCATGAGTAACAACACTATTGAAGATCAGTTGTACTTGTTGGCATGGTTACCATCTTCGACTATATGTACTTTCCAAGGGTACGAGATAAATGGTAATACATTTTACACGATCGCCCAAGATAAAAAGAGCACCAACCAAAACAGTTGGTGTCCACTTTGATGCAACAGATGACAATGGGCAGAAGGACATATATTATGGGTACATAGAGGATATATGGGAACTTGAGTATGGACCTACTTTTAAGGTCCCTTTGTTTCGGTGCAATTGGGTCAAGATGACAGGAGGCAGGGTACATGCAGATGAAAAGTATGGCATGACAACAGTGGATCTCAACAATCTTGCGTACATGGACGAACCGTCCTAGCAAACGATGTGGCTCAGGTTTTCTATGTGAAGGACATGTCTATGAAACCGATAAAAAGAAATCAGCAAAAGAATACATCGTACGATGAGCCAAAGCACCACATAGTTCTTTCAGGGAAAAGAAACATCGTGGGAGTGGATGACAAGACATATATGTCAGAAGATCATAATAAGTTTCATGAAATTCCGCCCTTCAAAGTGAAAACTGACCCAAGCCTCCTGTTAAATGATGAAGATTCTCCATGGCTACGGCGCAGAAGAAAACCACAACACTAGATAGGGATGTTGGTGATCTATGTAATATATTAAACCTTTTGTGTAATCATATTGTGAGACAAACATTTTACCCAGATCCACATGCATGCAATACTGGTCATTTTAAAACTAATACATCTTGCTTAATCAAACTGGACAACGACTCCCAGTGCCTAAGCCGCGGGAGGTGAAAACCCAAAGAGACGGAACCATCACACGAGCATAGCTTGGGTGAGATCCCTGAAGAATCTGCCAGGTATCATCGACCCTGGTGTCCAACGTAGCCATATAGCGATGGACATGCTCGTCCTCCTCCCTGACATGACGACGTACCACCTCCTCGGTGGTTGGCTCCCTCTGCACCCTTCCTGGACCAGGCGACCTCCACCAAAGAAGCTCCGGGTCGACAACGACACCCGGATTCCTCACCAAGCTATGCGTCCCGGAAGGTAGCACCATCCAAAGGCCGGCCATGAGCCTAGTCTCGAACATTCCGATGGAGCCCAAGATTCCATTGTTGTCATGGTCGACTACGAGGATGCGGGATGGGCATACTAAAGTAGGCGGCGAGGAATGTGTGTATGTGTGGGTGGCCATGACCGTCGCCCTATAAATAGAGGGAAAGGGCGGGCAACCTATAAATAGAGGGAAAGGCCTTTTTAGCCCCGGTGCGGCAGGCTGGGCGGGAAAACATGGCGGGAAGCGGTGTGAAAATGGCGGGAAATATCTTTAGCCCCGGTTAGTGGCTACAACCGGGACCAAAAGCTCCGTTCAGAGGGAAAGGGCGGGAAAACATGGCGAGAAGCGGTGCGAAAATGGCGGGAAATATCTTTAGCCCCGGTTAGTGGCTACAACTCAGGACATTTATTAATATTAAAGAACACAACTCAGGACATTTATTAATATTAAAAACCGGGACAAACCGGGACTAGCTAACACTCAGGACTAAAGTCGCCCCCTTTAGTCATAATCATGCCTAATCCTATAGTATGCAGCTTCAGGGTCTTCTTCATCATCGTCATCATCATTGTCATCGTCATCGCTGCCAGTGGCTAGGCGCACATGACTCGATGCTCAGCCAGCCATGGCATATCTGGGGACACCTGTTGTCGTGGTATTGTCGACGCACGCCATGGAGGGTCCTCATAGTGTTTAGAGATGTGGGGTAAGTCGGAAGGTTGGCGGAGCAGGTAACACAGCTTACCTGTGTTCGGATCCCACGGTGGTAGAATCCTACTCCGCTATAAATCACTATATAATGTACACGAGTTAAAGGGATTGGTTTGCTGTGCGCGATATGAGTTGTGTTCTGCCCTAAAGGCTCCCATAGGCCCGACTTATATAGTCGTCAGGTCCTAGGGTTACAGGCAAAGTCCTAGCCGGACAGGTTACATAGTCCTATACGGTATACAACTAGTCTAACGTGTCTTGCACTCCAAGGCTCCGGGTACGTTGGTGACTCCTCCGTAGCCTTCCTTTATCCGACATGGGCCTCCTTCGGATCCATCTAATCACGCTGCCCAAAGCCATGGGCCATGCTACCAACTGTGGGCCACCCGGGTTATCCGGATAAGAGACATGCTATGAGGATACCCATATAGCATATCCCCAACAATAGCCCCTAGAGAACTCCGAGATCTTGCGCCGTCTTGCCTCTTCAAGTTGAATGCTCCGTCTATGTGAATATCGCCAAATCGTCAAGCAATATCTTGTAGTCCTGCCAAGAACCCTGCAATGCTTCTACGTCTTCAACTTGTAAGTTGAAGAACAACTGAATCTTCCATCATACTCTTCTCATGGCCGGACTGGATCCGTCCATGCCAGAATCTTCCGATCGGACAGCTCACCTGCCTGTGTCAGCTAGAACGACGTAGACCATAGGTCAGCAACGCCTCGTAACTCACACATGCAGGGAACGCAATCATGTCCGTTTTTCTCGCGTGAAGGATATGAACCGTTGGTGGTGGCGGTTGGGAACGTGGCAAAATTTCCACGCACGCGCCCGCACACGTCGTCCATGCGCCGACCATTCGATCACTTTGCACGAATCTTGACGCTGGGGGTTATAAATTTCAACCGTGACAGATTCTATCTTGTCACCTCATTCTTCCTCTGCATCATCGTCTTCCTCCTACGAGCACCTCCTCGAGCTCTCTCCGCGCACGCGAAAAACCCTAGCTCCACCCCTAATCTCCCAGTCTCCTCCTCTCCTTTCACTCCAAAGGCTAGCAGCAGTTCCACCTCTTCCATGGCGGCAGCAAGCGATGCTGCAGCCAAGCCGGCGAGCGCCGTCCACGTGCCCCCAGAAGGTGTGGTGGTGCCGCGGTTTGCGGTGGTGGAGACCACCGGTGATGACCATATTCCAGCGGGGCTGGAGCCGCTGGAGGAGGAAAGTGACTCCCACAAGGGATACTGTCGCGGCTTTGATATCGCTGATGGTGATATCAAAGAGCTGCTCGTCGAAGGATACCTCCCCGTGACGGAGGGGCTTATCTGGCGGCCGGCACCGGCCGGCGAGGTCACTCCTTCTCCCCAAGCCGGAGAGAAGGTGTACCTAAAAGTGCAACTGGTACGCGGCATCTCCCTTCCGATCTCCGACTTCTTCCTTGCTATCCTCAAGCATTACCGGGTTTAACCTTAGAACCTATCCCCCAATAGCATCCTAGCGCTTAGCAACTACACGATGTTTTGCGAGAGTTACCTAGGGATTAGTCCTAGGTTAGATCTGTTTATTTATGCGGTGACCCAGCATACCACTGCATGATGTAGTATACTATAGTCGTTGACATAACACCAATGAAACACCGTTCACTAGTATTACATCCCTCAGAATGTCACAACAGAAACACAGCGGGTCCAATACATGGCTAAAGGTTACAACTCACCCTTTACACAAGATCCAGAGAATACTCTAGGTTAAAGAGAGAGAAAGAAATTTTTACGGAGAAGAATCAAAGATAAACAACGGAAGAAATATTATACTATTAAGACTAGTATTTTAACTAAGGGGTTGACATTGTTGCTATTGCAATACACTACAGAATTAGGTTCTTTGGCTAGAGATTATATTCCTATCTAATCAGGAACTTCGTCTTCACTTGAGTTGATGTATATGTTGATTTCCTTGACTTCATTGAAGAGCTTTAGCTTTGGATGATGAGTCCTGGAGCATAACTTGATGTAGATGTTGTCTGTACCGGCTTCAGAATCTAGCAAGGGTTAAGAAGATACGTTGAGTACGAGCGTACTCAGCAAATTCACTAGAAAAGGAGTGTTTGATGCACTATAACTACAGCCACAGACCATAGGTCGTAGGCAATGCAAGTTTTCATAAACATTTCTTCAAAGGTTGCTTTTATTCTGAAAAGCTATGTCCGTCAGCCTTCACGAGTTTACCTGAACTTTCATGGAGTTCCTTTCCCGCCGCGTTCGCAGCTCCTACCCGGAACAGGAAGTAACAAGTTATAGTTCTTGCACTTTGCAGAGGTGCGTTACTTTACCCATGAGAGATCAACTCTTTGTTGCACAACCAGGCAACTTATTCCCGTCCACAATTCAATGATGTGGGGCCTAGAAGATGATCCAAGCCAATCACCGCCCCCTTCGCGACCTCACATGCCTCCTTGGTGTACACCATGCCCACATATTGAATTACGACAATGGTTTGTACAAACCGTTAGATGCCAGAACTATCGTGGGACGTTGAGGGTTCCCACCCATATGCTGCATATCCTCTACGAACTACCAATTAATATGCATGCTACAAGGATAATAGCCACGACCTGCACATCCGGCTTCATGCGAGAGGAAGAAGATACAACTGACTTCCCCATCCCATTCCAAATCTCATGGTTAACGCGTAATATACGGCGCAAGAATCACTTGCGACATTGGTTGTTAAGTCCTAGATAATATGTTCCTTTACCACCGGAACTTTTATAGTAAGTTATTACCTCATGGTAATAACCTATAATCACATTATTATGAAAATAGTGTTTTCGGACCTTTTTCAAATGCAGGTGATGTCCACATTGGATTTGTAAAATAATTTACAGAAAATAACCAAATGACATGAGCAAGTGTGAACTTGCCTTTTGTGATTGCAAGATTATGCACTCACGGCCTTCAAGACAATATAAGATCCAATATCTGAAATCAGCATCATTGGTCCGGTAAGGACTAATGTTTAAAGAAGCAATATGCTCTTATGCATAAATAATGTGATGCACTTTATAAACACGAATCCCGGGGATAACATTGTTCTAGGGTTTGGATACTAGAAATGATGTCTTTGAAATGTGTTGTGCTTTTAGATGAGTTTTTTTACACTTGTGCTTCTTATTAGGGATTGTGAGTTTGTGTGCAACCATATGTAGTTACAATATCATAAAATAATGAGACACACATAGTTGTGAAATGCTACTTAAGATTGCTTATAGAAGATTTGTTGTTTTAAGTGGCAAAAAGAATAACATTTGAAGAAAAGATTTCTTTTCTAAGGTCTAAACAACCTTTGTGGTTAGTTGAGTCTGGTCGATGTTATTTGTGCTTGCTGGAATAGTTTGGGTTTGAGATGCTTTATGACTTAACTGTATCAGACCAAAGTTAACTATAAAACATATAACAATGTTTATAGTGTTATATTTAGATTCTTGTAGACTAAAGTTAACTTTAAAACAAAGATAGTTCGAAAGTATAGTGCTTATAACATTTGTACTTTGTGTACTTGGTAATGTTGCCTTAAGGTTACTTAAGGATGGTTATATTTTTCTTTGATGTGGTGGTTTTCTTGATTTTATAATGGAATAGTATCACTTACCCCTTTTATGGATGAGTGGTTATAGTTTATATATTATGGAGTAATGTTACATAATTGCTTATGAGTTCACTATAGTGTTTTAGTATGTTGATAAACTTGTGATTAAAGTAAAGGAAATAAGTTTTTATTTAACTACAAATTATTCTTGATGATTTTATATTTGATAAGGATTCTCTTTTAGAAAATATTACACACCTATGGTTGAGGAGAATTTAATAAAATTGTAATCAAAATGTGTTAACTATTTGGACTTCATATTATTAATGTTGAAGACGAATACTATTTATTAGACTCAATTGGTTAATTTTAGACATATTAGCAATTTTTATTTACCCTTATATGAATTATCAATTAAGTAAATAAGTCTAAATTTGAGTTATTAAAGTATTTGAATTTTTATATAACTCAAAAGTGGAATATTATATTCTTAACATGTAGATATTATTTTTGTGATCAATTTGGTATATTACATTTATTTTTGATATGATTTTGACAATATTTATTACTTTATAAATACTTAATAAATAATAAATATTTAATTAAATGAAATAATAATACATGATTATAGTTTTTAAATTATAATTCTTATTTTTCTTAGATTTTTGGTACTCTATTTATATTTTTAACATTTACCATTATTAAAATATGAATTATCAAAGTTTTATTACTTATAAAATCTTTATTAAATAATATTTATTCAAATAATCATCATAAAAATATTTGATAATAATTTTAAGTTGTAGATTTTATTTTTCTACAATTTTTCACAATTATACACATTTTTCTGAATTATAAATCAAAAGTTATTAATTAAACAAGATTTAATCATTTATTTGATTTCTGGAATATTAATAATTGAGTTTTTAACCTTTTATTTCTTAAACATGAATTGAATTTTTACACTGCACCCTTACCTAGCCCAAGTCACTGACTAGTGGGCCTATTTCCACCTCAGCTCTCAAGTTAATAAATGCATTTGTTAACGACTGTAGTTCTACTCCTAGACAATGACATATGGGCCCTAGGCCATGTCATCAGCCACGCGAGACAAAGACTGGTCAAACACGTTGACGTGGCCAGGGGTGATCTTACCCTGAGGTCACCTCAGCGGTGGCATGGCAGACGACGGCGAGGAGGGCAGTAGCGTGCGAGTGAGCGGGTGTGCAGTGGCTTGTTCGAACCGGAACAACAAGGCGAGTAAGATAGTGGTGGCACCGCTAGTTTTTGGTCATCGGAGAGCAACCGGCGACGAGCTCAGGCGACGGTGCTTGCGGTTGATCATGGTGGCGTGGATTTAGGAAGCAAACAAAGCATCTACGCATGCGAGGAGACTCAGTGACTCACCAGGAACGCGATGGTGTGGTTGATTCGCCGAGGTGAGGTCGGAGACGACGGTGAGGTCAATGAACAGCGCTGGGAACCGAGGGTGCGATTGGGTCGATTCACGCCTCCTCCGCAAGTGCAAGTTGGGGCAAACGAACGAGAGAAACACGGCGATCCCCAATGTGGTATTATCTAGCCGAGGTGAGCACGGAATCGCCGGCACCGGCTCACCTCCGAGCTAGGGTTTTCGGCGAAGAAGAAGAACCCGAGAGAGAGGATTTCAGAGGGGGAAATGGGGATGGGGACGAGCAGAGGCGTCGCCGTGGCCTCCTTATCCTCTCCTAGCGATGGCGGCGTGGATCTTGGCGCAAGGACGATGGCGGACGGCCTCGGCCTCGCCACCGAGCTGCTTCCAGCTGGAGGAAGACGACGATGACGGTTTTGTAGAAAAACCCCTGGCGTTTCTTTCCTCTCAAACCGCAATCCCTCTTCGGTCCCACCTATCAGCCAGAGACGAGAACAAGCTGGGCTGGTTATTGGGCCTTTGTGGGCTACACAGGGGCGACAGGTAAGTAGAGAGAAGTTGGGCCACGGCCAGGATTCATTTTTTTATTTTTTTCCCTTTTCTATTTTCTGTTTTACTTTCATATTTGAATTTTCCTTATTTGATTTGAATTCTCCTTATAGAATTGATTTGCTGAGTGATTGAAGCATCAATAAAGTATATTAAGGTTCTTTTATGAGTTTGTCATGTAATGGTGTTATTTCTTTATTTGTTTTCTATCAAAACCCCTTTTATATTATGTAGAAGCCTTTATTATTAATTTTTCTTTGTACATTAAACCATGGCTTTGTTACATGATATTTTATTATTTGTTTATAAAACTTAACTCTAGTTGGCTCATAGTTTGAATAGGAATTTTTATATGTATAATGATACTATATCATTATTTGATGCATGAAATACAAAAGAAATTAATATGGTTATTATTACTTCTATTAACTTATAAAATGGCAATGTATATATTCTATTATGATAAACATAGAAGTTTAGGGTTCTTAATTTACTTATCTTTCTTTGTTGATGTGAGAAAAGATTTAGTAACTAAGCATATTGTCTTCTGTTTGTGATATTTGATGACATCACCTTTTATAATAGAAAGTTATATCTAGAATGTTTTACAGAAAGGAATTGGTAAAGATACTCTTAAGCACATATAATTATGATGGTTGGAATTGACAGAGATGTGCTTATGTGATTTGCTATAGGAAAATATTCCTATAAAGTGATATAGACATAACATGATGGATCAATAACATGAAATGGATATTATGTTTGGTTTGAGATTTAGAGTTGGTTGTTTACCAAGAATGTCTATTTTCCATAATTCACAATCCCGGACCTCTAAATAAGGAATTCCTTTCCTAGATATACTATTTCTTCCTATCTATAATCATGGTTAACATGATGAGCTTTAATTCACAAAAATATTCTTATTCACCTATTATTCTTCTAAACTCATTGATAAATCCAATGAGCTTGACATTGAAGCTTTTATAGTTTCCTCATATCCATACTTGGTTATATCCACTACTCTATTGTTGATAACCTTCAATCCAACAAGTAGTTCTTTCAACTTCACTCATAATCTTCCTTAATCATCTATCACTAACATTTCTTCATTAGATGCATACATCCAACTACCCTTCTCTAAAGCTCACTATCCTTTAAGATGAATAACACTACTTCCATAACTCTATGTTATATTAGCTTTGATTTAAGCATAGTATCCTACATTTACTTCACTCTAATACTCCTACTTCAACCTCACATTATTTTAATGTGACCTTTAATGACTACTCTTGGCTAACTTGTCTATACTAGGGTTTCATTCCTGTTCTACCCACCAATGTCACTTATGCTTGATATAAGTATACCATCTTGGTGAGCAAGGCATGATCATTATAATCCTTTAATCATCTATAGCTTAGGTTTCCAATTGGCTAATCAAGACTTTATCAATACAACCTTACAATTGTATTGAAATTATCTTCTCAATATCTCTAATTGGATTAAGGTTGTTATTCATGGACTATGCCCACTTGGTCTAATAAAATTACTGCTGGTACCTATCTTCAGGGTTCATCCTAGTAATCTTCTTTACTAACACCTATATCTTATTTCAAATAACTCTTCTATCCATCCAGGAGTGAGTTTAACTCCACCAATAATCCTGTTGATCTACTTTACTTCCAACACTCCCATCCTATGGATGATATTTGAATCTAGAATTACCATTTACCTTCCCTTACCTCCCTCTTTAAAAGATTGAAGTAGATGCTATGATAAGATCAAGAAGTAGTAGATCAAGTATTGATAGTTAAAGAATTTGTGAATCAATGGTTGATTACTCAACATTGATGAACAACAGATATTGAGATAGGTTCCATAAAGATTGATATGGAAAGAAAGATATATGCTGAATGATCTTGACTTAGTCTCTTTCCAACTCAAACTCTTAAAGTTAGGTATTACTATGATACTCATAGTAAGAATAGATAAGAATAAGATAGGTCAGGATTAGTCATTGCATTTATATTACTTTAGTTGTAATCTTAACTTAGTATTCATAGGTTGTTATGATGAATAGTATGATATGATCCCTTAAGGATCAAATATTATTCATTTAAGCAATGTATTATGAGTAACATTTTATTATATCCGATCTACCCTTAGATCAAACCATGTTTACCCAAATAAGGTTTTAGCAAAGGTTATATTGAAACTTATCACATTCAACTTGATGCTCTACTTCAATTCCATCAAGTTGAGAGAAGCTTCAATCACTTTGACAAGTTCTGTTTAAAAGTGCGAAAATTATTCGGATTTTCTATGCATGAATGCAATGCACACATCTGGGTTTAGTTTATTTCTAAGCTCTAATGCTGGGATGTTACAATTTACTTCTTCACCGTCAAGAGGGAAGCCAGAGCGAGCAAGGACGAGCTCAGGAATTGCGGAACGATTAGTTTTAAGATCCGGCCTGGCCGGCGGTTCCCCGACATCGTCGTCCACGAGTCTTGCAAGAACTGGCAGCGTACGTACTTCTACGGCCCAGATATCCCTCTGGTCGTCCGAGAAGAGGCGTACCCGGACTTCGTCGATGGTGCCGCCGCTTAAGCCTCAACATGGAGATCCCAAGCCACCCTTCCCTCCGACAACAACGCTTCCCACGCTATACGGCAGATAGAGTGGTTCGTAGAGACGAGTCTGACCGGATTGGACCTGGCCATGTGCTGGTTCGTCAGGCGGATCCAGCCTCTGCAGCACCGCTCGAAGCTGATGCACCAGTACACCAAAGACAGGAAGGATAGCCTCCGCATCTCCGAGGTTAACTTCTCGAGTGACTCCATCAAGCTCCGCCTCAAGGACATCGTCAAGGTGAAGGATAGGAAGTGTGGCTTCACCATCACCTACGACATATTCGTCGACACGTGCCCAGAGGTAGGTATTATTTTCTGTGTATGACATATACTCCAGTTCCTCCATCTAGCTGTTACCATCTCATCTAACACTTTGGGATTTCACTTAACAGCTCAAAAGTCTAGAGGAGGATAGCATGGTTGTCCAAATATATGACCCCATGATGAAGGATGTCACCGTCGTGTCCGAAGACGATGTTCCGTTGGCGCGTAAGCGGAAGAGCTCCACCTCTGACGCTGCCGATGGAGGCAAGAAGAAGAATACGAAGGGTGGAGCCTCCAAGAAGTCCACTGCCGCCCTGGAGGCGGAGAAAAGAAAGATTACCGGCATCCCTTTCACCAAGGCACCCACCGTTGTGTAAGCTTCTTATCTTACGACATTGTCCATTTCCCGTCTTGTTCCTGTACTTATACTTTTGCACGTTTCAGGAAGAAGGCTAGTTTGAGTTTGAAGAAGACCTCCAAAACATCAGGGGCTTCTAAAAACATTAGAGATATGTTGCACTGAGATGTATCGCACAAAGCATCTCCCGCCATCGCCCCTACCACTCCCAGCGTCCAGCCTGCTACCGCACCGACAAGCTCTCCGGCTAAAGAAGCAACTGGCCCCTCCGCCATGGAGGTGGATCCAGGTGTCTCCATGGATCTTGTCCTTGTCGGCGAGCAGGCAACGCAAGAAAGCACTGCAACCAAAATGGTTGAAGCTCCGGCTAAGGATGCCATCGGTAGCGGTAAGGCGATGGTGGTAGGCGGAACATCTGTCGAAGGCGGCGCCTATGCACCCAGGACATCAACAGAGCTTCCAAAGATTGTCTACCCAGTGCTTACGCCGATTAGCTCAATTCTGGCTCCTGGTGCGGCTCCAACTTCTCCGACATGCGGCCTTGAGGAGCTGCTCAAGCAGGCAGATATTCTGCGAGGGAATAGCCTTTCCTTCAGCAAGATATTTGCCGAGAGCGCCACCAACCTCAAGGTCATCACACTTGTAAGTTTTTGTTTGCCTTTTGCATTTCATAAGTAGTATCCCACTGTAGCCCCCGAGGATTTAGACGGAAAACCATAGGTCTTTGCATCTGAATGCTCTAAGAGTGACTAAGCTATACAACTTCTCACTGTAGCCCCCAAGTATGTAGTTTGAATGAATTATTCCGACTAGATACTTTTAGAGTAGCATACATAGTGTTTGTAAACTTCGATACTGTATCCCCCAAGCCTCTAGTTGAAACTGAACTAGTTCCAACTAGATAGTTAAAGAAAGACTAAGCATATTGCTGAGTTAAAAACTTCATACTGTAGCCCCCAAGCTTCTAGTTGAAAACTGATTTAGTTCCGACTATATGCTTAAAGAAGGACTAAGCATACTGCCAAGTTAAAAACTCTCACTATAGCCCCCAAGCCTCTAGGTGGATATTTATACGGATAGATGCTCCAAGTAGACTAAGTTATTTTGATCTTCTTTCCACAGAACGAGAATGCTCGGAGAGGCGTCGCCAACGAGAAGTTCCACAAGATGCGCGCAGAGCTGGAAGCTGAAAAGGGTAAAACTGCCTTCTTGAAGGAACAAATCACCAAGATCAAGAGTCTGTTTTTCCTTTCGTTTCATACTCAAGCTTGGTCTTGTGCCATCATTCTCCGACTACTCACTGTGTTTGTTATTTCTCCGACTTGCAGAAGCTATCGCCAAGGCCAAGGATATTGTTGAGCAATCCAAGCACATTGAGTTGCTGGATAGCGAGAACAAAACCCTTAAGCAGGAGAGAACTGATACTCTAAATATGCACGAGGAGTCCATGAAGGCCCTGCAGGAGTCCGCCAACACGGAGATGAACCGCTTGAAGGAGGAGATTGCGATGCTCAAAGAGAAGAAGAAAGCTGCCGACAAGCAGAATCAGCGCAACCTTGATGCACACAAGATCCTCCGACAAGAGCGGTATTCCATGGCGGAGACACTCCAGCAAGCTGAGGCAGGCATCCTTGGTAAGAAATCTTTGTCTTGTACTTCTGTAAGCTATACACTCTGAACTTTTTGTGTTATTGAACTCATATGCTCCTTTGTTTGTCAAAAATGCAGCTCCTATTGGTTTAACCAAGTTGCCTCCTCCGCCAAAGGAATGCATGGTTCTCATCGACAACTTCGTCAGCACCGTCGTCAAGTAGGCCAAGGAGATTGCTAAGCCCCTTAATATCAACATCAAGGCGGTGGACTCTATGATGAAGTACTCGGAGATCTTGCGCCAAGCCCCCAAGCGTATCGTCAGCTGGAAAGCTTCATGTACCCGGGCTGGTGCAAGGATGTCGCCGGCAATGGTCAAAGCGCACTACGAGAACACTGACATCGATACGGTAACCTCGGTTCTTCCTGACGTAGACGACGAATGCCAGAAGATTGCCCACAAGGCTATCTGGGCGTCGCTCGCGGGTTTTGACACAAGGGTTGCCGAGTTGATCGACCACACCGTCTTCGTGCCTTTGGATATCATTGACGGCGACCAACAAAGCTACTCCGAGTCCCTTAGGACCACTGATTTCCATGAAGATCAGGATGGATCTCCTGCCGTCGACGATGCTGCTTCAAATTCTCCTGCGCCAGAGGAATGAAAAACACTTCGTAATATTTGTTTCCTCTGGATTGGTGTATGCGGAAAAACTACTGTGTTAACTTAAGGCGAAAAAACAATAGCTGTAATTTCCTGCTACTCAAGTACTGGTTCCAGCATGTAAATGTTTTTAAGCAAGTGTTGGCTTATCCATTACTTTGGCTTTTATGCTTGACCTTTCGTGAGTCGGAAGACTCGTAGTCGGAACCATGCACTCAGGTGATGATGCCCAATGACACCGTCAAAAACCTAAGCACAAAATTGCCGATTTTAAGTGCCAAAAGTCACTACTTGTAACATACCTAAATTCATGATTTCAAAGATTGCATATCATTCATGCATGCATATAGTTTTGAGATCATTTTCAAACCAATTTCAAGAAAATAGAAGCACATAGTGCTATCATTTTATGTGAGCAAACTTAAATCAAATGACCATCCTCATTTGAGAGCTTATTGTTTTAAAACCAAGTTTGTTTGCTTCCTTGTTGATTGGTTTGAATGTAGAGTTTGAACAAAATTATACAAGATAAAAATGGTTTCAAAACCATTTTCAAACATTTGCAAACCAAGTGCTATGTCACTGTTATTTTGCCTTTCCAAAAAATGACCAAGCCAACTCAAAGTGACCACATGGTTTTATGCCTAGAATTGTGACTGTTGCACACTGCAAAAAACCTGGAAAAAAGTTTGAATTCAAAAGCCTTTGAAAATCAATCCAGAAAATCAAATCAGAAATAGAAAAGGAATAAAGAAAAAGAAAAGGGCCGGCGCCAGACTTTGGGCCCAACAGTGAAACCAGCCCAGCTAGCCCACCCGGGTTCTCTCTCTCTCGCACGCGTAGACGCACCCACGGAGACACTGACGCTCGGACCCCACTCCCTCTCTGCTCTATTCACGACAAGGCCCGCCCACGTCGTCATCGTCTTCCCCAAATTTCAAGACGAACCGCCACCGCCGTTGCTGCGTTGATTCCGTGTAATTGGCATTGAATCACGGCTTTCTTGTCGAGCCTCTGCTTAAGCCCTCCTCTCGCCATTTCTCACCCACCTCTCCACGCCACCAGCCGCCAACTCGCTCGACGCTGTCGCTGTTCCGACGATCTCCGGCAGCAAATTCCGGTGAGTCCCGACCGCCCCCGTGCCTCTGATTCAAACGAATGTGCCCAGCATGATCTCGTGCATCTTCTGACACCCTTTGCTTGCCCGCTGGACTCAGACGCCGTGCTCGTGCCCGCAAGAATCCGAGCCGCCACTCAACTCCGGCGACCGATTACGGTAAGCAGAGCGCGCCCCTTGATCTGTCTCGTATACTAGGTTGTTCGCCACCGTCTTGCGCATCTCCTAAACCACTTGGTTCATGCTAGGGCGACGCGGAACCTCGGCAACAACTCGGCAAAGAACCACCCGACTGCACAACTCCGACGAGCTCCGGCCTCTACATACGCCCTTGACCAGCCGACACCACCTTGAGCATCAGCAGCCCTCTGTGATTCCAGTAAGCCCCTTCTCCCTCTCCCGCGCGACCTAGAACGTCAGGTCCGCCACTGACATACGCGCCGCCACTTGTCGCCGCCGCTAGCGCCGCCACTAGATGGTCAGCTCGCCAGAGCGGATCCGCATCGTGGATAGGATAGAACGCGAGCGAAGCGGTAAGATTAGATCTGAGCCGCGCGATTAAGTTAGATCTAGCGGTTCAGAAGTGTGATCCGACGCGAAACGGTACGCGTCAATCAGAGCGTGACGCGTGTCTAGGGTTTGTTTTAAAAACAGAATTTGAATCAGATTTATAACCAAATTTGATTTAGCTATAACTTTTGATCCCCACGTTAGAATTTGACAAATTTTATACCGTTGGAATCAGGAGAACAAGCCCTTTCTGTTTCTGCAATGTGTTTAATGTTTAGCTTCTGTTAAAATGATTTTATTTGCAGAAACTTGTTTAGGACTATTTTGATTATATGAATTGTTTAGAAAATTGTTTTAGTGTCAAATAAACTTGGTTTGGCAAGTTTTTGACTTGTTTAAGATTCAGTACTATGCACTTGCTTGGTTGAGTTTTAAAAATCATCACTTAGCATTTTGCATGCATGCATATGTATTTTTGTTTGTTTGTATATGTTGTGTGTAATTTGTTGCTACCATTCCTTGTGTAGACTTTGGTGCTAGTGATTGTGATTGTGAAGAGTGCTACTCCCAACTACCAAGGCAAGTGGTACTTCATGAATATTTATATCCTATTTTTATACAAGCATTAGAAATATTTTGCTAAGTCTTGCATGTTAGGAAATCCTAAGTAGTTGTAGAATTGCTAGGAAATTTCTAAGTTAAGTTACTATCTATGCCATGCCTAGCCTAGCTAGTAGCAAACAAGGGTTGGTGAAATATACATGCTATGTTGAAAATATTTCTAAGTCTTGGACTTAGGTTTTTCTTAATAAAACAACTAAGTCAATGAATCACCTGGGTGGAATGGGACTTGATTGGTGGTTTTGGTTGAGTGGTTACACAAGGCCCATGGCTATGGTTTACCTTGTGTATCTCACTTGTGGAAAGCCACCCAGGAACAAAGGGATTTTAGAGGCCAAGTGTTGAGAAGCTTCTAGTGCAGCCACTTGGCAATATGGGCTCTGCCTGGATCACATAGGATTGCTAGAACTTAGTCATTTGGACAGTTGGTGGTAGTGGGATGATAGGTTGGAACGCGTCCATTTGGCTAAGGGAAGGCTTCTGAAAGGTCCTGTCTTGGTGAAACCAAGTCTGGTGGGGAAAGTGCACAACCTCTGCAGATGGAAAAATCTAAGTACTTAGCCAAGTCCATGGCAATGGACAACTTGAGCATCAAGACATGGAAGCTATCAAGAATCTCATCATTCCAACTTCTAAGTAAAAACTTGTGGGTGAAAAAGGGTGAAGGACCTCAATGTCTATTGGTGGTTCCTAGGGAAAAGCTTTGACAAAGAAAAACTTAGTGATTTCAACTAATAGGAAAAACCTATTTTGAGCAAAGCAAGCCAAGCTACACTTAGCCAAATTTGCATATAGTATCTAGTCCACTTAAAATATACTAAGGTATCACTTGCCAATACTATTCCAAAGTATTGACCCACCGTGGTCAGAACTTGTGATGTTGCAGGTTACTCTGATGAGGATTAGGTGTCATGAGTCTACAGTCAACATGTTTGTCTGTGGCACATGAAGATGAAGACTTATATTTATTTACTTATTCAAACTCTTGTAATAGGCCTGTGGCCTTGAGTTGTAAATACTATGTTTATCTCTGGAATAGACGTAATAAATGACCTTTGTATCTGTGTACTTCATCTTAAACTGTGGATGCTAGCATTGATCCAGGGACTAGCATTGCAATCACAGGGATCCTTTTCCTTTATAAAGGAGGGATCTTACACTACTCCAGAATCCACATAAAAACAACAAAGAACGTGTAGACCAGAAAACTTAAGCTAACTTGTAGCAGAATTTTCACAAGTGAAAATGCAAAGCTTGTGCATAAAGGTTTTATACGACCCAAAAATGAACACTAAAGGAGGTAAAAGACTCAAGAATATGAGTGAATCAGAGAGCTTTATTTCATCGATCATATAAGAGGTACACAATAGATAAAAAATTCTAAGTGTAAAAAGGACGTAGCTATGCTATGTTCCATGGTCGATCAAGCTCGTAGTCATCATCTAGATTACGCCGCCACGCTTATGATCATCGTTGTGTCTATCCTCAAGTTCACGATTGTCAACGAGGTAGTAAGACCCATTGAGTAGCGCATTGCTTATGGTGAACAGTCCTTCCCATGGCGGAATAATTTGTGTGACTTCTTCTTAAGTGAGCGATGCCGAACACGGCGACTATGATAGCTGCGTAGCTTCTGCTGGTAGATGGCGGATCTTTGGCATGCCAATACGCGCTCTTCCTCGAGAAGGTTCACATCTAGGCGTCTGGATTCTTCAGCGTCATCTTCGTCGTAGGCGGCAACTCTTGGTGAATCGTGAAGGATGTCGAAAGGCAGGATGGCTTCTGCTCCATATACCATGAAATAAGGGGTGTAGCCGGTAGATCTGTTGGGTGTAGTTCGTAAACTCCACAGCACAGATGGTAATTCCTCCGCCCAGGCTCCAGCTGCTCTATGTAGCGGTGCCTCAATACATGGCTTGATTCCCTGTAGAATTAATCCATTGGCTCGCTCAACCTGATCATTGGATTGTGGATGTGCCACAGATGCTAGGTCAAGTCGGATGCCCTTCTCCCAACAATAGGCTTCCACTTCTCCAAGTGACAAGTTGCTGCCGTTGTCGGTGATAATGCTATGTGGGAGACCAAATCTCACCACTAGATCCCGGACAAACCTAAGGGCAGTTGCCCCATCAAGCTTTCTAATGGGCTTTATAGTATTTATCTTGAGTTAGGACATGAAGTGTTTGAAGAGAAAATTAAAAACCTATGGAACTTTATTTGCATGCTAATAGCAATGTTATAAGTATGAATTCTTTGAACAGCATTATTGCTAATGCTACGGAAACGTCTAAGCTTGGGGAAGCTAGTTTTTATAAAAATGATCTTTTTAGTTCCCCAGCTTTAGAGGAGAAAATTTGCTATGATGATACTATATCTCCAATATATGATGAGTACAATGATGAATATGATATTTTCAGTCCACCTACTATTGAGGAGAAAATTAATTATGATTACAATATACCTCCAATATATGATGAATATAATATTTTCAGTCCACCTACTATTGAGAAGAAAATTAAGTATGATTACAATATGCATTCTATATTTGATGATTATGGTGAAGAGAGTAATAATGATAGCTATTTTTTTGAATTTTCTCCCACTACAATTAATAAGAATGGCTATTCTTATGTGGAGAGTAATAATTATATGCATGTGGCTCATGACAAGAATGTTTTATGTGAAAGTTATATTGTTAATTTTATTCATGATGCTACTGGAAGTTATTATGAGAGAGGGAAACATGGTTTTATGTATCTTAACAATATTAAGTTTCCTCTCTTTATGTTGAAAATTTTGAAGTTGCACTTGTTTTACTTTCCTATGCTTGTTGCTTTGTGCTTTCATCACTTGTTTCTTTACAAGATTATTTTTCATAGGTAGTGGGTTAGACTTAAATTTGTTTTATATTTTATTCTTGATGCTCACTTTTACTTCAATTCATATTTCTTATGTGAGCATCATCGAAATTATCATGCCTATCTTAATGGCTATAAAGAAAGAGCTTTTGGGAGACAACCCATTATATTTTTGCTTTTAGTTTATTTTTGTTTATTTGGGTATTGGAAGTTATTACCTCTGTAATAACCTCTCCTTATCCTTTTTGTGTGGTTTTTGTGCCAAGAATATCCTCTAATGAGAGGGAAGTAAGATTTGGGGAAGTTGCTGAAACAGATTTATGTTCTTCACTATAAAAAATCGTGAAAAATCCACGTACGTCGTACTGATATAGAATTTTTTGCATGGATGCCCCTCGTATTTACCCAACTTAATTAGTTTTGTTTTTGATTTGAGGAACAGAAGATTTTCGAAAAAATCGGTCCTTACCTGCTAGTCTGTTTTGACAGATTTTTGCCATTATTTGCATTTGCCTCTTAATCGGTTTCTTTTTGAGTTCTCTTTGATCACTTGAGATTTTAGAATAAGTTGCTACAGTAGATTATGTTTTAATGGATGATTTATTTGAGTTGAAACTGAACCCCAAAGGATCATTGTCTTGAATACACTAATGTTGCTAATGAAGACTGTGTGAAGTTTTGTATGAAGGAAGTTTTCAAGTGTAGTGAGAGTATGATGTGATGAGATGAAGTATGGACAAAATCTCAAGCTTGGGGATACCACCCGTGTCACCCCAAGAAATATTTAAGAGGTACAAACGTCAAATCTTGGGGATGCCCAAGGCATCCCCTTCTTCATCAACAAAAATGTCAGGTTTTTTTCATGACACTATATGTTTATTGCTTCATGCACTATATGTTGTTCTTGGAGCGTATTTGTTTTTGTATTTAGTTTTCTTTTGCTTTGTTTGCTGTAATAAGTTGGCTGGATCCCATCATGTTAGTTTTGGAGAGAGACACGCTCCATTTTTCATTGTTTAGAACACTCTAGTTTTCATTCTTACTGTTTTGTGAGTGTTCTCTTTTGCTAGCACTACGTTTATCTTTAGTTTTATTCTTCTTAGGGGAGACAAGCTCTATGGTCTTTATTGATTATTATCTTTGTGAGTTGTTTCAAATAAGTCGATTGGTGTTGGAAAAGAGTAGAAAGTTTCATGCTTATAGTGGTACAAATGGAAGCTTGTTTTGACTATGGCTTAGACTTTATCATATCATGTTGGATGTTGCTTTGACCTTATGCTTAGTAATTATTGTTGTAGCATGACTTGTTTCAAACAATTGAGATTGCTTAATGTGCCTTGAAAGAATCATGCGTTGTTTTAGCATACAAAAGCATAATATTGTGGTATTCTCCTTTGATGCTTTATTTGGGTTGACTTGGCACATGCTTACACCATGTTAAGACTATGAACCAGTCACCTTAGCCACTATGATCATTTAGTTTTTGACTTGTGATATCACTTTTTGCTTTAATTAATAATGTTTTGTCACTCTGCATGATTGTGGCCATTATTGCTCTCTTAGTTGGTCGCTCCCAGTCTTTTGCTAGCCTCCACCTGTACTGAGTATGAGCTCTACTCGTGCATCCAACTCCCAAGAAACCAAGTTATTCCAAAGGGTCCACTATAAATTCCTATGCATGGTGTGTTACACCATTCCAAGTATATTCATGTTTTTATCTATCTTCTAAATTAAACTTTTGTTATGTGAAAATTAGCGATTAAAGCTCGCACGAACTTGATGGCATACTTTATTTTTCTTGCAGTTAATAAACTTTAACCATTGTGCCCATATATGTTGCTTATATGCTTGCAAATTATAAGTTGGGAGTTATCAGAACCATGATGTCATGGGCAACGCTTTCAACACTTGTACATATCTATCCAGTTGATATCATGATCTTTTGTTTATGGATGTCGGCGGTGTGAAATAAAAGGAAAGATTGTAATTCATGGAGTATTGTATATGTGTTAGAGAAACGCCTGGGTGGCTAGCCTAAGCCATGCCTAATCATGGTGGAAACTTGCATCATAACCATAGTGAGCAATCTATGAAGCATCTTCAGAAAAAAATAGAAAAATAAGAAAAAAGAGAAAAAAAGCACCATGCTCATGGTAAATAAAAAGATCGTTGAGATGCTCATTGTCTGTTGCCTTGTCATTTTGATATGGGATAGCTCCTATGTCATGGGGAAAGGGGTACCCCATTGGAGGTTCTCTATGATACACATATACTTACAATGACAAGAACTTGCTTGTGACTAAAGTTGACTAGCGTGAGGAACGCCCCTCGTACTCAAGGGACATGAGATTTTCAACTTATGATTTGTCAAGCATATACCTCATATTTGTCTCACTTTAACCTTAATCACTTCAAGATGCTTATGATAGGGGAAATGAGAGCACAAAGCTAATAAGTACCATAATTTTGGAAGCTCTTTATGAAACTTGAAATCCCTACTTCCCTCTGTGAAAGGCCTTTCTTCTTACTTTTTGTTGAGTCTCCATCTTCTATCTTTATGCACCAATTAAGAGAGCATAGTTGTCATTCTTAGTTCAATGTGCATTGTCCCAAAACTTGTTGATTGATTCATAATTATGGTATTGCTTGTTCTTAAATTATTTGTATCTAGTCACCCTTATGAACTTTGAAGGTGTCCTATGCATTTATGTTTTGCTATTCTATGAAGGACAAGCTGAATACCACTCTTGCTATGTTTTCTATATGTGAAACAAACAAATGTGTTTCAAAGCATTATTCATGATCTTTCGTTTGTGTTGCCTTTCATGTTGCAACATATTTGCTATGTCTTATTGTTAGAAATATATCTTTCATGCTTAAGTTAGAGTACTTTGATCCCAAATATCAATGCTTTGAAATATCTTGATCAAGATTGTGATGGTGCATGTCACCTCAAAAATTATTCTTTTTATCACTTACCTACTCGAGGACGAGCAGGAGTTAATCTTGGGTATGCTTGGTATGTCGTAAACGTATCTATAATTTTTGATGCTCCATGCTTGTTTTGTACCAACTATCTTATGTTTTGTCTACACTTTGTGGTATTTTTATGCATTTTCTTGAAATAACCTATTAACAAGATGCCACAGTGCCAGTTTCCTGTTTTCTGCTGTTTTTGGTTTTAGAAAAGTCAGTAAGGAAATATTCTCGGAATTGGACGAAACAAAAGCCAAAGTTCCTGTTTTGCCCGACATGACACGGACCCCGAAGGAGAGACGAAGAGGCTCCACAAGGCAGCCACACCATACGGTGGCGCGGGTCCCCTAGCCGCACCACCAGGTGGTGTGGGCCCCTCGGGCGTCCACCGACCTTGCCCCTTCGCCTATATATTGCCCCGAGGAGAAAACCCTAAAAACAAGATAATAAATCCACGAAAAGTTTCGCAGTGCCGCCGCCACCGAAGAGGAGATTCGGGGGACATAAGTCCCTATTTCGACACCCTGCCGGGACAAGGAATTGCCCCCGAAGCCATCTCCATCGACTCCACCGCCATCTCCATCGCTGTTGCTGGCTCCCATGATGAGGAGGGAGTAGTTCTCCCTCGAGGCTAAGGGCTCTACCGGTAGCTATGTGTTCATCTCTCTCTCTATGCGTGATCTTATTGTGATCATGAGCTTTGTAATCTAGTTGAATAAGTAGATCTACTATGCTACTCAAGTGCTTTAATTAATCTCCACTTATCCCCACGTGTGTGAAGTTGACAGTGTGCACACCGTGTGGCACTTAGGCTAAAGATTATAGAAATACTTATCATGAGTTTATTTTGAGTTGGATGTCTCTATGAGATTGTGGTGTTTGTTGGAACCATCTAGCGCTCAAGGTGACAATGTGGGGTTATCTAGATGGGGAATGCGAACTTTTAGGTGTGTTGTTATAGCCCTACATCGTCTAACCAGAGATTAGTTCAGGGTAGCATAGTGAAGAGAAGATATTATATGTTTATTGTCCACTAGTGAAAGTATGATCCTTAGGCCTTGTTTCTAAGCATTGAAATATCGTTTACAATCAGTCCTACTACATGTTTTCTTGCTGTCACTTTTATTTCAGATTGCAATTACCACTTATAATCATCCGTATTACTTGTATTTCACTATCTCTTCTCCGAACTAGTGCACCTATACACCTGACAGGTGTATTGGGTGTGTTGGGGACACAAGAGACTTCTTTTATCTTCATTGCAGGGTTACTTGAGAGGGATACCTTTGACCTCTTCCTCCCTGAGTTCGATAAACCTTGGGTGATCCACTTAAGAGAAACTTGCTGTTGTTTTACAAACCTGTGCACTTGGAGACCCAACACTGTCTACAAGAATAGAAGCGTGCGTAGACATCACTCTACCCCGATCCGAGACAGAATTTAGGCAGCATCTCACCGTACTCTTCCGATACACGTCTCAGAAAAAATCCAAGAGGGATCTGCATCTAGAGAACAACGGGGACACTGCCGAAATCTTGTCTCAGGCCGGAGTAGAATAGGGAAAACATAACCAACTACACATCTACCAGCTGTCCCGATAAATGTTGTAATAATTATGGTTCATAATATGCGAGACCACTAATGCATATTTATCCGTGTAACCCTTACGATCGAGAAGATACGCCTAGGTAACGCGATAGACTTGGTGATCTAGACACGAAAATAACCCTAGGTACAAGATAGGAGAACAGATTTTTACCCTCGAATCATGATCGAGAGGTGAAGAAGATCAGCGCCCATCCTGCAAATTGCCCTACACCATCGACAGACCCACCCTCAAACTCGACACATATCCTACACGAAAAAGAAGAATTACTAATATACACATGTATTTATATATGCCAATATACAAGCCAAAATTATACACATTTAATTCCTAAATTACTACTATACACTTGCATATATGAAACACCATACTAGAAAATACTACCACTAAATCCAACATACTAGTAACTTATCCATTTTGCTAAATCCACCTAGATTAATTTACTACCCTAATGTAATATATGACACTAGAATTACCACTAAATCCAACATACTAGTAACTTATACATTTTGCTAAATCCACCTAGATTAATTTACTTAATTTACTACCCTAATGTTAATATATGACACTAAAACTACCACTAAATCCAACTTATTAATAACTTACAACTAGAACTACCACTAAATCCATCATACTAGTAATATATGACAAACTGAAAAAATGGCTTACCTTGTCCGCTATCCTCGGTGGAGGAGATGGGGCGATGAGGTGGAGGAGGGGCATGGCCGAGCCGCTTGGTGTAGCATGGGATAAGTTGGCCGGAGCTCCTCCCACCTATACGTGAGCCGGATGGCGCTCTACCGCGCAAGGGCGGCCATGGCGGCGGGCAGGGAGGATGGAGGAGGAGGAGTTGCGGGGCGATAGGCGGGTTGCGTGGGGAGGATGAGGGGCTAGTAATGGGGACAGGTGGTCGGCAAGCGGGTGGGGTGTGGCAGCGGCGCTATATTGGGAGGGGCGAACTCGAGCATGAGAGGGCCGAGGTCGAGCGCAAGATGGAGTGGATAGGGCTCGCGCGGGCCTGCACGGGCCAATTATTGGCCGCAAATATTTGCCGTGTATCACAGGAAAACACACGGCAAAGGGCTCTTTGCCGTGTACCGGTGGAAGACACATGCTAAAGGACCCTTTGCCGTGTGTTTTCATCTTTGTCGTGTGTTTTTTGGTACTTCCTTATTTTCTTTCAATTGTATTTATTGTAAGTTTTTAGGGTACTTTTTGTTGATTGTTTGTTAGTATTAGTCAACAGATTGTGTACACACACATACTTTTCAATATGACATGCATGTCCCTAAAAGCGAAGTGTCTCGCAATCAAAGTATTAGGGGAAACTCACAGTTCGGTGAAATCGGGGTTGATCTTATCACAACATGTTACCAAACATGGTTTGGAATTGTCATATGACCTAACAAAGAACAAACCAAGAGAAAAGTCCACCGGGATACCCCCATCAGAGGAACATCTAGGGGTAGACGATCCGAGGCGAAGGGGATCATGTTTCGTAGGAAGAAGCGCTTCGGGGCATCGGAACACCTCCAAACCATGCATGTGACCCTAGCATGTGTAATAAAGTGTGGTGGCATGCTCAAGTTGCAAGATTTAATTTCTCAACTTGCATGTGACCCTAGCATCTTTGACATCATCTTATATGTACTTAAGTTGCAAGATTGAATTGCTGCAGATGTTTCGTACAGTTCCATCATAATATATATATATATATATATATATATATATATATATATATATATATATATATATATATAACTACATCTTGCAAGATGGCCATTAGACTCTTGAACAGAGTTCCTAGTTCTGTCAACCCTCTTGAGGAGCGGACGATAGTTTCTCTTGTAGATATAGCATGTACCGGCTCTTCATAAGGATTGAGACCAAGATGAGAGGATTTCACGACAAAGTCTGAAATTTTTTGTTTAACATCCTTTAGATTGTTCTCAATTTTGACTGTGTGATCATCATAGATGTATACTTTAAATGCCTGAAGATAATGCTTGTGAGTACTAGGTGGCCTATTTAGGAAAACAATATCACCATCGAAATACCTCAAGAACTTGCATGTAGCCCTAGCACATGCATGAAGGTGTGATGTTATGTTGAAACATACGAAACCTAGTTCCCGGGTGCATGTGTCCCCCCTCGTATGCATGTGTTGTAACCTAAAAGCGAAGGTTCTGTACTTGTATAAGGGGGAAACTCCTCATTCCAATGAAACCGGGTAGGATAGTGAGACCACAACAACCTATTCATATGTGTGTGCTCGTGATTCTACGAAATAACATCACCTAATATATATGTAATAAAACCCTTGCTAACTAAATAAAAGGAAACGGAAAAAAACAGTCATTTGCCGTGTATACAGGCGAATACACATGGCAAAGGCTGGCCTTGGCCATGTACCTAACGGCAAGGGCACACGGCAAAGATTCCGCTGTCCGCTCCTCCCAGCGGATGCACCTGTGGGGCCGCAGATCCCACGTCGTTGACGTGAACTGACCTTTGTCGTGTGTCCTTAGGGATTTTGTTGTGTGCCCATGTTTGTCCATTGCCGTGTTCAAATATTTGCCGTGTGTTTTTATAGGAATCTGCCATCTACTTTTTCTTTGCGGTGTGTTTCTAGATGTCCACACAACAAAGATCATCTTTACCGTGTTTCGGACCTGTTGGCACACGGCAAAGGACGGAAACAATGGCAGCGACATTTTTCTCGTAGTGTCAATCCGTACGACTACGAGGATATATAACCATGCATCACGCGGGTGCAAAGACCTCTTATCACAAAATTTGACGGTACGGGTATATATTAACTTGAGAGAAGAAGTCACAAAACACAACGCAAATGCTGACTAATGACCACGATGAACAAGACTTACGACAGGAAAACTAGATGGTATCCATGGGAGTACATACACCTAGCTTTTCCTACCTATCTAGTCTAGCATAGATAGTTGATCTGCACCAATACTCCTTTTCCTATGTATACACCATCTGCGAGCCAACATGGAAAGCGGCAAATAAGAAGAAGACCGACAAAGGTAATCCAGCAAGGAGAGCAATGCACGCCACAAGATTGTGCTGTTTGTCTTTGATCCCGGCAACCTGATCACAAATGTGGGGATACACGGCTAAAGCGACGACGGCGAAGGTGACGGCGCTGCAGAGGTATAACAAGCAGTTGCGCCAGCCACACTGCAACTGGAGAAGAGGCTTCGCTGCCGCTGCCGCCGCCGCCGCGTCGCCACCAGCAGCAGCGTTAGGGCTTCCGAGGGGCGATGCGGCAAGCCTTCTGGGGTTCTCGATGTCAGCATCAGGGCCCATTGCTTATTATGTTGGTCGATCTCTAGGTCTCGATTTTGTGTCGCGGGGGCTCGACTGATTGTTGGGAGATCGAGGTCGAAATCGAGATCGATTGTGCGTGATCCGGAAGGTAGTTGCAGCGGACCTAGTTATAGGCCGGGGGTCCATCTTTAGCACGTATACTCAGTATACGTATAGGTCGGCCGGTCGGTCTCTCTCCGATTCTGTTCGTTAAAGGATCTGGATATCTCAAAACAAAAGGATCCGGATCGTCTTTGATTCCAGTACGGCTTATAGCAGTCTCCCTCGGACTACTAAGAGAATCCCCACTCGTTTCCGGATACGGCCTGAAAACCTCGGACATATTTGGAAGAAAAATTGGTCTAGGAACGCCTCCTAGGAGGCGTTTTTTGTAAATTCAGATGAAAGAACGTCATGGCCTCCTAGAATGTTAGTGAAGATGCTCTAAGTGATTTTGCTCAAACGACCAGCTCAGCCTCTGAAATTTTAGGGTGTTTCCCTTAAAATTTTCATGATTTTAGAAAATAAATCTTCTCAGCTCGCGACCCACTGGGAGCTGAGCTGCATGCGGTTATGAAGGGTTTATCTCTGGCTCTACATTGGAGCAATCTGTCCTTGTTGATTGAAACTTGACTGTTTGGAGATTGTGAAGTTGCTGGAGAACAAAGATGTACAGCTATGTTTATGCGTCTATGATGGAGGAGATGTTGGAATTTGAGGTATTTGCATGTTGGGATTTTAGCCCATAACAAATATAAATTCTATTTTTTTTGGCCTATTATTTGTGGCAGCTCATGTGTGTGCTGGTGGGCTAAAGTTTAATCTCACATTGCTAGTAGAAGGGGTTTAGTCTCATGTTGCTAGTGGAAGAAAAGTTGGACCACCTTATATAGTAAAGTGTTGCACCGCTCACTAAGGTGTGAGAACGCCCGCCTCGCTTCGCCACGCCACGACGCGCGCCATGGGTTGCAGGAATCTCGCCGAGCCGAGTTCATGTTTTGCATGTCGTTTATATTTGTTGTTCAGAAAATTAATTGTGTGTTGATGACGCATTAATCAATCGTCCGTTTCTGTATTCTGGATCGTGGGTTGTTCTCCACATCCTATCCCACATGCAGTATATAAACAGGCAGACGCGAACCTTAACCGTATCAAGCAATTAAATTACATATGTCTACCTGCGCATCATCGTTCCACCTCTCTGTGCTGCCCTCTACTACTTCGTCCCGCCGGCTGCGTGCACGGGGAGAGCAGGTCGTCTGGGAGAGCAGGTGTCTGGAACCCCGTCTCTCTGATGCGATAAGGTTTTTAGGGAGCGTCTAGGCGCGACTGCTCAAGTTATTCTTAGTCCTCTACGTCCGGCTTCCTCGACTCCATCGCCATGTCGGACGACGCACCAAGAAGGCTGATGATGTCGTTTCTGTTGCTGTCGTTGGTGGCGGAATTCCTTATATTTCGCCGTTGGTCATACCATAGACGAACTCGTACGTGTTTCTTGCCCTCCTAATATTTTCTATGTTGATTACTAGTACATAGTATACGTAGATGTGCTAGTTTTCAATTTCCTATATGATGCATATCTATTATACGTATGCTAGTCAATCTTGAAAATTGTTTTGTCGTGATTTATACTTAAATTATAAAAACTGCTAATTGTTTTAACAATTTAAAAGCCTTATTTTAAACTCTTTTCAAGTTAAGGATTTGCCGCTTGTCTGAAACCGAACTTGTTTATGGATATGCAGTTTAAACGATGACAACCAAGTGTACCCTTTGTCGCGGCACAGCCATCGAGATCGAGGTTCTCGATGTCGGCGTCCATTGCTTGCTTACCCCCTCGGTCGACCGTTTGGTCGGTCGATCTCTAGGTCTCGATCTTGTTTCGTTGGAGAGAATTCTACGTGACGTGGACGGTAGTTGCAGCGGTCGTACTAATAAGTTGCGAGTATGCATATTTTAAGGACTACACATCGACCGCCTTACAAAAAGCAAAATCCAGCGAACGTTTCGATATGAGTTGTCCCAGTTAGTTTATCCCGGGTCAACCACATAGTCTCTGCTTGTATACTAAACACAAAAGAACGATCTGCTTAGTCTCTAAACACAAAAGAACGAAATTGATGATGTCGTCAAAAATTAAATACGGAAATCCAAAATTTTAAAATGTTGTAAGTCAAACTGTTTATTTGATTTAGGATTTGTTTACACTGTTGGGCTAGTCGTGACGAGATCTTCGAAACTAGATTCCATACTAATATGTTTTAATAACTTTTTTCAGACGAAAAGTTATCCACATGTAACACATAAGTTATCCAGACTATATTATATAAATTATCCACCAGTTAACACATAAGTTATCCACCTAAAAAATTGGTTATGTGTTTGAGTTTTTTTATACGCGTGAAAAACATAAACGTGAACTCCTTCAATTTAGGATCTGTTTTTACTGAGTCGACGACAACAGAGTCTCGCTATCTTAACATTTAGACTACCGTATACAAATCAAGCATGTCTGTTCGCACATGTAATTAACTAAAATAGAGGTAACCATGGCCTAAAATATAAAGTTATCCTAGAAACAATACAGAGTTACTGACAAAGATAAATAAAATGTTATCGTTGGTATTGTACAATAATTACCCACTAATAATACGAGAATTACTTATGTTTTATCATGTAAGTTATCCATCCAATAACAAGCAAGTTATCCAACACTAAAAAAAATCCATAGATAGAATACAAAAGTTATTCTAGTCGATTTCTTTGTCTGTCGTCACTACCGCGGTGTACTAAGTGACGAAGCCTCAAAAGGTGTTAGGGTATTGTCGATGCTAACAGTTAGGTTACCGTGTCCCAACAAAATTAGCTCATAACTTAGATTTAATTAACTAAATTTAAATACATAGGGCAACCGAGATTTCATGAGGTAAAAAAATATAAAAGTTATCCATGAGAAATGCGAAAATGTCTCCATCCAACCTGTTTATATGTTGGATAACTTATATGTTTCGGAATGGATAACTAACATACTATGGCATGGATAACTTATGTGTCAAGGATGGATAACTTTTTGGTCCAAATAGTTTTTCATCAAAACATATCAACATGGGATCTAGTTTAGAAGATTTTGCCGCGACTAGCCCAACGGTGAAAACAGAATCTAAATCGGCCGAATGATTTAATCTAGAAAACATTTTAAATATTTAATTTTTGTATTAAATGTTGATGATGTCAGCATAATTAGAAAAGAGATGGGCACTTAGGCATGCATGTATGCGGGAAACGCTCGCCAGGTTTAGATTTTTTCAAACGAATCTATAGATAGAATTTTCGTATTTTTAAGAAATTGGCTTGACGGATGATCTATAGGTGGGTCCACCTTTAGCACGTACGCATAGCTCGGTTGATCTTTCTCAGATTCTTTCTATTGACTATCGAAAGATCCGCATCTTATAGTACTTGTATGTGTTTCGGGTAGTAAGCAGTGAAATGTGTTTCTCCTGAAACTAGGAAATTTCCTACTCCCTTCGATCCATATTAATTAAATTTAATTTGTTAAAATTTAGATGAACGTATATATTAAATAGTGTCTGCACTAGTGGAAAACGTGCCATCGGTCCCGGTTTGTAAAGGCCTTTAGTCCCGGTTTCCTAACCGGGACAAAGAAATCGGGACTAAAGGCTTACTCCTTTAGTCCCGGTTCGGTCACAAACCGGGACTAAAGGCACTCACAGGGCGCGTCGAGTGTGCAGGACCTTTAGTTCCGGTTTGTAATACGAACCGGGACTAAAAGTTTTTTTTTTATTTTTTTTTTAAAAAATTTGATTTTTTTTTCAATTTTTTCTTAATCCTTTGAATTATTTGACTCGTTAATCTCCCACATCTCTCATTTTTAACACTAATTATACTTAATCTTAGTTCAAATTGTACTTACAATCAAACTTCCCATCCGGTCACCCATCCTAGCACTACTCCACCCCCAGCACGCTTAACTTCTTCATTCCATCTCTCCCACCTGCGCGAAGGACCATTATATCTTGTTGTCAAGACTAGTATATCAATCTTATTAACTCATATCGATATGTGACACGTTTTTATTTTTTAAAATTAAAAATAACTATTTTTAGTAAACAACAATAAATAATTAATAATAACATTTTATTCTAATGAAAGTAAAAACTAATTAAATTAATATTTTATTTATTTTTGCCATTTATTCATTTAATATGACATAAACAATATCTTTAAATCTGTAAATCGAAATTTAACAAATAATATATCCATTATTATCAGAAAAATGCGAGGAATTCAAATATGACATAAAAATACTAAAATAATTTAATTTCTGAAATAATTTTTTCTGCACGTTTTGATAGGTTGTACTTTTTTACATGGTATACAAAAGTTATGGCCATTTGAATTTTTATAACATTTTTTGTAAATTATGTTGAAATTTATATTTGTTAATTTTATAACAACTAAATCACTTAATATAAGGGTACGTCTAATTTTTCCTGCGGCGGACTGTACGGACGCGAAAAACAAACTCTATTTAGCGTCCGGGTCTAACGCCCCGCGATGAGGGAAAAGGGCGCTTGCCTAATTTTCTTTTTTGTACGTATTGTTTTTAATCAGTTAAACGTCTATCTAAACGTCTGACAGTGTACATGGCCTAACTACAGTTCGAAGGATTTTATTTTTACAATTTTTTATAACCTTTAGTTCCGGTTCGTATCACCAACCGGGACTAAAAGGGGTGCCCCGGTGCCAATCCCTTTAGTCTGGGTTGGTAATACGAACCGGGACTAAAGGTCACACCTTTAGTCCGGTTGATACGAACCGGACTAAAGGGATTGGCACTTTTCTTTTAGCCCAGATACGTAATCTGACTAAATCCCGTTGACCGGGACTAAAGATTGCTGGCGTTCTAGCCGTTGGAACCGGGACTAATGCTCACATTAGTCCGGGTCCAACTATAACCGGGATTAATGCTCCGAACTGGGATGGACGAATGACTCTTTTTCTACTAGTGCTGGATTCATTTAAATCTAAAAATTTGAGTCAATTAATATGGACCAGAGAAAGTATTAGAATGTCTATTACATAAAGCCACTGTGGTGTAGTGAATACCATCCCTAATGCATTTGGTAAAATAATAGTGATACAATAAAGAAATTCATGCAGAAAACGCACCGATTCATTTGAATCTCTTATCTGTACATGACTTCCAGAGCTTAGGACGACGGGAGACTTCTTCTCTTTTTCTCCATCTCTCTCTACGGGGCGTTCTTCTCTTTTTCTCTATCTCTCACTCGATCTTTCTCATCTATTCTAGTACATGGACAGTACACGTTTCACTTTACGCCCTACAACTCTATCCTATGAGATGAAATCTGATGCGAAAGAAAATATTTGGTTCATTGAGTTCCGAAAGTGCCTTTGCCTCCCCGAGCTCCAGTGCTCTTTTCGATTAAAACAATTTTAAAAAACATATTTACAAGTTTTAAAAAATACGAAAATAAAATCTGGGTATAGTCAACGTTGTATCCTACAAGCAGCATGCAAAATTTGGAGATTTGAAACTATATGCATGCATACTCAGATCAATGCTTTGTCATTTTTGTGTAGCTCATAATACAAAGTATTTGAAATTGATATTTTGCCCGTTTGTGGGATACATGATTGGCTACACCCGGATTTGTTTTTCAGATTCTTTTGGAACTCATAAATATAACTTTCATTTTTTTTCTAAATCAGGATAACTGCTGCCCATGTGCACCAAATCTCCGCTCAATGAGTTGCTCTAGATTGTACATTAGTATGTTGATGAAGAATGACGCCCTATGATTTCACCGAGGAGTAAATAGAAAAGATAGAAAAACTCCAGTATTTATAGTGTATTACCAACACACATAATGCATTCATCGACAAGAAAACGATTCCAAAAGCTACATTCATTGGTCCTTGTGATGACTGTTCTCGGCTCTTCTTGGAGGTACACTATAAATGGGCATGCCCAACAAAGCTTGTGTATACCCTAACAAAAAACAGAGCTTGTGTAAATCAATCGGAGGTTTTGCTAACAAGGGGAGTGGACCAGTGACGGCGGAGAACTGCCCAGCAACCTTCTTCACTACTAAAAGATCGGAGGGCCTCACAAATTGATCACGACGAGACATGCAAGGCAATTTATTTGAACTTGTTCGCTTTGGGGATTCAGATACTAGTGTAGGTGAAAGATGGTCTGGGACTGTCAAAAAAAAAAGATGGTCTGGGCATTGCAGAAAAGCGGCTTGCTACAACATCAGCAGGCTGTATAGGGACGGTGGCAAATGGCAAATGTCAAGTGCAGTCCGGCAAAAGTCTCACTTGTACTGTAGTTGATTTGATGATTTTTAGTTTAAGATGCGAGACAAATTTTGAACTAAAAGTTACCGAACGAACTAGAAGTAGGATTTTGATGAGATCCCCTACATTCCCTTAGAGCAATTTTAATAATACAGCGGCTTGCTGGCTATAAGGTCATTTATAGTCAGCTTATAGCCAAATAGTATAATAGTTATCTTTAAAAAGTACTACTTTATAAGTAAATGGCACACTCATATATTCACAACGTGCTTAGGAGCACGTGCAAGAGCTGTCTATTGCATAAAACCCACCTCTCTTCTCTCACCTCTTCTCACTCGTCCAACTAGGCAAAACAATACTACAGTAGTTTAATACTTATTATAGCCAGCTGACTAGGATTTATTGTACTCGCTCTTAGGCTGGTCCTAGTGCTAGTATCATAAGGTGTATCATGCATGCCAACTTGGCAAAAATCTGAGTGGCGCCTTAATGAAGAGAGAGGTGGTTAGTGTATCATAGGTAGATACTGTATCATAGCATGTAAAGCTAGAAATCATAATGGCAAGTAAATCTTATACACACATTTTACATAGAGATTCTACAAATCAATAAATATACTACTACTATGATACTACTATATGATACAATGCACTAGAGGCATAGTACATATAGTAGTATCATATGCATGATACTAGTAGTATGATACTACCACTAGGACCAGCCTTACTGTCACGGTGCTCCAAGCGTCCAACCGCGGACTTCCAAAGAACACCTGCTGAACACCACTGTCACGGTGCTCCAAGCGTCCAACTGCGGCCTTCCAAAGAACACCTGCCGAACACCACTAGTGCCACCTTAAATATTCAGAATGGTGAGCACTGATTAGCAATTCAATTTGGCATTTCCGTCTGTACTGAGCCCTGTTGTTGTAGTCTACAATAGTGAAGAAATTTTCACAAAAGAATACTTTTGAAGGGTCATGCAGCAGATCTAAGTAGGGTTAACACTTGTGATGTGGAACCAGAGCAGAGGATTGCTATCGTTGTTCCAGAACTTTCCAGATGTAATATATTCTCTTTCACGCTATAGAATTCAGCAGCACAGAAAAACAGCAGTACAGGAGTTTCAGTATATGAGTGCAACTCCATTTCGTGGGAAAGTTTGTTGCACCATGGCAGCAGGCAAGAATATAAATGTCCAAGCAAACATAGAATCAAATTTTTAGAAGTTCAATCATGGTATTACTAGATACTTTCCCAAAGAAACGATCCTAGCTAGCAAAGAACCAAGATAATTATCTGAAACTTGCCAAAGTCACACAGTTGAATTGCTCGAGTAAGTTTTACATTGAATATTGCCTCCAATCTACAGACTTCGCTCAAATAAAATCAATGGTTTACACTGAGGCTGCTCAGAGAAGTTTAAGCTCTCTCTATGTCGACATTGTTCAGTTACAAGATATTATTGTGGTGCTGCACCACGAGGTGGGGGATGCTGTGGCGGCGGTGGTGGAAGGCCAACATTGCCCATCCCAGGCTGCAATCATCAACAACATACATCAGTAAATATAACAGCCATAACGCTAGAGCTAATTAAATATTAAATAATACACGCAACATATCCTGGACAAATCGACCAAAATGGGCCAGGAATCTTACTTGGTAAGAACCTAGACCAGGAATCGACATTTGTCCTTGTGGAGCCATTTGTCCCTGAGGCCGGTTGTACATGCCACCCATAGGGAAGTTTTGCATGCCGGGAGAACCTGATGCACCTTGAATATTTCCCATTCCGTTGGGGAAGCCACCCATTGGAGGCATATTGTTGGGAGGGACGGAACCAGGATGCGTCTGATTCATGCCAATCATGTGCTGCGGCATTTGAGGTATCATCTGGTTTGACGAACCTTGCATTGCCTGTAAAGATTAAAACCAACATATCAGCCACTGTTCTAGCAGTTCACAAAGATTCAGCAGAGGAGCCAATGTAAATGGTATAAAATGTAATATTAGAGATAACCATCATATCTAAGAGACAACCATAACTAGAGGTGAATTTATTCAACAGAACTGTGGCACAGAATGGGTATTCAAGCCTTTGCTAAAACTAAAGACAAGAATTTGTTCAACTGCATAACTGTGGCACATAACAATGAGTATTCTTTAGGCTACGGGGACTAGGCTGAGCACATCATATTAAGAGAGTTTTATGATATATGTGATGGTTGATTGTGTGGAGTTTGGTAAGCAAAAAATAATCAAAAAATGTTAACACGAGTCTTGAGCCTGTCCCCTAGCATTAGTGACCATTCCAAATGCCCAGGAAGGGATTATTGATAGTTTTGTAACAAAACATGGTTCTGTGAAATGGTCGTGACTTATTGATAGTTTTGTTACAAAACCATAGTTTCAAGAATCTACTCATGTAGGTAAATATAGCACCATCATCCTATGAGCGCTATTGAACTTCTACACTACACAATATTTTTTTTCATTTGGTGCAACAAAGGGTTCATATTTATTCATGTTTTATCTTGAATACGTAGCAAGAGTCTGGCACCCTATTCCTCCAGTTTTAATAAAAGCATTAATCAACATTGAAGAACAAAGCAGACACGGCCTAACTAAAGGTCTAATAGCAAACTATCGGAACAAAATACAGGTAAGGTATTGGTGAATAGTACCATTGGATGCGGCATAGGCGGTAGTGGTGGGTTCACTGGCGATGGCCCTGGCATAGAACCTGGCATCGATGGAAGCTGAGGAAGTGATGGTCGAGGTCCTTGTTGATGAGGAAGCATGTGTGCTGGCGCTTGCAGCTGGGGCATGTTTGGAGGTGGTGGCCTAAACTGATGCTGCTGCTGAGGCATCTGTTGATAGTGTTGCTGCTGCCCAGTGGATAGAAGAGATGGATGAGGACCTGGTGGCAACGGAGGCGGGCCAGGTGGAAGACCAGGAAGACCAGGTATAGATTGGGCATCTATACCAGGAATTGCACCAGCAAATGGTCCGGACGATGGTTCAGGCATCTGGAATCCACCCATACCATGACCAGCAAAACCGGAGCGTTGATCACCATAACCTGGTAAAAAAAATAAAAATTTCAATTAACCATTCCTTGTCCAGTTCAAGAGAAGAAAAAATAACAATACATGGAGCACGAAAGCACTATAAAGCAAACGGATAAAGTAAAAATACTAATGTTCATCGATCTTTCTAACTAACTTAAATCATGCGACCAGAAGGTATAATTTTACCCACTTCTGCAAGCACATACACATACCCATCTTTTTTTTAAGACTGGAACAAGATGTCAAATTAACCAAAAACAAAACAAGCTGAGAACAAATCAAAGTGACCTTGAATTTGTCCACCATTGAATTTATCACGGCTAGTATCACCAGGCCTGTTTCTACACCAGAATCTCGTAGCATGATCATTCCCCCCACTGAAAGGAAATAATAAGATATCAGTAACAACTAGCACAAGGAGACATATTGAAATGGTAGTTTGAATAGTTCAGATACAGGAAAAATAACTAAATGTAACAATAGGCATGTTTCTGCATTTACACTATATAAGTATATTGTGAAAATAATAAAACACAAGCAGATGGTCAGTACGTATACACTAAATATGAAAATTCAGAAAGTAATAGTTTGTAAATGAAGTACCTGGAAAGTAGATAGCCCACTGGATGCCAAGCAAGGTCCCACACACTATTATCATGTGCATTAGTTATTTCTATCTGAGGGGTTTCATGGCTGCCAAAACAAGGAAATATTTGTGTGAAATTGAGATGTCCTTTCTAATCAACAAATGTAATTAGAGATTATCTTGAGAAAAGTATGAAAAATAAATAGACTTAGCCATATACTTCATGGGCATCAAGGTGTAGATCTTAACACTAGAAAATGAATTCCAAATTCCAGTCTATCCAAATTCAATTTATGATAACAAACTGCCAGGACAGAAAGAATCATCATGTCAATGGCTCTTTTGGTGTCTCTTACCCGACCAACCAATGAAAGATTCCTCCATCATAACTTCCACTAACAAAGTACTCTTCATGAAATGGATGCCATGCCAAAGCTGCAGAAATAAATAGAGTAAAAATAAAACACTACTCATTCAATACAACCATGTTGAACAAGAGCATTGCAGATACTCCCTCTGTCTTGAATTAATTGTTGCAGATTCGTCTAGATTCGCATGTAAAATGCGTCTAGATACATGCGTATCTAGATAAATCTGCAACAATTAATTCCGGACAGAGGGAGTATTATAATTCCCTGTGTAGAGTTTAATCCATTAGTCTGAACGCATAAAGCAAATTAACAACAATTTGGTATCTAAAATTTTATAGGTAGGAAACATAGGATTCAAATTCTGTGATGACAATCTAACCAGTTACATCCTTATTGTGCCCACGGAAGGATTCAAGCTCTTTCATGGATCTAATATCATATAACTGCACAAAATAGAATAAAAATAACAAGTGAGAAATTATCCAATATTGTGTGAATTAATTTTAAGAAGGTGCACCAAGTTCCTCAAGGCACATGCCATTTAAGCAGGGATTTCAGAAATTATCACATTAAATACACCTGTGAGGAAAAAGTAAGTTCTTTCTAGTTGCACCATTAAGCAAAACTTGTTACACATGATTGATTATTAATCAGGTTTAACAGCCTGTTTTTTATCACATCCCAGGGAATTCGTGTTGAATACATCAGAAAAACTAAGGTACCAGCTTATTTTTATACGAGTATGCTTTGTTCAGAAGGAAAGTCCAAACAGAACATGGTAAAAAGGTTAAGTTATTCACCTTGATAACCTGATCCTTAGAGGCAGTTAAAACCCAGTTCCCATTCTGATTCCACTTCACACACTGCACAATGTTTTTATGACCATGGCTGCAAAATAGCTCATCATATGCTGACATACCACAGAACTTCAAATTAGCAACATGATACAAGACAATACTTACAATGACCGTAGCTCTCTACCACTTTTTGCATCCCAGAGTTTCACAAGATAGTCCTTGCCACCTGAATAGCAGACACGAATGAGCTCTGGACAAATAAGCTAACTAAACTAGCAATATTGATTACTAACCTGAGACCAATAAAGATTTTGTGGGATGCCAATCGACACTTTTAACATCCCAACCATGGCCTGGCTGAGTTTGAAGGCAACATCAGGTTAATTCACATTATCACATAAAAATAAACAACACATAGTAACTTGAAACATGCAAGCATCAAGCAGTGCAGGCACATAAGAAAAGTTCAGCAACATTACCAGTTAAAGATCTTTCTTCTTGGCATCTTGAAGTCCCAAACCTTCACAGTCGTGTCATCAGAACATGAACAGAACTTCAAGTCTGTTCTACAAAAGCTGTGTAAAGTATCTGTTTAAGCAGGGAAGGAACAAATATCTTACTATAGCTAAAGTAACGAAAACGAATAGCACATTAATCACCTCAAGTCACGAACAGATTCTCTGTGGGCAGTTTTATTTACTTTAACATTATTCATGTTGCTTTGCCAATACCTGCAAAGGATTCAAACCATGCAGTTAACAGGTCAAACAATATAGTAATTTTTAAGGGGCATTTCCAGCAATGATGAAGGGTGAAAGGGCCAACATACTTTATTGCACCACCATCATCGCCCGTAACCATCCAATTTTCATTATGACTCCAAATCATTGATCTCACAGCTTGATCATGAGCCTATTTATCAAATTCACAACAAATAAGTCACGTTGACTAACACACTAGCAAGTTCACAAGTATCTTATGTAGTACCTGAAGAATCATTTCAAAATTAAAAGATTGACCATTCCATAGGGTGAATTCACCACTCTGGGATCCAGTAATAAGACGGCGGCCTGTAGGAGTCCACTTTATACACAAAGAACACTATGTTAGACCCAGACAGGTAAAAGGGAAAACAGAACATAAATAACACTGAAGTAGAACATCCATAACAGTTTCATCTAGATCAAAGTAATGTGGAACAGTGGAAGAGGCTGGCATGGAGTAATCAAACTGGTCTACCAATTATTTTAAAATTATGGATTTCAAAGTGTGGGTAGATCTAGGTAATAGAGATTTATTCTTTCAATGTTGTTAATCCTTCAATAAACAAGTCTACCACCCAAATGATGAAGGTTAACTAAGGTACAAATATTGAAGGACTATGAACCAATTTCATATACATAGATACAACAGAATAAGAAGTTCAATTCTAACACATTCTGACAGTGTTGATGTTCTTAAGTTTTTCTTTAATAACTGGAAGGCTGGAAGCCAAGGACATTACTGAAGCTTGAAACATGCAACACGCCAACATTAGTGACCACACTATCTACAATCATGAATTCAACATTTCAACTGGACACAAAGTGTGCTAGTGCAAGATGTCCAGACGTCAAAAGACCACATGTGAAACAGGCACTGGATTAGCTACTTATATTGTGACTCCTCTTATGTATTCAACATCTATCTTTCACATTAAGCATCATACATATTATCCCTATGTTGGAATCATAGCCACGTTCAAACTGAAACGTCATGGATTGCTAAAGCTCTCTTGGATTTATAACAGTATAAGTTGCTAAAGCTGGAATATTAGGAACGTGGAGAGATGTATATCACATAACTCACCACTACACAGTTTATGGAGCACCGGTTCTTATTGATAGATGAATGAACAAATTTGCTGGCAAAACTTGTTGAGGGGTTGTCTGGGTACGCAACAGATGGCAACATCTGCAATAAGCAAACCATGTTAATCAGGAAAACGCGATAAGAAACAACGGAAGGGGTAATCTTCTATTAATAATACAGTAGATACAGATGATTTAGAGTACTTGAACATTTAACATTTAATCCATAAGAATTTCATTTTCATAGATGGTAAGTGATAATGCGATATAACTGGAAACAAAACTAGCACTGCCCTGCAGTAATCGTATCTAAACCCTTAACCAATAGACCAAGTGACAACTAAATGATACCAGTAGGTCCAGTACCACTTACTCTGTGTCCACGGAGGGGTTAAAACAAAACACGACTACAAGATGCTCTTTTTATTGCTCTGTAAGTTATCACTTGAAAAGGGTCGCAGTTGTCTCACTGCTTCTTCGTGGAACAATCAACAGTTCATCGCACCCCCAGGGTCACTCATTAATGGAACCGATATTTTCTGCCACTAGGGACAAATTACTTTGTACCTTTGCACCTTCTCAGCGTTCTCCTAGTACAAAATGGTGCTCATTTCAAGGGGGAAAAACTAGGGACAAAATGCATACTGGAATATATGACCACTCATCCACGATTCACTATAACTAGAAAGCCGTATTAAGTTTGGCCTGCCTTTCATACTACTGAACAGTAGATGCAGTGTCCTGGTGTCAGTGGAAGAACATATATGAACTTGGCCAACTAGACAATGAAATAGAAAGTCTGTTCCAAACCGAGAGACAGGAGAAATAGAAGGATTGTTCCAAACAAATTGATTTAAAATCTAGTTGTGACGTATGAAGATTTGTCTCACATATATATAATAGATACCATGACACTGAACGCAACCAGAAAGGACTTCTAGTTGCAACCAGTACCGTCAGAATGACAAACTAATATCTTATAACATATGGATACATTATAACATCCAAGGTAATAGAAAACGTACATCCAGGACGGCAGCTGCAGTCGGCTGCAACGTGAATCTGTCCCTTGCATCTCGCTGCCACATGCGAGTCTGCACAAAATGAACTTATGAGAGTCTCATATCCATGGCCTTCTCCATAAAACAAAGGGGGATATACAGAATGAATCTAATTTTCGTGTGGCTTCCTTGGACATAGTTCAAAGCATTGCATGGTCTAGCTTTTATGAAGATAACACTTCATATTACCTGAGCATAACGGACGAGTGAGCTCGTGTAGTCCACTGTTCGCCGCTGCACAGGTTTCCGAATCCTCTTAGCGCCGAAATTGTCCCCATAAGCTGAATTGAGCCACAATTTATCAATGGGTCCAGGAAAATTTACATCCAACTGTGAGTATGTGTCATATTAGTGCATTTCAAGGATGTGTTTACAGCAAAATATAGCCCACGGCCCCAGACTGGTAAGAAAAAACAGAGAGGTAATCCAGCTACCCTCAACCTAACCCTAACCAGCTACAGGAGGAGTGGCGCGGTTACCGTCGAACGGCTGCTGCTGTTGCTGCTGCTGATGCTGCTGCTGGGGTCCCGGGTGCGCGGCGTAGTCGGGCGGGATGTTGGTGGAGGACGCCGCGGAGAGCTGCCGCATCGGCGGCTGCAGCGGGCCGCGGTAGAAGTCCCCGCCGCCGCCACCGGGCTGCTGCTGCGGCGGCGGGTGCTGCGGCGGAGGCGGAGGCGGTGGCTGTTGCTGCTGCTGCTGCATCATCTCCGGCGCCGCGCGGACGAGAGGCGCCGGGACTGGGCTAGGGTTTAGGGTCCGTGCGGCGGGAAAAGGATCGCCGAGTGGAGGCCGCCGGGAGCGTCTCAGCACAGTGCTCCGAGGGGTTTGGTCTGGTTGGAACGGGATGAGAGGCGGAGGGGCTTGGTGGGCTGCCTGCTGCCACCACACCCAGTAGAAGCCCACCTAAGTTTGTTGGGCTGCTCCCTGTACGCAAACATGGACACAACATTTAGCCCAAGCCCACTTCCCAAATAAATCCTAACGCCGCTCAGGAAAAAAAATCTTATTTAAAGATAATGTAAGTGGATTAGGCATGTAAAATGACTTTATCTTAACGACACCTCGTAACATTATTTTCAGCCGAAAGAGATATTTTTAATCACTGCATAATTTTAGAAACATGCAGACATTAATTGTTAGAGATGGTAGTAAGACATAATCCATTCTATAATATGGTTTTTTATTTTATCTAAATTACATGTATCCCTAAGAGAATATCATCTTATCAAACATTGTACTCCCTCCGTATCAAAATGGATGTCATATATTTGTCTAAATTTGAATGTATCTAGACACATTTATTTTAAGACGAAGGGAGTACATGTCCTTACTCTCAGCGTCGCGCTACACCTACAGGGAATGATGATGAGGATGAGGATGGGGACGAGGACGACGAGGAGGGTGACGACGAAGAAGAAGAGGAGGAAGGAGCCGATGATGATGAGGAGGAGGAGGACAACTTTGCTGGCTAGATCGTTTTCTCCACTTCTTTCTTCCTTTTTGGTCTCGATGCCAAAGGGGGAGCGAGAGTAGAGTCGCCTCTTTCATGACTTGCCTCTTGCACAAGCCCTACTTTGTTCGTCCGTCTCTCATGGGCTTGTGCTTTTATTTGCTTTATCGAACCATTTATGTATGTGTTTGGACAACTCTGCAGTCCTCTTATTGTACCTGGATTTCCTATCACTATGTGCTTGCTTTTATGTGCTAGGTCTAATCGTATCATAATATCTGTTTTGACTCTAGATCGGTCTGTCATCTCTAACCAAAAAGGGGGAGATTGAAAGGGCAAATAGCCCTTATATAGTGTTTTGGTTAACTATGACATCGAAGCTAGAGAGCGGACTAATGTTTCTATTAGCTTCTCTACAGGTGAGAGTCCGTTGGTTGTTGGTGAAAGGCGACGGGTGGCCCCCCTCCCATTCGTTTCTTTATGAAGAGCCGGTGGTGTTATTTATTATTCTCTCTTATTTACTCTTGAGTCAAATAGGAAACACCGCACTATTAAGAGGGGTGATCTCGATGCGCTCTTTGGGGTTGTTCCACACCAAATATACTTATCTTTATCCACCACCACACACCCTTTCGAAGAAAGGGAGAAAAATAGCCCTAAAAAATGAGTCCAAAGGCTCTCGCGAAAAGCGCCCGATGCGCCGGTGTCGCCGAATTTCCGCCATGCCGAATTTCTCGTGTACACCGATATGGCTTATCGCATGGCTTTCGGTTGTTAGCGAGACTTCGCCGCCAAAATTCCGGTGTGGTCCATCCACCGAGAGTCGACGGAAATTCCGGCGAGCAACTCGGTCCGACCGGACTTATTGTCGGTTCTGTCGCAGGAACCCCCAAACGGGTCTTTTTCCCCATACTATATATACCCCTTTCTTCTCCACTATGAGGTTAGGCATTTCAGTAAAACATTCATTTCTTGGAGCTCTCTTCCTCCCTATTGTTGAAACACAACTTGAGGATCTTCCATTCTATCCAACCAAATCCAAATCCCTTTGGTAGAAAGGAAGAGGAGGTCCCGATCTACGTTTCCACCAAGCCAAAGTTCATTCCCCCTTGAGTTCATCGAGTTGGCTTGTTACTCTTGGGTTTGTGGGAAACCCTACGCGGCTAGGGTCGCCCGGAAGCATTCGGCTTGTGATTTGCTTCGTGGAAAGTTTGTGAGGGTTTGGAGACTACCTTAAAGTCTACCACGAGTAAGTGAGTTATTCCTTCGTGGGATAGGTGTAGGGTTCGCAGCATAGAAAACAAAAAATTTCCTACGATGGGAACATCTAAGTACGATCTATCTACTGGATACAAGCAACGGGTGGATATACATCCATAGAATACATACCCTCGAAGACCGAATAGCGTTAACGAGGTTGTATTCGTGGATGATGTAGACGAACGCTTGTCGATCTCAAGATCGTGATGAAGTCCATCCGTCCAAATGCCCAAAGATGATCAAGTCCGGCAGCAAAGCGTGGTGCATCCGTGATCGCACACACGCACGGTACCCGACAACCTCCGCCTTGCTCCAATGACGTGGAAGCAACAAATCCTTCCAAAAAGCCACGAAACATGTATCTCACGATCCGAGACCATGGGGAAATTCTAAAGAGGAGAGAGATCCTTCGAGGAGGTGTGCTTTGAGAGGAGGAGAGGGGGCCTTTATAGGGAAAGGGGCACCCAAGGCATGGCGCCCAGCCATGGGGCTGCCCGCACCTCTTCCACATTCATGTGGGTGGAGCTCCACTCAAAATGAAAAGCCTCCACTCCCATTAAAAAGCCTCCACTCAAAAATCTGATTTCACATGCATTAAATTTCCACCAAATTTAATGCAAGCTCTTATTTAAATAAAACTCTTTTATTTATTTATTCAGAATTTTGTTAATTACTTTAATTAATAAACATTCACATAAAACCCCTTAGTATTCCATTTCACATGCGTAACTGGCCAGCAATTTCAACCAAAGCTTTTGTCTAGTGAAATAAATTCTGCGCTTTCCTATTCTTTTCGGCATATCATTTGCTCAATGGTGTCGTTATCCCTTAAGTGTGTCACCCTACGGTTCGAGAATAATGCGGACATGATCGAGACCCTTCTCCGATCAATAATCAATATGGACCGGAGATCCGTCTCGATTCCACACATTCAACGATGACTTCGTGATCGTGTGAACCTTTTACGCTAGTATCTTAATCCCTTTGTTTCACGATATATTACATGTCCGAGATTCGATCATAGGTATCTCCATACCTAGTTTGATCTCGCACGACATGCACTCTTTTCTCGCTCCGATATAACATTCTAGTGATCAAATCACTTGCTTGCAAGCTAATCAATGTGATGTCACCGAGAGGGCCCAGAGCATATCTATCCGCCATCAGATTAACAAATTCCACTCGATCCATGGGTCACAACATAACACTTTAGTAGTTCCAGCCATCTTTATAATCACCCGCCACGGTGACGTTTGATGTCATCGAGAAACTCTTCCGGTGTTAGTGATTGACATGATCTCATGGTCTAAGGATTAGGATCACTTCGTAAGTTGTTATAGCAATATAAACTCAATGAATTTGATCGTAATGCTATACTTCGGATGAATGTTCATCACATCATTACACTAATGTTGTGACCTCGTTATTAACAACATCCAATGTCCATGATCAGGAAACTTTGATCATCATGTTAATCAACGAGCTAGTTTATAAGAGAGGCATAACTAGAAACTTCCTTTTTGTTTATTAAACACACACGTATTAACGTTTCCGTATTAATACAATTATAGCATGTAAAATAAACATTTATTATAAATAAGGAATACGATAATAACCACTTTATTATTGCCTCTCGGGCATATTCCCTTCAATAGGATCGGAGAAGAAGGTGAGCCTTTGTGGCGCGTGAGGAACCCTTCGTGGAACCTCACACCTCTCCAACGTGACGCAGCCCCCTTCCCAAAGGTGGTGAACACGGGAATACATCTTCGTCTCCGCGTGCTTCGGTTAGTCCTTAACCGATCTCTTACTTGTGTTGTTTACCTTGTGATAGCCTTCGAGCTTGAAGTATCTTGTTCATCATCTAGGTTGCCTCACCTAGTTTGCATTTAGGCTCACTTATATTCCACAAAGCCTAAAACTTGAAAAAGATTATAAAGAATTTTGTAGAAACCTATTCACCCTCCCCCTCTCTAGGTTAACCATCTTACACTTTTAGTTAACCAGCAAGTTCATTATATGCAAGGTGGGAAGTTTGATGCTCTATCTACCACCTCGGACTATAAGTCCTTGGCACTATGCAGTTTTTGTAAATCTTTCTTCAAAGATTGATTTTATTGTGAAAATCTATGACCATCAGCCTTCACAGGTTGACCAGAACTTTCATGGAGTTCCTTTCCTGCCACGTTCGTAGCTCCTTCCCGGAACAGGGAGTAACAAGTTACAATTCTTACACTCTGCAGAGGTGCGTTACTTTACCCATGAGAGGTCAACTCCTTGTTGCACAACCGGGCATACTTTACCGTCCACAATTCAATGATGTGGGGCCCAGTAGGTGATTCAAGCCAATCACTGCCCCCTTCGCGCCCTCGCATGCCTCCTTGGTGTATACCATGCCCACCCATTGAATTACGGCAATGGTTTGCATAAACCGTTAGATGCCAGAACTATCGTGGGACGATGAGAGTTCCCACCCATATGCTGCATATCCTCTAAGAATTACCAATTAATATGCACGCTAAGAGTGATAACAGCCATGACCTGCACATCCGGCTACATGCGAGAGGAAGAATATACAACTGACTTCTCTGTCCCATTCCAAATCTCATGGTTAACGCGTGATATATGGCGCTAGAATCACTGATGTCATGGGTTATTATGTCCCTAATTGATCATCATTGTTGCAAATAGAAATCTAAGTTATATTTCTCCATTATATTATCACTTAGGATGATACCTATGATTTATTTGTTTGAGAAAATAATATTTTCTTTCTCTAGAACATAGATGATAACACATAATTTGCAAATACTTTGATAAAGACTCTTCAAAGGACATGAGCAAGTGATGAACTTGCCTTGTGATTGCAAGGTAGTGAAGTCGGATGCTTGCACTGGTCCTTGATCTTCTATGTCTACAAAACATCATTATTGCCCGGTAAGGACAATATTTAAAGAGGCAAAATGATTATGCAAAGTAATGTAATGCATTATTTATTTTTGTGTGTTCTACCCATTATTTTAGTTGCAAAAATTCCTTTAAGTAGTAAAGGATTTATAAATATTAATTATTAATATTTATTTTATTTTATTTTATATTTATTTAATAATTCTTTTAAGGATTAACATTTAAATAAAAGAATTTCTTTTTATGATACTAAACATTTATTTAGTATTTTTCTAAAATACTAAAATATTAATATATAATAAAAGTATTTTTTAGTTATTTTTATCTTCTTTCTTTAATTTTATAAAATTCCATAAGGAATACATATATTATAAAATTCTTGATCAAAAATTATATGCATAAAAAATTATTTCCTAATTTTTTAGATAGATTGGATTATTATGAATACAAAAATATTTTATTTATAATTTTTAGATTTATATTTTATTTTCTAGAATTTATTTAAGTTTAGGGGTATTTTGGTCTTTCCTTAATAATTAAAACTTCCTTTAAGCTTTTGGGCTGGTTCTGGTGGGCTTATTGGGCTGTTTTGGCCCAAGTGACCATGACCAAAAGGCTCCCCAAAGGGCTGGCCCTCTCACCCCACTCTCCCTGTCCTTCTCTCTCGTCCTCATCTTATCTCCCCCTCGACACCGTGGGGTGCTGGCGCCGCCGCCGGGAAATGCTCGCCGTCGTGGCCCTCCCTGGTCGCTGCCGTGGTGCAAGGCAAGGTTGTCGACTATGCTGGTTCATCTCCTCCGCCTCGATTTGACTTTGGAGCTCTCCTATGGCTATGCTAGCCCCGTTCCCGAACCCTAGGGTTTGGGGATGGTGCTGCTACTGCCGATGTTGACCCTCTTGTGGTGGTGTGCGCTGTTCGCAGGCCGTGCCGTGGTCAGTCGTTGCCTCTGAAGTGCTCCCTGCATGTCACAGCACGTCGGCCCTTGTGCTTCCTCTTCAATTCGTCAGCGAGGACCTCGGGTGAGTTGTGCCTCTGTGGATTCTAGTTCATCTTGTTACCTCGAGTCCCTCTGTGTGTATCTAGTGGCCAATCTTAGTTTTGTGCTTGTATTGCTACTAGGGTTCATCTCTGGTGCTTGTAAGATGATACTATGGTCTAGTCATGATGCTTAGTGAGAATTTGTGTGCTCTGCACTTCAACGCTTGTGGTCATATTTTGATTAAGCGGTGTTGTTGTTGGTCTGAGGCTAATGCTGGATCAGATGCTAGTGTTTCATAGTGTTGCCTCTGGTTGATACTATGGTGGCTTAGTATGTTCATATGTTGTCAGTACCTTGGTACTGACAGTAACTCTGTTAGTGATGATTCACTGAATTAATGTTTATTGGCTTGCCTGTTTATCCTTAATCTGAATTTTTTAATAGAATCTGATGATTATATGAAAATGAATGGATATAAATGTTGTCTGATCTCTGAGCATGGTCTCAGAGAAATGATTTGCTAGTTGATTTATAATAACTGGACTATCTGGTTGTCTTAGTAGTAGGATCAATGCTTATGAAACCTTCTTAGAATGGTACATAAGTAGATCTTGTTGCTAGCTTCACTTATGGTCATTACTGGAATTTGATAGATGCTTATAATAAGTTGGAAAGCTTATTGTTTGATCAGGCCTATGATGCTGGTCTGAGGCTCTAGGATCTAGGTCCTAGTTGGTTAAATGAATGGTTTGTTTGTAGCTTATAAGATCTGTGGTGCTACTCCCTCTGGGAGATGTGCCATGATTTGGTAAGAGCAAATGATGGATTATTTAAGTTGCATGTGCTAACACCAAACTCTGTGAGGCTGGTCTGAGAAGTTGGTGGTTTTGGCTAGGTTTGATTTCTGATCTTTATACTCAAAATCTCTAGGTTAGATTCACCCCACTAGGGTGATCATTGAGAGATTGTTTCATGAAACAACACATTTCTGTCTGGATAATATGAATAGATCATGTGATGGTTTTATGACACTCACCACAAAAACCGATGTTTGTTGTGGTTGGTGGTGATGTTGATGTTGCTGATTGGATCATGTCCTTCACCTCCTGATGTTGTTCTTGTTTCCCTGAGTTCCTGTGCTTGGCCTTGATCTAGCCTGCTCCTTATAGCTCCTGTGGCTTGGTCTTGTTGTCCACCTGATTCTTTCCCATCCTTATGTCACCGTCTGGTGATGTTTGGTTGATCTATGGTGGTGCTTTGGTTTGCCTGGTTTGCTTGGCTTGGCTATGGCTAAGCTGCTGGTTCTGATGTGGTATGAGCAAATAAATGGTGCACATGTGCTTGCCCACGGCTGTGTTGAGATCTTTTGCTTGTGTAGGCAGTTGTGGCTGTGTCGACAGCACATCCGTGCATTTAGTTGTGTGAGCTGCTTGTGTGTCTGCTGCACTCTTGTGGATATGCTTAGGGAAATGTTCTACCTTTTTATCTTGTTACCATTTACCTGTCTGGTGAAACTTGCCCCTCTTACTGATTGGAATCATTTGACTTGTGGCTTATTTATTATAAAATATTTAATTCTTTCATATTGGTGAAACTTGCCCCTAAAGAATTACTCAACAATGTAAAATGGAATAGTGCATCTCACTGTTCTCTACTGAGAGTAAAAAAATAACTTAACCTTTATTTTCCTTTTTGTTTGTTCTTTGTTTTGCAGGTACAAGATTTGAAGATTTAAGATTAGTGTAGATTTCTTTTAGACAGATGTAAATCTTGTGATGTTTATTTTATTCTTTTGTAAGGAATATTGTAATAATTCTTAATATGTAAATATTCCTCCTTTTGTAATTTCATTATTGTAAGAATTCTTTATTGTCTTAATATATTACTGTGTTGTAACTTATTAATGAAATGAATATATGGAATAAATAATCATTTGTTTGACAATTCTTATTTAGAGTTTCTGTTTATTTTTTTTTCTTGATTAAATATTATTATTAAATCACAATTCTAAGTTTTAAAAATATAAACTCGCATTTCAAATTTGAATTCAAATTCTCCCCGAAACACATTGTTTCATAAAGGTCATGTCAAAATTTATAACTATCACTCTCCAGAGCTATTCCTACCCCTAGAGAGTGAAAGAAACTTTGATCATTTTAAGTTTTTATTTCGCGAAAAATTTACCCACAATTTTGTAGATGAATGCATGCATATGCACAAATTTCTAAATCTTCCCTTCGTTAGTTCCTAAATGCTGGGATGTTACAGTAGAAGTGGGGGCAAGGGCCGCGAGCACGACATCTAGAGAGGTATTTCCTTGGTCTGTTGGATGCTCTGGCGCCACTGGAACGATATCGTCTTTGAGGGCGCTACCCCTTCTTCCTCTTTAGTCGTTTAGAAGATCTATGCGGAGGCCGAACTTTGGAGAAACGCGCGGCTCTTCGGTGACTGTTGAAGCCAAGTGAACATGTGGAGATTTCGCGAGTAGTTGGCTAGTGCGCGCGTATTGCCCTTTGGGCAGTGTGGGGTTTTGCGTCTGTGACGTCTGTGCCACGCCGCGTTGTAAAACTTGGCCTCTTGTCACTCCTTTTATAAAAACGGTACGTCTCTGATGATGTATCCTTAAAAGAAAATATGGACGGCCTAGCGCCCATCATATCCACGGGACCGTCTTGGCATACAGAGAGATTACTGCAACCACCATCGACACAAGGTAGCCAGACACAAGGTGGTCACTGCAATGCCCTGGTCGACGATATGTTTCTAATCGACCCGGCGATCAACTTGATGATTGGTGCGTGCATGCAAGATGCAAGAGCTAATATGCATCGACAATGATAAAACAAACAGAAAAGCGCACTCTGCCCTGCAAAAAGAGGATGAAACAAAGCTAGCCACTCTTCTGGTACATCGAAGCAGCCCGATCGTGTGCTAGGTCCAACGCCAACATTGGGTGATGATGGAAGAGCTTCTAGTTTTTTTATCAACAACGAGGCAGTATGAAACGCGATACCTTTTTTTTCTGTATTAGGCAATCTGGCTAAATGTGGAGTTTATGCACACGAGGAGACAGCAAAGGCGATGTGTTCTCATAGGCATTCCATGGATGGTAAGATAGTTTCATGTACGAATACCTTATGAATGATTATACGGTTTTTCTTCGGCAATATCTTTGGAAGTTAAAAATCCCACTCAAGATCAATATTTTTATGTGGTTTCTTAATAATAAGGTGCTTCTCACAAAGGATAACCTAGTTAAAAGAAATTGGATAGGGTGTACTAAGTGTTGTTTCTGTGGGGCACAGGAAACCATAGAATTTATATCTTGTCCTTTTGCTCGCCGTGGCGCATTACTCATTTTGCTTATGATCTACCCCCTCCTACTAATATCACAAATATGTTTGGAAATTGGTTGAATGGTGTTGATAAATCATCTAAGGCTCGAATTCGAATTGGTGTTTCAGCCTTATGTTGGTCTATTTGGAGATGCAGAAATGATATTATCTTTAACAAAACAAAAACTTTTAATCTTTTGCAGGTTATCCATATGGTGGCACACTGGGTGCAGCTTTGGGCGTTCCTGTCGCCGCAAGACCAGAGGGATATCATGGCTACTGGGTGCAGCCGTCTCCTGATGGTCGCTGGGCACATTTTCGGCCAGTCTAGATGGATGCGTTTTAGTCGACTGGAGCATAATGTCTAGTCATTTATTTAGTCTTTTCCGCTGGTTGATTCATGTGTCGACTTTGTGTGATCCATGAATTGTAATCGTGCCGTGAGTTGTCGACTTTGGATACCGAACTTTTAATAAATGGCTGTGTGCATCAACCGATGCAGAGGCCGAGGTTTTACCCCTTTTCAAAAAAAAATCGGAAAGCTTGGCAGGAATTTGACAAGGATAAAAAAATGGTTTAGTAGATCCTAGAAATATTCTTGTTTGTGTGGCGACCGATGGTTTCACACCATTCAGTTTGGGTGTGGTGGCAGCAGGCAGCCCACCACATGTTTGTGACGTTAGAAATGGTGCCATATAGGCTCCACTTTCTAACTTTATATCTCTAATAAGTTAGTCTAACACACAACTAATTGTACTATGTAACCGGATTTGATCCGGCTCGTGGAAACTATGAGCATTCCCACTCGTTGGGCATTTCTAGAGCGAAATCCGCACGAAACTTTGGCCGGACGAAACACGTTTTTGGCCTGAAAACGTCGAGTTTCCCACTCACGTTTCCCGGTCGAGTTCTCGGGACGCAATTTTCCGCCCAAATTCGGCTCAAATTCGTCCAGATTTCAGCATGGTTTGGCATAATATGAATACAGAACATTGTTCGTCCTAGTTCGGCATACATTCGACCATAGTTCGGCGTAAATTTAAACATAGTTCGGCCTACAGTGAAAATACAACATATTTTGGCCTAGTTCGGCCAGTTCATGCTCGGCATCTACGTGTTGCCCCTGCATATCCATAAGTGCTCAACAAAAGCATCCTGCAGCTATTGATGCACCGTCGAATCTCGGATCTCCTAACGCATGACGATGAAGGCAGCTCAAGTTGAAGGCACCTGATGATCAGGCTCGACAAGAGGTCTCTGTCTATAGTATGGCTCGTTCTGCTCGAGCAAACTCACTGGATCCTTCCTCTCATCCTCAGTGATCATGTTGTGCAAGACCACACAACAGTTCATCATTTTCCACATCTGATCTTTTGACCAGGTCATAGCAGGAACCGGACAACTGTAAACCTCCGCTAGAGCACACCAAATGCCCGCTCCACGTCCTTCCTACAAGATTCATGTTCCTTGGCAAACTGAGAATGCTTGGGAAGCATTGGGCTTGAGATAGTCTTCACAAATATTGTCCATCTTAAATAGATGTCATCTGCTAGATAGTATCCCTTATTATAGTGGTGCCCGTTGATCTTAAATTCCACAGGGGGAGCATGACCCTCAACAATCTTGGCAAAGACATTTGAGGAGTTGAGGACGTTGATGTCGTTGTTCGATCCTGCCATGCTGAAGAAGGAGTGCCAGATCCAAAGATCATGTGTAGCAACTGCCTTGAGTATCACAGTGCAACCTCCTTTGTGGCCTTTGTATATTCCCTGCCATGCAAATGGACAGTTCTTCCATTGCCAATGCATGTAGTCTATGCTTCCAAGCATACCAGGAAATCTTCTACTTTCATTGACTGCAAGGATTCGAGCAATGTCTTCAGCAGTGGGTGATCTCAAGTACTGTTTTCCGAACACTGCAATCACTGCCCTGCAGAACATGTACAAGCAATCGATAGCGGTAGACTCGGTCATGCGGAGATAGTCGTCGGCACTGTCACCCGATGCTCCATATGCAAGCAACCTTATCGCCACTGTGCACTTCTATAGTGAGGGAAACCCAACCATGCTGGTGCAGTCCTTCTTGTAAACGAAATAGGGGTCGAACTTCCGGATGGCATGCACGATCTTGAGGAAGAGTTTCCGGCTCATCCTGAAACGGCGCCGAAACACGGCCTCTCCGTGGAGTGGCTCGTCGGCGAAGTAGTCGGCGTACAACAAGCAGTAGCCCTCTATCCTTTGCCTCGCCTTGCACTTCCGGCGACCCGACGCCGAACCACCGCGCTTCGGCTTCGCCTTCTGCAGGTACAGCTGGGCGAGGGAGGCGAGGATCTCCATGTGATCTGCATCTTCAGCGACCTTGGTGTTCTCCTCCTCCAGCAATACGGCGATTATCTGCTCGTCGTCGGAGTCCATGGCCAAACCGTCCAAATGCTGAACACTTGGCGGGCGTGGTGGTGGGAGCTCGTAGCAAAGTCGAGCTACGGCAAAGTTCGGGCGGCAGAAGAGGCGGCAGAATGGGCGACGGCTACAACGAGCATATCTAGAGGCGTGGACATGTCTCGGCGTGGAGGAGCTCTGCCGACGAAGTCATGGCGACAAAGACGCTGGGAGCTCTTCGCCGCAATATGGGCGAGTGGAGTGTGGGGGAATGGGACTGTCTCGCCGACAGTGCTGGCTCACGCCCGTTTTCGCTATGTCCGGCATTCCCAGGGCGTTTCCGGGATTCTGGGAATGGCCTGGAAAGTCCGGACCAAAGTTCGCCCGAATTCGGATAAAAAGAGGTTCTTGGGAACACGACTGGTCCGATTTTCGGCGTTCACACCTATTTACGGCGTCCGGATCGGCGTCCTGGAAATGCTAGTGGAGATGCTCTAATACTTGAGTGACTTGAGCATTCTCATGTCCTTAGTCGTTTACGGTAGTGCACGTTGGGGTTGGCGCATGACAAACAAAAAATTTGTCCTACATGAACATCCAATATCTAATCATGAAGAAACTAGCGAGATTAGATCAAGATCTCATATTGACGTTTGTGCGGAAGAGGACTGAACCTTGTTAGACATGGTAAGGTCGATGATGAGTCGGATAGATCTACCTTTATTATTCTAGGGTTTCTTAAAAGACTATTGCATTTACACTAAACCAAGTACCATCTAAAGCGGTAGAAAAGACACCACATGATGTGTGGACGGGTAGTAAACCTGCCTTGTCATTTCTTAATATTTGGGGGTGAAGCTTTTGTCAAGCGATTTCATTCGGACAAACTCGCACCAAAGTCAACAGAAGACGAGAACCATAGGTAGAAAAGATGGGGGAATCATCTAATAAATTGTTGGTAAACATGAATATATTATTATATTTTGGACCATCCCACATTATTTACCATAACATTATACTCGAATTACACGTTTTGCTTGTGTGCACGAAAGCAAATTATTCTGGAACTGGACAAGGACATAACATTACATAACATTACATTTGGGCTCTCATCTTCAATTATGCTCCAAATGTGCGAGGGCCGAAGAAACGCTTCAGGCCCTTCACATCTGCAACACTTAGGTAGGTCACCTTTGACACCACCTCTGCCGGCAAGATGTTGCCGAAAAGCGCGTAGTCGGTGATCTGTATGCCGGGGTTCTGGTTGTTGAACACGCCGAACACCTCAGCGGTTGTGTCGCCGGCGTTGTAAAAGAAACGGAGCAGGCCCTGTGGAAACAGAAAGATGTCCCCCTGAGACAGCGTCTTGGTGTAAACGGCGTTGGAGGTGGAGGTAATAAAGCCGACATTCAGGGTGCCTCTGACGACAAACATGATCTCGTTCGCCCTTGGAATGCTGTGGAGCGGCACGACGCCGTTAACGCCAAGAAAGATACGCACGCCGGCCAGCTGCAAGCCGTTGATTCCTGGCAAATAGGAGCCATAGGCAGGCACAAAGGAGATGTTGAAGGGTTGTATTGTGGTCGGTCGAATGGCTCCGGTGAGGTAGAAGTCATTGGCAGTAACTATGGCGGCGGGCTTGCACTGGTAGCCGGCTGGAGTCTGACTCAGCAGGAGATTGGCAACGCAAAAGTCCTGGGTCAGGGCGAGGGAGGAGAATGGCAGGAGGAAGAAAGAGAGGAGGATGGGGAGAAAGACATTCTTTGCCATGGTTGGGGATGTGTTCGTGGCTTGCTGGGAGTGATGATCCGTGGGGGGTTTATATAGGTGTTTGTCAAGAGTGTGAGTTAGATAACATGTATGCATGTCACGGGTGTAGAAATGCACAGCTCAAAACGTTGAAAAATCGTGCAGTGTATTCACCATGAATAATTAAGCCCCTACTATTTGCCTTCCGGTGAAAAATAATGTACTACTACACGACGTATTTAAAGACTTGCCATTCTAGACGGAAAATTTTGCCCGTATGTGTAGGACAATTTGGCGTTTCGCTCTACGGAAAATTTTGCCCGTATGTGTAGGAAAATTTTGCCCGTTTTGCAACGATACTGCCTGCGCATGCAACACGGGTATGGGTCATACATACATGTGTAGGAAAATTTTCATGCTGACCCATACATGTGAAAGATTTATAGAAAAATGTTTTATGAACTCACTTGTCTTGTACATATTTTAAATCCATGTGCTAAGCAACATCACATCACCTTTGTACTGCGTTCACTTTCTACTGCTACGATTGGTATTCACTCTCTACTACTATGATTGGTACCTTGTACATACGAATATAATAATCGTTAGCATTATGAATTAGCATATCGTTTTCAGGAAATGTAAATAACATGAGTTGCTTCCACCTCAGACAACTCCAAATTCAACCATGAAAATTATTATCTCGCTTGTAATACCTTATTGGATTAACAAATGATACTCTCAACCAATTGAGTTTAATGAAATAGCAACCTAATTAGCTGTAAAAAGAAAATATGAAATTATCCGTAGTAAATAAATCGACCATATGACACTTTGATTTTCGTAATCATATTCCGTCATGGTGAGTGAAAAAGTTGAGATAAACTCGATACCAACGAATCAATAGATGAAAACGAACCAGTGCGATAAACATAAGCTATCAAATTGTACCAAATCTAGAGACTTAGCTAAATATAAGATTCTTCACCCTGTGAAAAAAAGATTCTACAGTATAGAATGAAAGTTATTAGCTGATATGGACATTTTGGATGAAAACTTCTGGTAAAATTCAGACTTCTAAATTTTTTGCATAATATTTTCGTAAAAAAATCCATGTAAATATAATCTGGTTGGGATACCAATAATTTATGGTATTTCAGATCTGAGTTAGAAATCTACAAAATAGAAGCGCACATGTACACATCCAACATACCACCAAAAATTGAGTTCGGATTTATCCTTTCCCCAAGCCTTTCCCTGTATCATTACTACATATATGAAAGTCTAGCACTTCAACACTCCAAAGGTACACCCACGTCAGCTCGTGGTACTGTAGAAGCACAAAATCAGGACTTCTACAGTACCGCATGTTCGTTCGGTGGCTTTCTACCTATCGTTTTTTTCCCCTTGGTTCCTTACATGCGTGCTGCCACGTTCTTTTTTCTGTCCCATACGTGTCCTCTCCTCCTCTCCTCTTCCTTTTATTTCCTAAACTTCGCCTCCGACGTAGGCGGTTCCACCATCGTGAACGGTCAAAGTGGATTCCATCTCCACCGTTTGGATTCCTACATCCTCACCTTCCAACCGTATGCTGCCACAGCCTACAATCGGGCTCCGCCGCCTCCGAGGAGGGCTTCGGCGGTCGTGGAGTAGTGCCGGTGGAGGCGCAGTTGGGATTGCATCTGTCACGGCGGTAGCGCGTTGATGGGCGGGGTTCTTACCCTTCTCTGCTTGACCGGCGTCACATTGGAGGTGGGGGCGCCGGGACTGAACCCCCGTCTTCACGTTCTGTAGTGGGGAGGATTCCCACGGTTTGGCAAACCACCGACGAGGCCGCCTTCGATCTCTAGCTCTGTCCGGTCCTCCTCTTTTCCGTCTCCATGGACACCCTCGGGAGGCCCCTGCTGATGCGCCCCCACCTTCCAAGTCTGCCGCCCTTCAGCTCCCGCCCGTTCCTGCAGATGACGCGCAGCCGCCCCGTGGTGTAGCAACGACCTGGGATCCGTGCGGTAGGTCCGTGCGAAGGCTCTCAAGGCTGAGGTATTTGCCGATGCCTGCGTCTGGTTTCATCAGGCTCAGGTTGTCTACAGAGCTGTGTTGTCACGGAGGAAGCGCGGAAGGTGTTCGGTTGTACGCCGCTGAGAAATATGATGCCACAGAATGTACCAGATTTCAGGTATCCAACGCTTCTCTCCGTTCGTATCTTTGAATAGTTCATGATTATTAGGTGCAGAATAGTACGACCAAGAGACTTGGTATTTGTTTTGTGGCTTCCTACAGTATAGATGATGTATGTTTTTTTCTTTAACTGATTTGTTTTGTGCTTGCAAGTCTTTTTTGGAAACGGAACCACCTATTTATTGGCATTAGATTATTGCAAATTGTGTTCACGAAGACCAAAGAATCCTTACAACTTGAGTGCATGTTGTCAGGGGCCTGGTTGTAGGCTGCTGGCTACCATGGAGTTAGCAAGTTCTTCTCTTAAAGGATTTTCCATTTGCAATCTTGATCAAGCAAAGTAGATTGTTTATATGTCCATGATTATTGGAAAAACCATTTGGTATTGTCCCGTGCACTTGGTGTGTCTTTGCTCGATTCTTCTGCAAAACTGATTCATCTGAATTGTGGATAGTTCTCTTTTATCTTTTGTCTATTCTAAATTTCACTAATTGGTAGTTCTTTCTTTTATGCCTCAAGCATACGTAAAGCAGATGTGGCTGTATCGTGTAGGGCTCATGATCTTGCATACTCCATGTAGACGCCCATCTGAGTAGTGGAGGAGACATTGCTGAATGGCATGTCATTGAACTCTTATAAATAGGAAGTTCTTGTGCGGTTGGCTGTGATGTGGAAATTAGGAGGTCAGATTCAGAGGTCCTTTTCAAGGTAGGATTTATTTTCTTTGACTGCCAGATTAGTAACACAAAGTAATATACATCAGTATTATTGTTGTGCATCAAATTAAGAACCACAAGGTACACCATGTGAGTTTTTAGTTGCAGCAATATAAATCTCCATGATTACGTAGAGTCTTTTATAGTTTATGTAATGGTCCGGTGATATTCCCAACAATCGATATTCAAAAAATATAGCATAGTAGATAGATTATTGGTTGCTGCTGAAAATTTTCAGTGCTTTATGGTCCGTGTTATGTCCACCAAAATTTGATCCTACTAAATCCAGGTTTGATATGGTATATTTAATGTTTCAGTTGTAGAGCACGGTTGCCAATACTACAATGGCTAGCTTCTCTTGCTTCATTCGACAGTTAATAAGTTTTATATTTCTTTTCTTTTATGTGTTGTGTCTGTAAGCAGAGATGGCAAGTTGTACAAAATTTCACATGGTCGGTTACTCTGTTATTTTTTGCACGCTTATTTTTTTTATTGGAACGGCAAGGATACTCTGTTATTTTTTGCATGCTTAATAATTTTTTATTTTTTTTGGAACGGCGACTGATGTATAGTCGACCTTCTAATATTGGTAGATTCCTTCTATTTTTTTGTCAGAATTCATGTTCAACTCCTTTCTTCATTGAATTTTTAAGCAACCAGACCAAAAGGAGGTTGTAAATACAACACATGTTTACATGGATAGACATGGCTTTTATTTGCTAAGCATATTACATGTCATTTTTTTAGGTTAGCTGATTTTGTATATGTTGATGGCTGCAGAGTGGCAGAATGGAAGAGTTTGTTCTTGGTTACCAGGTGGATCTATTCAAGCAAGCACCGGCTAAAGGAGGGCCCCATCTACACAATAGAGCTTTTTAACCTCTATGACGTGAATAAAACACACAGGTTGGCCGATCACCCCTTAAATATATGATCCACCAAAAAAATAGTAAATGAACCGTGAGAACTTCTTTCTGTTTGCTTATATTATTCCCCCATTCACAGAGTGAGCAATTTGAATGGATTGAAACATTATATTTTCAGGTTAGGAAATATATCATTAGTTTAGGCATGATAACCTCACTTGCTCAGTACCAGCGTTATATGAATTGGAGAATTTTGGTTTGGTTCCTGTAGTCACTGATGTCGGCTTCTTCCAGGGCATCCAAATAGGAAAAATGGCACATTTATGTCACTCGTGAGAGGTATGTCCTTTTGGCAGTTTGGATCATTATTACTTTTTAAAACATGTCATGGTGAGATATTTATCAAGTACGGTGCTTTATGCAAGAAACTTTTTGGCGTGAGCATGACAGTGCATTTGAAGCCTTAAGCTTTGGAATGGAGGGAGTATATACTTGATAATCTCTAACCTTGTGCATGTATCGGTAATTCTTTACATAACTCTCTTTGCAATTCCCTTTTTTCTTTATCCATGAGTTATATAATTACATGGCTAATTCATGTCTCTAAGTTTCCTCTTTTTAGGACGTGCCCAAGCTTGAAAATCTGTCTGCTCTTCGATGCAACATGTATGTATGTCAGGTTGGAAGTATTATTTTAATTCATATGTAAATATTTATCTAAACCATATATACATAATATTTTCTTACAGCCTAATTTATGTTGTTCGTTTCTCTAGATATGTTGAAAACTTCATGAACTTATTTATGCCTCAAATTTTTTCTCGCTCTTGGTGTCGCCTTCATTTTTGTGGCCATGCCCACTGATGGTAAAAGCAACGCTATCTACCATATGTCCAATCCTGGATTAAACTATAGAAAGAGGTGTCCAATAGGCTGAACACTTCGGTCAAATGGTACAACGCTTGGTCCTCATGTATACCATGTGGTGGAAGTAAATTATATGTTTTGTGATCGTGTTGATTTCTCTTTTTGTTAAAGCTTCATTCCATCTCAGTAAGCTATGTTGTAATTTTCTACATGTATGCTGGATGATGATGTGTCGGCTCTTACTATGTCTAAGCTATACTGCCCTCGATACTTTTAGATCAGCCCTTGAGAAATAATTTCTCTATTCTTTATACGTCTACCTAAGTCGACGGGTGCGTAAATTCATGTTGAGATTGATACGTCAAGATCCGTAAGTAAATCCTTGTGTTGGTTCAGAATTCCAACTGCACAACGATCCTCATGGGCGGTGGTAGTCTTCGGTGACGTGCAGACTCCTATCTTGTGCTCCTCGGTGTGACGTGCACCAACGTCAGACAGTGCTACAAAGCGAGCGGCATGAGAGGTGAGCGAGTACTGCTGACTAAGGCAGGGGATGCCCGTGACGGGATTCATCGGCGGCGGCAGGAAGACGATGGACGGCCACAGGACACTGCGCCAGGACGACGTTAGGCAAGGGCTGCTGAGAAAAATTAAGGAAATCCTACAAGGTTAGTTTATGGATGGCGGGCTCGGCTGCACTGATCACCTGGACGACAGAGGCCGGGTCGCCCGGCGTCACAGACGGGGTCGGCGGCGTCAGAGGCGTAATTGGCGGCGTCGGACAAAGCTGCGTGAGACGGCATCGAACTGAGCGTCCGGCGTGAGGCGGAATTGGTGGCGTCGGACAAAGCGGTGTGACACGGCGTCGGACGGAGCGGCGTGAGGCGCGGAGACGTGCAGGTTGGTGGCGGGGCAGTGCGGTCAGGGCGTGCGTCGCGGCTCCGACGCTAGGGAGTTGCTCCGTGAGAGGCTCCGGTATTTCCGTGGATGTGGCCGTTTTTTTAGACGAAGGACGCGGGCGTCTAACCAATGTTTTAGTGTCAATCTAAACCGGTGGATTAGATGATTGGATGGTCTAGATGGTTTGGATTTTTATATTAGTGTATATGTAGATGTAGATGTACTCCCTCTGTCCTGAAATACCCTGTATTTTGGGTTTAGTTAAGGTCAAACTTTGTAAAGTTTGATCAAACATATTAAAAAATTATGTTCACGTATAATACAACATAAGTACCACTAGAATCGTCATAAGATATATTTTCATAATATATACATTCGGTGCTATAAATGTTTATAGTTTTTTTATATAATTTACCAAACTTTATAAAGTTTGACTTTGACTAAATCTAGAATGCAGGGTATTTTAGGACATAGGGAGTAGATTACTAATCACCGACCTAATGAGAGCAAACGAGAGCAAATTGATGACGTTGTTCGTTACCTTCTTGGATGCGGCTGCCGCGTAGAGCTCAAGTTTATTGATCTTGGTTCACCGTCCCCGGTGGTAACACTGGTAGAAACGGGCCCATGCGTCCCGGTTGGTAAGGGCCATTAGTCCCGGTTGCCTAACCGGGACAGGGCAATCGGGCTAAAGCTCTAACCTTTAGTCCCGGTTGCCCCACCAACCGGGACAAATGGGGCACAATGCGGCATCGAGGCGAGGGTGTGGAGCATTAGTCGGTTCGTAACAACCGAGACTAATAATCTGTTGCCGCGCAGAGATTTGCCCATTTCTGCCATGCGAAGAATTCATTTTGGCACATTTTGTTGCCGCGAGCATTTTCGCCACTTTTGTGCCGCAGAGAATTCATTTAGGTTGTTTTATTGTTTATTTAGTGTTTTGCACTTATCAATGAAGGAACCTTATATTACACAAGATCATCATGACAACATTACATTCAATACACGGATCGAGTTCATGCACTACATACAAAAGTTGTTATTCGATGCTACCGGCCAATTTCTTGAAAGTTGCTATTTTTACAATTCCTATTGTCTATACACAGCCGAGTAGTATTCCCCTTGTGTGTTTAGGACTTCTGCATCCAAGAATCCCGCCAATTCCTCCTGTATTGCTATGTCACGATCCTTTGGCGAGACCGTCCGTGAGCGTTCGATCTGATTTAAAAAAGGAGTCAGCCTATATGAATATGAAACTAAACACAATTTGATTGTAATTAAAAACTATAGAAATTATTTACGTACGTGGAGTTGCTCTAAATTTCTTCCCTTCTCGCATACGTCTGCCGGATGAACTCGCATACATAGTATCCACATAGATTGTTATCTGGTCCCCCTGCGTCAGGCACTTTACGACAACAGAGTTCAATCAAAATAATAATCAAGCATGATAAGAACTGTATCAAAACTAGAATCAAAGAGATGCGCGGATATAGCTAGTGGTGCTTACATCTAGTGGTTGAAATGTAAGCTCCTCTTTCCAAACACCCCTAGCCTTCTTGGTGAACCGTTTCCAAGCGCTGCCCGGCGTAGAAAACGAATAAAATAAGTTATTAAGTACTTGATATCATAAAATTCAAGAAAGTTGCCGATATAGTGTCGTAATGATTAGAATTACCGCTGGAGAAGTATCTGCATGTCCTTCCATGTCTCAAGGGGTTTATGTTTCGAGTCCATGACTAGTACACGCCCTTTGTCAAGTTGAATGATTAACAGAATATAGTGGTACCTGCGAATGCAGAACTAATCAATTATATACTTAACATCGAGTAAGCGAAATAGAAAGTGTATACAAGACAATAACACTCACTGGAAGTTGTAAGGAAATAGTATTTCCCTTTTGGTTTCTTGAAACCTTAACGCGTGTACTATATTATCCTCCGTATCCTGGGGGCTTATTTTGAGATTAGCTTCATGAACCCAATATGGGTCAATGAAGCCAATGTCATAGATTTGTCCTCTGCTGCATTCGAGAATCTTCATTCTGCATATTAAAGTATGATTATATACATGCAATAAACAAAATAATATAGATGGAGACTAAATTAATTACAAATTAGTACTTACAGACAATAGGCACTCATGATCGATTTGTCCAAGGCGTCTTGATTGAATAATTGAAATAGTTCATCAAATTCAATGGATATCATGTCATCCATATCTTTCCCATGATGCTTTTTTGTAACCCTCAGCACTATCCAGTTAGCCCCGGCCCTTGTGGCATGCATATACCAGTTATGCAATCTTCGCATTTTTGTTGGAAGATTGTTTACCTCCTCAGGTTTGACGAGAGATTTTCCGTACTGGTATTGGTATGCTACTTCACTCACGGGGAAGAACTCTAACTGGGATAAGTACTGGGCAATACTCATACCTTGAGCAGCGGCTTCTCCGTGTGCAACTACCTGGATCATCTTGCTCTTGACCCCATATTTGCTCGACCCCACATTGGTTTGAGAAATCACCTTGAGAGGCAAGTCTGTTTTGCTTGTTCTCCGAGCTGGGCAGATTTCCGCTTGCATCAAGATCTTGCTCTTCGAGGCTTGTTGTGCCGCATGTGACTTGAGAATAGAACGCTCATAGTCTGATGACAGCTTTGGCTCGGATTGATGAAGAGTCTTTAGCATTTTCAACACTTTGGCTTTTTCTTCTTTGGTGCTGGGGAACTCTGGCTCTTTCGGCCGCCTCAGCTTAGCGAAAAACGCTGCCGTTTCCGCATCAACGATAGCCGCAGTCTCCTCTTCAGTGCAGTCATAAGCTCTCTTGGGAGGAACCTTTGGTACTTTTGGAAGAGGCTCTTGTTTACGTTTCGGATCGCTTACGACCTTGTGATGCGCTTCGCTTTTATCTGGCGCGGCGATGGCTCCATGGCGATGGCTGCACGAGATTGGTGAGGCGACGGCGGGTGAGGCGACGAAGACGGCTGCCGCGGCGGCGACCTCGCTAGAGGCGGGTGAGGCGGCGAAGATGGCCTTGGCGTGTGATTTGAAGCGATACAATCCTTGGCCATAGAATGGTGGCGTTTTTGCGTCACCCGGCGATCATATCCCCTTCACCGGTGGTAGTGAAGATCCAAAACCTCAAAGGTGGGCATGATTTCATCCACGCCGACAACAGCGTAGCCCTCGGAACGGACGGCGTGGTAAGTTGGTGTGGGTCCAATTGGTAAGGCATAGCCGACCACCACCTTCATTGATATGTTCACAACTTTGACATGTAGCTCGCGATGTGTCATCTGTGATATCATCCACTGGGTAGCCAGGAGCCATCGTCGGTGCATCATCGGCATCGCCATTGTCATCACCGGGACCTCGGTGGAAGCCACTGCTTTTCGATTATTCGATAGGCGGTAGCATCGAATGCGGTGTCTTCTTGAGATGGGCGGTAGTACTGCTCTTTAAGTGAGTTAATTTCATCTTGTTGTTGCTTTAATCGTTCTTCAATTAAACGCGTTCGCTCTTTCGACTTCTGCTTCAACCGCCTGTCCTTACTCCTCGACGGCTTCTATCAGATATTTCTTCCTCTCTTGAAACCCAGTCCTCCATGATTGGGATCCTATTGTGCCTCGTGTTCGTCCATCATGTTCCTTATTTCCAAGGCGAGTGTGAGCTCATCATTCTCTCTATCGGGAATGAAGTCCCCATCTTTAACAGCCTTCTTGCTTTCTGATCCTCTCGATTGGAAAGGGGTCTTCTTTATGTCGTATGTTATATATACCCCTCCCTTCCGAGTCCAACGTGCCCCATGCCCGTAAAACCAATTCCTTGCACGTTACCCAATCGTCATCTCTGGGTGATATTTTTATCACGTTCACCTCAAGTTTCTCCCACTTAGGAATGCCAACCTTGTAGCCACCTTGCCCCATAGTATGGTGATACTTCTTCTTAGCGACATTCAGCTTATTCGTTTGGACATTTTCTTAGCTTTTTCGATTTCTTGTATTCCACAAACTCATCCCAGAATGGTTTTATCTTCTCAAACTGAATATTCTTGAAATCGAGTCTTCTTTTCACGACATAGTCAAGGTGCAATCTTTTCTTCCAGTTGGTGAAACATTGGGCCATCTTCTTCAAAGCCCACTCACGACCTTAGCCTCCATGGCTCTCCCATGTTGTAAGGCGTCCTCAATGGATCCTCCACATTTGGATCCAGCTCTATCTTCGTAGTTTGAAATTAACCATGAGCCTCTTCCACAAGTAAATCTTTGGCGTGGTTAGGGACAAATAAACATGTTCCCTCTTCATCGCATTAGCAGGCCTATTCCAATTTCTAATGGTGATCGGGATTAAGTCCCTAACGATTACTCCGCATTGTGCCACAAATTTGGTTGCGACAACCCGGGAGGCGGTCTGCCGTCTACTGATGACATCTTCGATCTGAACCTCTCATGGTCTTGCAACTTTTTGGTTGGGCCTCGTCGCTCTTTTCAAGTAGATTCCTTCGATCAGGAGGCTAAAAGAAGAAAGATCGCCGTTACTATTTCTATATAGATAGCAGATGATTAATTAATGAATTGATTTATATTACATGCACCTTCTTTGGGCGGTCGTCTTCTCGATTACACAAGGCATCGCCTTCTCCCTCGGAGCAACACCTTCAACCTCAAACAAGTTGTCTACTCCGGTAAAGAGGATCACCCTCACGGAGTTGTTCAAAAACGTTGATCGTCTAAATTATCTTCCCCACGGATCACACCTTGGATCAACTCTTCCTTTTCTTCGTCTCTCGGCGTGTGGGTCCATATTTTACGCATAGGTGGAAAAGCGAATAAGTCAAAGCGGCTAAAGGAGAAAGTTAAGGAGAAACCTAATATATACATACACAATAATAAAAATGAAGAGAAACCTAAACCTAGCTACAAAAGGAAACCGTGGTAGATAGGTAACTCTAGCTAAAATCAACTAAAATCAATATTCCGAGATGCAGGGGTGTAAAACCTAGTTCGAGAAACCTCGGATGCATATGAGAGGGAACATGAGTATAAGGCTACAAAGGGAAACTATCCAGCAGATAGGTAACACTAGATACTAACAAAATACCATATTGGAATCGATCTCGATCTCGATATCGTATTCTACCGAGAAGAACCAAATCACCGAAAGAAAGGAAAACAATCAACACATGGCATCGATGCAATGCTCAAGCAATGATGATGATGACAAGTTAATGTGCATTGGAATGTAACCCTAAAGCATGCTCGACAAGTTAATCGGGGTTAGGGCGCAAACCCTAACTCAAGGAACTCGGAATCACTGTTAGGGTTACTAGGGTGTTCTAATTAAACTTGTCATTTAAGTTGTTGAACGATGCATGATTATGGCATAGATAGATAGTTCTCATTTTCTGAACATTTTGGTATATTATTTGTATTTTTGAATTACATTAAAAGTTATTGAATTTACAAGTTTTATTCAAATTCTGAAATTATTAAATCAAATGTTTAAATCTTTTGCACCATAGTAAGAACTAGCCATAGTGGTGACAGTGGGGCCGGAGCCACCTCGTGAGCCAAGCAAAAGAAGCAGGTCATCTGTCACTGTGAGAAGGAGCTAGCCCTAGAGGCTTTGGTGGGACCGAGGCCCGCGGATGCCACCTAGATGCCACGTTAGGCTCGCAGCCGCCGCCAGACATCTGCCGCCACAAGACGCGCACATCTCGCCGCCATGCCGCATCTCGCGCCCGCGCATCTCAGCCATTGTCGCTTACCCGTCGGTGCTGCCGTGGCCAGCGGGAGGAGGAGGAGGACAGAGGCATGATGGAGAGGGAGGGCGGAGGCGAGCCGTACCTTGGCGGCGGTGACGGCAGCGGCGCAGTCGTTGAGGTGGTGGCGACAGACGTCGTTAGGCGGCAGCGGCTGGGCGGGCGGGAAGCTTGACGGCGGCAGCGACCACGCAGGCGGTGATGGCGGCAGCGACAGTCGAAGGCTTGGGCGAGTCGGGCAGCGTGCCGTCGGCGGTTGTCTGCGGCGTCGGTGAAGCGTAGAAGTGATGGGGAAGGAAGAAGAAGAAGAAGAGGCGTATTGTTATAAAGGGCCTTTAGTCGGTTGGTGGCTCCAACCGGGACTAAATCATCGTCGGTTGGAGCCACCAGGACCTATACTCAATATTTTCAGCAGACCAAGGGTTGACGCCAGCAGGGTATTTAGTTCGGTTGGTGGCTCCAACAGGACATATTCCCTGTTTTCAAAAATTTCGGTATTTTCTCTCTGTTCCGCCTTATTTTTTATTTTGGGGTTTAAATTTGTATTGTTTTTAAATGATAATTAATTTGGAATTTAGAAAAACTTTAAACATAAAAGTGTTTGGATTTGAATAAATAATTCAAAACCATTTTCTATTTTAAAAAATAATTAATGTAACCATTTAAAATATGAACCATTTACAATTAAAAATGAATTAACTTATATTTTTTTAATATCAATTTGGAATTTAGAAAAACTTTAAACATAAGAAGTGTATGGATTTGAATAAATAATTCAAAAACATATTATATTTTTAAAAATAATTAATGTAACCTTTTAAAATGAATTAACTTATATTTTTGAATATTAATTTGGAATTTAGAAAAACTTTAAACATAAAAAGTGTTTGGATTTAAATAAATAATTCAAAAACATTTTCTGTTTTAAAAAATAATTAATGTAACCATTTAAAATATGAACCATTTACAATTAAAAATGAATTAACTTATATTTTTTTAATATCAATTTGGAATTTAGAAAAACTTTAAACATAAGAAGTGATAGGGGACGGCCATGAAACCTCGAACATGATAGGTCATTTTGTGAAGGTTTTTTCGAAACATGATCAATATACCAAGTCTGGTATTTTTCCTTTCAACTATGTAACATAATATGACACCACGCGAAGGATTTTCATTGTTCGGATTTTTTTTGAATTTATTATGCCCGTTTTGAATTATCTGAATTTCTAACTATGGTCGAACCGGTGTGCATGAAGATAGGGACGGGCATTGTTAGAACTTGCATTGGATCTGAAGAAACCACATATTGCGAGTCTAAAATGATTTTTCAAAAATCACGGGCGATAGATCATGTACTAGTACAACCGGACCCACTTCCTGGAATTCGGCGGAACATTTATCCTTTTACCGGATGGAAGAAAATGTTCGAGATGTACCGTTGGGATATATTCCATGTAAGGTGGTCTAGTATTTTAGGAAAATGGGGCGGTAGCATTCTGAAACGGCATTTTGGTGGTTACTTCACAAAACGACCCTTTTTTGCGCTCGGAAAATGGAAAAGGGCTTTTCCGTGCGACAAAAAGGAAAACTTCCTCCTGCAACATTGTTCTCCATACCAATGTCCACACACATGCATAATATGGGCACAACATCACAAACTATGCCGTGATTCAGCACATAACATCGGTCATTTGAACCGAAAGCCATGAAACCTCGAACATGATAGGTCATTTTGTGAAGGTTTTTTCGAAACATGATCAATATACCAAGTCTGGTATTTTTCCTTTCAACTATGTAACATAATATGACACCACGCGAAGGATTTTCATTGTTCGGATTTTTTTGAATTTATTATGCCCGTTTTGAATTATCGAATTTCTAACTATGGTCGAACCGGTGTGCATGAAGATAGGGGCGGGCATTGTTAGAACTTGCATTGGATCTCTGAAGAAACCACATATTGCGAGTCTAAAATGATTTTTCAAAAATCACGGCGGTAGATCATGCACATGGTACAAACCGACCCACTTCCTGCGATTCGGCAGACATTTGTCCTTTTTACCCGGGATGGACGAAAAGGTTTGAGATGTACCGGTTGGGATATAGTCCATGTAAGGTGGTCTAGTATTTTAGGAAAATAGGACGGTAGCATTCTGAAACGGCATTTTGGTGGTTACTTCACAAAACGACCCGTTCTTGCGCTCGGGAAAATGGAAAAGGGCTTTTCGTGCGACAAAAAGGAAAACTTCCTCCTGCAACATTGTTCTCCATACCAATGTCCACACACATGCATAATATGGGCACAACATCACAAACTATGCCGTGATTCAGCACATAACATCGGTCATTTGGACCGAAAGCCATGAAACCTCGAACATCATAGGTCATTTTGTGAAGGTTTTTTCGAAACATGATCATTGTTCGGCACACATTTAGTCCCGGATGTAGTCACAAACCGGGACTAAAAATATTTTCCGCCATTTCCCACCTCTTCCCGCCAAGTTTTCCGCCCTTTCCTTTCTACTAGAGCTTTTAGTCCGGATGTAGTCACTAAGGGACTAAAGATATTCCGCCATTTCCCAAAGCTTCACGCCAAGTTTTCCCGCCCTTTCCTCTATATTTAGGGTGATCGTGTCATGGCTATCCACACATCAACACCTTCCTCTCTTAGAACAATGGACAACCCTCTTGGGCCATTCGACCCTCGAGGAGACCGGTGTGCGCCTCAACTACCCTTGTCCACCGGGGTACCGCCCGCGGCTGGATCTTGTGCCGGAGGGTTCTGTCCCTCTGTCCCTCAAGGTTCCGCGTCGGTGACCATCACAAACCACTTCTACCACGAGCTCACGCCGGAGCAGCGGATGGATCCCAGTGGGATCCCGGCAACTATGACACCAGAATGCCTTCTTTGCTAATAGGCGGGAAGGGGCTTCGCCAGGTGAGGGTGATGGCCGCCACCGTGAACCTAGCAAGTCGGCCGTCGTCGTGGTGGGAGAACCGTATTATCATCAGTGATGCGCTACATCGCCGGGGAGACCATCCTCGCCTCACGGTGCCGAGTCCACCCGCCACAGGCCCCACATCGTCCCGGTGGCGGCATCGTCTTCCAGAGACCCCTCTCCCACCCGCCGTGAATCCGAGGCTGGAATGGCCCTGGTATATGCCATGGATGGGATGAGGATCCCGAGTGGCGGTGGCGATGGCGATGATGATGACGACGATGAAGACCACAAGCTGCGTGCTATAGGACTAGGCATGATTATGAATAAAAGGCGGCTTTAGTCACAGTGTTAGCTAGTCCCGATTTGTCCGGTTTTAATATTAATAAATGTCTTAAGTGTTACCTAATAAATAGAGGAAATGCCTATATAAAGAGAGGTTCATATTTAGTCTCGGTTGGAGAAACCACCAACTTGTTGAAGGATTAATGAGTGGGCGGACAACACTAATAATAGGGGTGAGTGTCGACATTATGTCGTGTGGCTTGTACCTTGTCCCGGATGGTGTCACCAACAGGACTAAAGATGAACCTTTAGTCGGTTGGAGACACCAACCGAACTAAGATGAGTCAAGACTAATAATAGGGTGAGTGTCGACATTATGTCGTGAGTGTCGACATTATGCCGAGCTGCTTGTACTATAAATATGCATCCTTGTGAGTCCAGTCCTCCCAGTTTGAGGCATCTCCAAGATGGTTTTAGAAGAGGACACCACTACGGCCGATTTCGAGGAGATGCCGTGAGCCCAGTCCTCGGCATCTCCGAGCTGGTCATAGAGGCACTCCTAATATGTGAAATTAGTTAGCTCGAGGCGTATTGATCTAGTTAGTGAAGTTACAAGCTGCAAGATGGTTTTGAGCGAGGACACCACTGCGGCCGGTTCGAGGAGATGCCGACGAGCCCAGTCCTCGGCATCTCCGAGAAACTGGTCATAGAGGCACTCTAATATGTGAAATTAGTTAGCTCCGAGGCGTATTGATCTAGTTAGTGAAGTTACAAGCTGCAAGATGGTTTTGAGAGCATGGACACCACTACGACCAGTTTGAGGAGATGCCGATGAGCCCAGTCCTCGGCATCTCCAAGAAACTGGTCATAGAGGCACTCGGTCCAGCCACAAAATGGGACTAACACTCAAGACATTTATTAATATTAAAAGCGAGACTACAAACCGGGACTAAAGGCCACAAACCGCGAAAGATATCCTTGGTCAAGCCACAAACCGAAGACATGAACTAGAGTTACATAATATGAGCATGAACTTCTTGGCATATGTCATTCCTTATGACCGCTTGCACGTAACCATGGAGCATCTTCTTTACTTAACGGAATGCTTGGGTGGGTTTCCTTTGTGAAGGCGGAATTTCATCAAACTTATTATAATCTTCCGACATACATCTTGTCCTCGATTCCCACGATGTTTCTTTTCCTTGAAAGAACTATGTGACGCTTTGGCTCATCATATGATGTATTCGTTTGCATATTTTTTCTTTTTTTCGGTCTAGAGGACATGTCCTTCACATATAAAACCTGAGGCACATCATTGGCTAGGACGAATGGTTCATCTCTATAACCAAGATTGGTGAGATCCGTTGTTGTCATTCCGTACAACTGGTCTATCTTTACCCCTTCCCCATTCAGGTTGACCCATTTGCAGCGAAACAAAGGGACCTTAAAAGAGACTCCATAGTCTAGTTCCCATATCTCCTCTATGTAACCATAATATGTGTCCTTTTGTCCATTATCGTCTATTGCATCAAAGCGGACACCACTATTTTGGTTGGTGCTCTTTTTATCTTGGGCGATCGTGTAGAATGTATTCCCATTTATTTCGTACCCTTGGAAATTCAATACAGTAGAAGATGGTGACGCGGCCAACAAGTATAGCTGATCTCCAACAGTGGTGTCATTCAAGAGATGTGTCCGCATCCAACCACCGAAAGACTTCATGTGTTCATCTGTAATCCATGATTCGAGCTTCCCGGGTTTTGGGCGTACAATATTCTTGTGTTCCTCGATATCTGAGCTGCCAAGGTGGAATTATGTAGAAGCTGTGTAGTGTGCTTTAGTGAAAGAATCCCGTCCTACATATCATTGCTTTCTTTCCCAGTGCCTTTTCCACTTAGTCTTCCCTCATGCATGAGTCGAAACACCAATCGGCTTAAGGTCGGGAATAAAGTCAACACAAAACTCAATGACCTCCTCTATTCCATATCCTTGGAGATGCTTCCTACAGTCTAGCACGGTTATGAACATATTTCTTTAAGACTCCCATGAACCTCTCAAAGGGAACATATTGTGCGAAATACGGACCGAGAATGGCAATCTCTTCCACTAGATGAACCAGAGATGCGTCATAATATTGAAGAAGGATGGTGGGAACACCAATTCAAAACTAACAAGACATTGTACCACATCCTTCCGTAACCTTGGCAGAATATCTGGATTGATTACCTTCGAGATATTGCATTGAGGAATGCACACAGCTTCACAATGGGTACTCGAACATTTTCGGTAGAAGCCCCTCAATGCAATCGGAAGCAAGCTGCGTCATAATCACGTGTGATCATGAGACTTCAGGTTTTGGAACTTTCTCTGCCATATTTATTATCCCTTTATATTAGATGAGAAGCCCGGCACCTTGATCTGTAAAGGACTTCAAAAAGATTTCCTTCTGCTTTGGTAAGAGCATAGCCGTACGACTTAAGTGACACCCTTTATCCGTCTTGTTATCTGTATGCATGTTCTTTGGGTCTTTCATAATTTGTTGGTCCCCCCGTGCTTCAGGTGTATCTTTTGTCTTCCCATACACGCCTAGGAATCCTAGCAGGTTCACGCAGAGATTCTTCGTAACGTGCATCACGTCGATTGAAGAACGGACACGCAGGACTTTCCAATATGGCTCCCAAAATATAGATTTCTTCTTCCACATGGGTGCGTGTCCTGTAGCGGCGTCGTTGAACTGATTGACCGGGACCCTTTCAAAGATTACTTCTATGTCCTTGACCATACCAAATACATCATCACCAGCGGGAGTTCGGGCTTCTTCGGTGATCTGCCTCACCTTTGAAATGCTTGCCTTTCTTTCTTACGGATGATTGGTGGAAGAAATCGTCGATTCGCTAGGAACACAACCTTCTTGCATTTATGCAAATATGTACCTTCGGTCTTATCTAAGCAGTGGGTGCATGCCTTATATCCTTTGTTTGTTTGTCCTGAAAGGTTACTAAGAGCGAGCCAATCATTGATGGTTACGAATAACAACCCTAAAGATTAAATGGCTCTGTTTGTTCTCATCACGCATACACCTGGTTTGCCCCACAACTGTAAGAGTTCTTCAACTAATGGCCTAAGGTACACATCAATGTCGTTGCGGTTGCTTGGGCCTTGGATGAGCATTGGCATCATAATGAACTTACGCTTCATGCACAACCAAGGAGGCAGGTTGTAGATACATAGAGTCACGGGCCAGGTCTTTGTGACTGCAGCTCTGCTCCCAAAAGGATTCATGCCATCCGTACTTAGACCAAACCATAAGTTCCTTGCGTCACCTACAAAGTCGGGAAGTCTCTCTCAATTTTTCTCCACTGTGACCCATCGCCAGGTGTCTCAACTCCCGTCTTTCTTACGGTCTTCTTTGTGCCATCGCAACAACTGGCATGCTCTTTGTTTACGAACATGCGTTTCAACCTTGGTATTATAGGAGCATACCACATAACCTTGACAGAACCCTCTTCGAGGGCTCTCCCTCAACATCACCAGAGGTCATCTCGTCGATCTTATACATAGCGTTACATACCGGGCATTTATCTAAATTCTCATACTCCTTACATGATAGAGGATGCAGTTATTAATGCATGCATGTATCTTTTGCACATCTAATCCCAGAGGACAGAGAGTCTTCTTTGGTTCGTAGGTACTCTCGGGAAGTTCGTTATGTTTTGGAAACTTCGGCTTCATTATTTTCAGCATCTTTTCAAATGAGGAGTCAGTTAGACCACACTCTGCCTTCCATGCAACAATTCGATGTGGTACCGAGCTTTGTGCTGCCATCTTCACAATTTGGGTACAACAATTTCTTGTGATCTTCTAACATGCCCTCTAACTTCAACTTCTCATTTTACATTTCACGGTCTCGCTTTGCATCGAAATGACCCTACCAAGTTCATCGGGCTCATCGATGCCCGTTCTTCACCTTTTCCTCTCCATTGTCTTCCATTGCGGTATCACGTATTCAGGAAACATATGATGATAGTTGTTATCATCATCTTCTTCTTCACCATCTTCCATCATAACCCCTCTTTCCCGTGCTTGGTCCAGCAATTATAGTTGGGCATGAAACCTTTCATAATCGGTGGCGCGAATGATTTTCGAGGAAGAGTACTCCTTGTTGTTCCGACATTGAACACATGGACAACGTATAAATCCATTCTCTTTGTTTGCCGTAGCCACATCGATAAATTTATCCACGCCTTTGATATACCCGGCTACCGCGGTCACGTACATCCATTCCGACCGTTCATACGCATCATATAAGTAAGTTTATCAAAAAGCAGGACATCATAAATAGTGAAATAACCAATTCACCGACACATGAATTGTATCAATGACCTAGAAAAGATAAGATTGCTAACCTCGATCGAGGGAAATAAAGAGGAGAAAGCTCAAGTGCGTCTCGGATACCTTCTATATTTTTGTTCTATGAGAAATTCAGCGGATTTTCACTCAAACATTTCAACAAACACCTTCAATGCATGCATGAGAAAAAACTAGCACACACCCTCACACCTTACACCATTTGAAAAAACAGAGTGGAGGCAGAGGGGGCTGGGGAGTTGCATTTATAGAGGGCAAGGGGTCTTTAGTCCCGGTTGAAGCCAGCAACCGGGACTAAAGGTGCGTGCCACGCCACGTGGCTGTGGCCAAACCTTTAGTCCCGGTTGGTGGCTCAACCGGACGCCTACTACCAACCGGGACCCATGCCCCTGGCCCGTGCCGCTCCAACCGGACGTGCGGCATTAGTCCCGGTTGGTGGCGCACAGGACTAATGCTCCGAGGGGTCGCGAGCGGATGGCCTTTTTCCTCTAGTGTAAGTTGTGATTCTTCTGATATCTTTTTTTTTATTTTTGATCTGCTGAAGATTTTCTTATCACTTTGTGTCGGTTTGGTCTTTATGTAGATTTGTTTATAAAACGACGAATAACTGTTTTAGAAACAACGCCACATTTGTGCAATGAACTCAACGCAAGGTGTAGGGCATATTAAATATAGTCTTGTTTTTAGATTTATATACTCCCTTCATTCTAAAAAGGATATCATAAGTTTGTCAAAATTTAGATAAATCTATAAACTAAATAGTATCTAGATATATTTAAATTTAGACAAAACTAAGACATCCTTTTTAGGACGGATGAAGTATTAAATATAGTCAATGCAACACGAGATGCACAACCATATCTGCACGTGCATAATCAGGCCGTGCAAAATAACAGCACGGGTAGTATTAACTAGGAAACGTGGCGCGACATGAATGTACATTCTGGTTAGAGTTGGTGAAGTGAGAATATATATGAATCAGTGCCATTTGGTGAAGTCAAACTGAGGCAACATATAAATGTTGATACTAAAAAAAGGATACCTATGCTTAGATTGGAGTAGACGGCATTGGCATGCATATCTACAGAACTAATCTAAGCTGCACTAATTCTTGTTGGATTCTGCTAGCTAGAACTATATTACATGGTTTTCAGAACTCGCTGGCGAGGTGGTTGCCCTGCTTGTCAGTTGGCATCATCATTGTCTTCTTCATCAGATGAGAGGAGGATCTTCCTCACCGAATGAGAGCAGGAAGGTCTCCCCATTTTCAGTCCCTTGACCCACTGCCACCGTAGAGTGTGAAGGTTGAGACGGAGGGGTCGTTGTACGAAGTAATATCTGCAAGGTTGTTGCCAGGGACCTCCGGCCTCTGCTCCATTGTCTGATAATGTCCCCTGTTTGATGCCTTACACAAACAAACAAACAAACATGTCTTTTAGAGGGATAAGCTTATGAAGAGGATTTGCAAAATATAACAGGGAAACAAATTGAACTTACAGTTAGACAAAACCAAAGATACCTGAAAAATTCGGATTTGCTCGTGACTCTTGATTTACCTTTCCTATCAAACCGTACTTATTCACTGGAAACTTGATTTTTTAAGTGGAATACATGTGTCAAATTTAATCATCTAGAACAATTTCCTGCATTAAGACATGACCAATTCCCTGCAAAGCAGATAACTTTTCCCTGACCCAAATGAAATGGCCTAACCAAGACATCAATCCCGAAATACATACTTGATATTCATTTACCATTTACTAAGATAACTGTACGTAGATTACTCTTCAATATATATCATGACAAAACAGTTGACTGAATAAGCACCATAGAGTGCCCAATGTTTGGAGAAGTTTAAACACACTCATCAAACAAAATGAACAACACATAATCATAGCAAATTATATCGAATTCAACAGCATTAAACGATATGAGTCTAAGTATTACTACATACAATTTTTAAGTAGGTTTGTCTAGGTTGCATGTCTTGAGCACCTAAATTCCATAGAGCCAAATCTTTCCCAAAACTCTAGGCTAATAATGGTTAGATACTTGTAAAACCTGAGAAGCCTAGAGTACAGCAAATTATAGATCCGCTCGTACAACGATGATATTGACATTCAAGGTTGAGCTTTGAATAATTTGGGAGTTTATTACTGAACGCCCACCCACGCAATATGTATGCAACCTGACAAACCTGCACGCATGACAATAGAGAAATCAAAAGCATGATGACTGAACATCAGAAAAAGTAGATAGAGGACACCTGGCATAAATAATGCAGGAGAAACATCGGGTGGCATGGGTGACCGGTGACCTCCACGCTCATTAGTCATCACTTGGATGGTCGTCCTGTAGTTCAGCTGTAATATAAGCAACCACCAAAATAAAATTAGGAAAACCAAAAAGAAAAAACTAAGAAAAGGTTGATTGGTTTCCTAGAGGAGCTATTGTGTAATCAGGTCTAAAGAAGAGCAAAGTGAAAAAAGTTAAATGTAACAGGGATTGATTACCTATAGAGAAGCGCAGGCCGATGATGTTACTTGAGGTGTGGCAAAGCATGAACGCGCTGACCAAGAACAAATCAGAACGAAGCAAGACGATAATAGCAGGGCGACACATCTTGGCGACGCTGCCGTGGCAAAGGCCGTCCTTATCGTGGCACCGCTCCCCACGCCATCAGCTGTGGCACTCTTCCAGGACCTGTTACCTCCTGCTCTCACTGTTTTTGAGACAAATTTTGGTTAGTTCATGGAAAATATGGGTCGATCAAAATACAAAAACAAATTAATCTTGTCATGCACTCTGATCTTCGTAAATTAAGATACCCATTACGCATCTCCTCAATCAGAGGCAACGGTGGTAATTAAAAAGGAAATAGCTGAGTATAATATAGAGAGAAAATGAGACTATTGGAGAAAAAGAGGTGAGAACGTGAGGCAAAATAAAAGGGACAAAATTATCTTATCTGGTTGTACTACGTGCTTGTGCAGCTAGCCAAGTCGGCCATGACCTGAATTTGCAAGCTTCGTTTTGCTGCTGAGATGGATCGATGGACCGTGCGTGGCCTCTAGATCGATCTGGGAAATCGAGCAGAGCACAGGAAATCGACGGGTGGGTGTCTGCAGGAGATCGATCTGGGAAATCGATCTGGATCGACAGGTGAAGTTGGGGCAGATCAAACAAAATTGATTGGCGCAAAACGGGCGGCGACCGGCAGCGGCGACGACGGCAAGGCCGTCGGCGACAGGGACGGTGGCGGTTGCGGCGACGAAGTTGTGAGGAGGAGGACGACTAACGTGGCTCTGATACCATGTTAGAAATAGACAACTTGTATTTCTCTGGGGGCCAAAAGCCACAATGTATAGTACATGTACAAGTAGAAATATGCAAGAAAACCCCTTAACAAGTGGGGACATATAATATACAAATATACATCTAACACTTCCAGTCCCCTAGGCAATGCATTTGGAAAATAAATAAATTCTCCCCTGCCTCTTTAAACCTGGGTTCTCTTGGTAGATTCCACATGCTCTTCATCTTCTAAAAAACAGTGGAGCTGAACGATCTTGTCGTCAAAACCTTACCATTTGCCATCCATCTCGCCCCCTTCTTGCACTCCTCAATCACCTCCTCCCACAACACGACCTCAACTAGCTCGTCATCATTGAGCTGCAGATGCTTGAATATATCATCCGTGTCTTCTTCCCCCATTGCTCCCGGATCCAGGTCCTTCCAGCCTTTTCTCTGCCATCGCGAAACACCTCCCTCGCTAGGGTTAGAAGAGTCTCGTCCTTCGCCAAACTCACATGGAATCAAGGCCGGGCAGACGAGTGATTCTCCCCCTTAATTGGCCCAAATTCAAACAACGCAGGCTGTGCTAGGAAAACGTATAAGCTGTGCTCGTGATGGATATTTGTTTCTTCACAAGCTGGGCCAGAAAAAACACCCATCTCGTTTTATTCTTGTGTCTATTTCCCCGTTTTAAAGCACGTGGCGCTGCATAATGTTTTCAAAAGACTCTAATAATCAACACCAATTTTCCCAGCCATCCATCGTAACATGGCATTCGATCAACGTCAGTATCGAGCGGATCGATTTAAACCATCTGATCCATTTAATGTGATTAGGTGGCTAGCTCTGCAATCTGCATTATTACTGATCACCGACCTAATTAACGAGAGCAAACGCAGCGTGGTTCATCTTCCCGTGGCGTGTGTTGCTGGCCCGATAAGTGTCGTACGTGGGACCGGACCTAAAGATCTCGGTCGGTCCGATAAGCTTCATCTCCACGTTGGGGTTTTGCAGATTGAGCAACATTAGATCGATCTAATGCCATGTTACGATGTCGTCCGGGTCGAGAGTACGTGCATGCATATATACGGCATGATGTAATAATGAAACTGACATTGTTCGTTACTACCTTTTTGGATGCTGCTGCCGCGTAGAGCTCTAGTTTATTGATCCTGCTGGTTCACCGTCCCTGGTGGCAAGTTATGATTCTGTGTAGATTTACTTATAAAATGAGACGAATGACTATTCCGAGAAGCAACGCCGACGGATTCGTGCAATGAACTCAACGCAAGGCACATGGCATATTAAATATAGTCTTTTTTTTAGACTTATACTCCTTTCGTCCTAAAAAGGATGTCACACGTTTTTCAAAATTTAGATGAATCTATAAACTAAATAGTATCTAGATACATTCAAATTTAGACAAACTGAGGCATCCTTTTTAGACGGAGGAAATATTAAATATAGTCAATGCAACACGAGATGTACAACCGTATCTTTTTAGATCAACAGGGATTCACCCCCGGTTCCATTCCAAGAAATGAAACCAAAACAGTCCGCGTTCCAGGTTCAGATACAGAAAAAAACTAAAAAGCAGAGGACTGCAGTAAAGGAAGCTAAAGACTTCCAAACTAGATGCTAGACAAAAGCTACTATTTCCGGCACCCAGAAGGGGATACCCAGGAAACTCAAAAGAGAGAGCTAGAACTAGCCTGATAACAGTAGAATTACATTCAAACTGAGAAAGAATTACATTCAAACTAAGAAGGAAGAGGGAAAACAGGATAAACGAAAACATTTCTCTGACTCAAATAACCACGTGGACCTCATCAGCAGACTCAGGGTATGCCTCCAGGAACGCCAGAGTAGCACGCCCCCCGTAGCTCGACGATGCAGTGGTTTTCCAAGTAGAGATACACTCAATGCCATTGCATATTAGGCTGCCATGAGCTCCAGTGGGTTCCTTAGCCTGCTTATCATCCGTTCCATGAACAGAGTGATCATCCCCCCCTCCAGCTCTTTGAATGGGACCTTCCAAAGCACTGCAGCAGAAACCACATTAAAATGTAAATGTTTCTTACTAGCAAGCCATCTCAAAGCAATGGATTCAAAATTATCAACTAGAATTCCAAAGATGTCCTGAACCTCAGCCCAGATCATCTTAGAAACCACACATTCAAAAAATAAATGCTTAACAGATTCAAATTCTTTACAAAGAGTACATTCCATAGGTTTTGGAATACCTCTAACTCTAAGGTTATCTCTAGTGAGAATTTTATTCTGAGAGACAGAGGCGCTGGGAGCTCTTCGCCGCAGTCTGGGCGAGTGGAGTGTGGGGAAATGGGACTGTCTTGCCGACAGTGCTGGCTCACGCCCGTTTTCTCTTCGTCCGGCGTTCCCAGGGCGTTTCCGGAATTCTGGGAATGGTCTGGAAAGTCCGGACCAAAGTTCACCCGAATTCGGATGAAAAGAGGCTCTTGGGAACACGACTGGTCCGATTTTCGGCGTTCACACCTATTTACGGCGTCCAGATCGGCGTCCTGGGAATGCTAGGCGAGATGCTCTAATACTTGAGTGACTTGAGCATTCTCATGTCCTTAGTCGTTTACGGTAGTGCACGTTGGGGTTGGCGCATGCCAAACAAAAAATTCGTCCTACATGAACATCCAATATCTAATCATGAAGAAACTAGCGAGATTAGATCAAGATCTCATATTGACGTTTGTGCGAAAGAGGACCGAACCTTGTTAGACATGGTAAGGCCGATGATGAGTCGGACAGATCTACCTTTATTATCTAGGGTATTTTAAAAGACTATTGCATTTACACTAAACCAAGTACCATCTAAAGCGGTAGAAAAGACAACACATGAGGTGTGGACGGGTAGTAAACCTGCCTTGTCATTTCTTAATATTTGGGGGTGAAGCTTTTGTCAAGCGATTTCATTCGGACAAACTCGCACCAAAGTCAACAGAAGACGAGAACCATAGGTAGAAAAGATGGGGGAATCATCTAATAAATTCTTGGTAAACATGAATATATTATTATATTTTGGACCATCCCATATTATTTACCATAACATTATACTCGAATTACACGTTTTGCTTGTGTGCACGAAAGCAAATTATTCTCGAACTGGACAAGGACATAACATAACATAACATAACATTTGGGCTCTCATCTTCAATTATGCTCCAAGTGTACGAGGGCCGAAGAAACGCTTCAGGCCCTTCACATCTGCAACACTTAGGTAGGTCACCTTTGCCACCACCTCAGCCGGCAAGATGTTGCCGAAAAGCGCGTAGTCGGTGATCTGTGAGCCGGGGTTCTGGTTGTTGAACACGCAGAACACCTCAGCGGTTGTGTCGCCGGTGTTGTAAAAGAAACGGAGCAGGCCCTGTGGAAACAGAAAGATGTCCCCCTGAGACAGCGTCTTGGTGTAAACGACGTTGGAGGTGGAGGTAATGAAGCCGACATTCAGGGTGCCTCTGACGACAAACATGATCTGGTTCGCCCTTGCAACGCTGTGGAGCGGCACGACGCCGTTAACGCCAAGAAAGATACGCACGGCGGCCAGCTGCAAGCCGTTGATTCCTGGCAAATAGGAGCCATAGGCAGGCACAAAGGAGATGTTGAAGGGTTGTATTGTGGTCGGTCGAATGGCTCCGGTGAGGTAGAAGTCATTGGCAGTAACTATGGCGGCGGGCTTGCACTGGTAGCCGGCTGGAGTCTGACTCAGCAGGAGATTGGCAACGCAAAAGTCCTGGGTCAGGGCGAGGGAGGAGAATGGCAGGAGGAAGAAAGAGAGGAGGATAGGGAGGAAGACATTCTTTGCCATGGTTGGGGATGTGTTCGTGGCTTGCTGGGAGTGATGATCCATGGGGGGTTTATATAGGTGTTTGTCAAGAGTATGAGTTAGATCACATGTATGCATGTCACGGGTGTAGAAATGCACAGCTCAAAACGTTGAAAAATCGTGCAGTGTACTCACCATGAATAATTAAGCCCCTACTATTTGCCTTCCAGTGGACGGACTGGTGTAAGTACTACCGAATAGAATCATCGACTTTTGCGTTGCAAACCTCCAGCTAGCACGGCCCTGGATGCACGACTAGTTTGGGCACAATTTTTTCTTCTTCAAGATAGCATTTCTGCAGAATTGTCCATTTGAAAATAATGTACTACTACACGTATTTGGGGACTGAAAGCTAGAGTGTACGATTGTTTATATAAAGACTTGTCATTCTAGACGGAAAATTTTGCCCGTATGTAGGACAATTTGGCGTTTCGCTCATCAAGCCAAACTGCAACGATACTGCTGCGCATGCAACACGGGTATGGGTCATACATACATGTGTAGGAAAATTTTCATGCTGACCCATACATGTGGAAGATTTATAGAAAATGTTTTATGAACTCACTTCTCTTGTACATATTTTAAATCCATGTGCTAAGCAACATCACATCACCTTTGTACTGCATTCACTTTCTACTGCTACGATTGGTATTCACTCTCTACTACTATGATTGGTACCTTGTACATACGAATATAATAATCGTTAGCATTATGAATTAGCATATCGTTTCAGGAAATGTAAATAACATGAGTTGCTTCCACCTCAGACAACTCCAAATTCAACCATGAAAATTATTATCTCGCTTGTAATACCTTATTGGATTAACAAATGATACTCTCAACCAATTGAGTTCAATGAAATAGCAACCTAATTAGCTGTAAAAAGAAAATATGAAATTATCCGTAGTAAATAAATCGACCATATGACACTTTGATTTTCGTAATCATATTCCGTCATGGTGAGTGAAAAAGTTGAGATAAACTCGATACCAACGAATCAATAGATGAAAACGAACAAGTGCGATAAACATAAGCTATCAAATTGTACCAAATCTAGAGACTTAGCTAAATATAAGATTCTTCATCCTGTGAAAAAAAGATTCTACTGTATAGAATGAAAGTTATTAGCTGATATGGACATTTTGGATGAAAACTTCTGGTAAAATTCAGACTTCTAAATTTTTTGCATAATATTTTCGTAAAAAAATCCATGTAAAAACAATCCGGTTGGGATACCAATAATTTATGGTATTTCAGGTCTGAGTTAGAAATCTACAAAATAGAAGCGCACATGTACACATCCAACATACCACCAAAAATTGAGTTCGGATTTATCCTTTCCCCAAGCCTTTCCCTGTATCATATTGGATTAAAGAGAAGGAGGAAATTCATGTTGAGATTGATACGTCAAGATCCGTAAGTAAATCCTTGTGTTGGTTCAGAATTCCAACTGCACAACGATCCTCATGGGCGGTGGTAGTCTTCGGTGACGTGCAGACTCCTATCTCGTGCTCCTCGGTGTGACGTGCACCAACGTCAGACAGTGCTACAAAGCGAGCGGCATGAGAGGTGAGCGAGTACTGCTGACTAAGGCAGGGGATGCCCGTGACGGGATTCATCGGCGGCGGCAGGAAGACGATGGACGGCCACAGGACACTGCGCCAGGACGACGTTAGGCAAGGGCTGCTGAGAAAAAAATTAAGGGAGGAAATCCTACAAGGTTAGTTTATGGATGGCGGGCTCGGCTGCACTGATCACCTGGACGACAGAGGCCGGGTCGCCCGGCGTCACAGACGGGGTCGGCGGCGTCAGAGGCGTAATTGGCGGCGTCGGACAAAGCTGCGTGAGACGGCGTCGGACTGAGCGGCCGGCGTGAGGCGGAATTGGCGGCGGCGGACAAAGCGGCGTGAGACGGCATCAGACGGAGCGGCGTGAGGCGCGGAGACGTGCAGGTTGGTGGCGGAGCAGTGCGGCCAGGGCGTGCGTCGCGGCGCCGGCGCTGCGGAGTTGCTCCGTGAGGGGCTCCCGGGATTTCCGTGGATGTGGCCGTTTTTTTAGACGAAGGACGCGGGCGTCTAACCAATGTTTTAGTGTCAATCTAAACCGGTGGATTAGATGATTGGATGGTCTAGATGGTTTGGATTTTTATATTAGTGTATATGTAGATGTAGATGTACTCCCTCTGTCCTGAAATACCCTGTATTTTGGGTTTAGTTAAGGTCAAACTTTGTAAAGTTTGATCAAACATATTAAAAAATTATGTTCACGTATAATATAACATAAGTACCACTAGAATCGTCATAAGATATATTTTCATAATATATACATTCGGTGCTATAAATGTTTATAATTTTTTTATATAATTTACCAAACTTTATAAAGTTTGACTTTGACTAAATCTAGAATGCAGGGTATTTTAGGACATAGGGAGTAGATTACTAATCACCGACCTAATGAGAGCAAACGAGAGCAAATTGATGACGTTGTTCGTTACCTTCTTGGATGCGGCTGCCGCGTAGAGCTCAAGTTTATTGATCTTGGTTCACCGTCCCCGGTGGTAACACTGGTAGAAACGGGCCCATGCGTCCCGGTTGGTAAGGGCCATTAGTCCCGCTGTTTGAACCGGGGACGGCAATCGGACTAAAGCTGTAACTTTAGTCCGTTGCTGCCCACCAACCGACAAATGGGGCACGCATGCATCGAGCGAGGGTGTGGAGTTAGTCCCGGTTCGTAACGAACCGAGACTAATAATCTGTTACCATGCGTAGATTTGGCCATTTCTACTTGCAGAGAATTCATTTTGGCACATTTTGTTGCCGCGACAGCATTTTCGCCACTTTTTGTGCCGCGGCAGAGAATTTATTTAGGTTGTTTTATTGTTTATTTAGTGTTTTGCACTTATCAATGAAGGAACCTTATATTACACAAAATCATCATGACAACATTACATTCAATACACGGATCGAGTTCATGCACTACATACAAAAGTTGTTATTCGATGCTACCGGCCAATTTCTTGAAAGTTGCTATTTTTACAATTCCTATTGTCTATACACAGCTGAGTAGTATTCCCCTTGTGTGTTTAGGACTTCTGCATCCAAGAATCCCGCCAATTCCTCCTGTATTGCTCGTATGCGATCCTTTGGCAGAAGACCGTCCCGTAGACGTTCGATCTGATTTAAAAAAGGAGTCAGCCTATATGAATATGAAACTAAACACAATTTGATTGTAATTAAAAACTATAGAAATTGTTTACGTACGTGGAGTTGCTCTAAATTTCTTCCCTTCTCATCGCACGTCTGCCGGATGAACTCGCATACATAGTATCCACATAGATTGTTATCTGGTCCCCCTGCGTCAGGCACTTTACGACAACAGAGTTCAATCAAAATAATAATCAAGCATGATAAGAACTGTATCAAAACTAGAATCAAAGAGATGCGCGGATATAGCTAGTGGTGCTTACATCTAGTGGTTGAAATGTAAGCTCCTCTTTCCAAACACCCCTAGCCTTCTTGGTGAACCGTTTCCAAGCGCTGCCCGGCGTAGAAAACGAATAAAATAAGTTATTAAGTACTTGATATCATAAAATTCATGAAAGTTGCCGATATAGTGTCGTAATGATTAGAATTACCGCTGGAGAAGTATCTGCATGTCCTTCCACGTCTCAAGGGGTTTATGTTTCGAGTCCATGACTAGTACACGCCCTTTGTCAAGTTGAATGATTAACAGAATATAGTGGTACCTGCGAATGCAGAACTAATCAATTATATACTTAACATCGAGTAAGCGAAATAGAAAGTGTATACAAGACAATAACACTCACTGGAAGTTGTAAGGAAATAGTATTTCCCTTTTGGTTTCTTGAAACCTTAACGCGTGTACTATATTATCCTCCGTATCCTGGGGGCTTATTTTGAGATTAGCTTCATGAACCCAATATGGGTCAATGAAGCCAATGTCATAGATTTGTCCTCTGCATTCGAGAATCTTCATTTCATTACTGCATATTAAAGTATGATTATATACATGCAATAAACAAAATAATATAGATGGAGATTAAATTAATTACAGAATTAGTACTTACGCACTATAGGCACTCATGATCGATTTGTCCAAGGCGCCTTGATTGAATAATTGAAATAGTTCATCAAATTCAATGGATATCATGTCATCCTTATCTTTCTCATGATGCTTTTTGTAACCTCAAGACTATCCTTAGCCCGGCCCTTGTGGCATGCATGTACCATTATGCAATCTTCGCATTTTTGTTGGAAGATTTTTTACCTCCTCAGGTTTGACGAGAGGTTTGCCGTACTGGTATTTGTATGCTACTTCACTCACGGGGAAGTACTCTAACTGGGATAAGTACTGGGCAATACTCATACCTTGAGCAGCTTCTCCAGACAGTAACTACCGGATCATACCGCTCTTCGCCCCATATTTGCTCGACCCACATTGGTTTGAGAAATCACCTTGAGAGAGGCGCAAGTCTGTTTTGCTTGTTCTCAGCTGGGCAACATTTCCGCTTGCATCAAGATCGCTCTTGAGGCTTTTGAGCTGCATGTGACTTGAGAATAGAACGCTCATAGTCCGATGACAGCTTTGGCTCGGGTTGATGAAGAGTCTTTAGCATTTTCAACACTTTGGCTTTTTCTTCTTTGGTCTGGGAACTCGCTCTTTCGGCCGCCTCATTAGCTTAAAAACGCTGTCGCTTCCGCATCAACGATCGCCAGATCTCCTCTTCAAGATACCATAAGCTCTCTTGGGAGGAACCTTTGGTACTTTTGGAAGAGGCTCTTGTTTACGTTTCGGCGATCGCCACGACGACAAGAGCGCTTTACGCTTTTTATCCCGAGGCGCCGGCGATGGCTCCCCGGCGATGGCTGCACACCGGAGATTGGTGAGGCGACGGAGCCGGTGAGGCGACGAAGACGGCCGTGGCGGCGACCTCATTCGGAGACGGGTGAGGCGGCGAAGATGGCCTTGGCGTGTGATTTCAAGCACGATACAATCCTTCGGCCATAGAATGGTGACGTTTTTGCGTCACCCAAAGATCACATCCCTTCACCGGCAGGTAGTGAAGATCCAAAACCTCAAAGGTGGGCATGATTTCATCCACGCCGACAACAGCGTAGCCCTCTGGAACCGGACGACGTGGTAAGTTGGTGTGGGTCCAATTGGTAAGGCATAGCCGACCGCCACCTTCATTGATATGTTCACAACTTTGACATGTAGCTCGCGGTGTCATCTCGTGATATCATCCATGGGTAGCCAACATGAGCCATCGTCGTGCATCATCGGCATCGCCATTGTCATCACCGGGACCTCGGTGGAAGCCACATCGCTTTCGATTATTCGATAGGCCGGTAGCATCGAATGCAAGGTCTTTGAGATGGGCCGGTAGTTTTGCTCTTTAAGTGAGTTAATTTCATCTTTTTGTTGCTTTAATCGTTCTTCAATTAAACGCATTCGCTTCGACTTTCTTTCAACCGCCGCCTGTCCTTACTCCTCCGACGGCTTCTATCGTGATATTTCTTCCTCTCTTGAAACCCAGTCCTCCATGATTGGGATCCTATTGTGCCTCGTGTTCGTCCATCATGTTCCTTATTTCCAAGGGCGAGTGTGAGCTCATCATTCTCTCTATCGGGAATGAAGTCCCCATTTTTAACAGCCTTTACTGCTTTTCTGATCCTCTCGATTGGCAAGGGGTCTTCTTTATGTCGTATGTTATATATACACCTCCCTTCCGAGTCCAACGTGCCCCCATGCCCGTAAAACCAATTCCTTGCACGTTCTACCCAATCGTCTGTCTCTGGGTGATATTTTTATCACGCAGTTCCTGCTCAAGTTTCTCCCACTTAGGAATGCCAACCCTGTAGCCACCTTGCCCCATATTATGGTGATACTTCTTCTTAGCAGCATTCAGCTTATTCGTTTCAGACATTTTCTTAGCTTTTTCTGATTTCTTGTATTCCACAAACTCATCCCAGAATGGTTTTATCTTCTCAAACTGAATATTCTTGAAATCGGGAGTCTTCTTTTTCACGACATAGTCAAGGTGCAATCTTTTCTTCCAGTTGGTGAAACATTGGGCCATCTTCTTCAAAGCCCACTCGACCTTAGCCTCCATGGCTCTCCCATGTTGTAAGCGTCCTCAACTGGATCCTCCCATTTGGATCCAGCTCTATCTTCAGTAGTTTGAAATTAACCATGAGCCTCTTCCAAGAAATCTTTGGCGTGGTTAGGGACAAATAAACATGTTCCTCTTCATCCGCATTAGCAGGCCTATTCCAATTTCTAATGGTGATCGGGATTAAGTCCCTAACGATTACTCCGCATTGTGCCACAAATTTGGTTGCGACAACTTCGGGAGTCTGTCCGTCTCATTGCCGACATCTTCGATCCTGAACCTCTCATGGTCTTGCAACTTTTTGGTTGGGCCTCGTCACGCTCTTTTTCGAGATTCCTTCGATCCGGAGGGCTAAAATAAGAAAGATCGCGTTACTATTTCTATATAGATAGCAGATGATTAATTAATGAATTGATTTATATTACATGCACCTTCTTTGGGAGCGGTCGTCTTCTCGATTACACAAGGCATCGCCTTCTCCCTCGCGGAAGGCAACACCTTCAACCTCAAACAAGTTGTCTACTCCGGTAAAAAGAGGATCACCCTCACCGGAGTTGTTCAGAAACGTTGATACGTCTAAATTATCTTCCCCACGGATCACACCTTGGATCAACTCTTCCTTTTCTTCGCCTCTGACGTGTGGGTCCATATTTTCTGCATAGGTGGAAAAACGAATAAGTCAAAGCGGCTAAAGGAGAAAGTTAAGGAGAAACCCTAATATATACATACACAATAATAAAAAATGAAGAGAAACCCTAAACCTAGCTACAAAAAGGAAACCGTGTAGTAGATAGGTAACTCTAGCTAAAATCAACTAAAATCAATATTCCGGAGTTCCGAGGGGTGTAAAAACTAGTTCGGAGAAACCTCGGATGCATATGAGAGGGAACATGATAAGGCTACAAAAGGGAAACTATCCAGCAGATAGGTAACACTAGATACTAACAAAATACCATATTGGAATCGATCTCGATCTCGATATCGTATTCTACCGAGAAGAACCAAATCATCGGAAAGAAAGGAAAACAATCAACACATGGCATCGATGCAATGCTCAAGCAATGATGATGATACGACAAGTTAATGTGCATTGGAATGTAACCCTAAAGCATGCTCGACAAGTTAATCGGGGTTCCGAGGGGCGCAAACCCTAACTCAAGGAACTCCGGAATCACCTGTTAGGGTTACTAGGGTGTTCTAATTAAACTTGTCATTTAAGTTGTTGAACGATGCATGATTATGGCATAGATAAATAGTTATTGAATTACAGATTAAAAGTTATTGAATTTACAAGTTTTATTCAAATTCTGAAATTATTAAATCAAATGTTTAAACCTTTTGCACCATAGTAAGAACTAGCCATAGTGGCTGACAGGTGGGGCCCGGAGCCACCTCGCAGCCCACGCAAGCAAACAGGTCATCTGTCACCAGAGAAGGAGCTAGCCCTAGAGGTCGATGGTGGGACCAGGGCCACGGATGCCACCTAGATGCCACGTTGGGCTCACGTGAGCAGCCGGCCAAGACATCGCATCACGCCGCACACCGACATTCTCGCGCCGCTGTCGCCAAGACATCTCAGCCACAGCACATCTCGCAGAATTGCCGCACCCACTGGCGGTGCACCGCCTGGCGGGGAGGAGGAGGAGGGAGGACAGGCATGATGGAGAGGGAGGACGAGGCCGTACCTTCTAGCGGCCGCGGTGACGGCATGGGTCGTTGAGGTGGTGGCGACGGACGTCGTAGCACTGACGGCGGGCGGCGGGCGGGAAGCTTGACGGGCGGCAGACGACCACGGCAATGACGGTGAGGCGGCGGCAGTGATCGACGGGCGTGGCTTGAAGCGGCAGCGTCGAAGCCGGGCGGCGTCGGTGAAGCAGAGAAGTGATGGGGAAGGGAAGAAGAAGAAGAAGAGGCGCGCTGTTATAACCAAAGGGCCTTTAGTCCCGGTTGGTGGCTCCAACCGGGACTAAAGGGTCATACGTCCCGGTTGGAGCCACCAACCGGGACCTATACTCCAATATTTTCAGCAGACCAAGGGTTGGCCTTGAGGTCTTTAGTCGGTTGGTGGCTCCAACCGACATATTCTGCTTTCAAAAAATTTCGTATTTTCTCTGTCCCGCCTTTATTTTTATTTTGGGGTTTAAATTTGTATTTTTTTAAATGATAATTAATTTGGAATTTAGAAAACTTTAAACATAAAAGTGTTTGGATTTGAATAAATAATTCAAAACCATTTTCTGTTTTAAAAATAATTAATGTAACCATTTAAAATATGAACCATTTACAATTAAAATGAATTAACTTATATTTTTTAATATCAATTTGGAATTTAGAAAAACTTTAAACATAAGAAGTGTATGGATTTGAATAAATAATTCAAAAACATATTCTATTTTAAAAATAATTAATGTAACCTTTAAAATGAATTAACTTATATTTTTGAATATTAATTTGGAATTTAGAAAACTTTAAACATAAAAGGTGTTTGGATTTAAATAAATAATTCAAAACATTTTCTGCTTTTAAAAATAATTAATGTAACCATTTAAAATATGAACCATTTACAATTAAAAAATGAATTAACTTATATTTTTAATATCAATTTGGAATTTAGAAAAACTTTAAACATAAGAAGTGATAGGGGACGACCATGAAACCTCGAACATGATAGGTCATTTTGTGAAGGTTTTTTCGAAACATGATCAATATACCAAGTCTGGTATTTTTCCTTTCAACTATGTAACATAATATGACACCACGCGAAGGATTTTCATTGTTCAGATTTTTTGAATTTATTATGCCCGCTTGAATTATCCGAATTTCTAACTATGGTCGAACCGTGTGCATGAAGATAGGGACGGGCATTGTTAGAACTTGCATTGGATCTCTGAAGAAACCACATATTGCGAGTCTAAAATGATTTTTTCAAAAAATCACGGGCGATAGATCATGTACCTGTAGTACAAACCGGACCCACTTCCTGCCGATTCGGCAGACATTTGTCCTTTTTACCCGGGATGGAAGAAAATGTTCGAGATGTACCGGTTGGGATATAGTCCATGTAAGGTGGTCTAGTATTTTAGGAAAATAGGACGGTAGCATTCTGAAACGGCATTTTGGTGGTTACTTCACAAAACGACCCGTTTTTTGCGCTCGGAAAATGGAAAAGGGCTTTTCCGTGCGACAAAAAGGAAAACTTCCTCCTGCAACATTGTTCTCCATACCAATGTCCACACACATGCATAATATGGGCACAACATCACAAACTATGCCGTGATTCAGCACATAACATCGGTCATTTGGACCGAAAGCCATGAAACCTCGAACATCATAGGTCATTTTGTGAAGGTTTTTTCAAACATGATCAATATACCAAGTCTGGTATTTTCCTTTCAACTATGTAACATAATATGACACCACGAAGGATTTTCATTGTTCGGATTTTTTGAATTTATTATGCCCGCTTTGAATTATCCGAATTTCTAACTATGGTCGAACCGGTGTGCATGAAGATAGGGACGGCATTGTTAGAACTTGCATTGGATCTCTCAAGAAACCACATATTGCGAGTCTAAAATGATTTTTCAAAAATCACGGGCGGTAGATCATGTACTGTAGTACAAACCGGACCCACTTCCTGGATTCTAGACATTTGTCCTTTTACCCGGGATGGACGAAAAGGTTTGAGATGTACCGTTGGGATATAGTCCATGTAAGGTGGTCTAGTATTTTAGGAAAATAGGACGGTAGCATTCGAAACGGCATTTTGGTGGTTACTTCACAAAAGCGACCGTTTTTGCTCGGAAAATGGAAAAGGGCTTTTCCCATGCGACAAAAGGAAAACTTCCTCCTGCAACATTGTTCTCCATACCAATGTCCACACACATGCATAATATGGGCACAACATCACAAACTATGCCGTGATTCAGACATAACATCGGTCATTTGGACCGAAAGCCATGAAACCTCGAACATCATAGGTCATTTTGTGAAGGTTTTTCAAACATGATCATTGTTCAAGACACATTTAGTCCCGGATGTAGTCACAAACCGGGACTAAAAATATTTTCCGCCATTTCCCACCTCTTCCCGCCAAGTTTTCCGCCTTTCCTTTCTACTAGAGCTTTTAGTCCCGGATGTAGTCACTAACCGACTAAAGATATTTCCGCCATTTCCCAAAGCTTCACGCCAAGTTTTCCGCCCTTTCCTCTATATTTAGGGTGATCGTGTCATGGCTATCCACACATCCACCTTCCTCTCTTAGAACAATGGACAACGCCATCTTGGGCCATTCTCGACCCTCGAGGAGACCGAGGCGCCAGGCGCCCAACTACCCTTGTCCACCGGGTACCGGCCGCCGATCGATGCCGAAGGCCGAGGGTTCCCGCCCTCCCTCGGTTCCCTCAAGGTTCCACGCCAGCGGCCATCACAAACCACTTCTACCACGAGCTCACGCCGAAAGCGGATGGATCCCAGTGGGATCCGGCAACTATGACACCGAATGCCTTCTTTGCTAATAGGCGGAAAGGGAGCTCGCCAGTACGAGGGTGATGGCGCCACCGGTGAACCACAACGAAGTCGGCCGTCTGTGGTGGGAGAACCGTACTATCATCAAGTGATGCGCTACATCGCCGGGAGACCATCCTCGCCACGGTGCCCACGAGTCCACCCGCCACAGGCCCACATCGCCCCGGTGAAGCGCATCGTCTTCCAGAGACTCTCCCACCCGCCGTGAATCCGAGGCTGGAATGGCCTGGTATATGCCATGGATGGGCCGAGGATCCCGGAGTGGCGGTGACGATGACGATGATGATGACGACGACGATGAAGACCTCAAGCTGCGTACTATAGGACTAGGCATGATTATGACTAAAGGCGGCTTTAGTCCGAGTGTTAGCTAGTCCCGATTTGTCCCGGTTTTAATATTAATAAATGTCTTAAGTGTTACCTAATAAATAGAGGAAATGCCTATATAAAGAGAGGGTTCATATTTAGTCTCGGTTGGAGAAACCAACCGCGATCAAGGGATTAAGCGCAGTGGGCATACAACACTAATAATAGGGGTGAGTGTCGACATTATGTCGGCGGCTTGTACCTTGTCCCGGATGGTGTCACCAACCAGGACTAAAGATGAATTTAGTCCCGGTTGGACACCAACCGACTAAAGATGAGTCAACACTAATAATAGGTGAGTGTCGACATTATGTCGTGAGTGTCGACATTATGCCGAGCTGCTTGTACTATAAATATGCATCCTTGTGAGTCCAGTCCTCCAGCCAGTTTGAGGCATCTCCAAGATGGTTTTAGAGAGAAGGACACCACTACGGCCATTCGTGGAGATGCCGAGAGCCCAGTCCTCCGGCATCTCCGAGAACTGGTCATAGAGGCACTCTAATATGTGAAATTAGTTAGCTCCGAGTATTGATCTAGTTAGTGAAGTTACAAGCTGCAAGATGGTTTTTAGAGCAGGACACCACTGCGCCAGTTTGAGGAGATGCCGACGGAGCCCTCCGGCATCTCCGAGAAACTGGTCATAGAGGCACTCCCTAATATGTGAAATTAGTTAGCTCCGAGGCGTATTGATCTAGTTAGTGAAGTTACAAGCTGCAAGATGGTTTTCGAGAGCATGGACACCACTACGACCAGTTTCAGGGAGATGCCGACGGAGCCCAGTCCTCCCAGATCTCCAAGAAACTGGTCATAGAGGCACTCCCGGTCCAGCCACAAAATGGGACTAACACTCAAGACATTTATTAATATTAAAACTGAGACTACAAAACCGGACTAAAGGCCACAAACCGAAAAGATATCCTTCGGTCAAGCCACAAACCGCGAAAGACATGAACTAGAGTTACATAATATGAGCATGAACTTCTTGGCATATGTCATTCCTTATGACCGCTTCAGACGTAACCATGGATCATCTTCTTTACTTAACAGAATGCTTGGGCCAGTTTTCACTGTGAAGGGCGGAATTTCATCAAACTTATTATAATCTTCTGACATGTCTGTCTTGTCCTCGATTCCCACGATGTTTCTTTTCCCGGACAGAACTATGTGACGCTTTGGCTCATCATATGATGTATTCGTTTGCATATTTTTTCTTTTTTTTCGGTCTAGAGGACATGTCCTTCACATAGAAAACCCGAGACACATCATTGGCTAGGACGAATGGTTCATCTCTATAACCAAGATTGTTGAGATCCACTTGTCATTCCGCATAACTGGTCTATCTTTACCCTTCCCCATTCAAAGTTGACCCATTTGCGTGAAACAAAGGGACCTTAAAAGAGACTCCATAGTCTAGTTCCCATATCTCCTCTATGTAACCATAATATGTGTCCTTTTGTCCATTCTCGTCTATTGCATCAAAGCGGACACCACTATTATGGTTGGTGCTCTTTATCTTGGGCGATCGTAGAATGTATTCCCATTTATTTCGTACTTGGAAATTCAATACAGAGAAGATGGTGACGGCCAACAAGTATAGCTGATCTCCAACAGTGGTGTCATTCAAGAGATGTGTCCGCATCCAACCACCAAAAGACTTCATGTGTTCATCTGTAATCCATGAGTTAGGCTTCCACAGGTTTTTGGAGCGTACAATATTCTTGTGTTCCTCGATATACGGAGCTGCCAAGGTGGAATTATGTAGAACTGTGTAGTGTGCTTTAGTGAAAAAATCCCCGTCCCTACATATCATTACTTTCTTTCCAAATGCGTTTTTCCACTTAGCCTTCCCTCATGCCGCGAGTCGAAACACCATTCGCTTAAGGTCGAATAAAGTCAACAAAACTCAATGACCTCCTGCTCCATATCCCTTGGAGATGCTTCCTTCAGTCTAGCACGGTTATGAACATATTTCTTTAAGACTCCCATGAACCTCTCAAAGGGGAACATATTGTGCAGAAATACCGGACCGAGAATGGCAATCTCTTCCACTAGATGAACCAGGAGATGCGTCATAATATTGAATAAGGATGGTGGGAACACCAATTCAAAACTAACAAGACATTGTACCACATCCTTCCGTAACCTTGTAATATCCGGATTGATTACCTTCCGAGATATTGCATTGAGGAATGCACACAGCTTCACAATGGGTACTCGAACATTTTCCTAGAAGCCCCTCAATGCAATCGGAAGCAATCGTCATAATCACGTGATACTATGAGACTTCAGGTTTTGGAACTTTTCTGCCATATTTATTATCCCTTTATATTAGATGAGAAGCCCGACGGCACCTTGATACCGTAAAGGACTTCAAAAAGATTTCCTTCTCTGCTTTGGTAAGAGCATAGCCGGCACGACTTAAGTGACACCCTTTATCCGTCTTGTTATCAGATGCATGTTCTTTGGGTCTTTCATAATTTGTTGGTCCTCCGTGCTTCGTGTGTATCTTTTGTCTTCCCATACACGCCTAGGAATCCTAGCAGGTTCACGCAGAGATTCTTCGTCATGTGCATCACGTCGATTGAAGAGGACACGCAGGACTTTCCAATATGGCAGCTCCCAAAATATAGATTTCTTCTTCCACATGGGTGCGTGTCTGTAGCGACGCTGCTCGAACTGATTGACCGTCGGGACCCTTTCCAAAGATTACTTCTATGTCCTTGACCATACCAAATACATCATCACCAAATAGGAGTTCAGCTTCTTCCGGTGATCGCCTCACCTTTGAAATGCTTGCCTTTCTTTCTTACGGGATGATTGGTGGAAGAAATCGTCGATTCGCTAGGAACACAACCTTCTTGCATTTATGCAAATATGTACCTTCGGTCTTATCTAAACAGGGTGCATGCCTGATATCCTTTGTTTGTCCATCCGAAGGTTACTAAGAGCAGGCCAATCATTGATGGTTATGAATAACAACCCTCGTAGATTAAATGGCTCTGCTTGTTCTCATCCCACGCACGCACACCTGGTTTGCCCCACAACTGTAAGAGTTCTTCAACTAATGGCCTAAGGTACACATCAATGTCGTTGCCCGGTTGCTTCGGGCCTTGGATGAGCACTGGCATCATAATGAACTTACGCTTCATGCACAACCAAGGAGGCAGGTTGTAGATACACGTAGTCACGGGCCAGTCTGTGGATCGCAGCTCGCTCCCCAAAAGGATTCATGCCATCCGCATTAGACTAAACCATAAGTTCCTTGCGCCACCTGCAAAGTCCGGGAAGTCTCTCTCGATTTTTCTCCACTGTGACCCATCGCCAGGTGTCTCAACTCCCGCCTTTCTTACGGTCTTCTTTGTGCCATCGCAACAACCCCGACATGCTCTTTGTTTCAACATGCGTTTCAACCTTGGTATTATAGGAGCATACCACATAACCTTAGCAGAACCCTCTTCCGAGGGGCTCTCCCTCAACATCACCGGGTCATCTCGTCGATCTTATACCGCAACGCTGCTGCATACCGGCATTTATCTAAATTCTCATACTCCTTATCATGTAGAGGATGCAGTCATTAATGCATGCATGTATCTTTTACACATCTAATCCTAGAGGACAGAGTCTTCTTTGGTTCGTAGGTACTCGGGAAGTTCGTTATGTTTTGGAAACTTGCTTCATTATTTTCAGCATATTTTCAAATGAGGAGTCTTAGACCACACTCGCCTTCCATCGCAACAATTCCAGTGTGGTACCGAGCTTTGTGCTGCCATCTTCACAATTTGGGTACAACAATTTCTTGTGATCTTCTAACATGCCCTCTAACTTCAACTTCTCATTTTCTGTTTCACGGTCTCGCTTTGCATCAGAAATGACCCTACCAAGTTCATCAGCTGGCTCATCTGATGCCCGTTCTTCACCTTTTTCCTCTCCATTGTATTCCATTGCAAGATCATCAGATTCAGGAAACATATGATGATAGTTGTTATCATCATATTCTTCTTCACCATCTTCCATCATAACCCCTCTTTCCCCGTGCTTGGTCCAGCAATTATAGTTGGGCATGAAACCTTTCATAATCAGGTGGCCGCGAATGATTTTCGAGGAAGAGTACTCCTTGTTGTTCCGACATTGAACACATGGACAACGATAAATCCATTCTCTTTGTTTGCCGTAGCCACATCGATAAATTTATCCACGCTTTGATATACGGCTACCACGCCGTCACCGTACATCCATTCCCGACGCTCATCTGATCATATAAGTAAGTTTATCAAAAAACAGGACATCATAAATAGTGAAATAACCAATTCACACCGACACATGAATTGTATCAATGACCTAGAAAAGATAAGATTGCTAACCTCGATCGAGGGAAATAAAGAGGAGAAAGCTCAAGTGCGTCTCGGATACCTTCTATATTTTTGTTCTATGAGAAATTCAACGGGATTTTTCACTCAAACATTTCAACAAACACCTTCAATGCATGCATGAGAAAAAACTAGCACACACCCTCACACCTTACACCATTCGAAAAAACAGAGTGGAGGCAGAGGGGGCTGGGGAGTTGCATTTATAGAGGGCAAGGGGTCTTTAGTCCCGGTTGAAGCCAGAACCGACTAAAGGTGCGTACACTCCACGTGGTGTGGCCAAACCTTTAGTCCCGGTTGGTGGCTCCAACCGGGACGCATGCCCCCTTACCAACCGGGACCCATGCCCCTGGCCCCGTGCCCGCTCCAACCGGGACGCGTGCCAGCATTCGTCCCGGTTGGTGGCGCAACCGGGACTAATGCTCCGAGGGGTCGCGAACGGATGGCCCTTTTTCCTCTAGTGTAAGTTGTGATTCTTCTGATATCTTTTTTTTTTATTTTTGATCTGCTGAAGATCTTCTTATCACTTTGTGTCGGTTTGGGCTGAATGTAGATTTATTTATAAAACGAGACGAATAACTGTTTCGAGAAACAACGCCGACACATTTGTGCAATGAACTCAACGCAAGGTGTAGGGCATATTAAATATAGTATTGTTTTTAGATTTATATACTCCCTTCATTCTAAAAAGGATATCATAAGTTTGTCAAAATTTAGATAAATCTATAAACTAAATAGTATCTAGATATATTTAAATTTAGACAAAACTAAGACATCCTTTTTAGGACGGATGAAGTATTAAATATAGTCAATGCAACACGAGATGCACAACCATATCTGCACGTGCATAATCAGGCCGTGCAAAATAACAACACGGGTAGTATTAACTAGGAAACGTGGCGCGGCATGAATGTACATTCTGGTTAGAGTTGGTGAAGTGAGAATATATATGAATCAGTGCCATTTGGTGAAGTCAAACTGAGGCAACATATAAATGTTGATACTAAAAAAAGGATACCTATGCTTAGATTGGAGTAGACGGCATTGGCATGCATATCTACAGAACTAATCTAAGCTGCACTAATTCTTGTTGGATTCTGCTAGCTAGAACTATATTACATGGTTTTCAGAACTCGCTGGCGAGGTGGTTGCCCTGCTTGTCAGTTGGCATCATCATTGTCTTCTTCATCAGATGAGAGGAGGATCTTCCTCACCGAATGAGAGCAGGAAGGTCTCCCCATTTTCAGTCCCTTGACCCACTGCCACCGTAGAGTGTGAAGGTTGAGACGGAGGGGTCGTTGTATGAAGTAATATCTGCAAGGTTGTTGCCAGGGACCTCCGGCCTCTGCTCCATTGTCTGATAATGTCCCCTGTTTGATGCCTTACACAAACAAACAAACAAACAAACATGTCTTTTAGAGGGATAAGCTTATGAAGAGGCTTTGCAAAATATAACAGGGAAACAAATTGAACTTACAGTTAGACAAAACCAAAGATACCTGAAAAATTCGGATTTGCTCGTGACTCTTGATTTACCTTTCCTATCAAACCGTACTTATTCACTGGAAACTTGATTTTTTAAGTGGAATACATGTGTCAAATTTAATCATCTAGAACAATTTCCTGCATTAAGACATGACCAATTCCCTGCAAAGCAGATAGCTTTTCCCTGACCCAAATGAAATGGCCTAACCAAGACATCAATCCCGAAATACATACTTGATATTCATTTACCATTTACTAAGATAACTGTACGTAGATTACTCTTCAATATATATCATGACAAAACAGTTGACTGAATAAGCACCATAGAGTGCCCAATGTTTGGAGAAGTTTAAACACACTCATCAAACAAAATGAACAACACATAATCATAGCAAAGTATATCGAATTCAACAGCATTAAACGATATGAGTCTAAGTATTACTACATACAATTTTTAAGTAGGTGTGTCTAGGTTGCATGTCTTGAGCACCTAAATTCCATAGAGCCAAATCTTTCCCAAAACTCTAGGCTAATAATGGTTAGATACTTGTAAAACCTGAGAAGCCTAGAGTACAGCAAATTATAGATCCGCTCGTACAACGATGATATTGACATTCAAGGTTGAGCTTTGAATAATTTGGGAGTTTATTACTGAACGCCCACCCACGCAATATGTATGCAACCTGACAAACCTGCACGCATGACAATAGAGAAATCAAAAGCATGATGACTGAACATCAGAAAAAGTAGATAGAGGACACCTGGCATAAATAATGCAGGAGAAACATCGGTGGCATGGGTGACCGGTGACCTCCACGCTCATTAGTCATCACTTGGATGGTCGTCCTGTAGTTCAGCTGTAATATAAGCAACCACCAAAATAAAATTAGGAAAACCAAAAAGAAAAAACTAAGAAAAGGTTGATTGGTTTCCTAGAGGAGCTATTGTGTAATCAGGTCTAAAGAAGAGCAAAGTGAAAAAAGTTAAATGTAACAGGGATTGATTACCTATAGAGAAGCGCAGGCCGATGATGTTACTTGAGGTGTGGCAAAGCATGAACGCGCTGACCAAGAACAAATCAGAACGAAGCAAGACGATAATAGCAGGGCGACACATCTTGGCGACGCTGCCGTGGCAAAGGCCGTCCTTATCGTGGCACCGCTCCCCACGCCATCAGCTGTGGCACTCTTCCAGGACCTGTTACCTCCCTGCTCTCACTGTTTTTGAGACAAATTTTGGTTAGTTCATGGAAAATATGGGTCGATCAAAATACAAAAACAAATTAATCTTGTCATGCACTCTGATCTTCGTAAATTAAGATACCCATTACGCATCTCCTCAATCAGAGGCAACGGTGGTAATTAAAAAGGAAATAGCTGAGTATAATATAGAGAGAAAATGGGACTATTGGAGAAAAAGAGGTGAGAACGTGAGGCAAAATAAAAGGGACAAAATTATCTTATCTGGTTGTACTACGTGCTTGTGCAGCTAGCCAAGTCGGCCATGACCTGAATTTGCAAGCTTCGTTTTGCTGCTGAGATGGATCGATGGCCCGTGCGTGGCCTCTAGATCGATCTGGGAAATCGAGCAGAGCACAGGAAATCGACGGGTGGGTGTCTGGAGGAGATCGATCTGGGAAATCGATCTGGATCGACAGGTGAAGTTGGGGCAGATCAAACAAAATTGATTGGCGCAAAACGGGCGGCGACCGGCAGCGGCGACGACGGCAAGGCCGTCGGCGACAGGGACGGTGGCGGTTGCGGCGACGAAGTTGTGAGGAGGAGGACGACTAACGTGGCTCTGATACCATGTTAGGAATAAACAACTTGTATTTCTCTGGGGGCCAAAAGCCACAATGTATAGTACATGTACAAGTGGAAATATGCAAGAAAACCCCTTAACAAGTGGGGACATACAATATACAAGTATACATCTAACACTTCCAGTCCCCTAGGCAATGCATTTGGAAAATAAATAAATTCTTCCCTGCCTCTTTAAACCTGGGTTCTCTTGGTAGATTCCACATGCTCTTCATCTTCTAAAAAAACAGTGGAGCTGAACGATCTTGTCGTCAAAACCTTACCATTTGCCATCCATCTTGCCCCCTTCTTGCACTCCTCAATCACCTCCTCCCACAACACGACCTCAACTAGCTCGTCATCGTTGAGCTGCAGATGCTTGAATATATCATCCGTGTCTTCTTCCCCCTTGCTCCCGGATCCAGGTCCTTCCAGCCTTTTCTCTGCCATCGCGAAACACCTCCCTCGCTAGGGTTAGAAGAGTCTCGTCCTTCGCCAAACTCACATGGAATCAAGGCCGGGCAGACGAGTGATTCTCCCCCTTAATTGGCCCAAATTCAAACAACGCAGGCTGTGCTAGGAAAACGTATAAGCTGTGCTCGTGATGGATATTTGTTTCTTCACAAGCTGGGCCAGAAAAAACACCCATCTCGTTTTATTCTTGTGTCTATTTCCCCGTTTTAAAGCACGTGGCGCTGCATAATGTTTTCTCAAAAGACTCTAATAATCAACACCAATTTTCCCAGCCATCCATCGTAACATGGCATTCGATCAACGTCAGTATCGAGCGGATCGATTTAAACCATCTGATCCATTTAATGTGATTAGGTGGCTAGCTCTGCAATCTGCATTATTACTGATCACCGACCTAATTAACGAGAGCAAACGCAGCGTGGTTCATCTTCCCGTGGCGTGTGTTGCTGGCCCGATAAGTGTCGTACGTGGGACCGAACCTAAAGATCTCGGTCGGTCCGATAAGCTTCATCTCCACGTTGGGGTTTTGCAGATTGAGCAACATTAGATCGATCTAATGCCATGTTACGATGCCGTCCGGGTCGAGAGTACGTGCGTGCATATATACGGCATGATGTAATAATGAAACTGACATTGTTCGTTACTACCTTCTTGGATGCTGCTGTCGCGTAGAGCTCAAGTTTATTGATCCTGCTGGTTCACCGTCCCTGGTGGCAAGTTATGATTCTGTGTAGATTACTTATAAAATGAGACGAATGACTATTCCGAGAAGCAACGCCGACGGATTCGTGCAATGAACTCAACGCAAGGCACATGGCATATTAAATATAGTCTTTTTTTTAGACTTATACTCCTTTCGTCCTAAAAAGGATGTCACACGTTTTTCAAAATTTAGATGAATCTATAAACTAAATAGTATCTAGATACATTCAAATTTAGACAAACTGAGGCATCCTTTTTAGACGGAGGAAATATTAAATATAGTCAATGCAACACGAGATGTACAACCGTATCTTTTTAGATCAACAGGGATTCACCCCCGGTTCCATTCCAAGAAATGAAACCAAAACAGTCCGCGTTCCAGGTTCAGATACAGAAAAAAACTAAAAAGCAGAGGACTGCAGTAAAGGAAGCTAAAGACTTCCAAACTAGATGCTAGACAAAAGCTACTATTTCCGGCACCCAGAAGGGGATACCCAGGAAACTCAAAAGAGAGAGCTAGAACTAGCCTCATAACAGTAGAATTACATTCAAACTGAGAAAGAATTACATTCAAACTGAGAAGGAAGAGGGAAAACAGGATAAACGAAAACATTTCTCTGACTCAAATAACCACGTGGACCTCATCAGCAGACTCAGGGTATGCCTCCAGGAACGCCAGAGTAGCACGCCCCCGGTAGCTCGACGATGCAGTGGTTTTCCAAGTAGAGATACACTCAATGCCATTGCATATCAGGCTGCCATGAGATCCAGTGGGTTCCTTAACCTGCTTATCATCCGTTCCATGAACAGAGTGATCATCCCCCCTCCAGCTCTTTGAATGGGACCTTCCAAAGCACTACAGCAGAAACCACATTAAAATGTAAATGTTTCTTACTAGCAAGCCATCTCAAAGCAATGGATTCAAAATTATCAACTAGAATTCCAAAGATGTCCTAAACCTCAGCCCAGATCATCTTAGAAACCACACATTCAAAAAATAAATGCTTAACCGATTCAAATTCTTTACAAAGAGTACACTCCATAGGTTTTGGAATACCTCTAACTCTAAGGTTATCTCTAGTGAGAATTTTATTCTGAGAGACAGAGGCGCTGGGAGCTCTTCGCCGCAGTCTGGGCGAGTGGAGTGTGGGGGAATGGGACTGTCTTGCCGACAGTGCTGGCTCACGCCCGTTTTCTCTTCGTCCGGCGTTCCCAGGGCGTTTCCGGGATTCTGGGAATGGCCTGGGAAGTCCGGACCAAAGTTCGCCCGAATTCGGATGAAAAGAGGCTCTTGGGAACACGACTGGTCCGATTTTCGGTGTTCACACCTATTTACGGCGTCCAGATCGACGTCCTGGGAATGCTAGGCGAGATGTTCTAATACTTGAGTGACTTGAGCATTCTCATGTCCTTAGTAGTTTACGGTAGTGCACGTTGGGGTTGGCGCATGCCAAACAAAAAATTCGTCCTACATGAACATCCAATATCTAATCATGAAGAAACTAGCGAGATTAGATCAAGATCTCATATTGACGTTTGTGCGAAAGAGGACCGAACCTTGTTAGACATGGTAAGGCCGATGATGAGTCGGACAGATCTACCTTTATTATTCTAGGGTTTTTTAAAAGACTATTGCATTTACACTAAACCAAGTACCATCTAAAGCGGTAGAAAAGACAACACATGAGGTGTGGACGGGTAGTAAACCTGCCTTGTCATTTCTTAATATTTGGGGGTGAAGCTTTTGTCAAGCGATTTCATTCGGACAAACTCGCACCAAAGTCAACAGAAGACGAGAATCATAGGTAGAAAAGATGGGGGAATCATCTAATAAATTCTTGGTAAACATGAATATATTATTATATTTTGGACCATCCCATATTATTTACCATAACATTATACTCGAATTACACGTTTTGCTTGTGTGCACGAAAGCAAATTATTCTCGAACTGGACAAGGACATAACATAACATAACATTTGGGCTCTCATCTTCAATTATGCTCCAAGTGTACGAGGGCCGAAGAAACGCTTCAGGCCCTTCACATCTGCAACACTTAGGTAGGTCACCTTTGCCACCACCTCAGCCGGCAAGATGTTGCCGAAAAGCGCGTAGTCGGTGATCTGTGAGCCGGGGTTCTGGTTGTTGAACACGCAGAACACCTCAGCGGTTGTGTCGCCGGTGTTGTAAAAGAAACGGAGCAGGCCTTGTGGAAACAGAAAGATGTCCCCCTGAGACAGCGTCTTGGTGTAAACGACGTTGGAGGTGGAGGTAATGAAGCCGACATTCAGGGTGCCTCTGACGACAAACATGATCTGGTTCGCCCTTGCAACGCTGTGGAGCGGCACGACGCCGTTAACGCCAAGAAAGATACGCACGGCGGCCAGCTGCAAGCCGTTGATTCCTGGCAAATAGGAGCCATAGGCAGGCACAAAGGAGATGTTGAAGGGTTGTATTGTGGTCGGTCGAATGGCTCCGGTGAGGTAGAAGTCATTGGCAGTAACTATGGCGGCGGGCTTGCACTAGGGCCGGGAGTCTGACTCAGCAGGAGATTGGCAACGCAAAAGTCCTGGGTCAGGGCGAGGGAGGAGAATGGCAGGAGGAAGAAAGAGAGGAGGATAGGGAGGAAGACATTCTTTGCCATGGTTGGGGATGTGTTCGTGGCTTGCTGGGAGTGATGATCCATGGGGGGTTTATATAGGTGTTTGTCAAGAGTGTGAGTTAGATCACATGTATGCATGTCACGGGTGTAGAAATGCACAGCTCAAAACGTTGAAAAATCGTGCAGTGTACTCACCATGAATAATTAAGCCCCTACTATTTGCCTTCCAGTGGACGGACTGGTGTAAGTACTACCGAATAGAATCATCGACTTTTGCGTTGCAAACCTCCAGCTAGCACGGCCCTGGATGCACGACTAGTTTGGGCACAATTTTTTCTTCTTCAAGATAGCATTTCTGCAGAATTGTCCATTTGAAAATAATGTACTACTACACGACGTATTTGGGGACTGAAAGCTAGGAGTGTACGATTGTTTATATAAAGACTTGTCATTCTAGACGGAAAATTTTGCCCGTATGTGTAGGACAATTTGGCGTTTCGCTCATCAAGCCAAACTGCAACGATACTGCCTGCGCATGCAACACGGGTATGGGTCATACATACATGTGTAGGAAAATTTTCATGCTGACCCATACATGTGGAAGATTTATAGAAAAATGTTTTATGAACTCACTTCTCTTGTACATATTTTAAATCCATGTGCTAAGCAACATCACATCACCTTTGTACTGCATTCACTTTCTACTGCTACGATTGGTATTCACTCTCTACTACTATGATTGGTACCTTGTACATACGAATATAATAATCATTAGCATTATGAATTAGCATATCGTTTCAGGAAATGTAAATAACATGAGTTGCTTCCACCTCAGACAACTCCAAATTCAACCATGAAAATTATTATCTCGCTTGTAATACCTTATTGGATTAACAAATGATACTCTCAACCAATTGAGTTCAATGAAATAGCAACCTAATTAGCTGTAAAAAGAAAATATGAAATTATCCGTAGTAAATAAATCGACCATATGACACTTTGATTTTCGTAATCATATTCCGTCATGGTGAGTGAAAAAGTTGAGATAAACTCGATACCAACGAATCAATAGATGAAAACGAACCAGTGCGATAAACATAAGCTATCAAATTGTACCAAATCTAGAGACTTAGCTAAATATAAGATTCTTCACCCTGTGAAAAAAAGATTCTACAGTATAGAATGAAAGTTATTAGCTGATATGGACATTTTGGATGAAAACTTCTGGTAAAATTCAGACTTCTAAATTTTTTGCATAATATTTTCGTAAAAAAATCCATGTAAATATAATCTGGTTGGGATACCAATAATTTATGGTATTTCAGGTCTGAGTTAGAAATCTACAAAATAGAAGCGCACATGTACACATCCAACATACCACCAAAAATTGAGTTCGGATTTATCCTTTCCCCAAGCCTTTCCCTGTATCATATTGGATTAAAGAGAAGGAGGAAATTCATGTTGAGATTGATACGTCAAGATCCGTAAGTAAATCCTTGTGTTGGTTCAGAATTCCAACTGCACAACGATCCTCATGGGCGGTGGTAGTCTTCGGTGACGTGCAGACTCCTATCTTGTGCTCCTCGGTGTGACGTGCACCAACGTCAGACAGTGCTACAAAGCGAGCGGCATGAGAGGTGAGCGAGTACTGCTGACTAAGGCAGGGGATGCCCGTGACGGGATTCATCGGCGGCGGCAGGAAGACGATGGACGGCCACAGGACACTGCGCCAGGACGACGTTAGGCAAGGGCTGCTGAGAAAAAAATTAAGGGAGGAAATCCTACAAGGTTAGTTTATGGATGGCGGGCTCGGCTGCACTGATCACCTGGACGACAGAGGCCGGGTCGCCCGGCGTCACAGACGGGGTCGGCGGCGTCAGAGGCGTAATTGGCGGCGTCGGACAAAGCTGCGTGAGACGGCGTCGGACTGAGCGGCCGGCGTGAGGCGGAATTGGCGGCGGCGGACAAAGCGGCGTGAGACGGCATCAGACGGAGCGGCGTGAGGCGCGGAGACGTGCAGGTTGGTGGCGGAGCAGTGCGGCCAGGGCGTGCGTCGCGGCGCCGGCGCTGCGGAGTTGCTCCGTGAGGGGCTCCCGGGATTTCCGTGGATGTGGCCGTTTTTTTAGACGAAGGACGCGGGCGTCTAACCTATGTTTTAGTGTCAATCTAAACCGGTGGTTTAGATGATTGGATGGTCTAGATGGTTTGGATCTTTATATTAGTGTAGATGTATATGTAGGTGTAGATGTAGATGTACTCTCTCTGTCCTAAAATACGCTGCATTTTGAGTTTAGTTAAGGTCAAACTTTTATGTACACCTATAATACAACATAAGTACCATTAGAATCGTCATAAGATATATTTTTATAATATATACATTCGTTGCTATATAGATGTTTATAGTTTTTTCTATATATTCTACCGAACTTTATAAAGTTTGACTTTGACTAAATCCAGAATGCAAGGTATTTTAGTACAGAGGGAGTAGATTACTAATCACCGACCTAACGAGAGCAAACGCGGCGTGGTTCATCTTGCCGTGGCGTGTGTTGCTGGCCCGATAAGTGCCGTACGTGGGACCGGACCTAATGATCGGTCGGTCCGATAAGCTTCATCTCCACGTTGGGTTTTGCAGATTGAGCAGCATTAGATCGATCTAATGCCATGTTACGATGCCGTCCGGGGCGAGAGTACGTGCGTGCATATATACGGCATGATGTAATGAAACTGATGACGTTGTTCGTTACCATCTTGGATGCGGCTGCCGCGTAGAGCTCAAATTTATTGATCTTGGTTCACCGTCCCCGGTGGTAAGTTGTGATTCTTCTGATATCTTTTTGTTTTTATTTTTGATCTGCTGAAGATCTTCTTATCACTTTGTATCGGTTTGGGCTGAATGTAGATTTATTTATAAAACGAGACGAATGAATGTTTCGAGAAGCAACGCCGACACATTTGTGCAATGAACTCAACACAAGGTGTAGGGCATATTAAATGTAGTCTTGTTTTCAGATTTATATACTCCTTTCATTCTAAAAAGGATATCATAAGTTTATCAAAATTTAGATGAATCTATAAACTAAATAGTATCTAGATATATTTAAATTTAGACAAAACTAAGACATCCTTTTTAGGACGGATGAAGTATTAAATATAGTCAATGCAACACGAGATGCACAACCATATCTGCACGTGCATAATCAGGCCGTGCAAAACAACAGCACACGTAGTATTAACTAGGAAACGTGGTGCGGCATGAATGTACATTCTGGTTAGAGTTGGTTACAAATATGTGTTAGTTTAAGGTGTACGAAGTGAGAATATATATGAATCAGTGCCATTTGGTGAAGTCAAACTGAGGCAACATATAAACCTTGATACTAAAGAAGGGTACCTATGCTTAGATTGGAGTAGACGGCATTGGCATGCATATCTACAGAACTAATCTAAGCTGCACTAATTCTTGTTGGATTATGCTAGCTAGAACTATATTACATGGTTTTCGGAACTCGCTGGCGAGGTGGTTGCCCTGCTTGTCAGTAGGCATCATCATTGTCTTCTTCATCAGATGAGAGGAGGATCTTCCTCACCGGATGAGAGAAGGAAGGTCTCCCCATTTTCAGTCCCTTGACCCACTGCCACCGTAGAGTGTGAAGGTTGAGGCGGAGGGGTCGTTGTATGAAGTGATATCTGCAAGGTTGTTGCCAGGGACCTCCGGCCTCTGCTCCGTTGTCTGATAATGTCCCCTGTTTGATGCCTTACACAAACAAACAAACAAACAAACAAACAAATAAACAAACATGTCTTTTAGAGGAATAAGCTTATGAAGAGGCTTTGCAAAATATAACAGGGAAACAAATTGAACTTATAGTTAGACAAAACCAAATATACCTGAAAATTTCGGATTTGCTCGTGACTCTTGATTTACCTTTCCTATCAAACCGTACTTATTCACTGGAAACTTGATTTTTTAAGTGGAATACATGTGTCAAATTTAATCATCTAGAACAATTTCCTGCATTAAGACATGACCAATTCCCTGCAAAGCAGATAGCTTTTCCCTGACCCAAATGAAATGGCCTAACCAAGACATCAATCCCGAAATACATACTTGATATTCATTTACCATTTACTAAGATAACTGTACGTAGATTACTCTTCAATATATATCATGGCAAAACAGTTGACTGAATAAGCACCATAGAGTGCCCAATGTTTGGAGAAGTTTAAACACACTCATCAAACAAAATGAACAACACATAATCATAGCAAAGTATATCGAATTCAGCAGCATTAAACGATATGAGTTTAAGTATTACTACATACAATTTTTAAGTAGGTTTGTCTAGGTTGCATGTCTTGAGCACCTAAATTCAATAGAGCCAAATCTTTCCCAAAACTCTAGGCTAATAATGGTTAGATACTTGTAAATCCTGAGAAGCCTAGAGTACAGAAAATTATAGATCCGCTCGTACAACGATGGTATTGACATTCAAGGTTGAGCTTTGAATAATTTGGGAGTTTATTACTGAACGCCCACCCACAGAAATGTATGCAACCTGACAAACCTGCACGCATGACTCAATAGAGAAATCAAAAGCATGATGACTGAACGTTAGAAAAAGTAGATAGAGGACACCTGGCATAAATAATGCAGGAGAAACATCGGATGGCATGGGTGACCGGTGACCTCCGCGCTTATTAGTCATCACTTGGATGGTCATCCTGTAGTTCAGCTGTAATATAAGCAACCACCAAAATAAAATTAGGAAAACCAAAAGGAAAAAATTAAGAAAAAGTTGATTGGTTTCCTAAAGGAGCTATTGTGTAATCAGTACTGGTATAAAGAAGAGCAAAGTGAAAAAAGTTAAATGTAACAGGGATTGATTACCTATGGACAAGCGCAGGCCGATGATGTTACTTGAGGTGTGGCAAAGCATGAACGCGCCGACCAAGAACAAATCAGAACGAAGCAAGACGATAATAGCAGGGCGACACATCTTGGCGACGCTGTCGTGGCAAAGGCCGTCCTCATCGTGGCACCGCTCCCCACGCCATCAGCGGCGGCTTTCTTCCAGGACCTGTTGCCTCCCTGCTCTCACTGTTTTTTAGACAAATTTTGGTTAGTTCATGGAAAATATGGGTCGATCAAAATACAAAAACAAATTAATCTTGTCATGCACTCTGATCTTCGTAAATTAAGATACCCATTAAGCATCTCCTCAATCAGAGGCAACAGTGGTAATTAAAAAGGAAATAGCTGAGTATAATATAGAGAGAAAATGAGACTATTGGAGAAAAGGAGGTCGGAACGTGAGGCAAAATAAAAGGGACAAAATTATCCCATCTGGTTGTACTACATGCTTGTGCAGCTAGCCAAGTCGGCCATGACCTGAATTTGCAAGCTTCGTTTTGCTGCTGAGATGGATCGATGGCCCGCGCGTGGCCTCTAGATCGATCTGGGAAATCGAGCAGAGCACAGGAGATCGACGGGTGGGGTGTCTGGAGGAGATCGATCTCGATCGAAACTGTCTGGATCGACAGGTGAAGTTGGGGCAGATCAAACAAAATTGATTTGCGCAAAACGGGCGGCGACCGGTGGCGGCGACGACGGCAAGGCCGTCGGCGACAGGGACGGTGGCGGCTGCGGCGACGAAGTTGTGAGGAGGAGGACGACTAACGTGGCTCTGATACCATGTTAGGAATAGACAACTTGTATTCCTCTGGGGCCAAAAGCCACAATATATAGTACATGTACAAGTGGAAATATGCAGGAAAACCCCTTAACAAATGGGTACATACAATATGCAAATATACATCTAACACTTCCAGTCCCCTAGGCAATGCATTTGGAAAATAAATAAATTCTCCCCTGCCTCTTTAAACCTGGGTTCTCTTGGTAGATTCCACATGCTCTTCATCTTCTAAAAAAAAGTGGAGCTGAACGATCTTGTCGTCAAAACCTTACCATTTGCCATCCATCTCGCCCCCTTCTTGCACTCCTCAATCACCTCCTCCCACAACACGACCTCAACTAGCTCGTCATCATTGAGCTGCAGATGCTTGAATATATCATCCGTGTCTTCTTCCCCCATTGCTCCCGGATCCAGGTCCTTCCAGCCTTTTCTCTACCATCGCGAAACACCTCCCTCGCTAGGGTTAGAAGAGTCTCGTCCTTCGCCAAACTCACATGGAATCAAGGCCGGGCAGACGAGTGATTCTCCCCCTTAATCGGCCCAAATTCAAACGTGTGAGACTGGGAATTCTAGCCGAATTCGGACACAATCTCACGTCGAGCGAAAAATCAGAGCACGTAAAACGTACATGGGTCCCTTTTTGAAATCGAGCAAACTAAACCTATGATATCTCAATATGCCAACAGCGGCCCTCCATGTGCATGTATTGGCCAGCCCGGTAGCAAGAAGGGCCGGAAAAACACCCATCAAACAACGCAGGCTGTGCTAGGAAAACGTATAAGCTGTGCTCGTGATGGATATTTGTTTCTTCACAAGCTGGGCCAGAAAAAACACCCATCTCGTTTTATTCTTGTGTCTATTTCCCCGTTTTAAAGCACGTGGCGCTGCATAATGTTTTCTCAAAAGACTCTAATAATCAACACCAATTTTCCCAGCCATCCATCGTAACATGGCATTCGATCAACGTCAATATCGAGCGGATCGATTTAAACCATCTGATCCATTTAATGTGATTAGGTGGCTAGCTCTGCAATCTGCATTCTTACTGATCACCGACCTAATTAACGAGAGCAAACGCAGCGTGGTTCATCTTCCCGTGGCGTGTGTTGCTGGCCCGATAAGTGTCGTACGTGGGACCGGACCTAAAGATCTCGGTCGGTCCGATAAGCTTTATCTCCACATTGGGGTTTTGCAGATTGAGCAACATTAGATCGATCTAATGCCATGTTACGATGCAGTCCGGGTCGAGAGTACGTGCGTGCATATATACGGCATGATGTAATAATGAAACTGACATTGTTCGTTACTACCTTCTTGGATGCTGCTGCCGCGCAGAGCTCAAGTTTATTGATCCTGCTGGTTCACCGTCCCTGGTGGCAAGTTATGATTCTGTGTAGATTTACTTATAAAATGAGACGAATGACTATTCCGAGAAGCAACGCCGAAGGATTCGTGCAATGAACTCAACGCAAGGCACATGGCATATTAAATATAGTCTTTTTTTTAGACTTATACTCCTTTCGTCCTAAAAAGGATGTCACACGTTTTTCAAAATTTAGATGAATCTATAAACTAAATAGTATCTAGATACATTCAAATTTAGATAAACTGAGGCATCCTTTTTAGACGGAGGAAATATTAAATATAGTCAATGCAACACGAGATGTACAACCGTATCTTTTTAGATCAACAGGGATTCACCCCCGGTTCCATTCCAAGAAATGAAACCAAAACAGTCCGCGTTCCAGGTTCAGATACGTAAAAACTAAAAAGCAGAGGACTGCAGTAAAGGAAGCTAAAGACTTCCAAACTAGATGCTAGACAAAAGCTACTATTTCCGGCACCCAGAAGGGGATACCCAGGAAACTCAAAAGAGAGAGCTAGAACTAGCCTCATAACAGTAGAATTACATTCAAACTGAGAAAGAATTACATTCAAACTGAGAAGGAAGAGGGAAAACATGCTAAACGAAAACATTTCTCTGACTCAAATAACCACGTGGTCCTCATCAGCAGACTCAGGGTATGCCTCCAGGAACGCCATAGTAGCACGCTCCCCTTAGCTCGACGATGCAGTGGTTTTCCAAGTAGAGATACACTCAATGCCATTGCATATCAGGCTGCCATGAGCTCCAGTGGGTTCCTTAGCCTGCTTATCATCCGTTCCATGAACAGAGTGATCATCCCCCCTCCAGCTCTTTGAATGGGACCTTCCAAAGCACTGCAGCAGAAACCACATTAAAATGTAAATGTTTCTTACTAGCAAGCCATCTCAAAGCAATGGATTCAAAATTATCAACTAGAATTCCAAAGATGTCTTGAACCTCAGCCCAGATCATCTTAGAAACCACACATTCAAAAAATAAATGCTTAACAGATTCAAATTATTTACAAAGAGTACACTCCATAGGTTTTGGAATACCTCTAACTCTAAGGTTATCTCTAGTGAGAATTTTATTCTGAGAGAAAAGCCAAAGAAAAATCTGAATCCTAGAGGGAACTTTGAGCTTCCAAACCGTAGGCAAATAAAGAGAGCCAGACCTCTAAAGTTCACCAAAGCATACATAGAGCTTGAAGAGTAAACCCCCTTAGATTCATACTGCCAGATTAGTTGATCCTCTTCATCTGTCAAAGAGACAGATTGGGCAATGCCTAAAATTTCCTGCCACTGGACCATCATCTGGTCAGTGAAATTTCTTCTAAAGTCACATCTAAGATGACTACCATCCCAAAGATCAGCTATAGTTTTGGTTTGCTGGTTGGAAACTAAATAAACTTCCCAATATTGGGTAGCTAGAGTAGAATTACCAAACCAGACATCCTCCCAAAATTTGACAGATTTACCATTACCTACTTGCCACTTATAACCTACTTCTACAGCTCTAGAAGCCCACATCACACCTTTCCAAAAAGTAGAAGGATGAACATCATGACAACATAGAATATTAGGGTTTTTAGTTCTATATTTAGCATCTATAATTTTCTTGCAGAGTGTCCCTTCACCCTGAATATATCTTTTAATCCAAGATCCTAGTAGACACAGGTTAAGGTCTTGCAAATTTGGAATCCCCAGACCTCCAAACTCTTTTTTCATACAGACTAAAGGCCAATTAGCAAGGTGGATTTTATGTCTATCCTCTTCATCATTCCAGAAAAATTAGCCATATGAGAATCTAGCAGTTTAATAGCCCACTTAGGGAATTTAAAGAAAGATAGCAAATAAACAGGGATGCTTGATAAGCAAGCCTGAATCAAGACTCTTTTAGCAGCATAAGAAAGGAGTTTACCCCTCCAGCCAGTGATCCTTTTAAGAAGGTTTTCTATTAGAGGCTGAAGGTCCTCTCTTCTCAACTTATCAAAATGCAGGGGGGTTCCTAAATATTTAACAAGGAAACTACCTTTAACACACTCAAAAATGTCTAGAAAAGGTCTAACCTCATCATCATCTAAGTTGATTGGAATGAGTTCACTATTATGGTAGTTAATCCTCATTCCAGAAATTTGTTCAAAACAAGTAAGGATCCATTTGAGATTAATGGCACCAACTCTATCAGGTTTTAGGAAAAGTAAAGTGTCATCTGCATACTGCAAGCAACTAACACCCTAGGCACAAAAGTAAAGTGTCATCTGTCATCTGCATACTGCAACCTTGGTTAAAAGGAAGGGACAAGTGTCCTGTGGGAGGTAGGATATGGTGGGGGTGGTGGTGGTTGTGGAGGTTGTGGTGGTGGTGGACAACACATGGGCTGCAAAGGACAACACCACAGCTGCAGGAAAAAATCATCCAAGTCCTCAGAACCACCCATTCCAAGCCCATCCAACTCCAACTCAGACCCTTTGACAAGCTTGATTTTCCTCTTCTTCTGGCCACAAGGAACCAAACCTGCAAGTTCCCGCCACTGCTCCCCCTGCGACCCTACTGGGTTCCTCGATTCCGAACCGAACACAGAACATTGGAGAGCAGAGATGCTTGGACCTGGAGATCTAACAGGCCAACTGCAGCCCCATTTCCTTCCTCGAGAATCCCGGTACCATCTGAAACGTAGCACGATGTTTGAGCAGTGGACTTCGTAGAACCTGTACCAGCCTCGACATGGGGGATGAAGCTCTGCGAGGCCTCCCTCGCTTGCAGGAGCTGCTCCGCGGACTCAACAGGATCTTCTTCAGCGACCCAACCTCCGCTTCTCTCGCGGGAGCGAGTTCAGATCGCTGAGCCAACGAGATTTCTGACCCAAAAAAGATCGGGCCGAACGACCCAATGCATAGGCTAAAACCTTCGTCAAACCGAAGGGAGCGAGGGCCTTACAGAGGGAACCTTCCTCAATCCCCAAATCATGTCGATGTGGAGGATGCAGCCGGTTGCCCCCGAGCTGATCTTCCTCTCCGTCGTCTCCCGGGCCAGCACCCTGCCTCGAACCTTCCCTCTCCTTCTCCAATTTCCCCTCATCATCGCTTGACAGCATCAGACGGCGGGGAAGTCCAGAACACGGAGCAAATCTCAGCAGAGGGGGAGGAGTCGGTGATGTCTAAACCTTGAGAGAGTGAGAGAAGGGTGGAGTAAGTGGGAAGGGAGAAGCCCGGCGACGCGTGGCTACCTGCGCTACTTCGGGACCAGCCATGTGAGGAGATCGAGGCATCTCCGCCATGAACAGGAGCATAGCTCCGGTGCGTGGCGCACACGGAAGGAAGGAACATGTTGAGACATTCCCGAGCAGCCTCTTGTGTCTGTACAACTCGTATCTGCACGTGCATAATCAGGTCGGGCAAAATAGCAGCACGCGTAGTATTAATTAGGAAGACGTCACCAACCTAATTAAGTGGCAGGAAGAAGTAGCACGCGGATGCATGTGTGGCTGCTCCATACGTACTATACACCGCTCGATCGACATTGTTGAGTTAATAGTAAAATGCCCGGGCGTTGCTACGGGGTAACGATGACTATATCTTGTAAATATTTGTGCCAAGTGTAAAATCCTTGTGATTTTTCATGTCTACCGTATGTTTCTCGCCTCGTACCTCTTCCACAACCAATGTGGTTTTGACCTTCGTAGTTAGATACAAGTATGTTGTCACAGAGTAAAAAATTTTAAAGGAAATAAACATTCATAGTAATTTTCGTTGTGTGCCACACAATATATCCATCATTGTTATTTTCCTTTCTATGCGTAAGAAAAATAGAAATTGCTTTGTGTCCTCCAAAACAAAAGCTTTGCATCTTTTTTTGTATAGGGTCATATAAGGTTCAACTGCTGGCGCATAGAAAGAGATTAGGTAAACGTCAATGGATAAGGTAAAAAGGTGCAAAATGCATGCTCAATCCCATTAAGCAGCCTGAATAAATGAATTTTAATGCTGAGGGCAGCTTATTTTTTGTTGTATACTAAACTTTCAACGACTCAAACAGGTCACTAAGTGACATAGATAAGGTCAATAGAACCATGTTTTCTTGCGAAGCGAATTCTTCAAATAAAGTAAATGACTCTTTAAACATTGTGGCTCCCATAAACACAATAGTAATATTAGTCAATCACTGGAAACACCAATTATTTCGTTTTATTTTGGCAATGGGATCCACTTTTTAGTGTATTGTCCAAGCAAAATTTCTACATCAGTGGCATTTATTTATAAAAGAAACATCAATAGCATTAGTATAAAATTCCAGCACCACGAGACTCGTTGAATGGCAAGGGCTCTCGTTGAATCCTAGTCCGAAATGATGTTTTACATGCACTATTCTAGGTACTTCTTGTCTCGGCTAAGATGATGGCCATATTGATACAATCTTGGTCCAACTTGCTAAATGGTAAATGCATTTTATTGTTATTCGTAGTAATAATATATAAAAAGGATTTAACATGTAATGATCATTGTTAGCTGAAGACTAAAATTGTTGTCGCGTTGTTGGAATCTATACAGAAAATACACATTGAACAACACACCAACTTACCAATTACTTTATAAAAAAATTCTACTGATAGAGCAAACAGATTAAGACAGAGTGATCACTGCTTTCCCCTCTCTTTCTAGCTTCTTCTCGATCTCCCCACGCTCCACCGACCATGGACTCTAGGCTTGTCCAATCCTGTGAGCTGTGTGTAGTTCCATACTTCCATAAGTTCCAGATGTGTGAACTCCTTACAAACATCAACATTTCATCACGTCAAGTCTTCAATAAGAATAGGATTTTATTTGCTTCCTACTAGCCCTAGAAGAAATCTAGTGACTACTTCTAATATGAAATCTAATGCTTCCAACAAACTAACCATCTAAGTTTGAATATTTTTAACCAAACTGACTACAAATATTAAAATCACCTAAAAATGACACATATATAGTGCATGAGTATTATGAAAGCGTTGCATCCTCATCCAACTTCTTATCATCGTGATCTGAGTTCTGGTATTTAGCTCCTGCATGCATACAATTTATGAAATAGAGACAAAAGAAACCGACTTTCTATAGTTTGTAGACATGTGAAGAAGGCAAACAGGTAACAAAAAACTAAACATAAACTCCATAATTCTATCATTGGTTCTGTCCAGATTGGGTCATTTATCATGCATCATGGGCTAATGACCTTGTCGTTTCCAAATAAACCTCTCATACCTTCTTATTACTTGGTCTTGTCCAAATTGGGCCTTTACATCTAGATTTTATATCTATGTATCAAGAAATAAATTCATCCACTCTCTAATACTAAGGATGACAAAAGGAACAGATACATTCATATGGTGAAGCAGACTTGCCTATGGTCTTGACATCACCTTCTACCACATGGTGAATTACATGTATGCCGAACAAAAATAAAAAATGGTATCAGGGTATTCTACTTGTACAAGAAATGGGAGACGATAAGAACATTTTGTAAATGAATATACCTCACCAAACAGAGGAGTTATATTTAAAAAATGCAGGCAAGATTGTTCAAACATATTAGAAATTTGTGTCTTTTAGATACTTGCATCACATATAACTCTTGGGCGGAAATGGTAAGTGAAGTTTGAAGGTGATGATAAGTTCGACCCCATTTGTCTAAAAAATGTGACGATAAGTTTCCAATAAAACCGGAAAGAGAAAAAGCATTTCGTGTAACTTGAAAACACATTAAGTGTAGTGTACATAAGAGAATCATCATCATGTACCTGGTATAAGCAATTCTTTAGGTATTCAAGACTACCTCGCTGGAGGAAACCAAGGATCAACTTGTGAAGCAGACTTGCCCATGGACTTGAAAACACATTTTACCACAAGGTGAATTACATGTATGACAATCTAAAATAAATTGACTTCTCTAATATGCATTTGCACAAAAATTATAAAGGATAAAAAATATTGTTCTGGTCATTTTCATAAACAACCATCACCAACCTAACCTATATAATGACCAAAGAGGTTGCCTACCTGGACAAAAGGGATATCAATCTTTTGTAGGTCTTGCAATGTCAGCCCATCTTTGAAGCTCAATTTGTTTGACGATTCAAACCTTAAGGAACAAGAATAACCAAACAATTAAGTTCGAATTGGAGTTGAATAGCAAAAAAAAGAACTGACCAAAAAAATAAGGACTACATATTAATTAAATTTCTAAATGTGAAATGATGCCAATGGCACATCGTCATCCTAGAACAACATGACACCATCAAGCCTGGAAGAGGCAACCTCAGCACAATTGACATCGAGAACATAAAGTACCTAATAAGTCGATAGTTCCATCCAAGGAAGCTAGCATAGAACCCCCATGGGATTCATAAAATAGCTGAATGCAACATGACATCTTATTTGATCCACTGCTACCCCTCTTGCACTTGTCGAGCTAGCGACCACAGGGTTATGAAGCATCCGTGGAGGGTGCGGGCAGCATGTTGTGGACGGTGGCCTCGGCCATGCACACATGCTGACGAAAACCAGACAGGACGGTGACCAGCTGGTGAGTACTGACGCTCATTCTATAGTTCATTTTGGCAAAGCTCCATACAAATCTAATTGAGAAATTACCTGGAGTGCCCAAAAATCTATCTCACTTGATCCTCATGACCTCAATAGTATCTAGGTCTGTTTGCACCAGACGATCATATCAATTAACATTCATTCATCTCTCCCTGGCAGAATTTTCTTTAGCGTCCTGCTGATTTTTGAGTGAGCGTTGTCGTATAAGACATATGTATATTGTTAGTCCATATGACAAAGCATATTCAGAAATCCATTTGGATAAATTAATATTACGCAAGCAACGCGAAATCCATTTGGATAAGCTAATATTATGCAAGCAAGGCAACACCTAGCTAACAGATGGACACTTAAATTACTCATATTTCAATGCCAAATATTTTTATGCTACCATGTAGTTCAAAGTTTTGAAGAAAATGAGTCAATTTTTGCATGGCACCCTTTTCCTGTATCACGAAGAGCTCTTTTCTTGTCCTGCAATGGAATCACGCTGATCATTTTGACGTAGCTGAATATGCAATGCAAGTTGTGGCGAACCAAGAAAGTAGCACACTGCAGTGTGTCAAGCAAATGGAGAGTGAACTACAATTCAGATGATGGGGCTGATCGCATTTGGTCAGATAAAATTGAGTTGAAAATGAAAAATAGAGAGAGCACACCGTAATCTGCATGTGCGGGTTCGGCACATGCTGTACCAAACTTGACAGGCTTGGGCACTTCAGCATCAGGAGCATTCCCTTGGTGGTTGATGGTGACAACCATCCGAAAGCAAGGCGGTCACCGCATGGTCAACTCTATCGGCTGGGTCATCCATATACAAGGACCGAAAATTCCTAATTTTGAATTATTATAGGCATTATAGACTTGTAGTAAACGGGATCAGAGCAGTGCAGTTAGTACTATATCGCAAAATCAGGCAGAAATTACACCAAGAGGTGGATGAAGCTAGACCTAAGATGACAGATCAAAGGTCTGGTCCATAGTCTTCCAAGCCTCAAATTCTACATCCCACACATTCTTCATATCCTGGATGTCATGGTAAATGCAATCATGAAGATAGTTTTTTAAAATTTATGGTTGGATACTAAATAGTATTATTGTAAATATAGTGGCTTCATTACTCCAATAACCTAATTCTTTGATTTCTATGTTTCCATGCATCATAGTCTGATGTTCCTAGATTGGTAATTGACGAACAAGCGTTGCCCCCAAAAGATGCACCAAGACTTATTAATCTCTACTATCTAAAAGAAAACATAACTTGAGGTGTAGGGGAAATCTGCACGTAATCAAATGACAAGGTTTCTCTGAAAAAACTCCATAAATCTTGTATTACCAGAACAAACCTAACACAGTTTAAAATATATAATGCTCTTGTGGCACAATTTATTAAATAACAGAATTGTGCCATATACTGACAATATTCTTTAAGTTATGATGAGGAGTAGGCCATGCACTCATATTATCTTAGAGTTTGATGATATCTTATTGTGGATGTGAAGAGTTTGCTAAGCAACAATTAAACTAAGAAATCTTAATACACATAGAGGAATTCCAAATGTCTACGGAGCGAAGCGAAGCATGTACTTGTGAGCCTGAACCAATAGTAGTGTTAACTACATGCCATACAAGATAAAAATCCATGCCACAACAATAGATGCTTAAGCAACAATCCGAAAAAACAAAACCAAGCATAAATTCGGTGATCAGGCTCCCCACGTATCAAATGTATGCAGACTTAACATGTTGTCTCAAGTGAGTTTTACTCTAGAGTAATATGACTGAAAGGATAGCCAAAAATATCACACAGTCCATTGAGTACCTGAATAAGTTTTATCTTTATCTTCAAGCATAAGTAAGTCTTTTTCCTAATTTGAACCAAACATAGAAGAACCACTTCTGCAAATCACGGATTTCTTGAGCAGGGATGTCGACTTCCATAGATTTCTAGACCGAGCTTCCAATTTTTTTCCTAACCATTCTTCCCAATTCTCTTGAGCTCGGACTTCACAGAAAACAAATAAATATAACAAATGTACAAAAGGTCGTTAGTTAAACCATTGTATACAGTAGAAGAATGATGGAACCGCATACTAAACCAAGTCAAAGTAGCAGAATGTATTGTCTGATCCTACATATTAAACCAAGAAAAAGTAGTCCTGCATACAAATATTTGATTTTACTGAAGACCAACGTACAATCTCAAGTATATTAATCTCATTTTCTATGGCAAACAGACTTGAAAAGACAATCATGTTTAGATAGCGATGAGCTCTGATTTCATCCATGCCACATGTAAAGGTGTTAGCAGGTTGAATTTCAGTTCTGTCAATAGTGCGTATAGCTCTAATCTCGTCTATATCTCAAATTCCTACTTGTTCGCTGATGGCTGAATATCACGCATGACTGGCGTAGTGGAGGAAATAACCAAGTTCAAAATCACTACGCCTTAGCCATGGAGGAAATAACCAAGGCACAAACTGATTAGCTGATTTCAAGGCTCGGATTTACCTTGCGAATCCCACTTTTGGTCGTTCGGTGCCGGTTCTTCTATGGGAGACAGGCAGCAGGGCGGATTCCGTAAATACGCGCGAGAGATGGTCCGCGGGCGCCAGTTCTTGATGGGAAGGACCGTGGCGGCCGCCCGGTACAGCGGACGGACGGCGAGATCCCGTGGATTTTGCGAAGCAGAGGGTCACGACGAACAGGACTTATCCGTAGAAGGAAAAAAATCGATTTCGACCTTGATATAGGGTTCATGTGCGGTGCCTCGGCGCTGTGGTGCTAGGCCACAGGCAAGGGGCGACGGTGGTGCTAGGGCACGAGCAGGGCGGTGGTGGAGACGGGGATCGATGGGGCGGCAGGCGGATCCAGTAGTTCAAACTGACGTGGCACATATGCTCTGGATCTGACGTCTCCGTACGTACGTACGCCCTGGCGCGGGGCCGATCTACCTGCACATCGACGATCGGAGCGTCAACACACAGAGTACTCTTGCGGGTCGATACTATTGTACATCGACGAGGAATGCGCTACAGCAATGGCCGCCGCCGGGACGCACTGCTGTCAGTGTCGGGTGGTGGCCGGCCATCGATCGACGCGAATCGGCGGCCGTACAGTAGCACCGGCCATGTAGGCGCGCCGGCACGTACGTTCGGTCCTCGGTCAGCTGGAGGTGGCATTAATTAGAGAGGGCTAAGAGCAAAGTCTGCTGCTGGCTAGCCGTCGCCATATCATCTATAGCCAACTTAACAGCTAACATATAGTACAATAGTTTGTTATAACTATATACTATTTTATTTGGCTAAGATTCAGCTTATATTGACACAAAATGTCTAAGAACACGTGCTATAGCTAGCTTTTGCATGAGAGCCCACTAATCTTTTCTTCTCACTTCTCTCTCATCCACACCATCTCAAATATATTATTTAAATACTTATAGCTTGTTTACATAAGTTTATTGTACTTGCTCTAAGTACAGGTCGATCACTGGCCGGTGCGGTGGTGCGTGCGAATGCGGCGATCAAAGTTGTTACAGGAGCCAATGTGCACCAAAGGGAGCGACTGGACGTTCATAAAAGGCGCACAACCGCGAAAAAGCCACGAGACAGATTTCGCAAAAAACAAAAAAAAAGCAAAGAGACATTGTCATAGTGCTACCTTCCCGAGTACCAGCAGTTCATCATGCATGCGCCAGCCCCAACGCTGCACGTACGGCACAGAGCTTTCTGTTTGTGCCACGCTACGCACGTACGTACGATGCCAACTTCAAGCACTAGTACTCTAGTGGCAAGCGCTAGCAAAACAGTTCAATTCACTCGGCAAAAAAAAATGTCCAATTCACTCGATCGATTTGCCACGGTATATATGTACAGGCTGACTGCACGAAACCGGCCGCCACGATCGATGTACTACAATTAATGATCCATCCATCATCCACGCACACGTACTGACTTTCCTACAGTACTCTACCTGAATTGTCCGTGGAACTTGGCTTGTGCTTTAGCTTTCGCTTAGCATGCAGATCGAGTCCGTGGAAGATTGTGACTTTGTGAGCATGATTGGCCGGTCGGCTTCAGCTCATCGTCACTGCTGTTACTGGTGAAGTTGTTCAGTCCACCCGTACGTCCTGCACGAATATGTAATGTAATCCTCCTCCTCTTGGTACGTCCTCCAACGGCACGACGCGAGTAACCTGGATCTCCGGGGGTGAAACTCCACTTAATCTTCCCGCCGGGTAAATCGATCTGAAGTTGCTCTTTCAATAAGGTTTAGTAGCTGCACCATGCTTGTGCATTATTGACCCTTTTGCCTTCTTAATTGTCAATGATGAATCGATACATACTCCACGCGATAAAGTAATCAAGTGCGGCCGGGCACCACAAATGATTAACGCGCGCGATACAGGATCCGATCCACGGCTAATCTGCACGTGAAGAAGCGGTGCGAAACAGCAGCACGCGTACTGGAAAGACGTCCCCAAACTAGCTAGTACGAGTGCGTGCATGTGCATCCGGGGCCACTGAACTGTACATTTTGTGTTTGAGTTTAGCTAGCAGACCAATTAAGCTTGCATGGCACTTCCTCGATCGATCTCATGTACGGAGTACGTAGTAGTAGCAGGAGTATCATGCTAGCTAGCAGTGATGGATTGAGCGCTGCTCTGAATCTCACTTATTAATGCGATTCGGTGGCTTCGTCGGTTCACCGACGATGGACCTAACGAGCAGCCCAACATGTTGGGGCCGATAAATGTCTCACTAGCACGTGGGACCGGACCTGCATGCATGCTACCCTGACCTGGCCTAGCCTGAGTGATCGATCGATGCTTGTGGTCTCTTAATTTTGCAGAGCACGGCACGATGATGGCACGTTAAGATGCCGGCCGGTGGGCGAGACGTGCGTGCGTGCGTGCATACGGATACGCCAGGATCCAGTAGTTCAACTGACGCGCGCACGCGTTCATGCATGCCCTGATGGGTCTACCGTACCGTATCCGTACGCACGAGCACGGGGTACGTACGTACGTCTCTCTACCTGCAATGCTGCACACGCCGATCGAGACGTCGGCGAGGAATATGCTGTACAGCAATCAGCAATGGCCGCGCGCGGTCGGGTGGTGCGGTGGCCCGGCCGTCGACACAAATCGATCGGCAACAGTAGCAGCCGGCCGACGTGTTCCTGCTCACCTACGGACACGTGGAACACGATCAGCTGGCCCACAATATCTGGTGGTGGCCTACTGGCGTACTGTTACTGGTGGTGGCCCTACTGGTCTCGCTCAGTCCACCCGTACGCGTCCTGCACGAATATATGGAATCCTCCTGTGTCTTGGTAGTACGTACAGTGGAGATTAGTGGGGTGTCAACATACAGGAGATCCAGATTACTCGGTCGTGCCTCTCCCAGCACTCAAACAGTGCGGGGTTGAGTGTGTGTGTGTGTGGCCACTAGCACGACAATGGTAGGTAGGTGTGCTGTGCTTTGGGCGCAGTGTGACGTACGTGTGCGTGGCGGTGGATAACCTCGACCGTCAGCCGAAACCAAAAATGCAACTCTACATATATATATATATATATATATAACGGCGTTCCGGGCTTATCTTAGACGTACATTCGTACTTCAAGATTCGTGCAGCCTCGTCTTGCCCATTGCAGAAAACACCCCGTAGTTTGTCCCTTACGTGTCAGTAACCACCTCCTAGTTTACTATATACCCCTCATTCGTAAGCGATAAAGTAAGAACGATAACTTTGTTCAGTTGGATATATTCACGATGTACAGTACAAGGCACGGTAAGTAATAATTACAATTAAGCTTGAATATATTCACGTGCTCGTTTTGGATCAGTGAAGGACATAGAAGACTAGAATGAACAGATCGAGACATATAATTAAGCATGAATTCTTGCCACTTTAGCATTTAGGAAAAAAGGAAAAGGGACTAGAACGAGAACCGAAGCGTAAAATTTTACACAATCAAAGCTCCATCTCCATAGACTCCCATCGGCTAGGAGCTAAAATTAAGAGATGGATTATTGTGAAATTTTGGTGATAATTAATATCTTTCCATCATTCCCTATTAAAACGTTTGATTATTGAAAAATTGGGATGGGACAGGCTAGCGAATCAGATCGGAATTTTTTTGATTCATGAGAAATTGGAATGAGAAACGAAGCAAATCACTCCGGGAAAAACAAATCAGAGCAAGAAATCCATAACCAATGGAAAGGAAGCAAATCAGATCGGGATGGGGAAAAAGCAAATCAGATCGGGAAAATTATGAAGATGGGGATGAGGAGCAGAAATCCTGTCCATCTCAAGGACGGAACCTTCTCCGCGTCGTCCTCCCCGTCCGTTTGAAGGAGACCGGTGCAGGGGACAGTGACGTGGTCTTTTCGGATTTGTAGGTCGTGGCCTCCATGCTCATGGCGGCCGATGTGGTGGGCTGGCTCGAGGCGGCAGCATGGCCGTGGACACCGAATCCGGCACGGTAGACTGCCAGTTGAGTGTTGGAGGAGGAGACGGTGTGGATGAGAGGCGGCGACGGAGCAGTTCATGCACGAGACAGGGACGATGAGAGAGATAGCTCGCGAGAGAAAAGTGGACATGTCCAGTTTCGTTTCTATAAGGTAAGAAGATGTACTCGTCCAGAACTTAGCTGCAAAATTGCAAACACTAATCTTGAAGCTACCGTGTCCATAGGATAAGCCAAGGACACCCTCCTATGGTAGAAAAACCGCGTTTAGCCGAAACCGACTTGCCATGAATCCATCCGCGGTCGTCTGCAAACTCCCGGGATTATGTCCTGGGAGAGACTAGGTCTCACCGTTTGAGAATTTTCTTACGTCTAAATCATTTACATCATTCTACTATTTATGCTAATTCTTAATTGTAACCTAGTTGTAACTTCTACTATTTATACTAAAATTCCAGTTACAACCTAGTTGCAACTCATGTGTAAGTCCCACGTTGCACGAATCGTGAGATAAATCTAATAAGAAGAGACCTGAAGCTGACCGAGACATAATGCATTTTATAATGAGGTGTATCTTAGCACTTTTTCATAGAAACAATTAAAATTTAAGAAACAACTATGATAATAGAGTGTTTGGTAGATGATGTTTCTTAGGAGAGTTGCAATTAATAGTTTTAGCCTTATGCATGAGTATGATTGAATTAGCCATTTTTTTCTTCTTATGATAGTGTGTAAGGTTGTATCTTAGTTAAGATACAACAACCCTCTCTCTCTCTATTCAAAAAGTGACATGTCATAAAAGCAAAGTATCTAGAATATCGTGCTAAGAGACATCCATTGTCAAAGGCCTAAGACTAGTCACAATGGGGCGTATTATATAGTAATATCATGTATATGATATCATCTCCACAATGCATAGTATCATGTAGTAGTATCATAGTCTTAGTGTATTTATTGTTTTTTAGAATCTCAATGTAAAATTGTGTACAAGATTTATTTGAGATTGTTTTTCTAGTTTCACGTGCTATGATACTGTATCTACCTATGATACCAATATAACCTCTTTCATCATTAATTGCAGTGACACATACTCCCTCTGTCCTGAAATACCCTACATTCTGGGTTTAGTCAAGGTGTAAAGTTTGACGAAACATATTGAAAAATTTATGTACGCCTATAATACAACATAAGTACCATTAGAATCATCATAAGATATATTTTCATAATATATACATTAGGTTCTATAGATGTTTATAGTTTTTTCTATATATTCTACCAAACTTTATAAAGTTTGACTTTGACTAAACCCATAATACAAGGTATTTTAGGACAGAGGGAGTAAGCATTTTGCATGCATGTAGTGCATGATACTACCTATGATACCCCCATTGGGGCTAGTCTAAGACCTTTTTCAATAGGGTATATATTAGCATGTTTTCATATGAGCTATTAAAACTTAAGAAACAACTATCACAATAGGGTGCATCTTAGATGATGTTTTTTAGAGATGTTGTATTTAATATGATACTACCTATGATACCCCCATTGGGGCTAGTCTAAGACCTTTTTCAATAGGGTATATATTAGCATGTTTTCATATGAGCTATTAAAACTTAAGAAACAACTATCACAATAGGGTGCATCTTAGATGATGTTTTTTAGAGATGTTGTATTTAATGATTTTGTGCTCATACATGTGTGTGATTGGATTAGCCAAGTTTTTTGTTTATGATAGCGTGCAAGTGGTGTATCTTAGCTAAGATATAGCACCCTTCTTTTTCATCATTAAATAGGGTGCCACATAAGCATTTTATCTAGGATAGAACGCTAAGAGACTCCCATTATGAAAAGCCTAAGAAGTTTTCATCCGTTATATTATACGTCGCCGTTAGTCAACTGAAACTGTCCGACCGAATCGCGACGATGACATACACGTGTAAGTACCCATCACGGAATTAGGTGACCAGCATGGGATACGCACGCACGTACACGTAGTGAAAGGGAAAACCGGCATACAAAGATCATGGATTAGTTGGGCGTTAGGTAGAGTTTACCATTTTTAGCCACACATCTAACAAGAATCTATAACGACGTCTACCTCACGAGGATATACCCCCCTGCTGTCAATGGTTGCGAGGTACGTATCAGCCGAGATCACCGTAGTATAATTCAACTAGTCCAAATTGCAGGTACCTTCAAAATTGAGATGGATCTCGGTAGGGATGGTAGTTTAGAACCTTTAAGATACACTTATTTTTTTAGTCTAATATAAATAAATAAACTATTTTTTTAAAAAAGTTAATTTATAAAAATAGTTTATTTCTTTGTACTACTAGAGAGGTAGAAGGTACCCTAATGTCCTCTAGAGGGAAACATCCCGAATCACGAGCTAAAGCCCCTAAATGCCCGTTTAGTGACAAAGAAGGTGATGATAATAAGAGAAAGGGGCAAGCTAATGTTTGGGTTAGACTTGACAGGGCCGTGGCTACCCCGGAGTGGAGGGACCTGTTTAGTGAAACCCAAGTGCAGCACCTAGTTAGTTCTGTGTCTTACCATTTTCCTGTCCTTGTCCGCCTTGTGCAGGAAACAAGAGAGAGAGACCGAGGCAGCCTCGTCGCCACTATGAAATCTGGTGGGAAAGGGCAGCCGAGTTGCCGGAGCTAATTGCGGCAGCATGGGAGGAAGCTGGGCCGAAAGAGGACCTGAGAGACTGGGTTTTGCTCATAGATGGGTGGACTGGATAATGTCATGCGTCACCACTGTGAGATATTCTGTTAAATTCAATGGAACCCTGCTGGATTTGTTTTCGCCTTCTCGAGATCTTCGACAAGGTGATCCTCTCTCCCCTTTATATTCCTTTTTATTGCTGATGGTCTATCTGCTTTGTTGCAAAAAGAGGTACATGAGAACAATATTCCACCGCCCCTGGAGTGTCACACTTGTTGTTTGCAGATAATAGTTTGTTGTTCTTTCGTGCTAATGCGGAGGAAGCAGTAAGAATCCAGGGGGTACTCACCACTTATGCAACTAGCACGGATCAGCTTATTAATCCAAGTAAATGTTCAATTTTATTTGGGGACTCATGCAGTCATGAGGACAAGGAGGGGGTCAAGCAAGTCTTACAAATCATACAAGAAACGTTTGAAACAAAGTACCTTGGGCTCCCAACCCCAGAAGGCATAATGAGTAGAGGTAAATTCAAAAGCCTACAAGAGAAACTCCTTAAGAGACTACTCCAATGGGGAGAGATCTATTTATCTCTAGGAGGTAAAGAAGTGTTGATTAAGGCCATTGCGCAAGAAATCTCGGTTTATATATGGGCATATTTAAATTACCTTTTGGCTTATTGGATGAGTTAACAAAAATGATTCGTGATTTCTGGTAGGGGGCAGAAAATGGGAAGAGGAAAATGCATTGGGTCTCATGGGACAACATGCTTCGGCCAAAGGACCAAGGGGGGGATCGGATTTAGGGATATGCGTCTCTTCAACCAGGCCTTGCTCGCACGTCAGGCTTGGTGGCTCCTACAACAACCCAACAATCTCTGTGCCCAGGTTTTGAGGGTCAAGTACTTTCCGCAGGGCTTACTCACGGTGTTATCGCCATATTTTGGCCAACGAAGGAGATGGGCCGTGATCAAGATGGGCTTGGAAGATGCGTATATTCAACGTGTTGTTGGATCGGCCTAGTACGTAGAATTGGGCTAAACTGCACGTGTATCTTGTATCATAGTAGGTTCCGTTTCAGTTTAGGTTCCGTTTCAGTTTAGGTAAAGATAGAGTTGTAGAGTTATTCCAAAAGTAGAGAGTCTCCGGACTATAAATATGTACCTAAGGTTATCGAGAAAAGGAGGACAATCACGTTCACAACAAACACAATCTCGGCGCATCGCCACCCCTTGTTTCTAGGGTTTCTTTCGGGTAAGTGTCATGCTGCCTAGATTGCATCTTGCGATCTAGGCAGTACTTTTACTTATGCGTTATTTAGTGTTACTCGTACTGAAGCCTTGTTGATGGCGAGTAACATTATTATCATAGATCTGTTGAGGTTAGCATCGGTGTTCTTCGTTATAATCGTTTGATTTTGCTACCTCTAGTTGTCTCGCTACCTTTGCACCTTTTTTCCCAAGTGCAAAGGTAGCACCTTGCTTGATCTTTATTTAGCTGATTCGATCTGTTATGGTTGTGCCTTGCTCGCCAAGGTTTAGTTTGATATCTACGTAGTCAGGCCTTACAAACGGGTTGAACGATCCAGGTACGTAAGGACGTGGCTTATTCGTTCTAGAGAAGTTGTTCCGGTAATTGACTTTACGTTGGTTATTAGGCCTCCTCTAGGGTTAATATTCTTCATCTTTTGTACATACCAGGCTCAATTACGTGTAGGACGCCCAGATTCGTGGTGAAAACATTAAACTGTCGTAGATCGATTTAACTTGTAGTGATCAAGCAAAACCCCATGTTATCGTAAATCTAATGCAGAACCATGGGGCAATCGGCTCTAGGAGCCGATTTACAGGGAAACCTGGGAGCCGGTCACGGCTCGAATTTTACGTATACTTGTTTACCATGCAGGAAATCAATCGGAGCAATCCTTCACCTTCTTGGCCAGGTATAGGTCAGGTGGCACGCCCTCGAACCAAGTCAGGACGTGTGCCGGAGTTTTGCGGGACGTTGCCCAAGGGACCAGGGCCCACCAGCCTGGAGCCTCCGCTCGTGTTGCTCGTCGCTGCTCGCCGTGAGTTTTGGCAGCAACACATTCTCGCACGCCTGGGACATTCAACAACGTCTACATCAACATCCGACGCTGCGATGGAGAGCGATCACGCATTTGACGAGCTGCTGAAGAGCACAAGGCGGCATGATGAGATCGAAATCTCTTCGCCGATCTCATCGGCTCTTTTGAGAGGACCCGTAAGCATGGCATCAAGTGGAGGGTTCTCCCGAGGGTGCTCTTGATGAGGTAGATCTCATTCTTCCGGAGGAGCGCACTGAGCTCTACGGCTGTGAAGTCAACTACATGGTGGCTCATTCTCGCACCGCCATTCCGAGAGCCAGTGAACGCCGAGCGGGTCGCGGTTCGCGTAGTTCAGGAGATCATGAAACATCAGTACTCTCCGTCGGGGCCTACTTTAGGGACTCACCAGGGAGAAAGACCGCTCCAGACCAGGCCACAGCTGCCATTCACACTTGCGGCTCCAGAGCCGCCAGGAGCAGCGGCTTACGTCGTCTACAAGGCTGGAGGCGACCCAGGCGATTGCCAATTCCTGTTTGAGCCACCTAAGGAAATCCCACACGGATATATATGCACCTACGTGCCGGACTGCAATAACCTGACACGCACCAACCAGATTGCAACCGCGGGAGTTTCTGCGGCAGGGGTTCCTGGGGCAGGATCTTCAGGAGCAGGCGTTTCTGGAGCAGCGATGTCTGGGATAGACGCTGACAAACAGGCGTGGCTAGCCAAGTATGCCACTGGAACAAGTCATGAGAATCTAGCCCCTGCAGCTCAAACGAAGGAGCAAATCCGTACCATCCTCGAGAGACCGGCTTCGCGTCAAGAGAAGGACAATCGGCTATTCAAAGCCGTACCCAACGAAGTTTGATCTCGATTCCGCCGCCACCCAAGTATCGGCTCCCGAGTTCTCAAGGTTTAGCGGGTCGAAGGGTCAAGCTCGATCGAGCACATAAGCCGATACCGCACAGGCATAATTTCGCATCGGATCGATGCGCGTAAGGTTTTTTTTGCGCAATCGACAGACCAGCTTTTGGGTACACCTCGGCCACCGATTCGATTCATACCGAAGCAATCGGAAGAGCAGTTCCACATCCAGACCATTTAGAGGCTACCGAGGCTGGCATTGCGAACTGGGCGGTGCGGCGGAGAAATGAGCCGAGTACATCCAGGCTTCAGACCGCTAAGAACCGATGTTACTCAGCTCGTTAATCGAGAAGGAAGCGGTCGAGCTAGCGGTGTTGGGTCTCTCAAGACCCATCAAGGACCAGCTTTCGTAGAGTACAACTCGTTGGCGCACATGGCCCGAAGTTGACAATGTATGAACAGCGCCACCGAAGTTGTACCAAGACAAATTCAAGCGTCCGATAGGCCTGGTCGATGCGTAAGAAGATGATCCTACACAAGACCAGGAAGTGGCCAGGCTGAATGGGCTCGGGGCGATCCTGTAGCCTGCAAATGGGTGAAACAAGGGGGCCTGCAAAAGGGTTCGACTTCGATGTGAACAAAGCCGAGCAGATATTCGATTTGCTGCTGAAGGAGAAGCAGCTGAGGTTACCCGAAGGCCACAAAATCCCTACGGCTCAGGAAATGAACGGGAGACCATACTGCAAGTGGCATCACTCGTTCACCCACACCACCAATGAGTGCAAAGAGCTTCGACGCCAAATCCAAATCGCGATAGAGCAAGGCCGTTTGATCCTTGGGCAGTTCGCCATGAAAGTGGACACGAACCCATTTCCCGGCGTCAACATGGTAGAACTCAAGGCTCATGAGGCGCCAACCGGATTTTTCGCTCGGTGTTAATATGGCAGGTCTGGGTACCACCATGACACGTACAAGGAGGGAGGTGTCCGCTCGGGCAAAGAAAGAAAGGAGGCTGGTCCTGACCGCCCACCACAATGACAAAGTGACAGAGGAACAGGTGAGGAGAGTGCGATATCAGAAGCCACATTCCACGCATCTCCTTAACAAGTATGAGCGTCAGTATGACCAACGTCGCCGGCGCGATGGAGACGATGAAGGATATGAGCACCTCGCTAAGGGACCGTCTAAAGAAAAGGAAGGCGCAGACGAGCATTGGGATTGTCCTTTCTTCAAGAAGGAGGACACGAGGCCAGTTTCGGTGTTCAAACGTCTAGGGCCTCTTCCACCCCAGAGCCGTTACAGGGAGTCCACTCGAGAAAACGTCCTCGTGAAGCCAAGGGATGACAAAGAAGAAGACAGATATCACCGTCCAAGGTGGTGTCCCGACGGACTCAGACACACCCAAAAGCGTAGAGTGCAGCGGCTGCGTAACTTGGAGGAAGCTGAAGCGCGATTCCACGCTTTAAAGAAAGCACGGCCCGATCTGCGTCAAAATTAAGCAGGCGCACCAGAAACGGAAGACCGACAAGGAAAGAATGGCGCCCAAACCAGCAAAAGCCGATGCATAGACATCGGCCGCACAAACATGGTGTTCGTACTTCCGTAATTCTGCGCCAAGAACCAATAAGCTACCAAGTTTGGCTTTGATCGGTCCACGGCCGGTTATCTTTGAGAAGCCACGGAGAAGGGTTACAAACATCCGAAAGCCCTGTACCACGGGGTTACATCAATGGGCAGCCTGTCGCCAAGATGTTGGTGGACACCGAGCGCAACAATATCATGCCATACTCCATGCTACGGCGTTTGGGACGCTCCACTGCAGATTTGATCAGAACCAACGTCATGTTAAGCGACTTCAACGGTCAGTCTTCGGAAACGCAAGGCATACTGAACGGATCGGCGATAAAGGCAGGAAAACCATACCCACGTCATTTTTCATCGTGGACAGAAAAGTACTCGCTGTCTTGCTAGGTAGAGACTGGATTCACGCTAATTGCTGCATTCCATCCACGATGCACCAATGCCTAATACAGTGGGACGGAGATGAAGTGGAGGTCATCCATGCAGATGATTCTATCGAGATTTCCGCCGTGGCATGAACGTCTCGGGAAGCAGACCAACCGCCGATCTCTGGAATCGTCTAGACGGCCTGTGCGCATTGAAGCTAAAAAGGCGGGGTGAGGCTGGTCTTATCCCGAGGCGCAGGCAGCGTCCACGTCCTGCAGCGACCCGATCTCGCCGGCCGATCGAATCTACCAAAATAGGAAGCAATCGACAAGCGGATCACGTAGTCGTAGGAGATGCCCTGCCATTGTAACACAATAAGGTGTAAACCATCCTTAACTAATTCAATCAGGCAAAGTAATCGCCTCGTCAATGTGTTACCCTCACCTACTCATTTGCCCCTGTGTTTAGCGCGTCGATTTGAAGTGACGGAAAGCTAGGGTATGGGTTTACATCCGATGAGCTAGAAGAGATCGACATTGGTCCCGGGATAAGCCACGACCACCATTTATCGCCAGAAGTTAGATCCGAATCTGGGGCCCGGCGATAGCCTGTTGAAACAATATCCGACCGCCGCTTCGGGACTACACAGATGCTCGGTTAGACAGAGCATCATTGAGCATCTACTCCGCTCAAAAAGATTTCGCCATTTCAAATGAAAGCACGACAAATGAAGGCCAAAATTCTGGAAGAAGTCAAGAAAGAGGTCGAGAAAATGTTGACAGCCAAGTTAATCAGGCCATGCAGGTATGCTGAGTGGATTTCTAGTATCGTACCTGTAGAGAAAAAGGATGGCCGGTGGCGTGTTGCCATAGATTTTCGGGATCTCAACAGAGCTACCCCAAAGGATGAGTATCCGATGCCGGTGGCAGAAACGTTAATCAACGCAGCGGCTGGTCATAAGATCTTGAGCTTCATGGATGGCAATGCCGGTTACAACCAAATTTTATGGCTCCGAAGACATACACAAGACGCATTCGAGTCCCGTGTTCGTGGGGTTGTTCGAGTATGTAGTCATGACGTTTGGATCAAGAATGCCGCGCCACGCACTAAAGAGCCATGAATTATATTTTCCATGATCCGATCGGCAACCGGTGGAGATTTACATCGACGACGTGGTGGTCAAGTCGCTTCAGCGCACGGACACCGGACGATCAGCGTCTGGACCGAACAAGAAAATTCGGGCTACAGATGAATCAAAAGAAGTGTGTCTTCGGGGTAACGGCCGGTCAGTTCTTGGGTTTTTTGGTCCATGAACGCGGAATTGAAATCGGCCTGAAAAGTCAGGAGGCAGTGCGAACAATGAAGCCACCCACCACGAAGAAAGAACTGCAGTCCCTCATCGGCAAGATCAACTTCGTCAGAAGATTCATCTCTAATCTGTCAAGAAGGATAGAGCCATTCATGTGTTGGAGATATGCCCAAGAGGCAATAATAAAGTGGTTATTATCATATCTTCACACTTATGATAAATGTTTACATACCATGCTATAATTGTATTAACCGGAAACATTAATACTTGTGTGATTTGTAAACTAAAATAAGAGTCCCTAGTATAGCCTCTTGTTAAACTAGCTTGTTGGTTAATATATGATCATGGTTTCCTGATCATGAACATAGAGATGTTATTAACAACAGGATCATATCATTAGGAGAATGATGTGATGGACATACTCCTATAGATAAGCGTAGCATAAAGATCAAGTCATTTCAATAGTTCAATTGCTATATGCTTTCGATACATAGTAACCTAATTCCTTCGACCATGAGATCATGCATATCACCTTTACCGGATGGATGCTTTGATGACATCAAACACCACACCGTGAATCGGGTGGCTATAAAGGTGGCATTAAGTGTTCGGAAAGTATTGGTTGAAACACATGGATCAAGAGTGGGATTTGTCCATCCTCATGACGGATAGATATACTGGGCCCTCTCGGTGGAATGTCATCCAATTAGCTTGCAAGCATGTGACTGCACAAGGGATCACATATCACGGAACGAGAAAGAGTACTTATCGAACGAGGTTGAACTAGGTATGCAGATACCGACGATCATAACCTCGGATAAGTAAACTATCGTGAGACAAAGGGAAATTGGTATCGTATGTAAGTGGTTCATTCGATCGCAAAGTAATCGAGAAATATGTGGGAGCCATATGAATTTCAGATTCCTCTATTGGTTATTGTTCGAGAAGTGTCTCGATCATGTCCGCATAATTCACGAACCGTAGGGAGACACACTTAAGGATTCACGTTGTTTGAGTAGTTATGGTATTATGAGAAAGAGACCGAATGTTGTTCGAGTCTCGATGGGATCCGGATATCACGAGGTGATCCGAATGGTCCGGAGAATAAGATTCATATAAGGAAAGTCCTGCTTGAGTTCGGGAATGATTCCGTGTTTTCATCGAATGTTCTAGAAGGTTCCGGATTGTCCGGACTGGGGAAGGGTACATGAATGTGTCATTGCTCATTGAATGATTGCATCATGTACTAAGTGTTCTTGCTGTCCCAAATAAAGGATTAAATTGAATCCTACAGAAAAGTCAAATGTCCATTTGAAAGTCAAACCAAAACAAGAAACTGGGAAACAAGCAAGAGGAGTTGAACCAACTGGAGGAGGAGTTGGACTCCTCCGGCGGCCCAAGCCCTAGGCCGAGTTGGGGAGGACTCCTCCTCCCTCGCCAAGGACCCTCCCATATAAGGAGGGGCAGGCTCTCCATAGACACATAACTTTCTACTCTAGATCTCCGTTTAGAGCCGCTTTGGTTTAGAGCTTCTAATTGCTTTAGCCAGGTTTAGAGCCTTCTAATTGGTTTAGAGCCTTCTAATTGGTGTGTCTAATTACTAGACCACTAATAGCCTCTCTCATAAGCTCCACCATACTGCACTGCTTAAGGCTCATGATCTCCCTCTACTCCTGCACCACGCCCAGCGCCGAGAATCGCGAGGAGAGTGCTACAACCTCCGCTGCTGGAACAAGGAGAGGAAGGTCTTCGCGAAGTACATTTAACGTGGACTGATCGGAGCGCCGGAACGTGGCGCCATTCACGCGATCTTGAGATCGGAAGTGTACGACTACATCACCCACGAGAATCTGCTCTCGTTAACCGCTTTGGAATCTTCGAGGGTGAGTTCCTCTATCGACTCGTTGCTACAATCTAGTAGATAGATCTTGGCTTGTTTGTTTGTATGCGATAGAAAAATTTTGTTTTCCATGCTACGAACCCCTACATCATGGGACTAGTAAAAATCAAATCTGATGAGGAATTCCGCTGGGGGGCAGAACAACAACGAGCCTTCAACGAGATCAAAGAATATCTGACAAAGCCGCCAGTGTTAGTTCCACCGCACCGACAGCCGTTCTACATTTACTTGTCGAGTCGACACGCCCATCGCCTCGGTGGTGGTGCAAGTTTATGATGGAGTGAGTCTTTTACATAAGGTAGGATCTTGCGGACGCAGACAAGGTACCACGATATCGATAAGTTGTGCCTCGCTGCTTTTTTTCACCGCACAAAGCTGCGCCATATTTTGCTATCCAGAGATTGTCATCATATGCAAGTCGACGTCATAAAGCACATGTCGGCTCCTATGTTAAAAGGCCGATCGGGCAAATGGATGTTTGCATTATCGAGTTTGACATCCGTATCAACCCGCGAAAGCTATGGACAGGCCGCCGATCTTATCGCTGAAAGGATCAACACTAACATAGCAGACCGTCCATAAGAGCGGGCTATGTTTTTCGACGGATCAGTTTGTGACGATGGCTGCGGCATCGGCATTTTACTCGTGTCGCCCCGGGGGGCAACATTTTCCTTCTCCATCAGATTGTCTACCTCTCGCACCAACAATGTAGCCGAGTACGAGGCGATACGCAAGGGAATGGAGTTACTCCTCGAAGCCGGAGCAGAAGCAGTGGAAATTTTTGGAGACTCCAAGTTGGTGATTTCCCAGCTCACGGAGGACTACAAGTGCGAGAGCGAGTCCCTCTTCCCATTATGGCTGCACTGCCGCGAGCTGATGGCGCAATTCCGGTACATAAACTTCACTTGGATCCCACGATCGCAGAATACCGAGGCGAACGATCTTGCGCAGATGGCTTCAGGCTACAAGGACGTTGCAGAAGGAGCCGATGTTCAGGTACAGTTCCTGGAAGCAGACGACTGGAGAGCCGATATCTTCAATTACTTGAAGGATTCGGCTCGGGGGGCACCTAAACGGATAAGATACAAGGCCATGAAGTACGTGCTTATTGGGGATGACATGTTTTACAGGACTCTGGAAGGGCTATTGCTCAAATGCCTGGGGACAGCCGAGGCCAATCGGCTACACGAGGTACACGAAGGCGCCTGTGGAACTCACCAATCAGCTCATAAGATGAAATGGTTGATCAAAGCGATCAGGTTTTATTGGCCCACCATGCTTGAGGACTGTTTCAAGTACTACAAAGGGTGTCAAACATGCCGTAAATTTGGGAAAATTCAGATGGTACCAAGGGCAATGAACCCCATCATCAAGCCTTGGCCATTCCGAGGTTGGGGCATGGACATGATCGGCAAAATCAATCCTCCATCAAGCAAAGGCCACATGTGGATTTTGGCCATCACCGACTACTTCACTAAATGGGTGGAGGCTGTCCCGAAGTCGAAACTCGAAGGATGTTATCAATTTTGTGAAAGAACATGTCATCCATAGATTCGGATTCCCAAACTATCACGACCTATGGAGGTTCGGTCTTCATTTCTCACGAGTTTAGAAAGTTACGTGAGGACACGGGGATCAAGCTGATTAGATCATCTCCATACTATGCTCAAGCAAATGGGCAGGCTGAAGCATCCAACCAGAGCCTCATCAAACTGATCAAGAGAAAAGTCGATGAGCACCCTAGGCGTTGGCACGAGGTTTTGTCAGAGGCGTTATGGGCTTATCGCATGTCATGCCATGGAGCAATAAAAACCTCGCCATACCATCTAGTATATGGACAAGAAGCCGTACTACCCTGGGAAATTACGGCTGGATCGAGACGCGTCACTTTTCAGGACGATGTAACAACCGAAGAATACGCAGCCCTGATGAGTGACAGTGTGGAGGATTTAACCGAGATCAGGCTATGGTCACTGGAGAAAGTCAAAGAGAACAAGGCCAAGGTAGCTCGTGCATATAACAAGAAAGTGAGGCCAAAGGAGTTCCACATTGGTGATCTAGTATGGGAAGCTGTGTTGCCATTGGGGACTAAGGATGCAACATATGGTAAATGGTCTCCAAATTGGCACGGGCCGTACAGGGTCGATCAAGTTTTAAGAGGAAACGCATATATGCTCGAGCAGCTGGACGGCGTAAAATTCCCAAAGATGGTCAACGGCCAACATCTCAAGAAATATTTCCCAAGCATGTGGGATGATGGACAGTAAAATGTGGAGGCCGATACATGAAATCGGCCGAACAAAAAGAAAAAAATATAGCCGATGCACGGTCATCGACTCTAGAGGTTCACACATGTTACAAACAGGTGCCAGTTCGCACATACAAACTACTGAAGAAATGCTTCGAAGGCGTGGAGGGCGTCAGCATGGACACGATCCACCTCGACGATCTCAGCTTCGTCATCTTCATCCTTGCTTGTCACTAGTTGTTTGTTCAGGGCACGTTTTTCGATGGGCAATTGGAGATTTGGGTCGCCCGTTTTGAAAAAGGGCGCAGGTCGCCCGTTTTGAGAAAGGTCGCAGGTCATCGTTTGAAACCAAGAAGTGGCCGTTTTAATGTGCCTAAAGATGCGACCAAGTTTTGACCCTGTCAACGTTTTTTGGGAGAAGCCGATGGGTAGTCATCGGCTCTTTGCGATTTGACTTGTTTGACTGTATGCGTGCAGTATGTTGAAAGCCGATACAGTGTCATCAACTTCTGGAAGCATCGGCCTATTTCGGCTATCGGCAAAATTGGGGCAAAACAGAACAATCTTTGGGAAACGGATTTTCATTCATTCGAAAGATGATTGCTTACAAAAGGATGATTGATTACAAAAGGGGGCCTACTACTACTTGTTGCTGCTACTGATTCCTAATCTAAAGGCCGCTGTCATCGCCGCCGTCTTCTTTCAGCCTTCATCGCCGCCGGCGTCGTCTTCACCGGGCTTTGAAGAAGCTAGCGGGGACCTCCTCATCCTCGTCGTCATCTTCGGTGTCTTCGCTGGACCCGGTGCGGAAGTACTTCACCGGCTGGTACTCCTCGGAGGAGGTGTCCTCCTCTTCCTCTTCTTCTTCGGAGGAGTCGACGCCGTCCCAGGACATGGCGTCGTCGGTGCTGTCTGCCTCCAGTTCCCCATCAGCAAGGAACTGCAGGTCTTCTTCGCCGTCAGTCAAGGACGCGTCGTCCTCCGACCAAACGGCGAAGTCCCAACCCTTCTCGTCCCACCATTGTGGGGCGAGAGTGTTGTACGCCGCCGTGGGCGGGTGCTCTGGCGTCGGCTCTCGGTCACTGATACTGTTGGAGGCGTGGGAGGATAGGCCAGAGGAAGCAGAGGAGGCCATGGCGGAGAAAGAGGGTTTTTTCGGCGGAGGAAGAAGGGTTTTTTGGCTACTGGAGGAAGATGGGGACTGCGAACTGCTCAGACGAATTTAAATAAGGGGAATAGTGGAGAGACGGTTCAATGCCATAGCGGTTTCCCAGATTGTGCTGCCAAAATCGTCAAATCATGCACTGCAGAGGAGTTGAGAAGACAGGGCATCATGATGAAGGGGTAGCGTGACGATCCTGTTCTGCCACGCATTCTGTCAACGCGCAACCCAATACAAAAAAAAATAGAGTGGTTTTGGAATTATTATTGCCAAAACCAGGGGGGCATGTGTTATCGCCATATTTTGGCCAACGAAGGAGATGGGCCGTGATCAAGATGGGCTTGGAAGATGCGTATATTCAACGTGTTGTTGGATCGGCCTAGTACGTAGAATTGGGCTAAACTGCCCGTGTATCTTGTATCATAGTAGGTTCCGTTTCAGTTTAGGTTCCGTTTCAGTTTAGGTAAAGATAGAGTTGTAGAGTTATTCCAAAAGTAGAGAGTCTCCGGACTATAAATATGTACCTAAGGTTATCGAGAAAAGGAGGACAATCACGTTCACAACAAACACAATCTCGGCATCGCCACCCCTTGTTTCTAGGGTTTCTTTCGGTAGTAATATGCTGCCTAGATTGCATCTTGCGATCTAGGCAGTACTTTTACTTATGCGTTATTTAGTGTTACTCGTACTGAAGCCTTGTTGATGGCGAGTAACATTATTATCATAGATCTATTGAGGTTAGCATCGGTGTTCTTCGTTATAATCGTTTGATTTTGCTACCTCTAGTTGTCTCGCTACCTTTGCACCTTTTCCCAAGTGCAAGGTAGCACCTTGCTTGATCTTTATTTAGCTGATTCGATCTGTTATGGTTGTGCCTTGCTCGCCAAGGTTTAGTTTGATATCTATGTAGTCAGGCCTTACAACGGGTTGAACGATCCAGTAGTACGAGGGACGTGGCTCATTCGTTCTAGAGAAGTTGTTCCGGTAATTGACTTTACGTTGGTTATTAGGCCTCCTCTAGGGTTAATATTCTTCATCTTTTGTACATACCAGGCTCAATTACGTGTAGGACGTTCCAGTTACGTGGTGAAAACATTAAACTGTCGTAGATCGATTTAACTTGTAGTGATCAACCAAAACCCCATGTTATCGTAAATCTAATGCAGAACCATGGGGCAATCGGCTCTAGGAGCCGATTTACAGGGAAACCTGGGAGCCGGTCACGGCTCGAATTTTACGTATACTTGTTTACCATGCAGGAAATCAATCGGAGCAATCCTTCACCTTCCTGGCCAGGTATAGGTCAGGTGGCACGCCCTCGAACCAAGTCAGGACGTGTGCCGGAGTTTTGCGGGCCGTTGCCCGAGGGACCAGGGCCCACCAGCAGTTCTGGGAGCCTCCCGGCTCTTCGTGTTGCTCGTCGCTGCTCGCCGGTGAGTTTTGGCAGGCAACACACGGACACTGTTTTCGCCGGCAATGCCTCATCAACTTGGAGAGCACTAGAGTATGTGCTTGAGCTGATCAAGAAAGGTTACATATGGCGCATTGGCAATGGCGCGAGTGTTCGAGCTTGGCGTGAGCCTTGGATCCCTCGTGAATCATACCTAAGCCATACACCACACAAGGCAAATCTCGGTATAAATGGGTCTCTGATTTCCTAAACCCAGATGGGTCATGGAATGAGATGTTGCTGAATCGATGGTTTATGCCTATGGACGTACAGGATATCCTAAAAATTCATACTTCGAGACGTAATTTGTTCCCGTGCGTGGAAGGACAGAGGAGGGCATTCTCTTTTCCAGCAAAAAAAAAGTGATAAAGAAGGTGAGGGTGTAAAGACAGTCAGAAGGTTTGACCGGAAGTAGCCACCTTATTTAAAGAGTGTGTAGCAAATTGTATGATAGCTCTGGTCCTCAATTAATCGATCTGAAAGCAGTCCTAGAAAATGGGTGGTGCGCCTTCTAGGAAGCTATTGGTACCCCCACATTTATTCGAAACTAGCGTGGACGTACATGACACCTATTCCGGCCGTACATAGTGCACAACATCGACAGTGTACCCAACCAATGTCTACATTTTTAGAAACAAGAAATGCCTCTACAACATGCGACAACGGTCTACACAACGTCCACTAACTAACACATACTCCCTGCGTCCACAAATATGTGTACATCTAGCAGTTAAAATTTATGCTAAAAAGTGTACAGCTATATTATCAAGATAGTTTATAAATGCAATTAGCTTCTCATAATACTTCATCCTCTAATCTCAATTCTTCTCATCCACCTTATCCACTAATCCTCATTCTCCTCTTTCATTTATATTGGTGGAATCTTATAAAAGCGGAGAAAACTAATTTATCATAAATCTTCTAGATGTACACTAGTGACATAGTTACACATGATATTTGTTGCAGTGATTGGGGATTTGTTGCTGCATAAACACATGTTTGAAATATTGCATTTTGTAAGGTCCATTCGGATAAATATTGCATAAGGAAAAAAGTTCTTACCTTGGGGTGGGCGGGAGTTAAATGTAATGATTCGGGCAAAGCATACATGTACCAGGTTTAAGTAGGGTCTTAGCAAAATGTATTACGACAAGTTTTGCACGAGTTCGGCGACGGAGTGGCGAGAACGACGGTGTGTATTCGGGTCTTGCTACTGCATGTAGTCATCGCTAGATGGTCTAATGATCCATTAGTAATTTTATTACTTTTAGCCTCATTTATACTGATATTGATGATTACTGATGGATCGGTGAAATTTCATAGAAAAAACAAGGAAATGACTTGCTTGCCCGAAGAAAATAGACCACTGTCCTTCCACGCACGAGAACAAATTAAGGAGCCAGCTAGATCTGAAGAGGGACTACGAACCTCGCCCACTACAAGCGGGCCCCACCAGCATCTACCGTCCGGGGCAAGCCATCCGCCGGCGTCTATCGGTCACATCGTCGGCATATTCACCGGCGCCTCCTGTCCATCAATAGTCACATCAGTGCTACATCGACAACAACCAAAGTCCAGCGACAGGATAGCTCCACAGAGCGCAATCACACCGCACACGAACACCTAGACCCAGACTCAAATTGCAACCCGACTAGACGACAACCCGACCCGATCCAAACCAAGTTATCGTGGGAAGCGATGCAGCCCAATCCCGACGATGCTTTCCTGCGTGCCCTCCTCGACCGAGATGAAGAGGACACGCAGGTGCAAGAGGCAATTATTCACTCTCTCTATGATGAATGGTGTATCTGACGGCCTTGGGCTTCCTCCGAAGTCATTCCTGGGTCTGTGGAGGGCGAGGCAACCTCGGCCGAAGTTCCACCTACCTCAGAGTGCCCAGCCCCGGACCAAGTTATTGCCTCTCCAACTAAAAACCTCTAAGTTATTTCCGACCCCTGGTATGCCGGGCGTATGATGTACGTGGAATATTTATCCATCTTTTGTATGGTATGAATTTCTCTTGCCGAGTGCCGCTGAGACATATATATGGTTGTAATCGCTATTAATTTGTTTAACTTGCGTTGATTGCCCGAATTCTTGCTTTGGCGGCCTTCAACCTGTGAGGTTCGGTGTATATTTTTGCTTTTACACCACTGTGGTTTAGACTGTTAATCTGGGTGTGGACTTCGAATATCATACGAGATTGAACTGTCCTTACACAGGGTGTTGAAGTTTGATACCCCCCTTGTAACGAAGGATAACTCTTACTTCGAAGCAATATAGGACAGTCCCCGAGTCATTGCCTATGGTGCCGAAGTTTAGTATATAAACGAAATTTCAGAAATAATGTAAGACAGTCCCCGAGTTACTGCTCAAGGTGTCGAGGTTTAATATACCACTTAAATCTAGAGAGAATATAGGACAGTCCCCGAGTTACTGCTCAAGGTGCCGAGGTTTAATATACCGCTCAAATCTAGAAATAATGTGAGACAGTCCCCAAGTCAGTGCTCAAGGTGCTTGGTTTTAACATATAATACAAACACAAAAACGATATATGTCAGTCTTCGAGCCATTGCTCAAATGCTGAGGTTAATACATGAATTAAGCTTAGAAAATAAATCTGGGGCAGTCCCCGAGTCACCGCTTAGGGTGCCGGGTTTTAATACATAATCCAATTTCAAAAACAATCTAGTGCAATCCCCGAGCCATTGCTCGAGGTTCCGAGGTTTAATACATAACATGAAATTGAAATAACATGTGGCAGTCCCCGAGTCACTGCTCTGGACGCCGAGGTTCAAAGCATGCTTGGTGCCCCATCCTGAGACATTACTTTACAATGTGTCATTGATGACTGCTACGAGTAAAATGGACGAAGTAAAGCTACGTTCCATGGTCTTTTCGTTTCTTCGCCGACTTTGTCTGCCCTGTTCTTTCCTGGTGATTGAGCATCAATTAGGTAATAGGCATCATTGTGCAATGCTTTGCTCACGATGAATGGTCCTTCCCATGGAGGCGATAGTTTGTGCATGCCGGCCGTGCGTTGCACCAGTCGGAGAACCAAATCTCCTTCTTTGAATACTCTTGGATTCACCTTCTTCATGTGATATCGTCGCAAGTTCTGCTGATAAATAGATGATCTTGATAGTGCCAGCTCTCTGGCTTCCTCTAGCAGATCAACAGTATCTTGCCGAGCTACTTCATTTACTTCTGAGGTTGTATATTGGGTAACTCTTGGCGAGTCATGTATTATGTCGGCTGGAAGCACGGCTTCTGCCCCATATACCAGAAAGAATGGTGTATATCCTGTTGATCTGTTTGGAGTAGTCCTGAGGCTCCATAATACTGCTGGTAGTTCCTCAATCCAACATCCTGCCGACCTTTGCAGCGGTTCGACGTGTCGTGGTTTTATTCCGGACAATACTAGCCCATTAGACCTTTCCACTTGCCCATTGGATGCTGGGTGAGACACAGAGGCAACATCTAATCTTATACGCTTTTCTTGGCAAAATCTAGCGAAAGCTCCTTCTGCAAAGTTTGTGCCGTTGTCTGTAATAACACTATGCGGGTATCCATATCTTAAGATAATATCTTTGAGGAATTTCACTGTTGTGGGCCCATCGCATTTTTTTATTGGTTTCACTTCAATCCATTTTGTGAATTTGTCCACCATGACCAATATGTGGGTCATCCCACCTCGGGCCGGCTTAAATGGTCCCACCATATCTAAGCACCACATAGAAAATGGCCAAGTAATGGGTATCGTTTTTAACTCGGATGACGGCATGTGTATCTTGGTTGCGTATCTCTGACAACCATTACATTTTTCAACCAGCTCTTTGGCTTATTTCAACGCTGTTGGCCAATAAAACCCATGCCTAAATGCTTTGGCCACTAAGGCTCGAGATGAGGCATGATGTCCACATTCTCCTTGATGTATATCCAGGAGGATCTCCTGGCCTTCTGCCGAACTCACACATCTTTGCAATACACTTGTGACACTTCTTTTGTACAGCTCATTATTTCTGATCGTATAAGCTTTAGCTCTTCTCACTGTCTGTCTTGCTAACACCTCATTATTCGGCAAAGTCGCGTCTCTAAGGAAAGAGAATATGGGTTGCGCCCAGACAGGTGTGATTTTCTCTGGTGTGGTCTTACTATCTATTTCCATGTTTTCTGCCGACATAACGATCTCGGATTTCTCCATAGTCATGCTTGCATCAGCTGTCTTTCTCTTTGGGAATTCCGGGTTATATTGCTTGTCAATTTCCATCGGCACATTATCTTCTCCTGATTTTGCCGGAATAAAGATAGATTCGGACTCTGGTGACGGTATTATTGATGGTTTCCTTAGGTGCTCTAGGGCGATACCTGGGGGAATTGACTGCCTAGTTGATCCTAGTTTTGACAATGTGTCTGCGGTGTCGTTTTCTGCCCGAGGTATATGGTGAAATTCACATCCTTCAAAGTATCCACTGATTTTTTACACATGGAATCTATACAGAGCCATATTATCATCCAATGCATCCCAATTGCCTGAGACTTGCTGTACTACTAGATCCGAATCTCCATAGCATAAGATTCGGCGTATGCCAATCTCTTTTGCCACCTTTAATCCATGGACAAGTGCTTCATACTCGGCTACGTTGTTTGACGCGGGAAAATGTATCTGCAGCACATATTTCAGCTGATCTCTTTTTGGCGAGGTTAACACTATTCCTGCCCCCAAACCATTTCTTAGTTTGGAACCGTCAAAGTGCATCGTCCAATAATTCGGGTCTGGCAATGGTGGCTCATATTGCACCTCGGCCCAATCTACGAAGAAGTCGGCCACAACCTGAGATTTGATTGCATCCCTCCTATCGAATTGCGGAGCATTAGGTGACAATTCAATTGCCCATTTTGCTATTCGGCCACTTGCATCTTTGTTACTCTATATGTCGGCTATGGGTGCTTCACAAATCACTTTTATGGGGTGCTCTTCAAAGTAGCGTGTGGCATCCCGCAAAACCACTACTAGAAAATCGCGTTGTTTTTGTGCATTGCATCATCATGACCGCATGCTCATGTCATCATGCCACATTGCATTTGAGCATCGTCATCATCTTGCATTTGCTTGCATAAAACTATTTGCAGAAAAACCTATTTTGTGTTTTCTAAAAACGCCCCGTCTTTGTTCAAACGCAAAACCCGGGTCTCCGGATTATTTTGTTTGTCTGCTATCGGTTTGCATAAGTCTTGTTTTAAACAAATAAAAATATTAAATTATTTTAGTGGGGGCAGTCGAACGGGCCGATTCGACCTGAACGACCACCCCCAGTCCAAACAATCGGTCCGCCTAAAATCCCTAGTCTACCCAACCTAATCTACCCACACCCCGTCCACATCACCCCACCCAATCCCCACCTGACACCTCACCTCTCCCCTCCCTCTACCCTATCCCACGCTGCCACTTGGCCTCTCTCCCCAATCACCCACCACACAACACACACACGCACACCACCTGAACCAACCACCAGCCACACACCCGATCCGGTCCACCCCTGTCCCCGCGCCTAGGCCCCACCCCTGGCCCCCTGTCGGCTCCCTCCTCCCGCACGCGCTCTTCCCCCGCGCTCGTCTTCCTCCTCCTCTCCTCTCTGGCAGCTCCCGCCGGCCCAACTCCCTCCCTCACCTTCGCGCGCCTACCCCTCCGCCGACCCTCTGCTCCACCGCCGCTCACCGGAGCTCCCTCTCCCCTCCCCCTCCTCCTCTCTTCCCTGTCCCGCGCGGCCGCACCCCGTCGCCGGCGAGCCGCTCCGCCTCTGCGCCTCGCCCTCCGCGCTCTCCTCCTTCCCCCCCTCCGGCCGACGAGCCCCTCGCCACCGCGGGCTCCCGCCCCTCGCCTCTGTCGCCGGCCCGCCTCCACCCAAGCGGCACCGGACCGCCCGCCTCGTCTGCTGGCGTCCCTTCCCGACGACGGCCCAAGGCCAGCCGGGCCCCCTCCTCCGCCTGCCCCGGCCGCCACTGCGTCGACCTCCTCCATCTCGCTGGTCCCGCCTCCGCCCGCTGCCCGCCGCCAGCCTGCCCGCTCCGCCCGCCTTCTGGCTGCCCGGCCCCGTCCTCGTGCGCGGCCCTTCTTCCTGCCCAAGCTCGTCCTCCCATCTCGGCCATGGCGTCGTAGTGCCGCCAAGCCCTTTTTTCACGCTGCCGCTCCACGGCGAGGACGTGGCCTCCTCTTGGCCGCCCGAAGCTTGGCCACCAGCCACCTCGGCGGCCCATGGCCTCACCTCGATCCCGCGTCCAGCACCTCCGCTTCTCCAGGCTTGGCTCTGCTCAAGAGCACGATCTCATCTTGTTCAGAGGGTAACCATGTTGGGAGAGTATAGATGATGTTAGATGGTGTATGCAAATCCGAAGGACGTTGATGCCGAACCCCAAAGACCGATCCCGGCGCCCAGAACCCGAACCCCTCGCCAAGATCTTCAGTGCCGAGACCCGAGTCCGACACCGACAACTGAAACCGTGGAACCGACAAGATCGACCTCACTGACGCCATGACCTCCTTCCCGGACCCGAACCCCGGTACCGGACAGGTTCGCCATCGACCTCGAGAACGCCTACACGGAACAACAAGATCGCCACACGAACCCTGGACATGGAACGCCATGAACTCCTTCCCGGACCCCAAGAACCGGCATCGTCACCCGAGAACTCCGACACGGACGCCAAGCTCGTCGGAATCCCCGACGCCAAGTACTCCCTCGAGGACGCTGAGTACTTCATCCCGGAGTCCGAGAACAACCCCGTCGAACCCTGGACCCTGACGAACCCCGAACCCCCGGATCCCCAAGTTCGTCGAGACCCTCTAATGTGTGAACCCCTTCCCGAAACCCTATTTTATAATATAATACAAACTTGTTGCATATTAAATTGTCATACTCGCATGCATATTATCACGTGGTTTGGGGGCCTTATGCCGATTCACCTAATAATTAAATATGGGGCCCATATGCGGGCAACTCTAGTCTCATATCGGCCTCATTTAAATTTGTGTAGCGAACCGGTGCTACCTTTTGCCATGTTAAAACAACATTTAAATTGCGGGGTAGCTAAACAACTTGAACCATATAAATAATGTCGGGACCCCGGTTCCGCTTAATCTGACCTAATTGCATTGCACCTTGGCCATGTCATGCATCATACATGCATCATGCCGATCTTCTGCCGTTGTATTAAATAGTGCATCCGGTGTTTGTTCTAGTGTTTTGGTTCTTCGCGGATAAGGCCGTTGAGTTGATGTGAGCTTCACCGATCTTGGTTGAACCTTCGGCAATGTTTTCGGTGAGCATCTCCCCTTTCTACCTATCTTACTTTTATAGTATTTATTCCCTCCTGTTGATCTATTGCTATACGTGTTGCGATGCTCTAGTTTTCGTACCGTGATATCCTTGCAGCCTTATATTGCCATGGACACATCCTATTACCGTTGTTTGGTAGATAGTTGGACTTATGCGTCGTAGTCGCTTGCTCAAGTCATTGCGTGTTGTCAAGTGCCACAGTTGTTGGAGTATTGCCGCATGTTTGTTGTTGGGGTTGATCATGGCTTTACTTATCGTTCACTTTAATTCTGTTTAACAACTAAAATTGAATTAAGCGAGAGGCATCGGTGGGTGATAGATAATATTTGGTTTCGAACGCCCACTTGTGTCCGTAGGACCCGAGTACTTGATACTGTTCCTTGCTTTCTCGCGCTATCCACATCCGGGAGGATTATGGGACCCCCCTGAGCTAGAGCTTGATTCAGTCTTATTTCTTGGGGCCACAAACTAGTTTGAGGTTTTAATTACTATCCTGTACTTATGCCATGCTACTGCTTTATTACGATTGTGCGAGGAGCACACAGTCTGCTTAGGAATTGTGACCCGTTTACGGTATCGACAAGCCAGTTTTGGGTTCCCGATCGCTTCTGCCCCACAAACCTCGGGTCCGTCTCGAGCTAACTTCATGGTGTACTCCAAGGGGTGGCCCCCTGAAATATTTCTGAATCCCGTGATTGCTTTGTCGTGAAAGCCTCGTTGGGTTTTGATTTGGTTTTTCCGAGGTTGATCGAGCGTGTGTTGCTATTGGTGCACCCCGTCCGGGTAAAACTTTCTGAAAGCCGTGTCCGCGGTTATGGACGACTTGGAGCACAGTATCTCGACCATAGACAAGCATAACTAAAGTAGTGCTATCAACTTGACTTTATAATGACTAGTAATCAGCTTCACTATAATGGAATGACTAAATAATACTGCCCACAATTGCTTGTTTGGAGTGTCGCTTGCGACCATTGTACCTGACTAGTAAGTATTGCAACTACAACGGAATGTCTAAATAAAAGTACCAACAACTGTTGGGTTTTGGGTTATCTCATGATAAATGCATCTGACTAGTAAGTGTCACAACTACAACGGAATGGTTAACTAAAATTGCCCACTGCTTATTATATCAGGACGATTGTCTATATTTGACTAGTAATTGCTGCAACGATAACTGAATAAGTAAAACTGCCAACTGTGTGAGTTCCTCGTTTGGTCTCGAGGGGAAAACGCCAAGATGGGTTTGTTTGATGGTAGTATCAGGTTGGATCCGAATAGGTCTTTCTTATCCCTCTCTGATAGTCGCCAGTTGTATCGAGTCTCTATAGGTTGTTTAGTGCATGCTTTGCCGCTTGATCCACCATACCTATGTGGCGAGGACCGCCAATTCTAGCCTCCTTGTCTTGGCCTCGATCGACGCTCCTCTTTTCCTTTGCCCTTTGTCGGCACCCTTTTGTTTAAGCAGGTTTTGATCGACGTCGTTAGCGAGGTTACCCTTCCGCTTGGCTCAGGCAGGGTTATGGACGCCATCGGTTATTCTTCAGGGCTCTTAGCCCCATTTGCATCTTGTCCGTAATCGGACGCTCCATATTTTCAAGGTGATTTGGATCTTTGTACCGTATATCTGTATTCTTGACTCATTGAGTCGCTGCTGTATATATATATATCTGTTCTGTGGGTCCCATCGAGGACTGTTGTGTAATGTTATTACTTCGTTTTCCACCCGCACGAAAGTGCCTGGTGGGCACCTTTGAATCGTTTCTATGCGGGTTTGGCGGGAATCGCTGAAACTTGCATAGGTCCGATTCTGAGGGTGTTACATAGCGTTTAAGTTTCTTTGCCGACATGTACACTCCATAAGACATCTTCTGATAATGCGGGTAATTTTGTTTCGGGGCTCATAGTACCTCGCTCAAGTAATACACTGGCCTTTGTACTGACTTATCATTTTCAACTTGTTCCACGACGATCACCGCGCTCACTACTCTGTTAGTGGCTGCTATGTAGAGTAACATAGGCTCTTTTGACAATGGAGAAGTTAAGACAGGCGCTGTGAATAACATCTTTTTCAATTCATGAAATGCACTGTCTGCTTGTGGAGTCCAAATGAACTTATCTGATTTCTTCATCAGTTGATAGAGTGGTAATGCCTTCTCTCCCAGCCAACATACAAATCGGCTGAGCGAGGCTAAACAACCTGTGAACTTTTGTACGTCATTTAGACACCTCGGCAACTCCATTCTTTCTACTGCCTTTATCTTGGTTGGGTTGGCCTCTATACCTCGGCTACATAAAAGAAAACCGAGTAATTTTCCTGCTGGCACGCCAAATGTGCATTTTTTCGGGTTAAGCTTCATTCGGAACATTCTCAGGTTTGCGAAAGTCTGCCGTATATCATCCAGTAGTGTTTTGCTTTCTTTGGTTTTGATAACCACATCATCCACATATACTTGTACATTTTTTCCTATATGGTCATGTAGACATTTTTGCATGCATCTCTGATACGTCGCTCCTGCGTTGCGCAGGCCGAATGGCATTGTGCGATAGCAATAAGCCCCATATGGGGTAATAAACGCAGTCTTTATTTGATCGGCCGGATTTAACAGTATCTGGTGAAAACCAGAATACGCGTCTACAAATGACAATAGTTCACAACCAGCGGTCGAATCAATGACTTGGTCTATTCTAGGTAAAGGAAAAGGATCTTTTGGACACGCCTTGTTCAGGTTCGTGTAATCGATACACATTCGCCATACAATGGCTACATTTGGATCATCCTTCTTATTTTCTACCAACACCGGGTTTGACAGCCAATTCGGATACAGCACCTCCATGATGAACCCGGCCACAAGGAGCCGAGCTATTTCATGCCCTATTATTTTTCTCCTGTCTTCGGCGAAGCGGCGGAGAGGTTGCTTCACCGGCCTTGCTCCTGGCCTTACATTTAGAGAGTGCTCAGCCAACTCCCTCGGCACACCTTGCAAATCCTAGGTTGACCATGCAAAGATATCCCGATTCTCACGGAGGAAGTTGGTGAGCTCGCTTTCCTATTTAGCATCTAGGACGGCACCAATAGTGACGGTGCGCTCCGGGAATTTTTCATCTATCTGGAACTTTTTTGTTTCTTTAGTCGGCTGAAAGGAGACACTTCCATGTGGGTTGGCTAGTGCCGGCATATTCAGCTGTGCCGACTGAGCGAGGGCTGCTACCTCCTGAATCCTTCTTTTTTCCCTTGCTATTACCAATGATTCGGCCAAATTTGACCCGGCTGAAGCACATTCCATTGACTTCCTGTAATCCCCTGCTACCGTTATCACCCATTGTGGTCCGGGTAACTTCATTTTTAGATAACTTACATGACAGCTGGCCATGAATTTGGCCAATGCTGGCCGCCTGAGTAGAGCATGATAACAACTTTCTAGATCCACCACCTCGAACTCTAAGTTTTCTGCTCTGCAGTTATCTCTGGTGCCGAATAATACGTCCACTCGGACCTTACCAATGGGTTCGCACGAAAGCCTGTTACTATCCCATGGAATGTGGTCCTCGTGGCCTGCAGCATGTTCTGTGTTATTCCGAGTTTGTGCATTGTATCTTTGTACATGATATTGATGCTGCTCCCATTGTCAATGAGTACCTTTGAAAATTTCACATTAATGCTCGGTCCGACAAATGTCGGATCTAACATGAGTGCATATGACCCCGGACTCGACATTATCTTGGGGTGATCCTTTATGCTCCAGGTTACTTCTTGATCCGACCAAGGCACATATCTTGTTACTGCCGGCATTACTGCATTTACTTCCATATGCCGGCGCTGTACACTCGGCTTGTCTTGTTGTTTTGTCGTGAACACGCAATACGACTGATGATGTTCACTGTAGTCATTGCGTCCATTATTTCCTGGATTTGTCCTTCCATCCGGACCCTGATTCATCACTTGATGCACCGCATCCCTCCGGTCCGAGTTGTCGTACCTCGGGGGAGGAGGTGGTAACATTAGTTGCTGCGCATTTGCTCTAGTCAACTGCGGCTGATGCTGCGGATGTGCTTGGAGAGGTGTTGCCTGCATGCCTGCTGGGTTTCCCATCGCACTTTTCATCCATGCACATTGGCGGGTCGTATGGTTGGCCGGCCTGGCTGGGTTTGACGTGTGAAATTTACAAGGCTGATCTAACATAGATTCGAATGTGTACTTCGGCCTCTCCTGCCATTGCTTCTTTTGTTCTGGTGTCCACTGTCTTTTTCCTTCATTCCTTGGTGTCCACTGCTGAGGACCATTCTTTTGCCGCTGAGTCGTTCCGTTACTCGGCTGATCTTGCGCTACCGCTGCCACCTGGGCTGAATTATATCTATAATCCGGTCTCTCTTCTCTTCTTCTTCCTCTGAAGTCATTGCGCCTGGATGACCCGGCCATATCTCTTGCATATTGATCTTGATGCTCCCGATGATCTGCCGACATTAACTCGGGTTGCGTCGGATCTCCCAACGCATAAGAATCCGCTATTCTGATGGTTTCTGCCAATGTGGTCGGCATATCTCTTTGCAATCGCTGCCATAACACACTGGCGTAGCGGCATCCCTGTGCAAACCAAGCTATTGCTTGTGATTCTATAACTCCTTCACACGAGTTTCTTAGGTTACACCACCGAGTTAAAAACTCTCTGTCCGTCTCATTCGGTCTTTGCTTGCACATGGCTAACTGCTGCGGCCTGTTTGGCCTCTTGTAAGTACTGGTAAAGTTTCTAACAAACATTTCTTCAAAATCCAACCAACAGTTGATGATGCCTGCTGGTAGATTATTCAACCATACTCTAGCTGGTCCTTCCAATATTTGACGGACATACCGCACTGCCCATCGCAAGTTCCCGCCTGCTATTTTCACAGCTGTGGCATAATCAATCAACCAGTCTTGTGGTTTGGTGCTCCCATTATACATTTTTGTGCCTCTTGCCAGCTGAAAGTTCGACACAGGTGGTTCGCCCATGATCCGTGGTCCGAAACATGCCGGACCCGGTAGACCCTGTTCTTCCAGCAACTCGGATCGGTATAGCCGGTCTAGCTTTACTCTGGCATCATTTGACGGCAAATATCGGTACAGAACTCTGTCATGCATTCCATAGTGTTTATTTCCACCATGGATCGCATATTCCATTTCGGAATAACCATCATTGTACCTTTCATTCACCTGATTGTGGCGAGCTGGTCTTGCTTCTATTTCCTGCCGAGGTTCATGTCTCGGGTGCGGGTTGTGCAGCGGTTCTCTCCTTCCTTCGACTGGGGTATTGTTTTCGTGATTTCCTATTCTGGGTTCTGCTCTGCTGAGGTCCCCATTGCCTCGGCTTCCGCCGCCTTTCTCAGCACGGCCGAGGTTCCTTTCGCCACTGTTACCTCGGCTTCCATTGCCTCTGTTCTCATTTGCTTTCCCGGCTATTGCCAGATCATATGGAACAATTTGCTTGTTTCTCTTTCCCGAAGTTACCGCTCTGTCCCTTCGTGCATTGTTTCCAGGTGAAGATGCTGCTGCCATAGACAAGGCAGGTGCTGCCCTAGCCGAGTGAACCATCCGCGAGGCCCTTGGCCTCGCCGGATCTTCCCTGAGCATCTCTTCATTTTGCTGGTTCGCAATGCGCACCAGCTCATTCACTCTTTCTTGCTGTTTCTGCCGGGCTTCGCCGGTCAATCCCTCCAATTCTAATGCCGCGGCATTTGCTCTCGTGTTCTTTGTCGAGTATCAGACTCGGCAAGACCAAATCAACTGATTCTGCCTTATGAGCATCATGCTCCTTGTTGATATCATCTATGAGGTTCTTCCCTCTTAATCTCAACTCGTCAACCCATTCGGGAGCGACTTCGAGCTTGTTAGCTTTCGCATACTCTCGCAGGGTCCCGTTTAAGGACTCCCGCAAGGCCGACACCTTTTTTGCCTCTACCAGCACCTTTTGCCTGGTTTCTTCTAATTCTGCCTGAGCATTTTCCGGATCAAGTATCAGCGCTACAGGTGTAGTCAGATTATCTATGGTTGCCTGAAGAATGTTTTCTGGTCTTTCCAGAGGTGGCCCTCTTATTCTTGGTGCCTTTGGGGTAGTGTCCTGCACTTCGGCCCGATTGGTCACTGGAGGGATTACCTCGGTGGGTGGTGGTGCCGTCTGCCTGGGCACGACCTGCACGCCTGTGGCAGGGTCTCTGGTTGATCCGGCACCCGATACTCCCGCCTGCACCCCGGCTGCGACCATCACCTTGATGCTGCTGACTGGGCACACTCCGCGCGGACGGCTCGCGGCGCTAAGGGGTGGCTCTCCTGCAACAACAACCTGGTGAGGATACATGCCGGAGATGTCGACACCGACGTAGACCTGGTGCGTTCCCAAGCTGATGAAGACGTCGTTGCGCGGAGGATCTTTTCCCCTGAAGCTGCCTGCATTGTCGCTAACGTAGTCACATAGATCAAATCTCCGGACCAAGCCAGAAACAACGCGCTCGCCAGTGTTGATGAAGTTTCCCGTCCGGATCATGACTCCAGCTAGCACCACTGCTGGCCCCACGGTGGGCGCCAACTGTCGTGGTGGTGACACGGCAGATGCCATGGGTAGGATAAAGTGAGGGGCCTATGGATGCTAGTGGGATCTAGGGAGGGAAGATGCAGTTAATTCTACACACAGAAGACTAAGGCAAAGATCTCTATTTCTTCTTCCTTGGGCTACAAGTGCTCCTCGAGCTGTATGTAAGGAGAAAAGAAGAACTTTACCAGCCTAACGGTACTAAAATGAGCCGATCCCTGCCTCAGGGTCCAAGCCTCCCCTTATAAAGGAGAGCCTTGGGTGCCTTTAGGGCTGACGGGGCAAGCATATTCGAGTAATATGCTTGTCCCAAAATAGTAGTTCGGCGACCTCCTTTCCCTGTCGCCCTTCTAACGATGGCAAGGCTCCAGAGGGCCCCTCCTGCGTGCCTCGGTCTTCAGGACTGTCATCTCCGTGACCTCCTTCTGCCCCTCTGACGCTCTGCGCCTTTGTCTCTTGTGCTTGGCTCCGCTCAGATTCCTTCTAGCCTGCAACTAGAGTTTGACTTTGGGTTTCTCCTTCTGCTGCAAGCTTCGTATCATTCGGCCTTACCTCGCGTAACTCGACTTGTCCTTCACCTGCATCGAGATTACTCAGGCTAACCCGGCCGAGTTACGTAGTATCCCGGCCGGGTAATGCCTTGCCTTTATCATAAGGGTCCTGCCCTTCCCTGTCTTGGCCGACCTCAACAGGATTCAGCCGACTCTGACAATAACTCGGAAACTAGACGGGCAACTTCCTTTCGTCCTTTCCCGTCTTTACCGTACCCGAGATTATCTCCCCAAAAGATACCAATTTCCCTTTGTCTCACGATAGTTTACTTATCCGAGGTTATGATCGTCGATATCTCTGCATACCTAGTTCAACCTCGTTACTGATAAGTACACTTTTCTCGTTCCCATGATATGTGATCCCTTGTGAGCCAGTCACATGCTTGCAAGCTAATTGGATGACATTTCACCGAGAGGGCCCAGAGTATATCTATCCGTCATATGGATGGACAAATCCCACTCTTGATCCATGTGTCTCAACCAATACTTTCTGAACACTCAATGCCACCTTTATAGCCACCCAGTTATGGTGTGGTGTTTGATGTCATCAAACCATCCATCCGGTAAAGGTGATATGCATGATCTCATGGTCGAAAGAATTAGGTTACTATGTATAAGAAAGCATATAGCAATTGAACTATTAAAATGACTTGATCTTTATGCTACGCTTATCTATAGGAGTATGTCCACCATATCATTCTCCTAACGATATGATCCTGTTGTTAATAACATCTCAATGTTCATGATAGGGAAACCACAATCATTTATTAACCAACAAGCTAGTATTATAAAGAGGCTTTACTAGGGACTCTATTTTAGTTTACAAATCACACAAGTATTAATGTTTCCTTGTTAATACTATTATAGCATGAATGTAAACATTTATCATAAACACAAAGATATAATAATAACTACATTTATTATTGCCTCTAGGGCATATCTCCAACAGTCTCCCACTTGCACTAGATTCATCTAATCTAGATTACATGGTAATATACCGAACACCCATGGCAGTTTGGTGCTGGTCATGTTTTGCCCTCGGGAGAGGTTTAGTCAACGGATCCACCACATTTAGATATGTGTGTACTTTGCAAATCTTTATGTCCCCATCTTGGACATGTTCTCGAATAGCGTGAAAACGTAGCTTGATGTGCTTCAGCTTCTTGTGTGACCTTGGTTCTTGCGCATTGGCTATGGCGCCCATGTTATCACAGTAGATAGACATTGGGTCCAGCGCACTAGGAACCACACCCATCTCTGTAATGAACTCTTTCATCCATATCGCTTCTTGTGAAGCCTCCGAAGCAGCCATGTATTCCGATTCAGTTGAAGATCTCGCCACAACGCTTTGCTTTGCACTCCTCCAGCTAACTACTGCACCATTCAAAGTAAATACTTATCCAGATTGTTATTTAGAATCATCCGGATCGGTGTTCCAACTAGCATCGGTGTAACCATTAACAACGAGATGTTCATCACCTCCATAAGAAAGAACCATATCCTTAGTTCTTCTCAAGTACTTAAGGATGTTTTTGACCGCTGTCCAATGATCCACTCCTAGATCACTTTGATATCTTCTAGTTAAACTAACAACATATGCAATGTCAGGTCTAGTACATAGCATGGTATACATTAGAGATCCTATGGCTGAGGCATAGGGAGTCTTACTCATCCTTTCTCTATCTTCTGCCGTTGTCGGACTTTGAGTTTTACTCAAGGTCGTATTGGGCAACATGGGCAAGAACCCTTTCTTGCTATCTTCCATTCCAAACCTCTTTAGAACTTTGTCCAAATATGTACTTTGTGACAATGATATTAGGCGTCTCGATCTATCTCTATAAATCTTTATGCCTAATATGTAAGCTGCTTCGCCAAGATCCTTCATTGACAAACTATTATTCAAATATTCCTTGACACTATTAAGAAGGTCTACATCATTCCCAATCAACAATATGTCATCTACATATAGTATTAAGAATGCTACAGAGCTCCCACTCACTTTCTTGTAAATACAAGCTTCTCCATAAGTTTGTATAAAACCAAAACTTTTGATCACCTTATCAAAACGTTGATTCCAACTTCGGGATGCTTGCTTCAATCCATAGATGGACCGTTGAAGTTTGCATACCTTGTTAGCATCTTTAGGATCGACAAAACCTTTGGGTTGCATCATATACAACTCTTCATCAATGTCTCCATTGAGGAATGTTGTTTTGACATCCATCTGCCATATCTCATAATCATAATATGCAGTGATTGCTAACATAATCCTCACAGACTTTAGCTTCGCTACTGGTGAGAAAGTCTCATCGTAGTCAACTCCTTGAATTTTTTGAAACCCTTTTGTGACAAGTCGAGCTTTATAGACAGTAACATTACCATCAGCATCTGTTTTCTACTTGAAAATCCAATTGTTCTCGACAGCCTTCCGCCATCTGGTAAGTCCACCAAAGTCCATACTTGGTTTTCGTACATGGATCCAATCTCGGATTTCATGGCTTCTTGCCATTTATTGGAATCTAGGCTCATCATCGCTTCCTCATATGTCACAGGGTCATCGGTGTTGTCCACCAACATGACAATCATAACGGGATCATACCAATCTGGAGTGGTACGAGTTCTCGTTGACCTGCAAGGCTCCGTAGCAACTACAACCGAAGTTTCATGATCATCATCATTAGCTTCCTCTCTTATTGGTGCAGGCACCACAGGAACTTCTTCCGGTGCTGCGCTACTCACAAGTTCGAGAGAAGGTTCGAAAACCTCGTCGAGTTCTACTTTCCTTCCAAATACTTCTTCGAGAGAAATTCTTCTAGAAAGGATCCATTCTTAACGAAGATTTTGCCTTCGGATCTATGATAGAAGGTATACCCAATAGTTTCCTTCGGGTATCCTATGAAGACGCATTTTTCTGCTTTGGGTTCAAGCTTGTCCGGCTGTAACTTCTTTACATAGGCTTCGCAACCCCAAACTTTAAGGAACGACAATTTAGGTTTCTTCCCAAACCATAATTCATACGGTGTCGTTTCAACGGATTTAGATGGTGCCCTATTTAAAGTGAATGCGGCTGTTTCTAATGCATAACCCCAAAATGATAGCGGTAAATCTGTAAGTGACATCATAGAACTAACCATATCTAAGAGAGTTCGATTACGACGTTCGGACACACCATTATGCTGTGGTGTTCCCGGCGGTGTCAATTGTGAAAGTATTCCGCATTTCTTCAAATGCTCGCCAAACTCGTAACTTAGATATTCACCTCCACGATCAGAACGTAGAAATTTAATCTTCTCGTTACGTTGATTCTCCACCTCACTTTGAAATTCCTTAAACTTCTCGAAAGTTTCGGACTTATGTTTCATGAAATAGATATACCCATATCTACTCAAGTCATCCATTAAGGTAAGAACATAATGATAACCACCGCGCGATGCTAAACTCATTGGACCACACACACATCGGTATGTATGATTTCCAATAAGTCCGTAGCTCGCTCCATCATACCAGAAAATGGAGTCTTAATCATTTTACCCATCAGACATGCTTCGCATCTTTCAAGTGATTCGAGAAGTCCATCGGAATGGAGTTTCTTCATGCGCTTCACTCCAATGTGACCAAGACGACAGTGCCACATATAGGTCGAGTTATCGCTCGATTTCAAACGTTTAGCCTCAATGTTATTAATATGTGTATTTCCACTATCGAGATTCAATAACAATAGACCATCTATCAAAGGTGCATGTGCATAAAACATATTACTCATATAAATCAAACAACCATTATTCTCGGACTTAAACAAGTAACCGTCTCGCAATAAACAAGATCCCGATATAATGTTCATGCTTAACGCAGGCACCAAATAACAATTTATTTAAGTATAAAACTAATCCCGATGGTAGATGAAGGGGTAGCGTGCCGACCGCGATCACATCAACCTTTGATCCGTTTCCCACGCGCATCGTCACCTCGTTCTTCGCTAGCTTCCGTTTATTCGCAAAGACCGCTTTGAGTTACAAATATGAGCAACCGAACCAGTATCAAATACCCAGGCACTACTACGAGTACTAGTGATATACACATCAATAACATGTATATCGGATATACCTTTCGTCTTGATGTTGCCGTTCATCAAATCCGCCAAGTACTTAGCTTTGGGCAATTCCGCTTCCAGTGACCTTCTCCCTTGCAGTAAAAGCACTCAGTATCAGGCTTAGGTCCAGCCTTGGTCTTCTTCGTCGGCGCGGTAACTTTCTTACCACCCTTCTTGAAGTGTCCCTTTTGCTTAGACTTGCCTTTCTTGAATTTGGTGGTCTTATTGACCATCAACACTTGGTGCTCTTTCTTGATCTCCACTTCTGCATATTTCAACATAGCAAACAGTTACGCAACCTTGTTCATGTTTTGCATATTGTAGTTCATCACAAAGTTCTTGTAACTTGGTGGTAGTGATTGGAGGACACGGTAAATCCCCAAAGCATTAGGAATCACTATACCCAAGCTTTGAAGTTTGTTTGCGTGCCCAGACATCTTAAGAACATGCTCAGCCGACTGCCCTCTTCCATCTTGCGCTTAAAGAACTTTTCAGAAGCCTCATAGCTCTCAATTGCCGCATGAGTCTCAAAGATCAATTTGAGATCACGGACAATATCATGTGGGTCTGAATTCTCAAACCTTTTCTGAAGCTCCGATTCTAAACCATACAAGATAGCACACTGAACTGTGGAGTACTGAGTCTTCCGAGCGAGGTAAACATTCTTTACTTCATCGGTAGCAGTAGATGCAGGTGGGTCACCCAGCGGTGCATCCAGCACATAGGTCAAATTACCAGCAGTGAGGACAATCCTCAAATTGCGGAACCAATCCGCGAAGTTGCTTCCATTGTTTTTCAACTTTTCTTTCTCTAGGAACGCATTAAAATTGATGGTAGGGGCCGCCATTGATCTACAACATATTTGCAATAGTTTAGACTAAGTTTATGACAAATTGAGTTTTAATTAATAGTTAAATTAATCTAGGTGAACTCCCACTCAAAACAATATCCCTCACATTGTTTCAGTGATCACACGAACCAAATCCACCACATCAACACCGATCATCACGAGAGTTGATGTAGCTTCAATGGCGAACAATCGACATGTTCATCATATCTACTATATGATTCATGCTTTACCTTTTGGTGATCCGTGTTTCGAGACCATGTCTGTACATGCTAGGCTCGTCAAGATCAAACCTTAGCTTACGCATGAGCAAATCTGGCTTGCTCACGTTGTATACACTTGCGGAATCTAACACACCCGATCATCACGTGGTGCTTCGAAACAACAAGCTTTAGCAACGGTGCTAACTAAGGGTGAACACTTTATGACTTTAAATTCATGTGCATGAGGGATCATCTTATAATGCTACCGTCGTTAACTAAGCAATACAAGATGCATAAAGGATTAACATCACATGCAATTCATATTATGTGATATGATATGGCCTTTCTTCTTTGTGCTTCCGATCTCCATCTTCAAGCACGAACATGATCTCCATCATCACCGGTATTGCATCAAGGTCAACGACGCTTTTCCATGGTTGTCGTCCACCGGCTTCAACTATTACAACTACTTTGAATAGACACGCGGGTCTTAACAAAATTAAAGACAACCATATGGCTCCTGCCGGTTGCCAACTTACAATAAGGAACATTGCATACATCAAATATAATCACAATCATGGCCATATCACATCATAGCACACCCCTACAAAACAAAGTCAGACGCCTCTACTTTATTTGCATGTGTTACGTGGTTTGGGGCTTTCAATAAGTGTCGTTCTAACTTACGAACATGAACCACAACATTGATACTATTATTGGCAATCACCTGTTGTAAATTGAATCTTAACTATGCTGGGAGAAACAGGCACCCGGAAAGCCACTTATGCAATACAAGTTGCATGTCAAGCGTGGAGCAAGTCTCATGAACGATGTCATGTAAGGTTAGCCTGGGCCGCTTCATACCAACATCCCGCAAGATGCAAAGTACACAAGAAGCAATCGACAATAAAAGCATCAACGCCCACAATGACCATTGTGTTCTACTCGTGCAACATATCTACATATAGACACGACTCTGATACCACTGTAGGGTTTCGTAGAATGGAAAACAAAAAAATTTCTACCGCATACAAACAAACAAGCCAAGATCTATATACTAGATTGTAGCAACGAGTCAATTGAATAACTCACCCTCGACGATTCCAAAGTGTTTAACGAGAGTGGATTCTCGTGGGTGATGTAGTCGTACTCTTCCCGATCTCAAGATCGCGTAGACGATCCTTCCCAAGGCTCCGTAGCTCCCGCAGTCGGTCACACGTTCGGTACTCGACGAAGACCTTCCTCTCCCTTGTTCCTGCAGGCAGCGGAGGTTGTAGCACTCTCTTCGCGATTCCGACAGCACAACGGCGTGGTACCATAAGTAGAGGGGAGATCTCGCAGGGCTTTGCCTTAAGCCGGAGCGAGTATGGTGGACTATGAGAGAGCTCCTCGGCGATCTAGGGTTTAGACACACCAAGGAGGAGGCTTGGCCGGTGGCTAGGGATAGCTAGGCGGCGGTTTACCCTAGGGCGGCGGCGGCTGCAGGAGGGCCGGCGGCTTAGGGCTAGGGTTTGCGGGTGGAGGTGTTGGGTGCTAGGAGGGGCAGCCCTGCCCCTCCTTATATAGGTGGAAGGGGCGCGCCAGGGGAGGGGAGTCCCTCCCCAACTCGGTTTCCCAAGGGTCCGGCGGTGGAGGGGAGGAACTCCTCCCCAACTCGGTTTCCACCTTCCCCTCCACTTCCCAAAATAGCCATTTGACTTTTCAAATTGGCGTTTGACTTTTCAAACTAGGATTTGATTAAACCCTTTATTTTGTTCACAGATGACACCTAGTACATGATGCAATCATTCCAACTTGGTATGACACATTCATGTACCCTTCCTCTTCGGAGTGCCGGACATTCCGGAACCTTCTAGAACATTCCTGATGAAAACACCGGAACCATTCTCCAACCCCGAAACATGACTTTCCTTATATGAATCTTATTCTCCGGACCATTCCGGATCTCCTCGTGATATCCCGGATCCCATCCGAGACTCTGAACAACATTCGGTCTCTTACTTATCATTCCATAACTACTCAAACAACGTCGAATCCTTAAGTGTGTCTCCCAACGGTTCGTGAATTATGCGGACATGATCGAGACACTTCTCCGAACAATAACCAATAGAGGAATATGGAAATTCATATGGCTCCCACATATTTCAACGATTACTTTGCGATCGAATGAACCACTTACATACGATACCAATTTCCCTTTGTCTCATGATAGTTTACTTATCCGAGGTTATGATCGTCGATATCTCTGCATACCTAGTTCAACCTCACATCGATAAGTACTCTTTTCTCGCTCGTGATATGTGATCCCTTGTGAGCCAGTCACATGCTTGCAAGCTAATTGGATGACATTTCACCGAGAGGGCCTGAGTATATCTATCCGTCATATGGATGGACAAATCCCACTCTTGATCCATGTGTCTCAACGAATACTTTCCGAACACTCAATGCCACCTTTATAGCCACCCAGTTACGGTGTGGTGTTTGATGTCATCAAAGCATCCCTCCCAGAAAGGTGATATGCATGATCTCATGGTCGAAGGAATTAGGTTACTATGTATCAGAAAGCATATAGCAATTGAACTATTAAAATGACTTGATCTTTATGCTACGCTTATCTATAGGAGTATGTCCACCATATCATTCTCCTAACGATATGATATTGTTGTTAATAACATCTAAATGTTCATGATAGGGAAACCACAATCATTTATTAACCAACAAGCTAGTATTATAAAGAGGCTTTACTAGGGACTCTATTTTAGTTTACAAATCACACAAGTATTAATGTTTCCTTGTTAATACTATTATAGCATGAATGTAAACATTTATCATAAACACAAAAATATAATAATAACTACATTTATTATTGCCTCTAGGGCATATCTCCAACACAAATACCCAGGCACTACTACGAGTACTAGTGAGATACATATCAATAACATGTATATCGGATATACCTTTCTTCTTGATGTTCCCGTTCTTCAAATCCGCCAAGTACTTTGGGAAATTCCTCTTCCAGTGACCTTCTCCCTTGTAGTAAAAGCACTCAGTATCAGGCTTAGGTCCAGCCTTGGTCTTCTTCGTCGGTGCGGTAACTTTCTTACCACCCTTCTTGAAGTGTCCATTTTGCTTAGACTTGCCTGTCTTGAATTTGGTGGTCTTATTGACCATCAACACTTGGTGCTCTTTCTTGATCTCCACTTCTGCAGATTTTAACATGGAGAAGAGTTCTGGCAACTGCTTGTTCATGCTTTGCATATTGTAGTTCATCACAAAGTTCTTGTAACTTGGTGGTAGTGATTGGAGGACACGGTAAATCCCCAAAGCATTAGGAATCACTATACCCAAGCTTTGAAGTTTGTTGGCGTGCCCAGACATCTTAAGCGCATGCTCACTGACGGAGCTACCCTCTTCCATCTTGCAGTTAAAGAACTTTTCAGAAGCCTCATAGCTTTCAATTGCCGCATGAGTCTCAAAGATCAATTTGAGATCCTCGACAATATCATATGGGTCTGAATTCTCAAACCTTTTCTGAAGCTCCGATTCTAAACCATACAAGATAGCACACTGAACTGTGGAATACTGATTCTTTCGAGCGAGGTAAACATTCTTTACTTCATCGGTAGCATCAGCTGTAGGTGGGTCACCCAGCGGTGCATCCAGCACATAGGTCAAATTACCAGCATTGAGGACAATCCTCAAATTGCGGAACCAATCAGCGAAGTTGCTTCCATTGTTTTTCAACTTTTCTTTCACTAGGAATGCATTAAAATTGATGGTAGGGGCCGCCATTGATCTACAACATATTTGCAATAGTTTAGACTAAGTTTATGACAAATTGAGTTCTAATTAATAGTTAAATTAATCTAGGTGAACTCCCACTCAAAACAATATCCCTCACATTGTTGTAGTGATCACATGAACCAAATCCACCACATCAACACCGATCATCACGAGAGTTGATGTAGCTTCAATGGCGAACAATCGACATGTTTTTTTAGGGTAATAACAGTAGGAAAGGCTCCTACTGCCTCATTTTTCATTAATAAAGGTCAGAGTCTATAAATATGTAACAATCGACATGTTCATCATATCTACTATATGATTCATGCTTTACCTTTCGGTGATCCGTGTTCCGAGACCATGTCTGTACATGATAGGCTCGTCAAGATCAAACCTTACCTTCCGCATGAGCAAATCTGGCTTGCTCACGTTGTATACACTTGCAGAATCTAACACACCCGATCATCACATGGTGCTTCGAAACAACAAGCTTTAGCAACGGTTCTTACTAAGGATGAACACATTAGAACATGAAATTCATGTGCATGAGGGATCATCTTATAATGCTACCGTCGTTAACTAAGCAATACAACATGCATAAAGGATTAACATCACATGCAATTCATAATATGTGATATGATATGGCCTTTCTTCTTTGTGCTTCCGATCTATATCTTCAAGCACGAACATGATCTCCATCATCACCGGCATTGCATAAAGGTCCATGACGCTACTCCATGGTTGTCGTCCACCAGCTTCAACTATTACAACTACTTTGAATAGACACGCGGGTCTTAACAGAAATTAAAGACAACCATATGGCTCCTGTCGGTTGCCAACTTACAATAAGGAACATTGCATACATCAAATATAATCACAATCATGGCCATATCACATCACAGCACACCCCTGCAAAACAAAGTTAGACGCCTCTAATTTCTTTGCATATTTTACGTGGTTTGGGGCTTTCAATAAGTGTCAATCTAACTTACGAACAAGAACCACAACGTTGATGTTTGAACTATCAAGTGCCCGTTGTAAATTGGATCTATACTATAATGGGAGAGACAGACACCCGCAAAGCCACTTATGCAACACAAGTTGCATGTTGAGCGTGGAGCAAGTCTCATAAACGATGTCATGTAAGGTTAGCCCGGGCCGCTTCATCCCATCATACCGCAAGATGCAAAGTACACAAGAAGCAATTGATAATAAAAGCACCACCGCCCACAATGACCATTGTGTTCTACTCGCGCAACAGATCTACATATAGACACGGCTCTGATACCACTGTAGGGGTTCGTAGCATGGAAAACAAAAAAATTCTATCGCATACAAACAAATAAGCCAAGATCTATCTACTAGATTGTAGCAACGAGTCGATAGAATAACTCACCCTCGAAGATTCCAAAGTGTTTAACGAGAGCGGATTCTCGTGGGTGATGTAGTCGTACTCTTCCCGATCTCAACATCGTGTAGACGATCCTTCCGGCGCTGCGTTCCGGCAGCGCTTCCGCAGTCGGTCACACGTTCGGTACTCGACGAAGACCTTCCTCTCCCTTGTTCCAGCAGGCAACAGAGGTTGTAGCACTCTCCTCGCTATTCTGTCAGCACGACGGCGTGGTATCGGAAGTAGAGGGGAGATCTCGCAGGCCTTCGCCTTAAGACGGAGCGAGTATGGTAGACTATGAGAGAGCCTCGGTGATCTAGGGTTTAGACGCATCAAGGAGGAGAGGCTGGGCCGGCGGCTAGGGGAAGTGGATGCCCCAACTCGGCGGCTAGGGTTTTGCCCTAGGCGGTGGCGGCGCCGGCGGCTTGGGGCTAGGGTTTCCAGGGTGCAAGGTGTGTGCTTGGAGGGGCAGCCCTGCCCCTCCTTATATAGGTGGAGGGGAGTCCCTCCCCAACTCGGCTTCCAAGGCCGGCGGTGGAGGGAGAGGGACTTCCTCCCCAAGTAGGTTTCCTACTCTCCCTCCACCAAACAAAATAGCCGTTTGACTTTTCAAATTGGCGTTTGACTTTTCAAACTAGGATTTGATTTATCCCTTTATTTTGTTCAGCGATGACACCTAGTACATGATGCAACCATTCCAACTTGTTATGACACATTCATGTACCCTTCCCCTCCGGAGTGCCGGACATTCCGGAACCTTCTAGAACATTTCCGATGAAAAACACCGGAACCATTCTCCTACCCCAAAACAGGACTTTCCTTATATGAATCTTATTCTCCGGACCATTCCGGATCTCCTCGTGATATCCCGAATCCCATCCGAGACTCCGAACAACACTCGGTCTCTTACTCAACATTCCATAACTACTCAACAACGTCGAATCCTTAAGTGTGTCTCCCTACGGTTCATGAATTATGCGGACATGATCGAGACACTTCTCCGAACAATAACCAATAGAGGAATCTGGAAATTCATATGGCTCCCACATATTTCTACGATTACTTTGCGATCGAATGAACCACTTACATACGATACCAATTTCCCTTTGTCTCATGATAGTTTACTTATCTGAGGTATTGATCGTCGGTATCTCTGCATACCTAGTTCAACCTCGTTACTGATAAGTACTCTTTTCTCGTTCCAGTGATATGTGATCCCTTGTGAGCCAGTCACATGCTTGCAAGCTAATTGGATGACATTCCACCGAGAGGGCCCAGAGTATATCTATCCGTCATATGGATGGACAAATCCCACTCTTGACCCATGTGTCTCAACCAACACTTTCCAAACACTCAATGCCACCTTTATAGCCACCCAGTAACGGTGTGGTGTTTGATGTCATCAAAGCATCCTTCCGGTGATGGTGATAAGCATGATCTCATGGTCGAAGGAATTAGGTTACTATGTATCAGAAAGCATATAGCAATTGAACTATTAAAATGACTTGATCTTTATGCTACGCTTATCTATAGGAGTATGTCCATCATATCATTCTCCTAACGATATGATCTTGTTGTTAATAACATCTCAATGTTCATGATAGGGAAACCACAATCATTTATTAACCAACAAGCTAGTATTATAAAGAGGCTTTTACTAGGGACTCTAATTTAGTTTACAAATCACACAAGTACTAATGTTTCCTTGTTAATACTTTTATAGCATGAATGTAAACATTTATCATAAACACAAAGATATAATAATAACTATATTTATTATTGCCTCTAGGGCATATCTCCAACAGCTTATATAGTGCAGGTCGGGAAGATCGTGGGACACATCCCACGTCTGAGTCGGTAACAACCCACGTCCATAAAAACTGGAACGACTGTAATTAACGCGTCCGTTAATGACTCATAATTAGTTTTTCCAACCAGCAAAATAAAGCTCGGCTCGGCAAGATTCCCACAACCCGCGGCGCACGCACGCGTCATGACGAGGCGAGGCGAGGCGGGCGGCGTTGGAGGAGGAGTGCACGAGGGCTTCTCTCGTTATCACACCTTAGTGAGTGGTGTAACACTGTACTATATAATGTGGTTCAACTCTCCTTCCACTAGCAATATGGGACTAAAATTTAGCACCACTAGCACAACCATATGCTGCCATACACAAGTGGGCCAAAGAGAATTTCATAATTTGTCTAATGGACCAACATCCCAAAACTCACCAAATTCCAACAATCCCCCCACAAAGTCTCATTGTCACATCACATCACTTTTCTTCTAGAATATTGTTTTATATACCGGTGTATAGTGAAAACTGTTAAGTTGAACTTTCACGTTAAACTTTATGTTACACTAGCTAGCAACTTGAATAGTGGACTATGCCTTGAACTACAAGTTTTTCGCACGCTATTTTCACACAAAATCTAGACCGGTACAGGGCCGCCGTTGGCTTCCCCGCGGTTTGGATCTTATGCATCATACTCCAGGGCCTTTCATGAGTTTATTAGAGAGCATCCAAGTCTCACAGACTGCGACGTTTGACAGTTAGAATCATATAGGTGTGTCCCTCAAGAGATATTCTGCAGGACAACATCTCCGCTTTAAAAAGCCACTTGAAACACATTAAGATAAATATCAACCTGCCATGCAGATTAAGAGAGTATTGCATCTTTATGGAGATGTAAATATAATATGAGAATACTCTCCTCTCAGATGACCAACAGCTTGTCTCCCAACTCTAATTCACGGGATCTCCGATCACATAGAATGGTTTACCACTGCGATCAACTCATAGTGTGGGTATCAAACCCATCTCCCTCGATGCATTATCTATCACATTACGTGCTAATCCCTTTGTGAAAGGATCTGCCAGATTCTTAGATGTTTGTGTAGGGTTTCGTAGCATGGAAAACAAAAAATTTCTATCGCATACAAACAAACAAGCCAAGATCTATCTACTAGATTGTAGCAACGAGTCGATGGAATAACTCACCCTCGAAGATTCCAAAGTGTTTAACGAGAGCAGATTCTCGTGGGTGATGTAGTCGATACTCTTCGATCTCAAGATCGCGTAGACGATCCTTCCGGCCATGCGTTCTGCAGCGCTCCGTAGTCGGTCACACGTTCGGTACTGACGAAGACCTTCCTCTCCCTTGTTCCAGCAGCGGAGGTTGTAGCACTCTCCTCGATTTCGGCACAATGGCGTGGTACCGAAGTAGAGGGAGATCTCGCAGGCTTCGCCTTAAGCGGGCGAGTATGGTGGAGTATGAGAGAGTCTCGGTGTTCTAGGGTTTAGACACCAAGGAGGGACAAGCGTGACTAGGGTTTAGCTAGGCGGACGAGTTGGTGCCCTAGGCGGCTTGGAGGCGGCTTGGGGCTAGGGTTTAGAGGAGTAGGAGTGTGTGTGTCTAGGAGGGAGCCCTGCCTCCTTATATAGGTGGAGGGCTGGCCGGCCAAGGGAGGAGAGGAGTCCCTCCCAACTCGGCTGGAGGTGGCCGGTTGGAGGAGGGAACTCCTCCCCAACTCGCTTTCCACCTCTCCTCCTGTTTCCAAAAACTGCCGTTTGACTTTTCAAACTAGCCATTTGACTTTTCAAACTAGGATTTGAATAAACCCTTTATTTTGGACAGCGAAGACACTTAGTACATGATGCAATCATTCCAACTTGTAATGACACATTCATGTACCCCTTCCCCTGAGTGCGGACATTCTGAACCTTCTAGAACATTCCCGATGAAAACACCGGAATCATTCCCCAACTCCGAAACGGGACTTTCCTTATATGAATCTTATTCTCCGGACCATTCCGGATCTCCTCGTGATATCCTGAATTCCATTCGAGACTCCGAACAACATTCGGTCTCTTTCTCATCATTCCATAACTACTCAAACAACGTCGAATCCTTAAGTGTGTCTCCCTACGGTTCGTGAATTATGCGGACATGATCGAGACACCTCTCCGATCAATAACCAATAGAGGTATCTGGAAATTCATATGGCTCCCACATATTTCTACGATTACTTTGCGATCGAATGAACCACTTACATACGATATCAATTTCCCTTTGTCTCACGATAGTTTACTTATCCGAGGTTATGATCGTCGGTATCTCTGCATACCTAGTTCAACCTCGTTACCGATAAGTACTCTTTTCTCGTTCCCGTGATATGTGATCCCTTGTGAGCCAGTCACATGCTTGCAAACTAATTGGATGACATTTCACCGAGAGGGCCGAGAGTATATCTATCCGTCATATGGATGGACAAATCCCACTCTTGATCCATGTGTTTCAACCAATACTTTCCGAACACTCAATGCCACCTTTATAGCCACCCAGTTACGGTGTGGTGTTTGATGTCATCAAAGCATCATCCGGTAAAGGTGATATGCATGATCTCATGGTCGAAGGAATTAGATTACTATGTATCAGAAAGCATATAGCAATTGAACTATTAAAATGACTTGATCTTTATGCTACGCTTATCTATAGGAGTATGTCCACCATATAATTCTCCTAACGATATGATCCTGTTGTTAATAACATCTCAATGTTCATGATATGGAAACCACAATCATCTATTAACCAACAAGCTAGTATTATATAGAGGCTTTACTAGGGACTTCGAATTAAGTTTACAAATCACACAAGTATCAATGTTTCCTTGTTAATACTATTATAGCATGAATGTAAACATTTATCATAAACACAAAGATATAATAATAACTACATTTATTATTGCCTCTAGGGCATATCTCCAACAGTCTCCCACTTGCACTAGAGTCATCTAATCTAGATTACATGGTAATATACCGAACACCCATGGCAGTTTGGTGTTGGTCATGTTTTGCCATCGGGAGAGGTTTAGTCAACGGATCCGCCACATTCAGATCTGTGTGTACTTCGCAAATCTTTATATCCCCATCCTGGATATGTTCTCGAATAGCGTGAAAACGCAGCTTGATGTGCTTCAGCTTCTTGTGTTACCTTGGTTCTTGCGCATTGGCTATGGCGCCCATGTTGTCACAGTAGATAGACATTGGGTCCAGCGCACTAGGAACCACACCCAGCTCTGTAATGAACTCTTTCATCCATATTGCTTCTTGTGAAGCTTCCGAAGCAGCCATGCACTACAAGAAATGTGTCAATTTGTGACGTTTTGGTAGTGACCATCTACAAAATCGTCTTAGATTTCTGAAGATCTTGCACCGGGTGGTCTCAGGCTGCTTGGGAGGGCTAAAACCTTAAAAATTATGACGATTTGACTCAAAAATGTCATAATTTCTTTAAATAAAATCGTCATAATAGCTATATACAGGTATAAATATGAAAGATAACAAGATAGACCGTTGGATATGGACAAGATGGACAGACAGGATGTTGATCTTCGAGAACTTGACATGGATAGCTGACGTGGCACGGTACCCATCGCGTGCCCAAACACCGAATATTTTCAGCATCGCGCGCGCAATACGCGAGCTTGCCAGCCAAAACTGCCACGTCCCCACGCTCCCCTCCTTCCTCCATTGTCCCCAACCCTAATCCTATTGCCTTCCGCTGGACACCGCTCCCCTCCTTCTGTAGTCGCCGCCGCCGCCCTAATCCACGCGTCGCCGCCGCCGCCGCCGCCCTAATCCACGCGCCTCCGCCACCGCCCTCTGTTCGAGAGCCTCTTCCCCGCTTGCTCCCCTTCTTGTCCAGCGAGATCCACACCCCTCCCCGACGACGACTCGAATGATGGCTGAGGTAGACGGCGAAGGCGGTGGTTTGACCCCCAACAAAACCCCAGTTCGACGAACATGGCCGTCTCCACGACCCCGGTGCTCGTGCCTCTCGCCCTCTCCTCGTCCCAGAGCTCCGCCTCCTAGTGCTCCCACCTCTACCTGTGCAGCCCTCGCGCCCTTTCCCTCCTTGCTCTCTCTCTGATCTGGTACCCCTGATGCTTGCCTCCTCGCGACAGTCGCAGCCAAGGAGCGGTGGCATCGGCGGATCGGACAGCGTGGGGATCTAGGAGCGATGGTTACGGAGGGAGTGATCCAAGCGGTGGAGAGGAAGAAGGGGGAGAAGATGGGGATGGGGTCTCCATGTCGCAGAAGCTCACCCTCGCCTACACCGCACTCGTTGGAGGTAAGTGTCGCAATGATAGACTCCCTTTTTTCTATAGTAATAGATCGCATATCAAATAGATTTGAGTAAATTGTAGTATTTTTTGCCTGGTATAGATGGGCTTGATGAATTAGATAGCTGGGTTCATGGATTTCGCGTGGTGAGGGAGAAGGATCCCTGGATCTGGATTATCCTCAGTTTGACCAGAAATATTTATTGGATCCATTTACATAATACTACATCTCTATGTCCATATTCAAGTTAAAAGGACTAATTTGATGAGACAATGATTAAATTTACTTGAAAGTTGTAGAAAACCAGCAGGCATGCTCATTGACACTCTCTTGATTACTATGTTCCTTCTTTTATTGTAGAAACAATAGAACTAGGGTGTGCTGAGCGAATTGGTATTTAAAAAGGTTCCTGTTTATGTATGTTGAAGGATGCTGAAATGCTCTTCTTGCCTTATAGTGCTAATAACTGTTTAGTGAATACTCCCTCAATATAGGTCTTACAAAATATCACAATATAGGCTATCTCGTTGGAACTAGGGTATCACTACCATCCAAATTCTTGGTAGTTGGCTTTACTGACCACAAGGGTCTGTTTTATTCATATCAAAGTTGTGTTCTTGCTATCTGATTCATTTTGTGGTTATGTGTTCCCAAATTTAACATCCCCATACGCAACTTGAGAAGCTAAATCTACTATATAATGTCTACGGACAGTTTGGTGAGATTGTATTCTACTTTGTTGTTTCTATATTTACCCTTGTCCTTGTTTTATTTTTGTATGCAGTGGCCGAAGATTATGATGCAAACGATTAGATGCTACCAAACTTCAAACAATGGCAAATGATTAGTAGGAGGAAACTGTTTTCTTTTGAGCACCTCAATTGTATAACTTTTGTTTGTTTGTTAGTATCAGTTCTAAAATTATCTTTGGATTATTGTGTTTTGTCCAAATGTCACCTGTTCCACATCTGGTTCTCTTTGATTATACTCTTGTCATGTTTTTCCTAGGATTACATGTCCAGTAGGCCTTGTATTGTCTTAGCAACAAAAGCATGTATATGAATGATGTATCATCGATATAGTAGTTAACATCTATAGATATTCGCACATTTGCTCTAATTCTCACAGCATACTTTAAAATGGAAAATCATGTTTGTTCTTGATAAGTGATCATCCTTTTGTGGAATATTTGACTATGTACTTGAGATGGTTAATACATGTTGTTCAGAACCCGGATATCCTCTAGAATAGTTTGCTTTGGTCCAACATATGAATATTTGACTATGTTAATAGCTGCCTGTATGCTTACTAATCAGTTTGTGCTACTGAGAATATATATGTTCGCCTGTACACTTGTCATTTAAGTTTGATAAATTGCTTGAAGAATCTGTACTCTGCTGGGTGGGCGCGTGGTGCTCTTTGCGGATAGAATTGGCTAAACTGTTCATTAAGCTGAATCGTTATTGTTTTTGTAAGCAAGCTTGCATCACATAGTGATACATGAGAGGATGTACGTCACCAACATGTAAGGGAGGTGATTAACGAAATAATACATAATTTAATGGCACTTGGAATAGATATAATGTTTTATTTGATGTGCAAACAATGGAGAGAATCAATGAAATTAGTCAAAGTCTAATAGAGCCTTTATCATTCGCTGCACTATTCAGCTTTTTCCCTTTGTTTGAAAAGGTAGGTTTCTTAGTTTATTTTTTCAGTTGAGATAATTTTCTCCACATAAAAATATTCTATATCATATAGAATAATGAAGTGTTCTGCATCTAAATATTCATGGGTACCAGTATATTATGTGCTTTTCCCCTAAAACAAAACCTTATATATGTCTTACTTTGGAATGATTTTTCTTTCTGAACAATGTACATTCTTTGTGTACGTACTGACACTTGCCCAATAACTTTTAAATGCTCATTCTTGTAGTGGCTTGATCTTGATAATGGGTTTATTAAGCCTTAAATAGCTACTGCTTGCCTCTGTCTTATGCTAAATCTGGATTATTTTGATCTTTGTTGTGTTCGTTTGTGTATGTTTGAGGTACTTTTGCTGATGTGCTGGAGGTCGCTTGGAGCCCGAGCCTCAACCCATAGCATGGACAGTACAGACATGAGGATCTCGACATAGGTCTAGCGTCTGTGATCTAGTTTAGGCTGGAGCAGCGGCAACACTTGATCTGTCCTTGGATGGGAAGATGGTAGTATATTCAGTCTTTGTTCTTTGCGATTGCGTATACTATAGCAAAAGTTTTATCCGTGATACATAAATTGTCTATTTTTATTCGCTACTGCTAGCTCGTAGGTTTATTGTTGTTTCAGCTTTGACCTTCTATCTGAACAATATGTAAAGGGAGATAGTCCATTTCATTATTAGTGTTCTGTAGAAAACTTCTGTAGTCAACAAAGTGATCAGCCAACTTCTACTGAAGCATTGTATCTTAAATATTATTAGTAGTTAAATGTTATTAGTATATAAATGGTATGCTCAGAATACTAGGCTGCCAAAGACACCGCATGCTCTCACTAATTGTTGATTTTTTGGTGCTGAATGTTTTACTGTCAAGAATTCTATCTAATGCACTAAGTCTATTGCATTCACATGTACTTGCTACGCTACTTGTAAGTTTTAATTTTCTCTAGTATCATGTTGCTGCAGGTGCAGGTTTTTGATGATAAGAGGGGTCAGTGACATGGCATACACATTAGGTCAACACTGCGACCCCAAGACACACCACCTTCTTGACCGGAATAGCAAGTAAACCTCCTGTGACGGTCTTCTCTCTGGTAATCGCTTATAGCGGTGGTCTTCTCCGTAACCTCTTATAGACCTCCTATTTCCCTCTACCATCTTGAATGGACTAAAATCTGGTGTGTTCATAATTTTAAGGCATTGCCGATTTTTCATTCCAATGTCAATCGGATTGTCTTGACGTCAAGTTTATTCTTCTAAGACACTTACTTGGATCTCTTAGTCTACACCGGATTGATTGATTGTTGCTAGATTGGTGTAAGGCCATATGTACACATAACAGTCAATCTAAGGAAAAAATTTAGGGTTGTATTAACATTTGATGATATAATTTAGTTTCTTTCAAGTTTCAAGCAATTGCCGACAAGTTGTTTTAAGAGCAAACCTGTTTTTGTTGTAGTAGATCCTTGTTGAATTGTGCCACGTAGCTGTGATTTTATCTAGATTCTACTACATTGTACTATTGTCCTTTATTTAACACATTGTACTTGCAAATTGTGCTTTGAGCATCTGTTATTACTAGTATACCATCTCACCATAGATTTGAATCGAGTACTGATGATTGTGGTCAAGAGGAAATAACTTGTATAATTTGTGCAGATGCTTGGTGAAAGCTTTCTATCCACTTGTCTCTTCAAATCATGGTATCATCAGTCATGAGATGCTACTAATAGCTATTTCGAGTTGCTCATGCAGTTTTTTATTCATAACTGATGATCATGCAGGAGCGCATAATGGTACACCGACAAGCACCTGCAACATCCCTAGAGTACGCCGCCACCCTCAAGGTAATAGGAATGATCAACTATTGATTGTGTGAAAAACAAATTAGTAATGGTTACATGTGTGGCTTTGCTGTTATTTCTATGGTTTTGTTCCTGCCGATGCCTAATGGTCTTATTGGAGATTTGGAGTGTGGCTTTGCTGTGATAGTCTGCTTACACTAATGCAGCTTTTCACATGGCATTCGATTTTCTATTTTATTTATTCACTTGATGAATGGTTGGTACTATTAAGATACTAACACAGATCTGGTTCTTGATTGCATTTTTATCATTTCTCATAGTTTCATGTGCGTGCAGTTTTTAATAAGTAGCGAGAAAAAACATGATATGAAGTACTAGATGTATGTCTCGAGTTTCTGTAATTAGCGAGAAAAAACATGATATGAAGCATTTCCCAACTTTTGAGCTGAGAAAAGTTCTCTAGTGAATTAGTTCTTATCTACTCTGTATTATCTACTACTATTGTTGTATGGTAAACCCTGGAGGAAAATCATATTTGTGATGTAGTTTCTGTAACTTGGCATTTCTATATTGCTTGTAGATTTGTGTTTGTTTTGTTTCCTGCTATTTTATGTTATTCTTAAAAGATATTGCTTTAATTCTGACTTGATAGTCATAACCATAATTTCTTGTTTTTTTACAGGAGCACCATTTTGGTAGGAGAAAATCCTGCATGTGCACTTGGTGATCATGGAGCTAGTGGTGTCGAGAATGGTAGCACCATTTTGGTAGGGGATAATTCTGGAGCTTGGACGTGGTGTATTTCTTGGTTAACTTATTGTTGCCTAGCAGGTGTTGCAATTGGTGCTATTTGCTAATAAGTTAATGTAAATACTGAATTATAATCTTGGATGTGCATTTGTGAGCCTGCTATTTGCTGATAAATTATCTGCATGTTGTGTATTTGCTAAAAATGGTGTATTTGCAAACTGTGGTGTATTTTCTGGATTTATTGCATGGATGAAGCAATTCCAGAAATGAAAATGTAAATTCTAGTTAAAAATAGCAGATATCTGGACTGGATGAAATATATTTGGGATCTAAAAAGGCTGTGGCCCAAAATATATTGTAAAAAATCTGAAAATAAATAAGTGTACCGTAAGAAGGCAAGGCCCAAAAGTGACAAACCTAAAAAGGCCAAGGCGTAGCAAATAAAAGGCTAGAATTATTGGGCCAGCCCATTTAGATCACTAAAATGGACTGGACTGATTTTGATTTAAGACGATTTCATTTCGTCACAATTTTGCCACATAGGATCAGCCACGTAGGATCTGAGCTGGCCTGGCTAGATGGTCCATGACGATATGACGATTCCATATCGTCATAGACGGTTATGACGATTTTACCAAAAACGTCGTTATAGTTCATTTGCGACGCCCAGCTTTCGACGATCTCAAAATCGTCATAGAATCGTCATAAACGGACTACTATGACGATTCTGTGACGAAAATTGAGGGTCATATATAGATAGATTCCTTGTAGTGATGTATTCCGATTCAGTTGAAGATCTCGCCACAACGCTTTGCTTTGCACTCCTCCACCTAACTGCTGCACCATTCAAAATAAATACGTATCCAGATTGTGATTTAGAATCATCCGGGTCGGTGTTCCAACTAGCATCGGTGTAACCATTAACAACGAGCTGTTCATCACCTCCATAAGAAAGAACCATATCCTTAGTTCTTCTCAAGTACTTAAGGATGTTTTTGATCATTGTCCAATGATCCACTCGATCACTTTGATATCTGCTAGTTAAACTAACAGCATATGCAATGTCGGGTCTAGTACATAGCATGGCATACATTAGAGATCCTATGGCTGAGGCATAGGGAGTCTTACTCATCCTTTCTCTATCTTCTGCCGATGTCGGACTTTGAGTTTTAATCAAGGTCGTATTGGGCAACATGGGCAAGAACCCTTTCTTGCTATCTTCCATTCCAAACCTCTTTAGAACTTTGTCCAAATATGTACTTTGTGACAATGATATTTGGCGTCTTGATCTATCTCTATAAATCTTTATGCCTAATATGTAAGTCTTCGCCAAGATCCTTCATTGAAAAATATTATTCAAATATTCCTTGACACTATTAAGAATGTCTACATCATTCCCAATCAACAATATGTCATCTACATATAGTATTAAGAATGCTATAGAGCTCCCACTCACTTTCTTGTAAATACAAGCTTCTCCATAAGTTTGTATAAAACCAAAACTTTGATCACCTTATCAAAACGTTGATTCCAACTTCGATGCTTGCTTCAATCCATAGATGGACCGTTGAAGTTTGCATACCTTGTTAGCATCTTTAGGATCGACAAAACCTTTGGGTTGCATCACATACAACTCTTCATCAATGTCTCCATTGAGGAATGCTTTTGACATCCATCCGCCATATCTCATAATCATAATATTCAGCGATTGCTAACATAATCCTCAGACTTTAGCTTCGCTCTGGTGAGAAAGTCTCATCGTAGTCAACTCCTTGAATTTGTCGAAACCCTTTGCGACAAGTCGAGCTTTATAGACATAACATTACCATCAACATCTGCTTTCTTCTTGAAAATCCATTTGTTCTCGACACCTTCCTACCATCCGGTAAGTCCACCAAAGTCCATACTTGGTTTTCGTACATGGATCCAATCTCGATTTCATGGCTTCTTGCCATTTGTTGGAATCTAGGCTCATCATTGCTTCCTCATATGTCTCGTGGTCATCGGTGTTGTCCACCAACATGACACTCATAACGGGATCATACCAACTGAGTGGTACGAGTTCTCGTTGACTGCGAGGCTCAGAGCAACTTCAACCGAAGTTTCATGATCATTATCATTAGCTTCCTCTCTTATTGGTGCAGGCACCATAGGAACTTCTTCCGGTGCTGCGCTACTCGCAATTTCGAGAGAAGGTTCGACAACCTTGTCAAGTTCTACTTTCCTTCCAGTCACTTCTTTCGAGAGAAATTCCTTCTCTAGAAAGGATCCATTCTTGGCAATGAAGATTTTGCCTTCGGATCTATGATAGAAGGTATACCCAATAGTTTCCTTCGGGTATCCTATGAAGACGCATTTTTCCGCTTTGGGTTCAAGCTTGTCCGGCTGTTACTTATTTACATAGGCTTCGCACCCCCAAACTTTAAGGAACGACAATCTAGGTTTCTTCCCAAACCATAATTCATACGGTGTCGTTTCAATGGATTTAGACGGTGCCCTATTTAAAGTGAATGCGGCTGTTTCTAATGCATAACCCCAAAATGATAGCGGTAAATCTGTAAGTGACATCATAGAATGAACCATATCTAAGAGAGTTCGATTACGACGTTCGGACACACCATTACGCTGTGGTGTTCCCGGCGGTGTCAACTGCGAAAGTATTCCGCATTTCTTCAAATGCTCGCCAAACTCGTAACTTAGATATTCACCTCCACGATCAGAACGTAGAAATTTAATTTTCTTGTTACGTTGATTCTCTACCTCACTTTGAAATTCCTTATACTTCTCGAAAGTTTCGGACTTATGTTTCATGAAATAGATATACCCATATCTACTCATGTCATCCGTCAAGGTAAGAACATAACGATAACCACCGCGCGATACTACACTCATTGGACCACACACATCGGTATGTATGATTTCTAATAAGTCCGTAGCTCGCTCCATCATACCAGAAAATGGAGTCTTAGTCATTTTACCCATCAGACATGCTTCGCATCTATCAAGTGATTCGAAATCAAGTGATTCGAGAAGTCCATCGGAATGGAGTTTCTTCATACGCTTCACTCCAATGTGACCAAGACGACAGTGCCACATTGTAGCATCCCAATTGTCTAACAATTGTAATGCAACTTGGTCTAGTAATATAATGGCTACTTCAAATATAATTGTTGCATCATCATTATATCATGCTCATGTCATCATGCCACCTTGCATTTGAGCATCATATAAAAACCCTCCCTCTTTCTTTGGTTCTTCTCTCATATGCATTATTAATTGTATTTGCCTCTTGATATTGTATTTGGTTATTGATATATTGTTTAATGCCCAAGTTGAGTTGGGGGCATATCTTTTATTCAACTCCACCACCCTTTCTTTCACCACCTTATAATTCCACCATCCCTTTATCCATGAGCTATTATTATATTTTCTTTTGGGTATTTGATCTAGCTCATGGGAGATAGGATGGATCTACTTCCACAAATTCTTTTGCTTGGCTTTAATCCATTTTTGGGAGTGCATATGAATAATGCCATGTTAAATATTATTGTTTTCACAAGAATAAACATGGCATTAATTATTTTGCATGGGCCATGCAACCATCACCATATTTTTTCCTCTTTTGGTTTTATTTGTATTTGAGTGAATCATCTTCTCTTCTCTCTCCTTCTCTTAATCTTATCCATCTTGCTATGCTTCCTTGCCATGTGCATCAAGATCCTCACCCTCACCTTATCTCCTTCACTCATGCATGATCATGTGAGGTCATATCCTTAAAACCCTCCCATCTTATCTCTCCTTATCCATCACCATGTGTCCAACAAACACTCCCCTCTCCATCTGTTTTCACCATCATGCTTGATCTTGTAGTTTATATAAAACCCTAAGCCCCCTCTCATCTCTCATCTCTCCTCTCTCTAACCTAGCTAAAAACCCTAAACCTAACCCCCCCCATCTAACCCTAACCCGAGTCCCTCCCTAGCTAACCCTAGCTCTAACCCGAGCCTCCTCTCCTCTCTCTCTCTCCTGGACCAACCCACGAACTCCCCTCCTCCCCGGGTCCCTCTCTCCCTATCTACTACAGACAAGAAGGAGGCAAGAAAGAGCCCTAGCCCGATCCCTCCTCCTCACTTTATGCAAAGCCACCACCACCCCATGTCCCTCCCTCTCCTCTTATCACCTCAACCACCTCGGATCCTATCCAGAGGCTCCCAGCACCATCCTCCCTTCTTCTTCCTCCCCACCATCCTTGCCATGGCCATGCTCCCCAAAACCTAGCTTGACCATCACAAGAGGAGGCGTTTGGAGTCGGCAGAGGAGTCTTGGGGTCGGGAAGCTTGATCGCCGACCTCTACTTCCTCCCAAGAGCCACAGACGGCCGTGCCACGGAGCAGCCTAGCGCCATGCCGTGTACAGCCGAGCTCCACTCGCGAGCCCGCCAGATCCCTCCACCTCGGCAACGACCACGCCGACAGCTCTGGTGAGTTTCTCAACCCCTGGACATGCCCCCTACCCTATCTCTGCCGTAGCTCCGCCGTCTGTCGAAGCGCTCACAGGCTGCGTGCGTGCGGGCAGACGCAGCCCCAGGTTCCCCCTGTCCCTCTGTTCCTCGACTAAGCCAAAGACAAACCACCTCAGAGTTGCTCTCTGAACAAAAGTCGTAGCCCGAGGATCCATCGTTTTTCCTTTTTGGGTCGCTGCTTTCAATCCAGATACACGTCGCCGGAAGTCGCTACCATCTCGGCAGCACTGCGTCTGTCGTTACAGCAAGAAGAACACGCTTGTTTTCATAAAACACCTCCCTTTTCCCTCGAACGCAGCCCCCACAACCCCACTAGTCAGCCACCCGATCCACTTTGCAGAAAGCCCCCCAGATCTTCACCACCTCAACCCGCCAAGACTGGATCCACCACGCAGTCACGATAGCGGCGCTGCATGGCCCTGCTCGTCACTGGCCCACATGTCATCCACTACGGCTAGGTGAACCCGCAGTGTAAATAGAATTGCCGCGCGCTGATTTGCTGAGTCAGCATCGACCCCACCTGTCACTGACTGTGGCTAGGTCTGGGCTGAGTAACAAAAGTCCAAAACCCTTTTCTGAATTCAAATTCAAACGTTTATAATCTGTTTAATTATGAATTAATTCATAACTGTCAAATGGTTTGGAATTTGAATTCAAACTCTATATGAAATATGTTTTGTTTTTGAATGTTAATTCAAATCTTTAGTCAAATATTTTCAGAACTATTCAAACTAGTCAAACCTTTGACTTTAACTCCATTTGACTAATTTTGACTTTAAAATAAATTTAAATTCATAATTCCAAATAATACAAATAATATATGTTTTCAAATCAGAAAAATGTGAGTAATTGCAATATGCTATCCAAAATATATTTTGAACACTTTAAATTTCAAGTTGGCTAAAATTACAACAAAATACCCTTTTTCCTTAATAAATTAATAACTTTTTTTTATAACTCCAAATTTGACAAATAATATGTCTAAAATGATTAGCTCGACGAGACCTTTCTGTTTATGCATTCCATGTTCTGAATTGCAGCATGCATCATATAAATATAAAGTATACAGCAACTTATTCGGGAATAAAATGTGACCAAAACTCAATAAAATGTTTATTTCTTGTATTCTACACCTCACCCATGCCATGCTACTTTATTGCCATGCAAATTGTGCATCATTCATCATGGCATGATTGTTTTCTTGTCGCATTTTATTCATATGCTTGTGCACTTTATTTATGTTGGCCCTTGTTTGTTTGGTTCTTCTTCGAATAGACGCTGAGCAGGGGATATACCAAGAAACCCAGGAGCACTACCTGGATCCTTCTCTCGCTTCAATCGAGCTGCCAGGCAAGCACTACCACATGCTTGCATACAAAGAGTACCTATTGCCTCTATCTTATTCTTGCATCACTGAGTCGCGATTGCATTAAACTGAATCCCAAGTATTGCATAGCCTTTACTTTTAAACTCCACCGAAGCTTGTTCCTCCATCCCATGAGCCATTACTATAGGAGTTGTTTGAGCCATGCGAGTCGTAGAACAGCATGTGTAGGGTATGTGAGTGTCTGATGGATAACGAGGTACCTAAACAACTTAAACTGAGTAGTAATGGGATAACTAATGAAAGTGGCACCGGTGAGCAATATCTCGCTATTTGGTTTTTCATGCTCACTTGTGTCCGTGGGACCGAGTACTTGATTCCTGTCCTTGAATATTCAAGGCTATCCACATCCGGAGGCTTATGGGACCCCCGAGCGAGCTTGATTCATTCTTATTTCTTGGGGCCACAAACTAGTTTGAGGTTTTATTTACTATCCTGTACTTATGCCATGCTTTACCGCTTTATTTAAATTGTGCGATGTACTACACACTGCATCGCTTAGGATCGGGACACGATTTCATGGTATCGACAAGCAGTCACACTTTCGGGTTCCCATGCTTACAGCCCACCCAAACCTTGAGTCCGTTTCGGAGTCAGCTAACTTCGTTGCGGGTAGCTTAATGGGGTGGCCCCCTGAAATATTTCTGAATCCTGTGATTGCTATGTCGTGAATTACTCGTTGGGTTTTGATTTGGTTTTTCCGAGGTTGATCGAGTGTGTGTTGCTATTTGTGCAACCTTGCAGGGTAAAACTTTCTGAAAGCCGTGTCCGCGATTATGGACGACTTGGAGCACAGTTTCTCGCTCATAGACAAGTATAACTAAAGTACCGCCTTTAGTTTGACTAAGTAACTGACTAGTAAATAGTGCAACACTCATGGAATGGATAATAAAACTGCCAACGGATGGGGGTTGTTCGTCCGCTTCCTCGTTGGTAAGCGAGGAGGAGGATGGATCTGTTGATATTACTGTTATAACTGTTGTCATTAATTCACGGACATCCGTCTATCTTTGGTTAGGCGGATGGTTAGCGAGTATCTATAGAATTGTTAGGGTTTATCTTCTGCTGCAATTGCGTCACCCCAGGTTGTGTCCCCTTTAGAGGCATAAAGACTTGCTGAGTACCCCTAGGGTCTCACACGATAAATTATTTGATTCAGATGAACAGGTACACTCACAAAATAGATATTGGGTGGAGGAGACGGACGATGTGGGCAACGATCATTCGGTGTAGAGATTCCGGGAACGGGGATCCGTGAGATCTGCGGGCGGGATGTGTTTATTTTATGGGGCATCTTATGCCAATTTGCTTTTTATCCGTACTCGGATCTTGTTTGCTCACCGATACTCTGATGTTTGATGTATGAGGAGATATCCTAAACTATTATATCTATCTAGGACATTTGGATCTTGCCGTATGGCGTTGCAATATTTCTATTTCTTTTAGATGGAATGGCTCTGATGTACTGTTGTATGGTGGCTTGCATACATACTCATTTGTGTATGTAGTTGATCCCTTCGCCTGCCGATTACGCCGCCCGTTCTTGTCCTGATGTTTGGAAATGGTTGGGACGACCGAAAGGTCTACCTGTGAGTGGCATTTGGGCCCCACCGTACTATTTCAACCATTTCCGCTCATCCAGGCTTGTAACTAGGAGCGTAATTCACCGAGGTAGTTACAATTGGTATCAGAGCCGTCCCGCCCTTCAGGGTCTCATGTAGGGTTTCGTAGCATGGAAAACAAAATTTTCTATCGCATACAAACAAACAAGCCAAGATCTATCTACTAGATTGTAGCAACGAGTCGATGGAATAACTTACCCTCGAAGATTCCAAAGTGTTTAACGAGAGTGGATTCTCGTGGGTGATGTAGTCATTTTCCCGATCTCAAGATCGTGTAGACGATCCTTCCGGCCATGCGTTAGCCGGCTTCGCAATCGGTCACACGTTCAAGATTTCGACGAAGACCTTCCTCTCCTTGTTCCAAAGAAAAGGCGGAGGTTGTAGCACTTTCTCGTGATTCCGCAGACAACGGCGTGGTACCGAAGTAGAGGGAGATCTCAGGCTTCGCCTTAAGCCGGAGCGATTATGGTGGAGTATGAGAGAGTGCTGCGGGGGTATAGGGTGGAGACGCAGCAATTAGAAGGCGCTAATCCGAAGGCTAGGGCAATTAGAAGCTCTAAACCAAAACGGCTCTAAACCGGAGGCTAGGGCTAGGGTTTAGATTTAGAGGATAGGAACTTGTGTGTCTAGAGGAGGGAGCCTGTCCCTCCTTATATAGGTGGAGGGCAAGATCACCGGGAGGGAGGAGTCCTCCCAACTCGGCTTGGAGGAGGCGCCGGTTGGAGGAGGGTCTCTCCCCAACTCGCTTCCTCTCCTTCCTCTTTCCTCTTTTCCAATTTTAGCCGTTTGACTTTTCAAACTTGCTATTTGACTTTTCAATTTAGGATTCAATTTAATCCTTTATTTGGAACAGCGAGAACACTTAGTACATGATGCAATCATTCCAATATGCAATGACACATTCATGTACCCTTCCTCCGAGTGCCGACATTCCGAACCTTCTAGAACATTCCGATGAAAACATCGAATCATTCCCGAACTCAAACGGACTTTCCTTATATTAATCTTATTCTCCGACCATTCCGGATCACCTCGTGATATCCGGATCCCATCCGAGACTCCGAACAACATTCGGTCTCTTTCATAATACCATAACTACTCAAACAACGTCGAATCCTTAAGTGTGTCTCCTACGGTTCGTGAATTATGCGTACATGATCGAGACACTTCTCAACAATAACCAATAGAGGAATCTGGAAATTCATATGGCTCCACATATTTCTACGATTTTGCGATTGAATGAACCACTTACATACGATACCAATTTCCTTTGTCTCACGATAGTTTACTTATCCGAGGTTATGATCGTCGGTATCTCTGCATACCTAGTTCAACCTCGTTACCGATAAGTACTCTTTTTCGTTCGTGATATGTGATCCCTTGTGAGCCAGTCACATGCTTGCAAGCTAATTGGATGACATTCCACCGAGAGGGCCCAGAGTATATCTATCCGTCATATGGATGTACAAATCCCACTCTTGATCCATGTGTCACAACCAATACTTTCCGAACACTCAATGCCACCTTTATAGCCACCCAGTTACGGTGTGGTGTTTGATGTCATCAAAGCATCCATCCGGTAAAGGTGATATGCATGATCTCATGGTCGAAGGAATTAGGTTACTATGTATCAAAAAGCATATAGCAATTGAACTAATGAAATGACTTGATCTTTATGCTACGCTTATCTATAGGAGTATGTCCACCATATCATTCTCCTAACGATATGATCTTGTTGTTGATAACATCTCAATGTTCATGATAGGGAAACCACAATCATTTATCAACCAACAAGCTAGTGATGTATAGAGGCTATACTAGGGACTTCAAATTTAAGTTTACAAATCACACAAGTATCAATGTTTCCTTGTTAATACTATTATAGCATGAATGCAAACATTTATCATAAACACAAAGATATAATAATAACTACATTTATTATTGCCTCTAGGGCATATCTCCAACAGTCTCCCACTTGCACTAGAGTCATCTAATCTAGATTACATGGTAATATACCGAACACCCATGGCAGTTTGGTGTTGGTCATGTTTTGCCCTCGGGAGAGGTTTAGTCAACGGATCCGCCACATTCAGATCTGTGTGTACTTTGCAAATCTTTATATCCCAATCCTGGATATGTTCTCGAATAGCGTGAAAACGCGGCTTGATGTGCCTCAGCTTCTTGTGTGACCTTGGTTCTTGCGCATTGGCTATGGCTCCCATGTTATCACAGTAGATAGACATTGGGTCCAGCGCACTAGGAACCACACCCAGCTCTGTAATGAACTCTTTCATCCATATCGCTTCTTATGAAGCCTCCGGCAACCATGTATTCGATTCATTGAAGATCTCGCCACAACGCTTTGCTTTGCACTCCTCCAGCTAATCACTGCACCATTCAAAATAAATACGTATCCATTGTGATTTAGAATCATCCGGATCGGTGTTCCAACTAGCATCGGTGTAACCATTAACAACGAGTTGTTCATCACCTCCATAAGAAAGAACCATATCCTTAGTTCTTCTCAAGTACTTAAGGATGTTTTTGATCATTGTCCAATGATCCACTCTGGATCACTTTGATATCTGCTAGTTAAACTAACGATATGCAATGTCGGGTCTAGTACATAGCATGGCATACATCGAGATCCTATGGTGAGGCATAGGGAGTCTTACTCATCCTTTCTCTATCTTCTGCCGATGTTGGACTTTGAGTTTTACTCAAGGTCGATGACAACATGGGCAAGAACCCTTTCTTGCTTTCTTCCATTCCAAACCTCTTTAGAACTTTGTCCAAATATGTACTCTGTGACAATGATATTTGGCGTGTCGATCTATCTCTATAAATCTTTATGCCTAATATGTAAGCTGCTCGCCAAGATCCTTCATTGACAAACTATTATTCAAATATTCCTTGACACTATTAAGAAGGTCTACATCATTCCCAATCAACAATATGTCATCCACATATAGTATTAAGAATGCTCTGAGCTCCCACTCACTTTCTTGTAAATACAAGCTTCTCCATAAGTTTGTATAAAACCAAAACTTTGATCACCTTATCAAAACGTTGATTCCAACTTCGGGATGCTTGCTTCAATCCATAGATGGACCGTTGAAGTTTGCATACCTTGTTAGCATCTTTAGGATCGACAAAACCTTTGGGTTGCATCATATACAACTCTTCATCAATATCTCCATTGAGGAATGCTGTCTTGACATCCATCTGCCATATCTCATAATCATAATATGCAGCGATTGCTAACATAATCCTCACGGACTTTAGCTTCGCTACTGGTGAGAAAGTCTCATCGTAGTCAACTCCTTGAATTTGTCGAAACCCTTTTGCGACAAGTCGAGCTTTATAGACAGTAAAATTACCATCAAGATATGTTTTCTTGAAAATACATTTGTTCTCGTGACCTTCCGCCCATCCTAAGTCCACCAAAGTCCATACTTAGTTTTCGTATAGGGATCCAATCTCGGATTTCATGGCTTCTTGCCATTTATTGGAATCTGGGCTCATCATCGCCTCATATGTCTCGGGATCATCGGTGTCCACCAACATGACACTCATAACGGGATCATACCAACTGGAGTGGTACGAGTTCTCGTTGACCTTCGAGGCTCAGAGCAACTTTAGCCAAGTTTCATGATCACCATCATTAGCTTCCTCTCTTATTGGTGCAGGCACCACAGAACTTCTTCCTGTTACGCTACTCGCAATTTCGAGAGAAGGTTCGACAACCTCGGCGAGTTCTACTTTCCTTCCCCACTTCTTTCGAGAAATTCTTCTAGAAAGGATCCATTCTTGGCAACAAAGATTTTGCCTTCGGATCTATGATAGAAGGTATACCCAATAGTTTCCTTCGGGTATCCTATGAAGACGCATTTTTCCGCTTTGGGTTCAAGCTTATCCGGCTGTAACTTCTTTACATATGCTTCGCACCCCCAAACTTTAAGGAACGACAATCTAGGTTTCTTCCCAAACCATAATTCATACGGTGTCGTTTCAACGGATTTAGACGGTGCCCTATTTAAAGTGAATGCGGCTGTTTCTAATGCATAACCCCAAAATGATAGAGGTAAATCTATAAGTGACATCATAGAACGAACCAGATCTAAGAGAGTTCGATTACGACGTTCGGACACACCATTACGTTGTGGTGTTCCCGGCGGTGTCAACTGTGAAAGTATTCCGCATTTCTTCAAATGCTCTCCAAACTCGTAACTTAGATATTCACCTCCACGATCAGAACGTAGAAATTTAATCTTCTTGTTACGTTGATTCTCTACCTCACTTTGAAACTCCTTAAACTTCTCGAAAGTTTCGGACTTATGTTTCATGAAATAGATATACCCATATCTACTCAAGTCATCTGTGAAGGTAATAACATAACGATAACCATCACATGATGCTACACTCATTGGACCACACACATCGGTATGTATGATTTCCAATAAGTCCGTAGCTCGCTCCATCATACCGTAAAATGGAGTCTTAGTCATTTTTCCCATCGACATGCTTCGCATCTTTCAAGTGATTCAAAATCAAGTGATTCAAGAAGTCCATCGGAATGGAGTTTCTTCATACGCTTCACTCCGGTGTGACCAAGACGATTGCCACATATAGGTCGAATTATCGCCGATTTCAAACGTTTAGCCTCAATGTTGTTGATATGTGTATTTCCACTATCGAGATTCAATAAGAATAGACCATCTATCAAAGGTGCATGTGCATAATACATATTACTCATATAAATCGAACAACCATTATTCTCGGACTTAAACAAGTAACCGCCTCGCAATAAACAAGATCCCGATATAATGTTCATGCTCAACGCAGCACCAAATAACAATTATTTAAGTATAAAACTAATCCCGATGGTAGATGAAGGGGTAGCGTCGACCGCGATCACATCAACCTTTGATCCGCTTCCCACGCCGCATCGTCACCTCGTTCTTCGCTAGCTTCCGTTTATTCTAAAGACTGTTTGAGTTACAAATATGAGCAACCGAACCAGATCAAATACCAGCACTACTACGAGTACTAGTGAGATACACATCAATAACATGTATATCGGATATACCTTTCTTCTTGATGTTGCCGTTCTTCAGATCCGCCAAGTACTTTGGGCAATTCCGCTCAAAGGACCTTCTCCTTGCAAGAAAGCACTCAAGATCGTGCTTGGTCCAGCCTTGGTCTTCTTCACCGCACGGTAACTTTCTTACCACCCTTCTTGAAGTGTCCTTCCGCTTAGACTTGCCTTTCTTGAATTTGGTGGTCTTATTGACCAACAACACTTGGTGCTCTTTCTTGATCTCCACTTCGCAGATTTGAACATGGCAAAGAGTTCGCAACGTCTTGTTCATGTTCGCATGTTGTAGTTCATCACAAAGTTCTTGTAACTTGGTGGTAGTGATTGGAGGACACGGTAAATCCCAAAGCATTAGGAATCACTATACCCAAGCTTTGAAGTTTGTTTATGCCTGCACATCTTAAGCACATGCTCACTGACGGAGCTGCCTTCTTCCATCTTGCAGTTAAAGAACTTTTCAGAAGCCTCATAGCTTTCAATTGCCGCATGAGTCTCAAAAATCAATTTGAGATCCTCGACAATATCATATGGGTCTGACTCTTCAAACCTTTTCTGAAGCTCCGATTCCAAACCATACAAGATAGCACACTGAACTATGGAGTACTGATTCTTCCGAGCGAGGTAAACATTCTTTACTTCATCGGCAGCATCAGCTGCAGGTGGGTCACCCAGCGGTGCATCCAGCACATAGGTCAAATTACCAGCTGTGAGGACAATCCTCAAATTGTGGAACCAATCCGCGAAGTTGCTTCCATTGTTTTTCAACTTTTCTTTCTCTAGGAACGCATTAAAATTGATGGTAGGGGCTGCCATTGATCTACAACATATTTGCAATAGTTTAGACTAAGTTTATGACAAATTGAGTTCAAATTAATAATGAAATTAACCTAGGTGAACTCCCACTCAAAACAACATCCCTCACATTGTTTTAGTGATCACATGAACCAAATCCACTACATCAACACCGATCATCACGAGAGTTGATATAGTTTCAATGGCGAACAATCGTCATGTTCATCATATCTACTATATGATTCATGCTTTACCTTTCGGTGATCCGTGTTCCGAGACCATGTCTGTACATGCTAGGCTCGTCAAGATCAAACCTTAGTTGCCGCATGAGAAAATCTGGCTTGCTCACATTGTATACACTTGCAGAATCTAACACACCCGATCATCACGTGGTGCTTCGAAACAACAAGATTTAGCAACGGTGCTAACTAAGGGTGAACACTTTATGACTTGAAATTCATGTGCATGAGGGATCATCTTATAATGCTACCGTTGTCTACTAAGCAATACAAGATGCATAAAGGATTAACATCACATGCAATTCAATAATATGTGATTGTTATCGCCATATTTTGGCCAAAGAAGGAGATGGGCCGTGATCAAGATGGGCTTGGAAGATGCGTATATTCAACGTGTTGTTGGATCGGCCTAGTACGTAGAATTGGGCTAAACTGCCCGTGTATCTTGTATCATAGTAGGTTCCGTTTCAGTTTAGGTTCCGTTTCAGTTTAGGTAAAGATAGAGTTGTAGAGTTATTCCAAAAGTAGAGAGTCTCCGGACTATAAATATGTACCTAAGGTTATCAAGGAAAGGAGGACAATCACGTTCACAACAAACACAATCTCGGCGCATCGCCACCCCTTATTTCTAGGGTTTCTTTCGGGTAAGTGTCATGCTGCCGGCAGTATCTACTTATGCGTTACCTGGTTTTACTCGTACTGAAGCGTTTTTGATGACGAGTAACACTACTATCGTAGATTTGTTGAGGCTAGCATCAGTGCTTTTCCGTTATAATCGTTTATGCTACCTCTAAGTTACCTCGCTACCTTTGCACCTCTTCCCAAGTGCAAGGGTAGCATCTTGCTTAATCTTTATTTAGTTGATTCGATCTGTTATGGTGCCTTGTGCCTCGCCAAGGTTTAGTTTGATATCTACGTAGTCAGGCCTTACAAACGGGTTGAACGATCCAGTAGTACGTAGGGAAGTGGCTTATTCGTTCTAGAGAAGTTGTTCCGGTAATTGACTTTACGTTGGTTATTAGGCCTCCTCTAGGGTTAATATTCTTCATCTTTTGTACATACCAGGCTCAATTACGTGTAGGACGTTCGATTACGTGGTGAAAACATTAAACTGTCGAGATCGATTTAACTTGTAGTGATCAAGCAAAACCCCATGTTATCGTAAATCTAATGCGAACCATGGGGCAATCGGCTCTAGGAGCCGATTCTGGAAAACCAGAGCCGGTCACGGCTCGAATTTTACGATACTTGTTTACCATGCAGAAATCAATCGGAGCAATCCTTCACCTTCCGGCCAGGTATAGGTCAGGTGGCACTCGAACCAAGCCAGGCGTGTCGGAGTTTTGGGCCGTTGCCCGAGGGACCAGGCCCACCAATAGCCTGGAGCCTCTCGGCTCTTCGTGTTGCTCGTCTGCTGCCGGTGAGTTTTGGCAGGCAACACATTCTGGCACGCCCGGTGGGACCTTCAACAACGTCTACATCAACATCCGACGCTGCGATGGAGAACAGACCATACGACGAGCTTCCTGAAGAGCACAAGGCGAAGTATGACGAGATCAGAAATCTCTTCGAAGCCGATCTCATCGACTCTTTTGAGAGGACCCGTAAGCATGGCATCAAGTGGAGGGGGTTCTCCCCCGAGGGTGCTCTTGATGAGGTGGATCTGTCTGCTCTTCGAGGAGCGCACGAGCTCTGACGACAGAAGTCAACTACATGGTGGCTCATTCTGCACCGCCATTACGAGAGCCAGTGAACGCTTTCGAGCGCGGTTCGCGTAGTTCAGAGATCATGAAACATCGATTCTCCGTCGGGACCCACTTTAGGGACTCACCAAGGAGAAAGACCGCCTGCACCAGGCCACAAATGCCATTCACACTTGCGGCTCCGAGCCGCCAGAGCAGCGGCTTACATCGCTACAAGGTCGAGGCGACCAGCGATTGCCAATTCCTGTTTGAGCCACCTAAGGAAATCCCACGGATACATATGCACCTACGTGCGACCGCAATAAATAACGACACGCACCAACCAGATTGCAACCGCGGGAGTTTCTGGCGGGGGTTCCTGGGCAGATCTTCGAGAGCAGGCGTTCGAGCAGCGATATGCGGGATAGACGCCGACAAACAAAGGCGTGGCTAGCCAAGTATGACATCGAACAAGTCATGAGAATCTAGACCCTGCAGCTCAAGCAAAGGAGCAGATCCGTACCATCTGAGAGACGGTTCAAGCCGTGTCAAGAGAAGGACAATCGGCTATTCAAAGCCGTACTTCAACGAAGTTTGATCTGATTCGCGCCAACCAAGTATCGACTCACGAGTTCTCAAGGTTTAGCGGTCAAGGGTCAAGCTCGATCGAGCACATAAGCCGATACCGCACGGCTAGGCATAATTTCGCATCGGATCGATGCGCGTAAGGTTTTTTGCGATCACGACAGACCAGCTTTTGGGTGGTACACCGCTGCCACCGATTCGATTCATACCGAAGCAATCGGAAGAGCAGTTCCACATCCATTACCATTCGAAGCTACTAAGGCTGGCATTGCAGACTGGCGCAGCGAAGCGGGAGAAATCAGAGCCGAGTACATCCAGCGCCAGACCGTCAGAACCGATGTTACTCACTCGTTAATCGAGAAGGAAGCGGAAATGGCGGTGTTGGGTCTCTCAGCACCCATCAAGGATCTGGCTTTCAAGTGAGTACAACTCATTGGCGACATGGCCCGAAACTGTCGATGTATGAACAAAGGCCACGAAGTTGTACCAAGAAAAATTCAAACGTCCGATAGGCCTGGTCGATGCGTAAGAAGATGATCCTACAGACCGTGAAGTGGCCGAGCTGAATGGGCTCGGGGCAGATCATGTAGCCTGCAAATGGGTGAAACAGCAAGGGCCTGCAAAAGGGTTCGACTTCGATGTGAACAAAGCCGAGCAGATATTCGATTTGCTGCTGAAGGAGAAGCAGCTGAGGTTACCCGAAGGCCACAAAATCCCTACGGCTCAGGAAATGAACGGGAGACCATACTGCAAGTGGCATCACTCGTTCACCCACACCACCAATGAGTGCAAAGAGCTTCGCCGCCAAATCCAAATGGCGATAGAACAAGGCCGTATGATCCTTGGGCAGTTCGCCATGAAAGTGGACACGAACCCATTTCCCGACGTCAACATGGTAGAACTCAGTCGCTCATGGCGCCAACTGGATTTTCGTTCGGTGTTAATATGGCGGTCCAGGTACCACCATGACACGTACAAGGAGGAGGTGTCGCTCTCGGGCAAAGAAAGAAAGGAGGCTGGTCCCGGCGGCCCAGCCACAATGACAAAGTACTTAAGAGGAACAGGTGAGGAGAGTGCGGTATCAGAGGCCACATTCCGCCCATCTCCTTAACAAGTATGAGCGTCAGTATGACCAACGTCGCCGGCGCGATGGAGACGACAAAAGATATGAGCACCTCGCTAAGGGACCGTCTAAAGAAAAGGAGGGCGCAGACAAGCACTGGGATTGTCCTTTCTTCAAGTATTGCTAGGACGCGGGAATGAGCCGATTGCTCTGATGACAACTGCCCGGAATGCGGTCGGCAGAAGGAGGACACGAGGCCAGTGTCAGTGTTCAAACGTCTAGGGCCTCTTCCACCCCAGAGCCGTTACAGGGAGTCCACTCGAGCAAACGTCCTCGCGAAGCCAAGGGATGACAAAGAAGAAGACAGATATCACCGTCCAAGGTGGTGTCCCGACGGACTCAGACACACCCAAAAGCGAGAGTGCAGCTGCGTAATTTGAGGAAGTCAAGCGCAGATTCCACGCTTTTAAAGAAAGCACGCCCGATCCGCCAAAATTAGGCAGACACAGAAACGGAAGACCGCGACAAGGAAAGAATGGCGCCCAAACCAGCAAAAGCCGATGCACGTACATCGCCGGCACAAACATGGTGTTCGTACCGCCGTAATTCGCGCCAAGAACCAATGAGCTACCAATGCACAGTTTGACCGGTCCACGGCCGTTATCTTTGAGAAGCCACGTGAGAAGGGTTACAAACATCGAAAGCCCTGTACTGCGAGGTTACATCAATGGGCAACCTGTCAGCAAGATGTTGGTGGACACCGGAGCGGCGGTCAATATCATGCCATACTCCATGCTACGGCGTTTGGGACGCTACACTGCAGATCTGATCAAAACCAACGTCACGTTAAGCGACTTCAACGGTCGGTCTTTGAAACGCAAGGCGTCGAGCGTGGATCGGCGAAAGGCAGAAAACCATACCCACGTCATTTTTCGTCAGGACAGCAAAAGTACCTACACCTGTCTTGCTAGGTAGAGACGGATTCACGCTAATCGCATTCCGTCCACAATGCACCAAAGCACGATCGATGGGATGGAGATGAAGTGGAGGTCATCCACGCAGATGATTCTATCGAGATCTCCATAGCTGACATGAACGTCTGGGAGGCAGAAGACCAAGAGCCGATCTCTGGAATCAGTCTAGACGGCTGTGAGCGTATTGAAGCTACAAAAAACGGGGTGAGGCTGGTCTTATCCACTGGCCTTACAGAGTAGAAAATCCCACGATCATCCGTGGTACGGCCGATCCCTGCAATCGGCCACAAAAAATAAAAAGCAGCGATCGTACGACAAGCAGCTCATGTAGTCGTAGCAGAGAGATGCTCTGCCACTATAACACAATAAGGTGTAAACCGTCCTTGACTAATTCAATAAAAAAGGGGGCCGATTCAGGCAATCGGCCCAAATCATTTGTGTTACCCTCACCTACTGTTTGCCCTGTGTTTAGCGTCGATTTGACAGGTGACGGAAAGCTAGGGTATGGGTTTACATCCGCTGATGAGCTAGAAGAGATCGACATTGGTCCTGGGGATAAGCCACGACCAACATTTATCAGTATAAAGTTAGATCCGAATCTGCGGGGCCCGATGATAGCCCTGTTGAAACAATATCCAGACTGCTTCGCCTGGGACTACACAGAGATGCAGGTTAGACAGAGCATCATTGAGCATCGACTCCGCTCAAAAAGGATTTCGCCATTTCAGCGAAAGCACGACAAATGAAGGCGAATTGCGAAGAAGTCAAGAAAGAGGTCGAGAAAATGTTGATGACCAAGTTAATCGGGCCATGCGGTATCTTTGAGTGGATTTCTAGTATCGCACAGAGAAAAAGGATGGCCGGTGGCGTGTTGCCATAGATTTTCGGGATCTCAACGAGCTACCCCAAAGGATGAGTATCCGATGCGGTGGCGAAACGTTAATCAACGCAGCGGCTGGTCATAAGATCTTGAGCTTCATGGATGGCAATGCGGTTACAACCAAATTTTATGGCTCGAAGACATACACAAGACTGCATTCGAGTCGTGTTCGCGGGTTGTTCGAGTATGTAGTCATGACGTTTGGATCAAGAATGCCGCGCACGTACCAAAGAGCCATGAATTATATTTTTCATGATCGATCGGCAAGTGGTGGAAATCTACATCGATGACATGGTGGTCAAGTGCGCTTCAACAGCAAGGACACTTAGGCGATCTGACGCGTCTGGACCGAACAAGAAAATTGACCCTGGATGAATCCAAAGAAGTGTGCCTTGAGGTGGCGGTCGGTTCTTGGGTTTTTGGTCCATGAGCGGAATTGAGATCGGCCTGAAAAGTCGAGGCGGTCACGAACAATGAAGCCACCCACTACAAAGAAAGAACTGCGATCTCTCATCGGCAAGATCAACTTCGTCGGAAGATTCATCTCAATCTGTCGGGAAGAATAGAGCCATTCATGGGACTAGTGAAAATTAAATCGACGAGGAATTCCATGAGGCGTAACAACAAAGAGCCTTGACGAAATCAAAGAATATCGGCGAAGCCGCATGTTGGTTCCACCCGGCGGACGGACCGTTCTACATTTACTTGTCAAGAGATCGACACATCCATCGCCTCGGTGGTGGTGCAAGTTTATGATGGGCTTGATCGAGTCGTATTATACATAAGCGGAAGGATCTTTGGGCCTTGAGACAAGGTACCCGATATCGATAAGTTGTGCCTCACTGTTTTCACTGCACAAAGCTGCGCCATATTTTGCTATCGGAGATTGTCATCATATGCAAGTCGACGTCATAAAGCACATGTTGTCGGCTCCTATGTTAAAAGGCCGAATGGGCAAATGGATGTTTGCATTATCGAGTTTGACATCCGGTATCAACCCGAAAGCGATTAAGGGACAAAGGCCGATCTTATCGCCGAAAGGATCAACACTAACATAGCAGACTGTCCATAGGCGTGGGCTATGTTTTCGGATCGATCAGTGACGATGGCTGCGGCATCGGCATTTTACTCGTGTCGCCCGGGCAACATTTTCCTTCTCCATCGATTGTCTACCTCTCGCACCAACAATGTAGCCGAGTACGAGGCGTCGCAAGGAATGGAGTTACTCCTCGGCGGGCGAAGCGATGGAAATTTTGGAGACTCCAAGTTGGTGATTTCCCAGCTCACGGAGGACTACAAGTGCGAGCGAGTCCCTCTTCCCATTATGGCTGCCATGCAGCGGTGATGGCGCAATTCCGGTACATAAACTTCAATTGGATCCCACGATCGCAGAATACCGAGGCGAACGATCTTGCGGATGGCTTGAGGCTACAAGGGCGTTGCGAAGGAGCCATGTTCGTGCAGTTCACAAGCGGACGATCGAGAGCCGATATCTTCAATTACTTGAAGGATTCGGCTCGGGGCACCTAAACGGATAAGATACAAGGCCATGAAATACGTGCTTATTGGGGATGACATGTTTCTGAGGACTGGAAGGGCTATTGCTCAAATGCAGGGACCCGAGGCCAATCGGCTCCTACACGAGGTACGAAGGCGCTGTGGAACTCACCAATCAGCTCATAAGATGAAATGGTTGATCGAGCGATCGTGGTTTTATTGGCCCACCATGCTTGAGGACTGTTTCAAGTACTACAAAGGGTGTCAAGCATGCGAAATTTGGGAAAATTCAGATGGTACCACGTCGAGAATGAACCCCATCATCAAGCCTTGGCCATTCCGAGGTTGGGGCATGGATATGATCGGCAAAATCAATCCCCCATCAAGCAAAGGCCACATGTGGATTTTGGCCATTACTGACTACTTCACTAAATGGGTGGAGGCTGTCCCGATGAAGTCAGTAACTCGAAGGATGTTATCAATTTTGTGAAAGAACATGTCATCCATAGATTCGGGATTCCCCAAACTATCACGACCGATGGAGGTTCGGTCTTTATTTCTCAGGAGTTTAGAAAGTTACGTGAGGACACGGGGATCAAGTGATTAGATCATCTCCATACTATGCTCAAGCAAATGGGCAGGTGAAGCATCCAACGAGCCTCATCAAACGATCAAGAGAAAAGTCGATGAGCACCCTAGGCGTTGCACGAGGTTTTGTCGAGGCGTTATGGGCTTATCGCATGTCATGCCATGGAGCAATAAAAACCTCGCCATACCATCTAGTATATGGACAAGAAGCCGTACTACCAGGAAATTACGGCTGGATCGAGACGTCACTTTTCGGACGATCTAACAACCAAGAATACGCACGATGAGTGACGGTGTGGAGGATTTAACCGAGCTCGAGCTATGGTCACCGGAGAAAGTCAAAGAGAACAAGGCCAAGGTAGCTCGTGCATATAACAAGAAAGTGAGGCCAAAGGAGTTCCGTTGGTGATCTAGTATGGGAAGTCAGTGTTGCCATTGGGGACTAAGGATGCAACATATGGTAAATGGTCTCCAAATTGGCACGGGCGTCTGAGGGTCGATCAAGTTTTAAAAGGAAACGACATATGCTCGGCGGTGGGCGGCGTAAAATTCCCGATGCGATCAACGGTCAACATCTCAAGAAATATTTCCCAAGCATGTGGGATGTTGGACAGTAAAACTTGAGGGGCCGATACATGAAATTGGCTAAGTAAAAGCACGTGAGAGGATGGACAGTAAAAATGTGGGGGCCGATGCTGAAAATCGGCCGAATAAAAGCAAAATGTATAGCCGATGCACGGTCATCGACTTTAGAGGTTCACACACGTTACAAACAGATGCCAGTTTACACATACGAGCTACTGAAGAAATGCCTCGAAGGCGTGGAGGGCGTCAGCACGGACACGATCCACCTCGGCGATCTCGGCTTCGTCATCTTCATCCTTACCCATCACTAGCTGCTTGCTCAGGGCACGTTTTTCGATGGGCAATTGGAGATTTGGGTCGCCCGTTTTGAAAAAGGGCGCAGGTCGCCCGTTTTGAGAAAGGTCGCAGGTCACCATTTGAAACCAAGAAGTGGCCGTTTTAATGTGCCTAAAGATGCGACCAAGTTTTGACCCTGTCAACGTTTTTTGGGAGAAGCCGATGGGTAGTCATCGGCTCTTTGCGATTTGACTTGTTTGATCATGCGTGCAGTATGTTGAAAGCCGATCTGATGTCATCGACTTGGAGCATCGACCTATTTCGCCATCGGCAAAATTGGGGCAAACAGAACAATCTTTGGGAAAGCGGATTTTCATTCATTCGAAGATGATTGCTTACAAAGGATGATTGATTACAAAGGAGCCTACTACTCATTGCTTTCGATTCCTAATCTAAAGGGCGAGATCGTCATTGCTGTCGTCGCCGCCGTCTTCTTCATTGTCTTCGGTCATCTTGATTGTCCTCGCTGGACCAAGCGGAAGCGCTTCGTCGGGGTACTGCCGGAGGAGGTGTCCTCCTCCGATTCCTCCTCGTCGGAGGACTCGGCGCTCCCAAGACCAAGAGTCGTTGCTCTTCGCCTCACAACGAGGAATCAGAGGCTCTCTCGCCCGTCGCCGTCGACGATCGCCCTCCTCGGGACGAAATCGATCCCTTTTCGTCCACACCATCGTGGGTAATCTTATCTGTACTTGTGGTGGGTGCTCTGGCGTCGGCTCTCGGTCACGGATGCTGTTGGAAGACTGGGAGGAACGGGCGGAAGAGGAAGAAGCCATGGCGGAGGAGAAGGGGTTTTTTCGGCGGAGGAAGAAGAGTTTTTTGGCTGTTGGAGGCAGATGGGGATTGCGAACTGCTTAGGTGGATTTAAATAAGGGGAATAGTAGAGAGACGGTTCAATGCCATAGCGGTTTCCCTGAATGTGCTGCCAAAATCGTCAAATCATGCACTGCGAAGGAGTTGAGAAGACAGGGCATCATGATGAAAGGGTGGCGTGACGATCCTGTTCTGCAACGCATTCTATCAACGCGCAACCCGATACAAAAAAAAGAGGGGGAAGGAAAAAAATATATCAGCAGAGTGGTTTTGGAATTATCATCGCCAAAACCAGGGGGGCATGTGTTATCGCCATATTTTGGCCAAAGAAGGAGATGGGCCGTGATCAAGATGGGCTTGGAAGATGCGTATATTCAACGTGTTGTTGGATCGGCCTAGTACGTAGAATTGGGCTAAACTGCCCGTGTATCTTGTATCATAGTAGGTTCCGTTTCAGTTTAGGTTCCGTTTCAGTTTAGGTAAAGATAGAGTTGTAGAGTTATTCCAAAAGTAGAGAGTCTCCGGACTATAAATATGTACCTAAGGTTATCAAGAAAAGGAGGACAATCACGTTCACAACAAACACAATCTCGGCGCATCGCCACCCCTTATTTCTAGGGTTTCTTTCGGGTAAGTGTCATGCTGCCTAGATCGCATCTTGCGATCTAGGCAGTATCTACTTATGCGTTACCTGGTTTTACTCGTACTGAAGCGTTTTTGATGACGAGTAACACTACTATCGTAGATTTGTTGAGGCTAGCATCAGTGCTTTTCCGTTATAATCGTTTATGCTACCTCTAAGTTACCTCGCTACCTTTGCACCTCTTCCCAAGTGCAAGGGTAGCATCTTGCTTAATCTTTATTTAGTTGATTCGATCTGTTATGGTTGTGCCTTGCTCGCCAAGGTTTAGTTTGATATCTACGTAGTCAGGCCTTACAAACGGGTTGAACGATCCAGTAGTACGTAGGGAAGTGGCTTATTCGTTCTAGAGAAGTTGTTCCGGTAATTGACTTTACGTTGGTTATTAGGCCTCCTCTAGGGTTAATATTCTTCATCTTTTGTACATACCAGGCTCAATTACGTGTAGGACGTTCGATTCGTGGTGAAAACATTAAACCGTCAGAGATCGATTTAACTTGTAGTGATCAAGCAAAACCCCATGTTATCGTAAATCTAATGCAGAACCATGGGGCAATCGGCTCTAGGAGCCGATTCTGAAAACACAGGAGCGGTCGGCTCGAATTTTACGATACTTGTTTACCATGCAGAAATCAATCGAGCAATCCTTCACCTTCTGGCCAGGTATAGGTCGGTGCACGCCCTCGAACCAAGCGGGGCGTGTGCGGAGTTTTGCGGGCGTTGCCCGAGGACCAGGCCCACCAGCGATTACAGGAGCCTCCCGGCTCTTCGTGTTGCTCGTCGCTGCTCGCCGGTGAGTTTTGGCAGGCAACAGTGATATGATATGGCCTTTCTTCTATGTGCTCCCGATCTCCATCTTCAAGCACGAACATGATCTCCATCATCGGCGGCATTGCATCAAGGTCAATGACGCTTCTCCATGGTTGTCGTCCACCGGCTTCAACTATTACAACTACTTTGAATAGAAACGTGGGTCTTAACATAAATTAAAGACAACCATATGGCTCTTGCCGGTTGCCAACTTACAATAAGGAACATTGCATACATCAAATATAATCACAATCATGGCCATATCACATCACTGCACACCCCTGCAAAACAAAGTTAGACGCCTCTACTTTCTTTGCATATTTTACGTGGTTTGGGGCTTTAAATAAGTGTCGTTCTAACTTACGAATAAGAACCATAACATTGATACTAGTATTGTTGATCACCGGTTGTAAATTGGATCTTAACTATGCTAGGAGAAACAGGCACCCGCAAAGCCACTTATGCAATACAAGTTGCATGTTAAGCGTGGAGCAAGTCTCATGAACGATGTCATGTAAGGTTAGCCCGGGCCGCTTCATCCCAACATACCGCAAGATTCAAAGTACACAAGAAGCAATCGACAATAAAAGCATCAACGCCCACAATGACCATTGTGTTCTACTCGTGCAACAGATCTACATATAGACACGGCTCTGATACCACTGTAGGGTTTCGTAGCATGGAAAACAAAATTTTTCTATCGCATACATACAAACAAGCCAAGATCTATCTACTAGATTGTAGCAACGAGTCGACGGAATAACTTACCCTCGAAGATTCCAAAGTGTTTAACGAGAGCGGATTCTCGTGGGTGATGTGGTCGTACTCTTCCCGATCTCAAGATCGTGTAGACGATCCTTCCGGCGCTGCGTTCCGGCAGCGCTTCCGCTGTCGGTCACACGTTCGGTACTCAACGAAGACCTTCCTCTCCCTTGTTCCAGCAGGCAGCGGAGGTTGTAGCACTCTCCTCGTGATTCCCAGGCTGACTGGCGTGGTGGGAAGTAGAGGGAGATCTCGCAGGCTTCGCCTTAAGCGAGTATGGTGGAGTATGAGAGAGATCCTCGGCGGTCTAGGGTTTAGACACACCAATTAGAAGGCTCTAATCCGGAGGCTAGGGCAATTAGAAGCTCTAAACCAAAGCGGCTCTAAACCCGGAGGCTAGGGCTAGGGTTTAGATTTAGAGGATAGGAACTTGTGTCTAGAGGAGGAGCCCCGCCCTCCTTATATAGGTGGAGGGGCAGTGGGGAGGGAGGAGTCCCTCCCAACTCGGCTTGGAGGAGGCGCTTGTTGGAGGAGGTCTCCTCCCCAACTCGGTTTCCCTCTCCTTCCTCTTTCCCTCTTTCCAATTTTAGCCGTTTGACTTTTCAAACTTGCTATTTGACTTTTCAATTTAGGATTCAATTTAATCCTTTATTTGGAACAGCGAGAACACTTAGTACATGATGCAATCATTCCAATATGCGATGACACATTCATGTACCCCTTCCCCTCAGTCGGACATTCCGAACCTTCTAGAACATTCTGATGAAAACACCTAATCATTCCCGAACTCCGAAACGGGACTTTCCTTATATGAATCTTATTCTCCGGACCATTCCGAATCACCTCGTGATATCCCGGATCCCATCCGAGACTCCGAACAACATTTGGTCTCTTTCTCATAATACCATAACTACTCAAACAACGTCGAATCCTTAAGTGTGTCTCCCTACGGTTCGTGAATTATGCAGACATGATCGAGAAACTTCTCCGAACAATAACCAATAGAGGAATCTGGAAATTTATATGGCTCCCACATATTTCTACGATTACTTTGCGATCGAATGAACCACTTACATACGATACCAATTTCCCTTTGTCTCACGATAATTTACTTATCCGAGGTTATGATCGTCGGTATCTCTGCATACCTAGTTCAACCGTTCGATAAGTACTCTTTTCTCGTTCGTGATATGTGATCCTTGTGAGCCAGTCACATGCTTGCAAGCTATATGGATGACATACCACCGAGAGGGCCCAGAGTATATCTATCCGTCATATGGATGGACAAATTCCACTCTTGATCCATGTGTCTCAACCAATACTTTCCGAACACTCAATGCCACCTTTATAGCCACCCAGTTACGGTGTGGTGTTTGACGTCATCAAAGCATCCATCCGGTAAAGGTGATATGCATGATCTCATGGTCGAAGGAATTAGGTTACCATGTATCAGAAAGCATATAGCAATTGAACTAATGAAATGACTTGATCTTTATGCTACGCTTATCTATAGGAGTATGTCCACCATATCATTCTCCTAACGATATGATCTTGTTGTTGATAACATCTCAATGTTCATGATAGGGAAACCACAATCATTTATCAACCAACAAGCTACTGATGTATAGAGGCTATACTAGGGACTTCAAATTTAAGTTTACAAATCACACAAGTATCAATGTTTCCTTGTTAATACTATTATAGCATGAATGCAAACATTTATCATAAACACAAAGATATAATAATAACTACATTTATTATTGCCTCTAGGGAATATCTCCAACATCTCAGCCAAATGGTCGTTGTCAGTCTAGCAAATATTTTGGTAGCTATGTATACTAGGGAAAAACAAAACGCGAGAGTAGGACTGCTTCCACTTTTCTTCTTACCCACCCACCCACCCTTTTCTGGTAAGGAAGTGTAACGTTTTCAATCCTCTTCTTAAAATTCAAACTAGGATTCACGTGTTCTGGGTTTCCGTAGTATCATAGGTTGTGTGTGTGTGTGTGTGTGTGTGTGTGTGTGTGTGTGTAATTCCTTGTCTATCTGTTGCATCCAAGTTGTTATCACAATCGGCCTTTTGGTTATCAACTGTTGGTACATTCCATACCGACAGGCTTTTGCAAACCGACGCGATCTATCGATTCGTTGTATACCGCCGATCATCTTACTCTTTGTTATCCGACGTTATCTTGTTTGGGGTGTTCGTTTCGTAGTTACTAATCTTTAGGTTCATCGTGAGAAGAAGGGGTTAGGATATGTGTTCTACTTATTCATGTGCGGAGTAATGCTTTGAGTGCGGGGAGTCGCGACCATACCACTACTCTTATCATTCGCTTTTGTATATTGAATTGGTAGAGTCACTAATCTTGATTCGTTAAGTGATTTTAGCATCTCTTGGTATTTTAATGCCGAAAATTGCGGAAAATTTTTCTTTGATATATCTGTGTACCACACTCCTTTTTAGTCGTGTGCGATATGCTTAATATCTTCTAGGTGCTTTGAACTTTGTTGATATTTTAATATCATCTTAGTAAATTGTATCCTTTAATCTTGGTTAATTCCATCTTGGTACTATTTTGGATTATTATTATTCTCCATTATAGTACTGACTTGTGTTTTATATCAATCACAGGATGGCACCACCACGCCATTCTGATGAGGACATACCACCTGAACTGGGGTCCGCATTGTCAAACATCGCCAATGCCTTGGCAGCAATGCAGAACCGGCGTTTTGAAGAGAGTGTTCGGAGGAATGAGTTCGCTCCGCTACCTCCACCTCCCAAGCAAGGAGACATCAAAAGCTTCCTGAAGTTCAACCCACGCCAATTTGATGTGTCCGATCAACCACTTGATGCTGATGATTGGTTGCGTGAGATGTCAAGGCTACTGGAGACTGATGTTCTGAGCAAGAATGGGTAAAATGTGCTACTCACCTTCAAGGAGATGCATCTCTGGTGGGAGAATTACGAAGGCAAAGCGCATTGGTTTTCACCTACTTGGGAAAAGTTCACTGAGCGTTCAAAGAGCGATGTCATCGAAATTGTCATGGAGAGGATGAAGGAAGTGTTTCTCAACCTCAAGCGGAAATGACAATGTCAATACCTACAGGAACTTCATGAACCTTTCTCGTTATGGTGGCGATGAGATCTCGATGACAAGAAGAAGCAAAAGAGGTTCGGCAAGGGCTCAATGCATCGATTAAATATGCAATCACACATGCAAGGTCGGCGTCTTTTACGGAACTTCAGACATCTGACTGCAGGAAGAAGCAAGTAAGCAAGTGTTTGAGGAGTCAAAGAAACACAACCGTGATGCACAAGCTCTTGACTATGTCAACTCCTTCTAAGCGTCGTGTGGGTTCCTAACACCCCGTCGCTCCGGCTCCACCAAGACCTGCAAGCTACGGCAAGGCCACCAAACTTCCTCACTGCTCCCGGGGCTACAACCACCACTACCACTGGCGCGCTGGCGAGTCCCCAGCTACGTTGCTCCACGTCCACACGGTGCTTGTTTCACTTGCGGAGACACCGGCATCAGATTAGAACTGTCCGATGAAAAACAAAGCTCTTCCTCCACCACCTCCAAGATGCGGCAAGCTCTCCTATGGTTCGAGCACCACCATCGGGCTCTCAACATCAACACCAAGCCCGGGTCTCATTGCTCGTGCCAAGCTGTGTCAACGCCGCTCAAGCTGAGCATGCACCTGGAGTTGTGATGGGTATGCTTCCCGTTAACTCAGTCCCTGCACGAGTTTTGTTTGATTCTGGTGCATCGCATTCTTTTGTTTCTCACAAGTTTGCAAATGAGAATGAGTTAGCGTTGTATCCTCTCCTCAAGCGGTTAATGGTCCTTTCTCCTGGAGCAAACATGAGGGCTGCTCATATCAGCCATGGCAATCAAATTGAGATTGGTGGCTCTTCGTTCTCGGCATCCTTAATTGTTCTGAGCAATTCTGACATTGATGTCATCTTGGGCATGGATTGGTTGACAGCAAATGCAGCTGTGATTGATTGTGCTGAACGCTTGGTTTCTCTGAAGATTCCTGAAGGCCATATAGTCTATTCTCCAAGTCTGACTCCTGCGATCCAGCTTTTCTCTTTGGCGGCTCTGAATGATGATGCTATGGAAGCTATTCAGAGTGTTCCGGTGGTCTGTGAGTTCCCAGATATCTTTCCTGAAGAGTTGCCAGGTATGCCTCCGAATCGTGAGGTTGAATTTGTAATTGAGCTGGAACCTGGAACGGCTCCTATCTCCAAGCGGCCTTATAAAATGGGTCCTGCTGAGTTGGCTGAACTCAAACGTCAGCTTGATGAACAAGAGAAGTTGGGTTTCATTCAACACAGTACTTCTTCTTGGGGTAGCCCAACAATCTTTGTGAAGAAGCGAGACAGGACTGATAGACTTTGTGTTGACTATCGGGCTCTCAATGCAAAAACCATCAAGAATAAATATCCCCTTCCGCGGATTAATGATCTCTTCGATCAGCTAGCTGGAGCTGTGGTATTCTCTAAGCTTGACTTGAGAAGTGGTTATCATCAAATCAAGATTCGCAAGGAAGATGTTCCTAAAACAGCTTTCACCACCCGCTATGGCCTGTATGAGTACACGGTCATGTCCTTCGGTCTCACCAACGCACCTGCTACCTTCTCGAGGCTTATGAACTCGGTTTTCATGGAGTATCTCGATAAGTTCATTGTGGTCTATCTGGATGACATCCTAGTCTATTCTAAGTCAAAGGAAGAGCATGAAGAACTCCTTCGGTGTGTCCTAAACAAGCTTCGTGAGAACCGCCTGTATGCAAAGTTCTCCAAGTGTGAGTTTTGGCTGCCTCAAGTAACCTATCTTGGTCACGTCATCTCTGCCAAGGGCATTGCAGTCAACCCAGAAACTATAAATACAATTGTTGAATGGCTTCCTCCTGTTAATGTCAAAGAAGTGCGGAGTTTCCTTGGTTTGGCTAGTTATTGCGTAAACGCGTTCGTAACTTTTCGAAGATAGCGAAGCCTCTAACCGATCTCCTCAAGAAAGGCAAGAAATACCTTTGGATTCCTGCATGTCAAGTAAGCTTTGAGACACTCAAAGAGAAGCTCACTTCCACACCAGTCTTGGTTCCTCCGGACACATCTAAGCTTTTCCAGATATTTTGTGACGCCTCTTTGCAAGGATTGGGTGCGGTCCTTATGCAAGAAAAACAAGTTGTTGCTTATGCCTTTCGACAGTTGAAGACGCATGAGATCAACTATCCTACACATGACCTCGAGCTCGCAGCAGTTGTCTTTGCTTTGAAACTATGGAGGCACTACTTGCTTGGCAACCGTTGTGAAATCTTTTCTGATCACAAGAGTCTGAAGTATATCTTCACTCAGCCTGATCTCAACCTTCGCGGAAGGAGGTGGATTGAAGCAATCAATGACTTGATTTGACAATCAACTACACTCGGGCAAAGCTAATTTCATGGCCGATGCTCTCGATCCAAAGCTTATGTCAATAACCTCATGATGGAAGAACAATGCCTCTCTTGTGCGAGGAATTCCGTCAGCTCAACCTTGAAATTGTGGAACAAGGGCATCTCCTGAACCTTCTGGCTACTCCTCTCTTGGAAGAAAAGGTTCGCTCCTTTCAGCGTGGTGATCCGCACACCAAAAAGATCATCTCAAAACTTCATCTTCCGAAGTATGAGTCCTTCCACGTCGATGATCAAGGCACGCTTTTCTTTGAACACCGGATGTTTGTTCCGAACTACCCGGGTTTGAGAGAGCAAGTTCTCAAGGAGGCGCATGAATCTGTTCTTTCTATCCACCCTGGCAGCACAAAGATGTACATGGACTTGAAAACACAATATTGGTGGCCGGGTTTGAAACGATATTGTGCCAAGTATGTCTCGGTGTGATGTCCGCCGCAGAGTGAAAGCTGTCCATCGAAACCTTACGGTCTTCTAGCCATTGAAACCCCCGGAATGGAAATGGGAGAAAGTAGAGATGGACTTCATCACTGGTTTTCCAAGGTCGCAGAAGGGCAACAATGCAATCTTTGTTTTCATTGACAGGCTTTCTAAAGTGGCTCACTTCTTCCCCGTCAAGGAAACAATTTCGAATTCAGTTGGTGAGCTCTATATCAATGTAATTGTCTCTCTGTATGGGGTTCCGCTTGAGATCGATTCGACCGTGGAGCATCTTCACTTCCAAGTTCGGGAAAGTTTCCAAAATGCTTTGGGAACAAAGTTGAACTTCAACAGACTTACCACCCTCGATCGCAGGACAAGTTGAAAGGATCAATCAGATTTTGGAGGATATGCTTAACTTGCGTCATCTCTTTTGGCATGAAGTGGGAAGAATGTCTTCCTTATGCTGAATTCTCTTACAACAACAGCTTCCAGAAAAGTCTAAAGATGGCACCATTTGAGGCTCTCTATGGCCGCAAATGCAGAACTCCGATTGGTTGGTCAGGTGCAGGAGAAAGAATTTGGTTTGGCCCTGACATTGTAACTCAAGCGGAGGAGAAGGTGCATATCATTCTTGAAAATCTGAAGATTGCTCAAAGTCGCCAGAAGAGCAATTACGACAGGAAGCACACGGACATGGAGTATGTTCCTGGTGATCTCGTTTACCTTCGTGTCACTCCCATGAAAGGCACGCACCGTTTTGGTATCAAAGGAAAGCTGGCTCCTAGATACATCGGTCCTTTCAAAATTCGTGGAAGAAGAGGAGAAGTTGCTTATGCTCTTGAGCTCCCGGAAAAACTCAAGGTCCATCATGTTTTCCACATCTATCAACTCAAGAAGTGCTTCAAGGATCCCGGCAGGACCGTGGACCATGAGCTTATCAATCTCCAAGAAGACCTGTCTTATCAAGAACACCCCACAAAAATCATTGAAACCGAGAAAGAAGGACTACAACAAGTCCATCAAATTACGCAAGGTGCGATCTCGCACCATTCCGTTGATGAAGCCACTTGGGAACGTGAAGATGAGCTCCGTGCCAAGTATCCTACCCTCTTTGTGTCTTCTTCTTCTTCCTAGAATCTCGGGGCGAGATTCCTGTTTAGTGGGGGAGAGTTGTAGCATCCCAATTGTCTAACAATTGTAATGCAACTTGGTCTAGTAATATAATGGCTACTTCAAATATAATTTTTGCATCATCATTATATCATGCTCATGTCATCATGCCACCTTGCATTTGAGCATCATATAAAAACCCTCCCTCTTTCTTTGGTTCTTCTCTCATATGCATTATTAATTATATTTGCCTCTTGATATTGTATTTGGTTATTGATATATTGTTTAATGCCCAAGTTGAGTTGGGGGAATATCTTTTATTCAACTCCACCACCCTTTCTTTCAACACCTTATAATTCCACCATCCCTTTATCCATGAGCTATTATTATATTTTCTTTTGGGTATTTGATCTAGCTCATGGGAGATAGGATGGATCTACTTCCACAAATTCTTTTGCTTGGCTTTAATCCATTTTTGGGAGTGCATATGAATAATGCCATGTTAAATATTATTGTTTTCACAAGAATAAACATGGCATTAATTATTATGCATGGGCCATGCAACCATCACCATCTTTTGTCCTCTTTTCGTTTTATTTGTATTTGAGTGAATCATCTTATCTTCTCTCTCCTTCTCTTAATCTTATCCATCTTGCTATGCTTCCTTGCCATGTGCATCAAGAACCTCACCCTCACCTTATCTCCTTCACTCATGCATGATCATGTGAGGTCATATCCTTAAAACCCTCCCATCTTATCTCTCCTTATCCATCACCATGTGTCCAACAAACACTCCCCTCTCCATCTGTTTTCACCATCATGCTTGATCTTGTAGTTTATCTAAAACCCTAAGCCCCCTCTCATCTCTCATCTCTCCTCTCTCTAACCTAGCTAAAAACCCTAAACCTAACCCCCCATCTAACCCTAACCCGAGTCCCTCCCTAGCTAACCCTAGCTCTAACCCGAGCCTCCTCTCCTCTCTCTCTTTCTCTCTCCCTGGACCAACCCACGAACTCCCCTCCTCCCTGGGTCCCTCTCTTCCCTATCTACTACAGGACAAGAAGGAGGCAAGAAAGAGCCCTAGCCCGATCCCTCCTCCTCACTTTATGCAAAGCCACCACCACCCATGTGCCTCTCCCCTCTCCCTCTTATCACCTCAAACACCTCAGATCCTATCCAGGAGGCTCCCCAGGCACCATCCTCCCTTCTTCTTCCTCCCCCCACCATCCTTGCTATGGCCATGCTCCCCTAAAACCTAGCTTCGGCCATCACAAGAGGAGGCGTTTGGAGTCGAGCAGGAGGGAGTCTTGGGGTCGGGGAAGCTTGATCGCCGACCTCTACTTCCTCCCAGTAGCCACAGGACGGTCGTGCCTCGCCGGAGCAGCCTAGCGCCGCCGTGTACCGCCGCAGGCCGAGCTCCACGGTCGCGAGCCCGCCGCCAGATCCCCTCCACCTCAGCGCCGACGACCACGCCGGCAGGCTCCTGGTGAGTCTCTCAACCCCCTGGACATGCCCCCCTACCCTATCCTGCGCCGTAGCTCCGCCGCCGTCTGTCGAGCGCTCTGCGCATGCGTCTTGCGGTGACCGCAGCCCAGTGTTCCCCCGTCCCTCTGTTTCTCGGCCAAAGCCAACAGCCCCACCTGTAGTTGCTCTCTGAACAAAAGTCGTAGCCCGAGGATCCATCTTCGTTTTTCCTTTTTGGGTCGTCGCGTTTCGTCCAGCATACACGTCGCCATCGTCATGGAAAGTCGATCTCGCCTTGCGCCAGCGTCTGTCGTTGGCAAGAAGCCATACTCGCTGCTTTCGCAAAACACCTCCCTTTTTCCGCTTTGAACCCGCACGCCCCCACCCGATCGACCACCCGATCCACTTTGCAGAAAGCCCCGGATCTTCACCGCCTCAACCAGCGGTACCACTCCACGTGTCGGTCACGATAGCAGGCCGTCTTGGGCCCCCTTCGCCCCGGCCCACATGTCATCCACTACGGCTAGGTGAACCCATGATGTAAATAGAATTGCAGCTGATTTGGCTGAGTCGATCGACCCCACATCCTTGGCGTGGCTAGGTCTGGGCTGAGTAACAAAAGTCCAAAACCCTTTTCTGAATTCAAATTCAAACGTTTATAATCTGTTTAATTATGAATTAATTCATAACTGTCAAATGGTTTGGAATTTGAATTCAAACTCTATATGAAATATGTTTTGTTTTTGAATGTTAATTCAAATCTTTAGTCAAATATTTTCAGAACTATTCAAACTAGTCAAACCTTTGACTTTGACTCCATTTGACTAATTTTGACTTTAAAATAAATTTAAATTCATAATTCCAAATAATACAAATAATATATGTTTTCAAATCAGAAAAATGTGAGGAATTCCAATATGCTATCCAAAATATATTTTGAACACTTTAAATTTCAAGTTGGCTAAAATTGCAACAAAATACCCTTTTTCCTTAATAAATTAATAACTTTTGTTTTATAACTCCAAATTTGACAAATAATATGTCTAAAATGATTAGCTCGACGAGACCTTTCTGTTTATGCATTCCATGTTCTGAATTACAGCATGCATCATATAAATATAAAGTATACAGCAACTTATTCGGGAATAAAATGTGACCAAAACTCAATAAAATGTTTATTTCTTGTATTCTACACCTCACCCATGCCATGCTACTTTATTTCCATGCAAATTTTGCATCATTCATCATGGCATGATTTTTTGCTTGTCGCATTTTATTCATATGCTTGTGCACTTTATTTATGTTGGCCCTTGTTTGTTTGGTTCTTCTTCGAATAGACGCTGAGCAGGGGATATACCAAGAAACCCAGGAGCACTACCCAGATCCTTCTCTCGCTTCAATCGAGCTGTGCAAGCACTACCACATGCTTGCATACATATAGTACCTATTGCCTCTATCTTATTCTTGCATCATTGAGTCGCGATTGCATTAAACTGAATCCCAAGTATTGCATAGCCTTTACTTTTAAACTCCACCGAAGCTTGTTCCTCCATCCCATGAGCCATTACTACAGGAGTTGTTTGAGCCATGCGAGTCGTAGAACAGCATGTGTAGGGTATGTGAGTGTCGGATGGATAACGAGGTACCTAAACAACTTAACCTGAGTAGTATGGGATAACTAATGAAAGTGGCACCGGTGAGCAATATCTGCTATTTGGTTTTTCATGCTCACTTGTGTCCCGTAGGACCCCGAGTACTTGATTCCTGTTCCTTGAATATTCGCGCTATCCACATCTGGGAGGCTTATGGGACCCCCCTGAGCCAGAGCTTGATTCATTCTTATTTCTTGGGGCCACAAACTATTTTGACCTTTTATTTACTATCCTGTACTTATGCCATGCTTTACTGCTTTATTTAAATTGTGCGATGTACTGCACCTGTACTGTTTAGGATCGGGACACGATTTCGCGGTATTGACAAGCCCAGTCACACTTTCGTGTTCCCGATCGTTCTGACCGTCACCCAAACCTTGAGTCCATTTGAGTCATTAACTTCGTTATGGTAGCTTAATGGGGTGGCCCCCTGAAATATTTCTGAATCCTGTGATTGCTATGTCGTGAATGCCTCGTTGGGTTTTGATTTGGTTTTTCCGAGGTTGATCGAGTGTGTGTTGCTATTTGTGCACCCCTGCAGGGTAAAACTTTCTAAAAGCCGTGTCCGCGGTTATGGACGACTTGGAGCACAGTTTCTCGCTCATAGACAAGTATAACTAAAGTACCGCCTTTAATTTGACTAAGTAACTGACTAGTAAATAGTGCAACACTCATGGAATGGATAATAAAACTGCCAACGGATGGGGGTGTTAAATCGCTTCCTCGTTGGTAAGCGAGGAGGAGGATGGATCTGTTGATATTACTGTTATAACTGTTGTCACTAATTCACGGACATCCGTCTATCTTTGGTTAGGGGGATGGTTAGCGAGTATCTATAGAATTGTTAGGGTTTATCTTCTGCTGCAATTGCGTCACCCCAGGTTGTGTCCCCTTTAGAGGCATAAAGACTTGCTGAGTACCCCTAGGGTCTCACACGATAAATTATTTGATTCAGATGAACAGGTACACTCACAAAATGGATACTGGGTGGAGGAGACGGACGATGTGGGCAACGATCATTCGGTGTAGAGATTCCGGGAACGGGGATCCGTGAGATCTGCGGGCGGGATGTGTTTATTTTATGGGGCATCTTATGCCAATTTGCTTCTTATCCGTACTCGGATCTTGTTGCCGCTTCCGCCTGATACTCTGATGTTTGATGTATGAGGAGATATCCTAAACTATTATATCTATCTAGGACATTTGGATCTGGCCGTATGGCGTTGCAATATTTCTATTTCTTTTAGATGGAATGGCTCTGATGTACTGTTGTATGGTGGCTTGCATACATACTCATTTGTGTATGTAGTTGATCCCTTCGCCTGCCGATTACGCCGCCCATTCTTGTCCCGATGTTTGGAAATGGTTGGGACGACCGAAAGGTCTACCTGTGAGTGGCATTTGGGCCCCACCGTACTATTTCAACCATTTCCGCTCATCCAGGCTTGTAACTAGGAGCGTAATTCACCGAGGTAGTTACACACATATAGGTCGAGTTATCGTTCGATTTCAAACGTTTAGCCTCAATGTTATTAATATGTGTATTTCCACTTTCGAGATTCAACAAGAATAGACCATCTATCAAAGGTGCATGTGCATAAAACATATTACTCTTATAAATCGAACAACCATTATTCTCGGATTTAAACAAGTAACCGTCTCGCAATAAACAAGATACCGATATAATGTTCATGCTCAACGCAGGCACCAAATAACAATTATTTAAGTATAAAACTAATCCCGGTGGTAGATGAAGGGGTAGCGTGACGACCGCGATCACATCAACCTTTGATCCGTTTCCCACGCGCATCGTCACCTCGTTCTTCGCTAGCTTCCGTTTATTCTGCAGCACCTGTTTCGAGTTACAAATATGAGCAACCGAACCAGTATCAAATACCCAGGCACTACTACGAGTACTAGTGAGATACACATCAATAACATGTATATCGGATATACCTTTCTTCTTGATGTTGCCGTTCTTCAGATCCGCCAAGTACTTTGGGTAATTCCGCTTCTGACCTTCTCCCTTGCAGTAAAGCACTCGATGTCGGGCTTGGGTCCAGCCTTGGTCTTCTTCATCGTGGTAACTTTCTTACCACCCTTCTTGAAGTGTCCTTCTGCTTAGACTTGCCTTTCTTGAATTTGGTGGTCTTATTGACCAACAACACTTGGTGCTCTTTCTTGATCTCCACTTCTGCAGATTTCAACATGGAAAAGAGTTCTGGCAACGTCTTGTTCATGTTTTGCATGTTGTAGTTCATCACAAAGTTCTTGTAACTTGGTGGTAGTGATTGGAGGACACGGTAAATCCCCAAAGCATTAGGAATCACTATACCCAAGCTTTGAAGTTTGTTTGCGTGCCCAGACATCTTAAGCACATGCTCACTGACGGAGCTGCCCTCTTCCATCTTGCAGTTAAAGAACTTTTCAGAAGCCTCATAGCTTTCAATTGCCGCATGAGTCTCAAAGATCAATTTGAGATCCTCGACAATATCATATGGGTCTGAATTCTCAAACCTTTTCTGAAGCTCCGATTATAAACCATACAAGATAGCACACTGAACTGTGGAGTACTGAGTCTTCTGAGTGAGCTAAACGTTCTTTACTTCATCGGCATCATCAGCTGCAGGTGGGTCACCCAGCGGTGCATCCAGCACATAGGTCAAATTACCAGCTGTGAGGACAATCCTCAAATTGCGGAACCAATCCGCGAAGTTGCTTCCATTGTTTTTCAACTTTTCTTTCTCTAGGAACGCATTAAAATTGATGGTAGGGGCTGCCATTGATCTACAACATATTTAAAATAGTTTAGACTAAGTTTATGACAAATTGAGTTCAAATTAATAATAAAATTAATCTAGGTGAACTCCCACTCAAAACAATATCCCTTACATTATTTTAGTGATCACACGAACCAAATCCACCACATCAACACCGATCATCACGAGAGTTGATATAGTTTCAATGGCGAACAATCGACATGTTCATCATATCTACTATATGATTCATGCTTTACCTTTCGGTGATCCGTGTTCCGAGACCATGTCTGTACATGCTAGGCTCGTCAAGATCAAACCTTAGTTTCCGCATGAGCAAATCTAGCTTGCTCACGTTGTATACACTTTCGGAATCTAACACACCCGATCATCACGTGGTGCTTCGAAACAACAAGCTTTAGCAACGGTGCTAACTAAGGGTGAACACTTTATGACTTGAAATTCATGTGCATGAGGGATCATCTTATAATGGTACCGTCGTCTACTAAGCAATACAAGATGCATAAAGGATTAACATCACATGCAATTCATAATATGTGATATGATATGGCCTTTCTTCTTTGTGCTTCCGATCTCCATCTTCTAGCACGAACATGATCTCCATCATCACCGGCATTGCATCAAGGTCAATGACGCTTCTCCATGGTTGTCGGCCACCGGCTTCAACTATTACAACTACTTTGAATAGACACGCGGGTCTTAACATAAATTAAAGACAACCATATGGCTCCTGCCGGTTGCCAACTTACAATAAGGAACATTGCATACATCAAATATAATCACAATCATGGCCATATCACATCACAGCACACCCCTACAAAACAAAGTTAGACGCCTCTACTTTCTTTGCATACTTTACGTGGTTTGGGGCTATCAATAAGTGTCGTTCTAACTTACGAACAAGAACCACAACATTGATACTAGTATTGTTAATCACCCGTTGTAAATTGGATCTTAACTATGCTAGGAGAAACAGGCACCCGCAAAGCCACTTATGCAATACAAGTTGCATGTCAAGCGTGGAGCAAGTCTCATGAACGATGTCATGTAAGGTTAGCCCGGGCCGCTTCATCCCAACATACCGCAAGATGCAAAGTACACAAGAAGCAATCGACAATAAAAGCATCAACGCCCACAATGACCATTGTGTTCTACTCGTGCAACAGATCTACATATAGACACGGCTCACGATACCCTTTGTAGGGTTTCGTAGCATGGAAAACAAAAAATTTCTATCGCATACAAACAAACAAGCCAAGATATATCTACTAGATTGTAGCAACGAGTCGATGGAATAACTCACCCTCGAAGATTCCAAAGTGTTTAACGAGAGCAGATTCTCGTGGGTGATGTAGTCGTACTCTTCCCGATCTCAAGATCGCGTAGACGATCCTTCCGGTGATGCGTTCCGGCAGCACTCCCGTAGTCGGTAACACGTTCGGTACTCGACGAAGACCTTCCTCTCCCTTGTTCCACCAGGCAGCGGAGGTTGTAGCACTCTCCTCGCGATTCCGGCAGCACAACGGCGTGGTACCGAAAGTAGAGGGGAGATCTCGCAGGGCTTCGCCTTAAGCCGGAGCGAGTATGGTGGAGTATGAGAGAGTCCTCGGTGTTCTAGGGTTTAGACACACCAAGGAGGGGACAAGCCGGCGGCTAGGGTTTAGCTAGGCGGCGGCGAGTTGGTGCCCTAGGGGCCGGCGGCGGCTTGGAGGCGGCGGCGGCTTGGGGCTAGGGTTTAGAGGAGTAGGAGTTGTGTGTGTCTAGGAGGGAGCCCTGCCCCTCCTTATATAGGTGGAGGGGCCGGCCGGCCAAGGGGAGGGAGAGGAGTACCTCCCCAACTAGGCTTGGAGGTGGGCCGCCGGTTGGAGGAGGGAACTCCTCCCCAACTCGGTTTCCACCTCTCCTCCTCTTTCCAAAAACTGCCGTTTGACTTTTCAAACTAGGATTTGAATAAACCCTTTATTTTGGACAGCGAAGACACTTAGTACATGATGCAATCATTCCAACTTGTAATGACACATTCATGTACCCCTTCCCCCCTCGGAGTGCCGGACATTCCGGAACCTTCTAGAACATTCCCGATGAAAACACCGGAATCATTCCCCAACTCCGAAACGGGACTTTCCTTATATGAATCTTATTCTCCGGACCATTCCGGATCTCCTAGTGATATCCCCAATCCCATTCGAGACTCCGAACAACATTCGGTCTCTTTCTCATCATTCCATAACTACTCAAACAACGTCGAATCCTTAAGTGTGTCTCCCTACGGTTCGTGAATTATGCGGACACGATCGAGACACTTCTCCGATCAACAACCAATAGATGAATCTGGAAATTCATATGGCTCCCACATATTTCTATGATTACTTTGCGATCGAATGAACCACTTACATACGATATCAATTTCCCTTTGTCTCACGATAGTTTACTTATCCGAGGTTATGATCGTCGGTATCTCTGCATACCTAGTTCAACCTCGTTACCGATAAGTACTATTTTCTCGTTCCCGTGATATGTGATCCCTTGTGAGCCAGTCACATGCTTGCAAGCTAATTGGATGACATTTCACCGAGAGGGCCCAGAGTATATCTATCCGTCATATGGATGGACAAATCCCACTCTTGATCCATGTGTTTCAACCAATACTTTCCGAAAACTCAATGCCACCTTTATAGCCACCCAGTTACGGTGTGGTGTTTGATGTCATCAAAGCATCCATCCGGTAAAGGTGATATGCATGATCTCATGGTCAAAGGAATTAGATTACTATGTATCATAAAGCATATAGCAATTGAACTATTAAAATGACTTGATCTTTATGCTACGCTTATCTATAGGAGTATGTCCACCATATCATTCTCCTAACAATATGATCTTGTTGTTAATAACATCTCAATGTTCATGATATGGAAACCACAATCATCTATTAACCAACAAGCTAGTATTATATAGAGGCTTTACTAGGGACTTCGAATTAAGTTTACAAATCACACAAGTATTAATGTTTCCTTGTTAATACTATTACAGCATGGATGTAAACATTTATCATAAACACAAAGATATAATAATAACTACATTTATTATTGCCTCTAGGGCATATCTCCATCAGTTTGGATTTAATCCAACGCAATAACTCCGGAGTTTCTCAGTTTCGTGTCAGATTTCAATCTTCTCTTCACATGCCTTGATGACTTCATATTATCTTTTGAACTGTTTACTTTGACGATCACAGTTTGATTGTCACATTTCATCGGCATGGCGGTTATTAGTTTTTCAACCACATTTAAGTCCATCAAGAGCTCACGAAGCCTCCATGTCTGCTTCAACAATGGATGTGTCTAATGCTGTGAGTTCTGCTTCCATTGTTGACCTCGTTAAGATGGTCTGCTTGCAAGACTTTCAGAAAACAGCGCCACCACCAAGTGTAAACAAATAACCACTCGTGGCCTTAATCTCATCAGCATCAGATATCCAGTTTGAATCACTATAACCCTCAAGTACCTGTGGATACCCAGTATAGTGAATACCATAACTCAAAGTGCCTTTCAAATAGCGCAAAACTCTCTCAAGAGCATGCCAATGATCATCTCTAGGATTTGATACAAATCGACTAAGTTTGCTTACAGCAAAGGAGATATTAGGTCTAGTAGCGCTGGCTAAATACATGAGCGAGCCAATAATTTGAGAATATCTCAATTGATCTTTAGCAATCCTTCAATTCTTTCGAAGTAGCACACTCAGATCATAAGGTGTTGGAGAAGACTTGCAACCGCTATACCCAAAGCGACTCAATATATTTTCCACATAGTGAAACTGAAGCACTGTAATCCCACCATTTCCATCCTTTAGTAGCTTGATGTTTAAAATTACAGCAGCCACTCCCAAGTCCTTCATCTCAAAGCAGCGAGATAGGAACTCTTTGACCTCCTCGATAACAGCGAGGTTGGTCCTGAATATCAATATGGCATCAACATAGAGACACATAATAACTCTCTCGCCCCCACCATGGCGATAGTACACACATTTGTCAGCTTCATTTACAACAAAGCCTTCGGTAGTTAAAGTTCTTTTAAAATTCTTGTGCCACTGCTTAGGAGCTTGCTTAAGACCATACAAAGACTTCACTAACTTACACACCTTTCCTTATTGACCATCTACTACAAATCCATCAGGCTGCTCCGTATAAATTTCCTCATCTAGCTCTCCATTTAGAAAAGTTGTCTTAGCGTCCATTTGATGAACGAGAATACCATGTAAGGAAGCCAAGGATATTAGTACTCGGATAGTGGTCAATCTGGCTACATGTGAGTAGGTATCGAAGAAGTCCTCACCTTCTTTTTGGTGTAACCCTTGGCCACAAGATGTGCCTTGTACTTTTCAATAGTACCATCAGGTCTAAACTTTTTCTTGAACACCCACTTACATCCTACAGGTTTTCACCCATAAGGACGATCAGTGAATTCCCAAGTACCATTAGCTAAGATGGAGTACATCCCGCTTCGGACAACTTCTTTCCAGTAGTCATCATCTTGAGATGCATAGGCTTCTTAAATAGAAGTGGGAGTATCATCCACAAGGTACACAATAAAATCATCACCAAATGACTTTGCAGTCCTTTGTCTCTTGCTCCTTTTGGGAGCTTCATTGTCGTCCTCCACAGGATTATCAGAGTGTTCTATCTGCATAGTGGGTTCAGGAATTATAGAAAATTCCTGACTAGACAAACTAGTCATCTCTTGATTTGATGAGCTAGACATACCTTTCATAGAAAAGATGTCCTCAAAGAAATTCGCATCATTCGACTCCATAATTGTACCAACATGCATGTCGTATACCTCAGATTTTACTACAAAAAATCTATAGCCAATGCTATGAAAAGCATATCCCAGAAAAACACAATCAACGGTTTTTGGTCCAAGCTTTTGCTTCTTGGGTATTGGAATATTGACTTTGAAATAACCCCAAGTTCGTAAGTAAGAGAGTTTAAGCCTTTTCTTTTACCATTCCTCAAATGGAGTCATGGTTTTATCCTTTACAGGAACACGGTTTAGGACATGACACATAGTCATTAGCGCCTCCCCCCACCATTCCTTGAAAAGACCCGATGTATCTAACATGGCGTTAACCAAATCAGTTAGAATGCGGTTCTTCCTTTCGGCCACCCCATTTGAGTGAGATGAGTAGGGAGGCGTCCTCTCATGTATAATACCATGTTCCATACAGAATAAATCAAATTCGTTTGAAAAGTACTCTCCACCATGACCCGACCTTAGCCGCTTTATTTTAAGATCAAATTGGTTTTCTGCCTCAGCTTTATAGATTTTGAAGTAGTTCAAAAGGTTCATCTTTAGATTTCAGAAGATAAACATAGCAGTATCTAGTGGAGTCATCAATCAACGTCATAAAGTATCCTTTTTCACCTTTTGTCAACACACCATTCATCTCACAAAGATCTGAATGTATAGGTTCTAGTGGTACTAAGTTTCTCGGTTCCGCAGCCGTATGAGACTTTCGGGGTTGTTTTACTTGCACATAAACTTGGCACTTAGAACCTTTGACAGTGGTAAATTTTGGAATTAAATTCATATTGGCTAGCCGCGTCATGCAACCAAAGTTAATATGACAGAGTCGTGAATGCCAAACATTGGACTCATTATCATTGCAAACATGATTAATAACTTTAGTACATGAGTCTGACAAAGACAAGCGGAACAAACCTCCGCACTCATAACCCTTTCCAACAAATTGTACATACTTAGATAATACAACTTTATTGGACTCAAAAACCAACTTAAAGCCATCTCGACATAAAAGCGATCCACTGACGAGATTCTTATTGATGGAGGGAACGTGCTGCACATTCTTCAGCTGTACGGTCTTCCCCAAAGTAAACTTCAAATTTACCTTATCAACATCATGAACAGAAGCATGTGAGTCGTTTCCCATCAGCACGGAAGAAGTCCTTGAGACCTGATAAGAGGAAAACATGGAAATATCAGAACATACATGTGTATTAGCACCCGTGTCTATCTTCCAATCAGGAGAATGACATACTGAAAGGATAGTAGGTAAAATACCGTACCCAGCATCCTTTATCTCAGTATCGCTAATAACAACATTAGCGGTCTTGTCGTTGTTCCCATGTTGACGCTTGTCAAAGTGATTAGGGCAGGTAGGAGCCCAATGATCAGGATCACCACAGACGTGGCAAGAGCCTTTCCTCTTATCATTTTTCTTCTTGAAGTTTGTTGAGTGTGTGGCCTTGTTCTTGCCATCAAACTTCCCATTTCCTTCAGTTTTGTTCTTATTCTTAAACTTGTGGGATTGGAAGTTTTTCCTCTGCACCAAATTGGCAGTAGAACCTCCCTCAAATCCTCGATCAGTTTTGTCCTTTGCTCTCGCCTTTTCTTCCACATAAAGAGACCCAATGAGATCCGTAAAGGAAAACTCTTGTCTCTTATGTTTCAGAGAAGTAGCAAAGTTCCTCCACGAGGGAGGAAGCTTGGCAATAATACCACCAGCCACAAATTTGTCCGGTAAGGAACACTTGAACTGCTCAAGTTCTTTGGCAAGTGATTGTATCTCATGAGCTGCCTCAACGACGGAGCGCTCATTAACTATCTTGTAGTCATAGAATTGTTCCATGACATACAACTCAGTGCTAGCGTCCGAGACCCAAAACTTGGCCTCGAGCGCTTCCCACGCGTCCTTGCCATTATAAAATGACATATACAGGTCAACAATGTTGTCCCCAAGAACACTGAACAAAGCCGCCATAAACATGGTATCGTCTTTCTTAAAGGTCGCTTCCTGCTCAGCAGAAAGATCTCCTTCAGGCTTGCCAAGAGTGACGCTATAGCAGTTTAGGATTTCAAACCAGAGAACTGCTCTCTTGCGCCATATCTTATAGTGCATGCCATCAAAAGGAGGCGGCCTAGTAGCCGCGGCTACACCAGTGGAATTCAGTTGCCTATAATCAGGTTTTTAGATTATTGAAAATATAATAAATAATCCATATAATTTAATCCGAATAATAAACTGATAAAGCATGATCATACAGACGGTACTAAAACCAATCATGCAGATCAATAAAGTAGATGAATAGATTACATCTATACAAGATAAACCTATCACACCTACATCAAACGCTAGACCTAGAAACTCTAGCAAAGTCTGAAAAGGAGAGATTTAAATCACATACGATGCAGTTGCGGCAGTAGCCGCGGCGGTAGCAGAAGCAGAGTTGTCGCCCATGTTGAGATTGCCGAAGAGGTTGCTGACGTCCGAGAAGAAGTCGTTGTTCGGGAACTCGTCGTTGAACGACGTCGTGGTTGCCAGTAGTCGCGCTTGAGCGCTCCCCAAAAACCTGATCGCCCCTCACCCGTACAGGTTCACGAGAGGTGGGGTTCCGGATGCCTACTATCCCGATCTACGGTGCACACCGCAAGCCGGGATGAGGAAGGCGAAGACGGCGACGCAAGGTTCTGGAGGTAGGCGCGTGTGTGGATTGATTACCGATTAGGTTTAGCGTAGATGCTTATATAGTGTAGGTCAGGAAGACCATGGGACACAGCCTACGTCCGAGTCGGTAACATCCCACGTCCATAAAAAATGGAAACGGTCGTAATTAACGTGTTCGTTAATGACTCATAATTAGTTTTCTCAACCAACAAAATAAAGCTCGGCTAGGCAAGATTCCTGCAACCCGCGGCGCACACGCGCGTTGTGAAGAGGCGAGGCGTGGCGTGGCGAGGCGAGGCGGCCGATGTTGGAGGAGGAGTGCGTGAGGGCTTCTCTCCTTGTCACACCTTAATGAGTGGTGCAACACTGTACTATATAAGGTGGTCTGACTCTCCTTCCACTAGCAATGTGGGACTAAACTTTAGCACCACTAGCACAACTATATGCTACCATACACAAGTGGGCCAAAGAGAATTTCAGAATTTTTCTAATGAGCCAACAACCCAAAACTCACCAAATTCTAACAATCCCCCACAAAGTCTCATTGACACATCACATCACTTTTCTTCCAGAACATTGTTTTATATACCGGTGTGTAGTGGAGACTGTTAAGTTGAACTTCCACGTTAAACTTTATGTTATACTAGCTAGCAACTTGAATAGTGGACTATGCCTTGAACAACAAGTTTTCTGCGTGATAGTTTCACACAAAATCTAGACCGGTACAGGGCCGCCGTTGGCTTCCCCGCGGTTTGGAGCTTATGCGTCATACTCCAGGGCCTTTCATGAGTTTATTAGAGAGCACCCAACTCTTACGAACTGCATCGTTTGACAGTCGAATCATATAGGTGTGTTCCTCAAGAGATGTTCTGCAGGAAAACATCTCCGCTTTAAAAAGCCACTTGAAACACATTGAGATAAATATCAACCTGCCATACAGATTAAGAGAGTATTACATCTTTATGGAAATGTAAATATAATATGGAAATACTCTTCTCTCAGATGACCAACAACTTGTCTCTCAACTCTAATTCACGGGAAAAGGATCGCCGAGTGGAGGCCGCCGGGGCGTCTCAGCAGTGCTCCGAGGGGTCTGGTTGGAACGGGATGAGAGGCGGAGGGGCTTGGTGGGCTGCCTGCTGCCACCACACCCAGTAGAAGCCCACCTAAGTTTGTTGGGCTGCTCCATGTATGCAAACATGGACACAACATTTAGCCCAAGCCCACTTCCCAAATAAATCATAATGCCACTCAGGGAAAAAATCTTATTTAAAGATAATGTAAGTGGGTTAGGCATGTAAAATGACTTTATTTCAACGACACCTCGTAACATTATTTTCAGTGGGAAGAGATATTTAAATTGATTTTTGTTTTTATGATAAATATATGAATATGATTATTTGTATACAAAACATAAATTTCTGAATGTGACAACATAAATTTATGTGGAATGCAAAATAACTATTCTACACCCTAGATGTCGAATATATATAGCGCCTATATATATCTAAATTTTAATAAATTTCCAATATCTATTTAAAGACGAAGGGAGTACATGTCCTTACTTTTTAGCGTATGTTCTTGTCAATGAGTATGGACAGCCTAGCGTCCACGGACCGTCTTCGCATACAGAGAGATTGCTGCAACCGCCATCGACACAAGGTGGCCACACACAAGGTGGTCACTGCAATGCCCCGGTCGACGATAAGTTTATGATCAACCGGCGATCAACTTGATGATTGGTGTGTGCATATGCAAGATGCTGGAGCTAATATGCATCGACAATGATAAAACAAATAGAAAAGTGCACTCTGCCCTGCAAAAAGAGGATGAAACAAAGCTAGCCACTCTTCTGGTACATCGAAGCAGCTCGATCGTGTGCTAGGTCCAACGCCAACATTGCGTGACAATGGAAGAGCTTTTAGTTTTTTACCAACAATATGGCAGTATGAAACGCGATACCTTTTTTCTGTATTACACAATTTGGCTAAATTTGGAGTTTATGCACACGAGGAGACATCAAAGGCGATGTGTTCCCATAGGCGTTCCATGGCTGGTAAGGTGGTTCATCCATGTGATCGGAAAGTTTGGAAGGAATTTGACAAGGATAAAAAATGGTTTTAGTAGATCCTAGAAAATATTCTTGTTTGTGTGGCGACCGATGGTTTCACACCATTCAGTTTGGGTGTGGTGACAGCAGGCAGCCGACCACATGTTTGTGACGTTAGAAATGGTGCCATATAGGCTCTACTTTCTGACTTTGTATCTATAAGTTAGTCTAACACAAAACTAATTGTACTATGTAGGATTTGATCCGGCTCGTGGAAACTAATACTTGAGTGACTTGAGCATTCTCATGTCCTTAGTAGTTTACGGTAGTGTATGTTGGGGTTGGCGCATGCCAAACAAAAAAATCCGTCCTACATGAACAGCCAATACCTAATCATGAAGACACTAGCGAGATTAGATCAAGATCTCATATTGAAGTTTGTGCGTAAGAGGACCGAACCTTGTTAGACATGGTAAGGTCGATGATGAGTCGGACGGATCTACCTTTATTATTCTAGGGTTTTTTTAGAGACTGTTGCATTTACATTAAACCAAGTACCATCTAAAGCGATAGAAAAGACACCACATGAGGTGTGGACGGGTGGACGGGTAGTAAACCTGTCTTGTCATTTCTTAATATTTGGGAATGTGAAGCTTTTGTCAAGCGATTTCATTCGGACAAACTTGCACCTAAGTTAAGAGAAGACGAGAACCATAGGTAGAAAATATGGGGGAATCATCTAATAAATTGTTGGTAAACATGAATATATTATTATATTTTGGACCATCCCACATTTTTTACCATAACATTATACTCGAATTACACGTTTTGCTTGTGTGCACGAAAGCAAATTATTCTGGAACTGGACAAGGACATAACATAACATAACATAACATTTGGGCTCTCATCTTCAATTATGCTCCAAGTGTACGAGGGCCGAAGAAACGCTTCAGGCTCTTCACATCTGCAACACTTAGGTAGGTCACCTTTGACACCACCTCTGCCGGCAAGATGTCGCCGAAAAGCGCGTAGTCGGTGAACTGTATGCCGGGGTACTGGTTGTTGAACACGCCGAACACCTCAGCGGTTGTGTCACCGACGTTGTAATAGAAACAGAGCAGGCCCTGCGGGAACAGAAAGGTGTCCCCCTGAGACAGTGTCTTGGTGTAAACGACGTTGGAGGTGGAGGTAATGAAGCCGACATTCAGGGTGCCTCTGACGACAAACATGATCTCGTTCGCCCTTGGAATGCTGTGGAGCGGCACGATGCCGTTAACGCCAAGGAAGATACGCACGCCGGCCAGCTGCATGCCGTTGATTCCTGGGAAATAGGAGCCATAGGCAGGCACAAAGGAGATGTTGAAGGGTTGTATTGTGGTCGGCCGAATGGCTCCAGAGAGGTAGAAGTCATTGGCGGTAACTATGGGGGCAGGCTTGCACTGGTAGCCGGCTGGCGTCTGACTCAGGAGGAGATTGGCAACGCAAAAGTCCTGGGTCAGGGCGAGGGACGAGAAGGGCAGGAGGAAGAAGGAGAGGAGGATGGGGAGGAAGACATTCTTTGCCATGGTTGGGGATGTGTTTGTGGCTTGCTCGGAGTGATGATCCGTGGGGGGGTTTATATAGGTGTTTGTCAAGAGTGTGAGTTGGATCACATGTATGGTATGGTACATTATTTGAACGTATGTAGAAGTGCACAGCTTAAAACGTTGAAAAATCCTGCAGTGTACTCACTATAAATAATTAAGCCCCTACTATTTTCCTTCCAGTGGACGGACTGGTGTACTACCGAATAGAATCATCGACTTTTGCGTTGCAAACCTCCAGCTATAGCATGGCCCCGGATGCATGACGACTAGTTTGGCCACATATTTTTCTTCTTCAAGATAGCATTTCTGCAGAATTGTCCATTTGGAAATAATGTTTTGTACGCCGTATTTGGGGACTGAAAACAGAGAGTGTACGACTGTTTATATAAAGACTTGCCGTTCTAGACAGAAAATTTTGCCCGTATGTGTAGGACAATTCTGCGTTTCGCTTATCAACGATACTGCCTGCTTTCCAACATTGGGTGCACTCACGTTCTTCACAGATGTGGTCACGGACGAGGTGGCAGTGTTGGTAGGGTCTCTCTCTCGCCATGGAACACGGTGCACACACATGCAAGCTCGTTGCCTGTTCGATGGAACGCAAGCGAGGAACAAAGAAGACCGGGGAGAAGCACACACGTCGGTTTTTCCCAGGTGCGGTAGGGTTGTACACACAAAATAAGTTCTCACCCCCGCCGAGCCTCCCATGTCTGTGCTCTGGCCTGGACAATATATTTTGACCATACGGGTCCAAATCTGGCAGCTGCCTAGCAGAACCGAGGTCTCGATTTGGGTTCGCGCAGGCCATGGCTGAAGCATGCACCGGTGGCTCTCTCGTATAGGTGGCAGTGGAGCCTCCCCTGGCTCTGGCTGTGCTCTGGCCTGGGCAACATATTTTCACCAGACGGGTCCAAATCTGGCGGCTGCCTAACAAACCTTGTTGGAATTTGGTGTATGTTGGGCTGTTGGCCATTAGACAAATTCTGAATTTCTCTTTGGCCTATTTGTGTATGGCAGCATCTGGCTATACTAGTAGAAGTTTAGTCTCACATGCTAGTGGAAGGAGAGTTGGATCACTAAGGTGTGATAAGGAGAGAAGCCCTCGCGCACTCCTCCTTCGACGTCGCCCGTCTCGCCGTGCTCGCGCCCGCACCCGCGATTTACGAAAATCTCGCCGAGCCGAGCTTTATTTTGCTGTTTGGGAAAATCAATTATAAGTTATTAACGAACGTGTTAATTAATTAGCGTTTTCAGTTTTTATGGATCGTGGGTTGTGCCCCACGATCTCCCTGGCATGCACTATATAAGCGTCTGCGCTAAACCTTATCGATGATCTATCCACACACGCACCTATCTTCAAAACCTTGCGCCGCCGCTTTCGTCTTCCCAATCCCGCTGCGGCTACTGCCGCTGACAAGGTTATACCCTACGGGTACGTGACTTCAGCATACCTGGTCCAGCCCAAGGAAGGCCCACAGCAGACATACGCTGGCCCATGAAGATTTTCGGGTGGCCAAGGCCCATGACGCCTTCGGATCCTTGGAGAACAAGACTAGCATAGATAGGAAATTCAAAGGGGTAAAACCCTAGAACCTGTAACCGACTAGGACTATGCCCGGGACCTGCCTAAGTCTATATAAAGGCCAGGGGGCACGTCCTAGATCTCTCGACTCGTACTCTCGCATACGCACCTCATGCCAGATCGAATCTGCGCACCTTGTAACTTTCGGTTCCGCCGTAATCAAGAGCAGACAAGCAGGAGTAGGGTTTTCCCTCCGGGGGCCTGAACCTGGGTAAATCTCGTGTCCCCTGGTTGCTTGTCTGTTAACCATTCCACGATTTCCAGCATCCCCATCTTCTCTAAAACCCAAGTCCATAACAATGGGCATTGACGAGATTAAACCTCGTCAATTGGCGCCGTCTGTGGGAATTGGGGCTGCTGATTGTGCGATCGTGACGGTCCCGACCCGATCGATCTACAACTCCGCGGCGACGGAGAATCACCTCCTCTTCAGCACTTTCGACTTCACCGCCCACTCGCCGGCCACCATGAAGGATTTCGAGCCCGTAGGCGACGGACTCGAAATTTTGTTCGGAAGTTTCTGCTTCCAGGTGGGACAAACTGGCACCCTCCGCCTTCCTGAGCGGGTTCCCGTGCCATCAATCAGGCCCGCCTCATGGGCTCCACATCCAGTGCTACGCACATCACCATCGACAGATGAGTTCTACAACAGCAGCAGCTGCAACTCCGATCTGTGCGATCCACCTTCGGATGAAGGGACCTACGGTTCCGGATTCGAAAGCTGCGGCAACAGCGAACCGATCTACGAGCGCTACCAATGCGCCACAGTCATCCAGGAGCAGCAAACACCTAACCCGCCGCCCAACACGAACCCCAACCCGCAGGACAAAAACGGCGGAAACGGCGGAAACAGAAGAAGCCAATCCCCCCACCCGAAAGGGAAAACAACGGCCACGTCATCCAACTTAGCAAAGAAGGATGGGTCCAGGCACGCCGTGCCGTCGCAGGCGACATAGTCCTACCTGTGGACTCCCCACTTGACCTACTGATGGCATACCACTACCTCCTCGAGGAGCACAAGAAGCAAGTCAAGATGCAGGAGACGCTCGATAAACGCAAGCAAGCAGCCTCCGAGTCCAGCGCGCGACGAGCTGCGCTCCCCGCCATGGCACCCGGCTCTAGCACGAATGGAAACCAAGGAAACAAGCACCGCTCGCGGGTGGAGAACATGGATCCCAAGGAACGTCGTGATGTGACCCGAACTCTCCACACATCGTTCATGGATATGGATGCCGACGGCAACATCATCCCGAAGACACCGCAAGCTGCGATCATGGCAGCCACTGCGTATCTCGCGGCCCACCAATCTCCGGAAGGGGACCCGAAAAGAGCCATGCATAAGTCTGCACTCACCGGACTCGGACTCGTCGGAGCTACGCTCCACGAAGACGCTCCTGCGGAACCGAAGAAGAAAGCTCCGGTAGCGGCCGGGCCCACCCCTTCATCCGAAGAGGAGGAGGAGCACGACCTTCCTCGAAGGAAGAAGAACTCGCATCGCCATAAACGCGACTACGACGCCAGAGACGCGCTTACACAGCGCAAAATCGACAAAGCGCGAGCCAAACGCGCATGCTCGTCCGAGTCCGAGATGGATGAAGATGAAGGAGAACTCTGTGGAGCTCGATGCTTCAGCAGATCTGTTCGGCGAACACAGATGCCACGCAATTTCAAGCTTCCTTCGGATACTCCGAAGTTCAACGCATAAGATCCAAAATCGTGGCTCGCGATCATCATCATCCGTCAAGCTGCGGCGGTAACAAAGAAACTCATGCAATGCCTCCAAATTTGCGGTGACGGTAGCAATCGCTTAGCAGCCTATCATCGGGATCCATCCGGTTGGGAGGAGCTTACAGCTTCATCCGAAATTTCAAGGGAACCAGCAAGAGGCCCGCCTCAATCGAAGAGTTGTGAGCCTGCACTCAGAGAACGGGGGAATCTATTCGCTCGTACATATTATGCTGGTCTACCACCAAGAACTCCGCAGCACATATCTCCGAGGAGAGGGCCATCGACGCCTTCAGAGACGGCGTCAAACGCCAAGATTTCAAGGAGGAACTTGGGCGTGTCAAGCCCAAGACACTCGACCACCTAATGGAAATTGCCAACAGTTGGGCAGACGGCGAAGATTGCATCCAGCGAGCGCAATCAGATGAAGAGGATGACTACGGCCGAAGGCGAGAACGCCGCAGCAAGAGGAGATCACGTGTCTACGAGGACCACGACGGACCCGACATGGTCGCGGCTGGCTACGCCGATCGCCGCAACGACAAAAGCCGCAATAGCGGAGGATACCGCGGAGGAAATTTCCGCGACAACGGACGACCACGGATCGTGGCAGCGCGCGACGCGACAACGGACCCTCGGCATTCGACAAACTTTCGGGTCCATGCACCATCCACTTCTACATCGACAAACAAGATGGCAAAAGAAAGCGTCACATGCTCAAGGACTACGCGAGTTCCGAACTCAGCGAAAGCATGGTGCGAGATGAGGCAACAAGCCCCAACCCCTGCGTTGAAACGCACCGCCGAGATAAATAGCACACGAGCTCCTCCACCTCCACCTATTGGAGGCCCAAACCAACCAGTCGCACTAGCGCAAAACAACGCCGGGTCGGGTACCCCCACCAAAGGAGCACTAAATATGATCCGAAGGACACCCACAAACAGGTGCGTAAGAAAATCACCCGACAAATCAACTTGGCCATGGCAACTCCTGCAATCCACAGTACCTCGGCGGATCGAGTCTGCATCACATTCACTCGCGCGGATCACCCTTGCGGATCCTCGCCCAGTCATGCTGCCTGGTCTGAGGCGCAGATCGGAGGCTTCGAGATGAGTCGCGTCTTCATGGACGGCGCAGCGGCATCAATCTAATGTTCAAGCACTCTAGCAGCTATGCGGATCCCGCAATGCACTGGAACAATCGACACAACGTTCCACGGCATTGTCGGAAAGGGCATATTCCCCAGGCAAAATAGGGCTCGGCGTCATCTTGAGCCGGACAACTTTTGGCAGGAGCGCCTAGAATTCGAAGTGGTAGACTGACCGTCGCAATACCACGCCATCCTGGGGCGTGTAGCATTCGCAAGGTTCCTGGCCGTCCCACACTACGCATACCTACTACTCAAGATGCCAGGATCAAGGGGCGTCATCACAGTCCATGGGAGCTTCACCCGATCGGACCAATGCGATAGGGATTTCAACAAAATCTTCCAGTCTTTCGGCATGCAAGAAGAGCTTGTAAGGCTCCGTGAGGTAACGGACAATGGGGTACCCCCAGTCACAAGGCAGAACGCACCTGACATGTCCTTCGACTCCACCGTCAACACCAACAAAGTACAGGTCCATCCGACGGATGCCTCCAAGACGGCCTTGATCGCCAACGACCTCAGCACCGCATAGGAAGGCGCGCTCGTCGAATTCCTCCGTGAGCGCTGGGAAATCTTCGCCTGGTGTCCAGCGGACATGCCAGGAGTTCCCAGGGAATTCGCCGAGCACGCACTCAATGTCTTTCCAGACACCAAGCCAGTCAAGCAGTCCATCCGAAGACTGTCGGAGCCACGAGCCAAAGCTATCGGCAAGGAAATCAATAGACTACTCGCTGCAGACTTCATTAGGGAAATCAAAGAAAGCGAGTGGCTTGCAAACACGGTGATGGTCCCAAAGAAGGACACGGACATCCTACAGATGTGCGTGGACTTCACGTCACTAAACAAGCATTGCCCAAAGGACCACTTCCCTCTTCCACGGATCGACCAGATCATCAATTCGACTGCAGGTTGCGAGAAACTCTCCTTCCTCGACGCCTACTCAGGCTATAACCAGATTCGGCTCAAGGTCGAAGATCAGGAGAAAACGGCGTTTATCACACCGTTCGGAGTATTCTGTTACAACACAATGCCCTTCGGGCTAAATAACGCGGGTGCCACGTACCAGCGATGCATGCGAGCCGCCTCAAGGACCGGATCGGTCGCAATGTCCAAGTCTATGTCGACATAGTAATAAAAACTAAGGCAAGGACACTTATCGGCGATCTCCGCGAGGCGTTCGACAACCTTGATCGTTCAGGATCAAGCTCAATCCGAAAAGTGCGCCTTGGCGTCCCCCATCAGCTGCTCGGGTACTTCATCTCTCAACGAGGGATCGAGGAACCGAAGAAAATCGAGCCATCATGACGATGGAGAAGCGAAAAACCTCAAGGCGTCCAGCAGCTCGCGGGGCGAGTAGCGGCTAAGCGGGTTCATCATCACCGCATGGGCGAAGGCCCTACCATTCTACCAGCGCTGCGCCAGCGGAACAAGTTCGAGTGGACACGAAGCCAGCGCATTGAAAGCCTTAAGGCTCCTCTCCACCTCGCCGCTTTGGTCACGCCAAAGGAGCGAGCCCTACTTGTACATAGCAGCCACACAGTGGTCGACTGCACTCGTGGTCGAACGACCCGAAGAAGGCAAGACCCACGGGGTCCAGCGCCCAATTTACTACCTCAGCGAGGTACTGACACCAACAAAGCAGAGGTACCCTCACTACCAGAAGCTAGCCTACGACGTGTTCATGACGGCTCGACGGCCGAGCCATTACTTACAGGAGCACCAAGTGATGGTCGTCAACGAGGCACTCCTCAACCACATCCTGAATAATCCAGAGGCCACAGGACGGGTGGCCCTGTGGGGCATCGAACTGTCACCCTTGGACATCGGCTACGAGAAGCGACACACAATCAAATCTCAAGTCCTTCCGGACTTCCTGGTACATTGGATGGAGCTGCAGCTGCCAGACACCCCAGACATGTCGCAGTCATGGACAATGCACTTCGACGGCTCCAAGCGAAGCGGGCGAGCGAGGTCATCTTGACCTCCCATGGCGACAAGATGAAGTATCGTCCTTCGGATGAAATTGAGCCTCCAACAACGAGGCGAATCTGAAGCCCTCATACATGGCATGAGGATGGCAAGATATGCGGCTGTAGCGCTGGTCATCTATGGTGACTCCAACCTCGTCGTCCGGAGACGATGAATGAGTGCGATGCACGCCGAAAACATGATCGCGTACAACGCTCTACTTTCAAGGCGAATTCGACGGCTGCGAACTTCGGCATGTTGGAAGGGAGAGCAACGAGGAAGCCGATAGACTCGCCAACATCGGCTCCACTTGCGCAAAAGTGCTACCAGGAGTGTTCCTCGAACAGATATGCGTACCATCCATCAAGCGAAAGTTCCCCAAGGGATCACCCGAAGAAGCAGAACACTCGGGAGCTACGCTACCCGAAGGACACGCTGGACCCGAAAAGTTGGACACAGAGGTAGCCAGGATCAACCTAATGCAGGTCATAGCAGTCGAGGAAACTTGGACGCGACCATATCTCCAGTTCTTGATAACCGGAGAATTGCCTGACAGCCCAATAGACGTCCGGCGCATATCTCGCCGGTCAAAAGCCTTCACCATCATCCACGGCGAGCTGTACAAGCGCAGCATCACGGGTGTACTTCAACGATGCGTCACCATCGACGACGGCAAGGCCATACTCCAAGACATCCATGAAGGCATCTGCGGCCACCACGCAGGCAGCCGCTCCCTTGTCGCCAAAGCTCTACGAGCAGGATTCTACTGGCCAACGGCCATGAGCGACGCAAAGGACATTGTCCGAAGATGCAACGGATGCCAACGGTTCGCCGACAAACCGCCGCGCACAGGTCGAGCTCAGACCCATACCTATAGCTTGGCCTTTCGCTCAATGCGGCCTCGACATGATCGGCAAACTGCCAAAATCCTCGAAAGGGGGACACGTCTTCCTCCTGGTTGCAGTTGACAAATTCACCAAGTGGATCGAGGCCATGTCGGTCACCAACCAGAAAGGCAAAACTTCCGTCAAGTTCTTCGAGTCCATTGTCTATAGGTTCGGCGTACCACACAGCATCATCACCGACAACGGATCGAACTTCATCTCCGAAGAATTCCAGGACTTCTGCGGAGGCCTTGGGATCAACATCACGTATGCCTCAGTGGCACACCCGCAAACGTATGGGCAAGTGGAAAAGGCCAACGGCCTAATCGGCGCCGGCATCAAGAAGCGTCTCATGAGCTCACTCGAACAAGAAGCTGGAAACTGGACGAAAGAGCTACCATCCGTCCTGTGGAGCTTACGGACTACGCCAAACAGCTCCACCGGCTACACACCGTTCTTCATGGTACACGGAGTCGAGGCCGTGCTACCAGCCGAAGTACGCCACCAGGCCCCGCGGGTCGTCGCTTACAGCGAAGACGAATCCATGATTGCACTTGAAGACGCTGTCGATACACTCGACGAAGCACGGGATATAGCAGCAGCTCGATCAGCGGTGTACCAGCAGAGTCTCTGCAACTACCACAGCCACCGGTTGCGCCCAAGGTCCTTCGTCGAAGGAGACCTCGTATTGCGACTCAAGCAAAAGCGACCGAATAAATTCGAGTCGCCATGGGAAGGACCCTACGTCATCACCGAAGTCATCCCAGGTGGCGCCTATCGCCTCAAGCATGTGGAGTCTGGAGTCGCATACTCCAACCCATGGAATATCTCGCACCTGCGACGATTCTATCCGTAGCAACCTACCCCCTTTTACTTTCAATAAGGCTTTCAGCCAAGGCTACTCAGCCGAACAATGTACCTCCTCCATTACGATATAAATAAAGCTAAGTGTCTCGCCCAAAACTTCGGTTCACTATTTTCTGCAACTTTACTACATGCTACAAACGCACTCGGGGGCTCCCCCCACCTCACGATTTCATCGACTGAGGACCAAACGTGTACACCTGAGTAGCTGACAACGTCAGGCAAACGAAAAGGACACGCACTCAATCAAAGCACTGCATGCTCACAAACAAACAAACCTTTACAACAAAGGGCACACGCCCAATTAAATATACAAATTTTACATCTCTCTCTTTACAGTACTACTTATGTTGAAGAATAACCTGGGCACGCTGCTCAAACAAATCTACAATCTGTTTGGCATATTGCCTTCTGACCGTAATGCGGACGCATGTCCCACTCGCCACCATCGTATGAAGAGGTGGCCCAGCACCACAGCCAAATCCACGTCGGCCGGTGCAGCCTCACAAGAGACAACGCAGCCTTCACTCCTGCGACAAGCTGCCGCACCAACTCCTTGACATTGCTTACGTTAGAAATTTCGACGGAAGACCGCAAGGCTTGTCTGCGGCATCCAAAGGGAACATGATGTGCGGCACGAGGCAAGCGATATGCGCATGGCGGAGCACCGAAACTTGATGAACACGATCCTGCACCATTGGCGGCTATGGCGCGATCACGATCCATCGAGAAGAAGCGCCGGCCTCCATGTCCTGTTGAGTCAAGCAATTGACCAGCGACACGCTCCTTTTCTTCCCTGAGCAAGATTCGCACCGCAATCGGACAAAATAAGAGTAAGGCCAGCAGGCTCATCCAAGAACAGCTACAGCTCGAACCAAAGAACAACTTACATTGCGGTTGCTCGGACTCGAACCAGCTCGCTATCAAGTACTCCTCTCTGCTGCACCACGATCCGCCTTGGACTTCCAAGCGTCGGCATGACCGTAACCCGAGCAACTCCTCTCGGATGCGCACGATCCCGAAGGAAAGTGAGCTGCGAGGAATCATCCAAGGATGGTCGCAAGGGCATTGCGGATGGGGCGTCAACAGGATCAACACCCGAAGGAACCTAGAGCAGCAGCAAAAGAAAGGAACACAGACATTCAGCCAAGGATAGAGCACAACTCAGAGGAATTCATTAAATATATAAGGCCACTACGTGGCACAAGGATGGTATTCTTCAAGATATTTACAACAAAAGTAGACTACAAACTACCCTACGTCTACTACGCCTAAGATCCAGGACCCTGAGTCGCCTCGGGCATCGCCTAGCTTTGGCCGCCTGCCGCGCGATGCATACTCGAACAAATCAATGAGCTTGGGCCCATATAAACTGCGTGAGCGTAATAGGCAGCAAAGGCTACCTCGGATCCATCCGCAGCTCGGCATCCGAGAGGTGATCTGGGAAGATCCAGCTCGCTCCGCCAAGGCCATCGCCAGCCAGACGGCTGCCGATACCTTTGCGCTTATGCGCCAGCGCTTTCAATACGTGAGCCTCCGCCAGAGCATCTGTTGGAGATATGCCCTAGAGGCAATAATAAATGTAGTTATTATTATATCTTTGTGTTTATGATAAATGTTTATATTCATGCTATAATAGTATTAACAAGGAAACATTAATACTTGTGTGATTTGTAAACTTAATTCGAAGTCCCTAGTATAGCCTCTATACTACACTAGCTTGTTGGTTGATTAAATGATTGTGGTTTCCATATCATGAACATTGAGATGTTATCAACCACAAGATCATATCGTTAGGAGAATGATATGGTGGACATACTCCTATTTATAAGCGTAGCATAAAGATCAAGTCATTTCAATAGTTCAATTGCTATATGCTTTCTGATACATAGTAACCTAATTCCTTCGACCATGAGATCATGCATATCACCTTTACCGGATGGATGCTTTGATGACATCAAACACCACACCGTAATCGGGTGGCTATAAAGGTGGCATTAAGTGTTCGGAAAGTATTGGTTGAAACACATGGATCAAAGTGGGATTTGTCCATCCACATGACGGATAGATATACTCCAGGCCCTCTCGGTGGAATGTCATCCAATTAGCTTGCAAGCATGTGACTTGGTCACAAGGATCACATATCACGGAGCGAGAAAAGAGTACTTATCGGTAACGAGGTTGAACTAGGTATGCAGAGATCGACGATCATAACCTCGGATAAGTAAACTATCGTGAGACAAAGGAAATTTGTATCGTATATAAGTGGTTCATTCGATCAAAGTAATCGTAGAAATATGTAGAGCCATATGAATTTCAGATTCCTCTATTGGTTATTGTTCGGAGAAGTGTCTCGATCATGTCCGCATAATTCACGACGTAGGGAGACACACTTAAGGATTCGACGTTGTTTTGAGTAGTTATGGTATTATGAGAAAGAGACCGAATGTTGTTGAGTCTCGGATGGGATCCGGATATCGAGGTGATCCGGAATGGTCCGGAGAATAAGATTCATATAAGGAAAGTCCGTTCGGAGTTCGGGAATGATTCCGGTGTTTTCATCTGAATGTTCTAGAAGGGTCGGATTGTCCGGCACTCAGGGAGGTACATGAGTGTGTCATTGAATGATTGCATCATGTACTAAGTGTTCTTGCTGTCCAAAAACATGAAAGTCAAATTGCCAGTTTGAAAGTCAAACGGCTAAAAGCTGTGGAAAGCAGAACTGTGGGAACAGGAAAGCTGGGAAACAAGCAAGAGGAGTTGGAACCAACTTGGAGGAGGAGTCCCACCTCGGGCGCGCCAAGCCCTAGGCCGAGTTGGGAGGGACTCCTCCCTCCTGGCCTAGCCCTCCACCTATATAAGGAGGCGGGGCTCCTCCTTGAGACACAAGTTTCCACCTCTAATCTCAAGTTTAGAGCCGTTTGGTTTAGAGCTTCTAATTGCTTTAGCCTGCGGTTTAGAGCCTTCTAATTGGTGTGTCTAATCTCTAGACCACTAATATCCTCTCTCATAATCCACCATACTCGCTCCGGCTTGCGAAGCCTGGGATCTCCTCTACTTAGGTACCACGCCGTTGTCTTCGGAATCGCGAAGAGTGCTACAACCTCCACTGCTTTGGAACAAGGGAGAGGAAGGTCTTAGGTCGTACGAGCGTGTGACCATTGAGCGCTGCCAAACGCATGGCCCGGAAGGATCGTCCACACGATCTTGAGATCGGAAAAATGCGACTACATCACCCACGAGAATCTGAGCTCGTTAAACACTTTGGAATCTTCGAGGGTAAGTTATTCCATCGACTCGTTGCTACAATCTAGTAGATAGATCTTGGCTTGTTTGTTTGTATGCGATAGAAATTTTTTGTTTTCCATGCTACGAACCCCTACAGCATCCACATCATCAAGGGCTGCGCCCTTCGGGACAAGCTCCTTGTAGAAGCGACCAAGGACGTCTTTCGCCTTGGCAAGGGAGTTAACGACGGTGCTGCAGCGGTCTTCAACCGCCAGAGTGGCATCATCTAGAGCACTCCCGTTCTCCAGAGCACCGCGGTCGAACTCGATGCCTGCGGCATCTGAGACAAAAAGAAGAAAAGCATGAAGAAAAGTAGCATAGAAGAAGACCCGAAGAAAAAGAAACAAGTACAAAACTAGCACTCACCCGAAATAGCCTTGGCAGCAGCCATGAGCTTCGTCGCCACCTCTCTTTCACGAGAAGCCGCAACGGTGGCCAGCTGCTCCTCACGATCTGCGGCCTCCTGCTGCAGACGCTCCTTCGCTTCGGCTGCCTTAGTCAGCTCTAGCTCGAGGCGCTCTTTCGCGCCAATGGCGGCTTCGGCCTTCTGCTCCGACTGACCAAGGCTCTTCTTGAGAGCGTCGACCTCACGGAGAGAATCGTTATGCTCCTCTGCATTCAAGACAAGCGAATGTCAAACAACAGAACCAGGATACATAAGAGAGGCATTCAAAAAACAGATGGATACCTTGAAGCTGCCGAAGGTTCGCCTCCAGCGCCAGGCGCTCTTGCACCAGCCGCTTCGCCTCCTGCACAAAAGGCTGCAGAAAAAGAAATAGCAGTAAGAAAAGGGCTTGGGGGCTACGCCCAACACAAAGGAGTAAAAACAAAATTCGCACACGAAGACACTCGGGGGCTCCCCACGTGACATGAAGCAGAAAAACTTACATGCTCTGATGGCGAATCTGAAGAACCGCTTGCGAAATTCTGAGGCGCAACCACCTGCACCTCCTGCAACGGAGGATCCGGAGCCGCGCCACCCGAAGTCGCCACCGTCTGAGGAGGAGGAGACGCAATTTTCGACTCCCCCATCATCTCCCGCGCACCACCACTGGAGGAATCATGGGAGGAATAGCACCACGAACCAATCAGCACAAGCACAATAATCATGAAGGAAAAGGACAATAGTACAAAGAAAGAAACTTACGAGCCTAGTGAGCTCAGGTCAAAGATGGAGGAGACCTTGGGCTCTCTTCTCCTCCTTTTCTTCCTTCTTCTCCTCCTTTTCTCTTCCTTCTTCCGCCCATTTGGCGGGTCGGCCTACAGCCCTGCAGGAATGGCAGGAATGGGAGAAGTAGAACCTCCATGACCGCCACTATGACGCTCAAGGCCCAGAGGATTTCTGGGAGTCGGAGGAGTCGAGGGATCCGAAGACTCGCTGGAGCTCCGTGACCGTTTCCGTGTATGGTCCTCACTCGACTCGCCGGCATCCTCTGCTGGAGATCGCGCCGACGGTAGCTCGGACACGGAATCAACCACTTCATTATCCGGGGCATTCGGATACCTTTCGGGCAACGGCGGTACCATGCCCGGCACTTTGAAGCTCTGCAAAATCAGAAGGAACTTTGTTAGCAAACAAAGGAAATACAAACACAGCTGACAAAAAGCACTACGTGCACAAATCTACACTGTGATGCACCAGCGTCGAAGAAAATGGAGGAGTTAGTGACTTCCGGATTTCTTCTCGGGTTTGAACTTCAAAGACGCCGAAGACCTGTCGAGATCCCTCGGACATTTTCTCAGAAACCTCGTCGGATCACGGCGCCGAATAAAAGCTGAAGGAATATGCCCGAGAGGCAATAATAAATTGTTTATTATGTGTATTCCAAGTATATGATAGATGTTTATTTTGCATGCTATAATTGTATTAATCGGAAGCGTTAATACATGTGTGTTTAATAAACAAGCAGAAAGTTCCTAGTTAAGCCTCTCTCATAAACTAGCTCGTTGATTAACAAGATGATCAAGGTTTCGATCATGGACATTGGATGTTGTTAATAACGGATCACAACATTAGTGTAATGATGTGATGAACATTCATCCAAGTATAGCATTACGATCAAAGTCATTGAGTTTATATTGCTATAACAACTTCAGTGATCCTAATCCTTAGACCATGAGATCATGTCAATCACTAACACCTAAGAGTTTCTTGATAACATCAAACGTCACCGTGTACAGGTGATTATAAAGATGGGTTCAGAACTAATAAAGTGTTATGTTGAGGCTCATGGATCAAAGTGGAATTTGTTCATCCCGATGACGGATAGATATACTCTGGCCCTCTCGGTGATATCACATTGATTAGCTTGCAAGCAAGTGATTTGATCACTAGAATGTTATATCACGGAGCGAGAAAAGAGTGCATGTCATTAACGAGATCAAACTAGGTATGGAGAATCCGATGATCGAATCTCGGACATGTAATATATCGTGAGACAAAGGGATTAAGATACTAGCGTAAAGGTTAAACGATCACAAGAAAGTCATCGTTGAATGTGTGAGTCGATGGGTCTCCGATCCGCTTCGATTATTGATCCGAGAGGGTCTCGATCATGTCCGCATTATTCACGAACCGTAGGGTGACACATAAGAGACACCGACATCCAATTGGAGCAAAAGTTTCATGCGAAAGAATAAACAAGCGCAGGAATTTATTTCACTAGAATCCGAAGCAGTTTTGGGTGAAATTGCATAAAGTGGTTATGCATGTGAAATAGAATTCTAGCAAGGTTATTTGTGAATGTTTGTCATTAAAGTAATTGACAAAATTCTGAATAAAATAAAAGAGTTTAATTTAATGAGAGTTTGCATTAAATTTGGTGGAAATTTAATGGGATCTTTGAGTGGGATTTTGAGTGGAGGAATTTGGAGGAGTTTTGTGGGTGGAGTGGCGACCCACATGAGGAGGGGAGGGCAAGGGGCAGCCCCATGCGCAGCCACCCCTTGGGGTTCCCCTCCTCCTATAAAGGAGCCCCTCCTCTCACTTCTCACTCACACCTCCTCGTGAAGGATCTCTCCCCTCTAGATTTTATCCCCATGGTCTCGGACTAGCGAGATACATGTTCCCGGTGGCTATTCGGCAAGAAAGAGTTGTGCTTCCGCTGCATCGCTGGGCGAGGCGGAGGTTGCTCGGTGCCTCGAGCGTGTGTCTGACGCGGATCTGCGCTAGCGATTTGCGGCGCTAGGACTTCCTCTCGATCTTGAGATCGGCAAGAGATCGTCTACTTCAACCACGAGTTTGGACTCGTTAAACTTTGTCGGTCTTCAAGGGTATGTTCTCTACGGATGTACATCCGTTATTTGTATCTAGTATAAATAGATCTTGGTATATATTTCACATCGTAGGAAAATTTTTGTTCTATCTTGCGAACCCTTGATTGGTATCGAGCCGGATCTATCGTAGATACTTTACGGGTAGTACATATGAGTATGTGGATGATGATCATGTTGTTGATCCTTTCTTGTGATTTTGGATATTGGTGGCATAGTGGGATGAAGCGGCGGACAAACTTTACATGTCCTTGCACATGAGACCTGTTCCACGCTTGACATGCAACTAGTTTGCATAAGTGGCTAGCGTGTCTGTCTCCTACTATAGTCAATATCTATTTTGCAAGCGAGTTGTCAACAATTTGATTATCCTCGTTGTGGTTCATGTTCGTAGGTAAGAACGGTTCTATCTCGAAGCCCTCGACCACGTAAAACTTGCAATGGATAAATTAGAAGCGTCTAGTTTAGATTGTTCTGGCTAGTGTTATGATATGGTAGTGTTGTAAGTAGAAGTATGAGATGATACTCTTACAACACACATGTAGAGGTCCCAACCTGATAAGGTTGATCCCTCCTATGTTTACAATGCTAGTCCCTGGATCAATAGCTAGCATCCACAGTTTAGATGTAATATCAAGAAACAAGGGTCATAATATAACTTTATAACCGAGAATAACATAATTTTATTACATCAAACATAGCTCATTAGGCTATTACATTACATTGCAATGGAATAAATATAGTCATGGGTCCTTCATCTTCAAAGTGCCACAGCGTATGTTGGTTGTAGACTTTGTAATCCTAAACAATCAATCTTCGCTAAAATCAATCAAACCGCAACATACAAGTTACACCACAAAGGGTCAATACATTTGAATTGTATTGGCAAGTGATTCTATGTAGTATAGTGGAATCTATCATCTACATGCATTTGGCTAAGTGGAGTTGAGGCTTGCGTTGCTCAAAATAGATTTTTCCTTAACGCTTTGAAAATAAATAGTTTTGTCAAAACTTTTCCAATGCTTCTCTCAATCAAAGACTGAAGATCCTTCTCGAGGCATCTACAAATCAAAGGCGAAGTGCTTGGTAAAATCATTTTCCTCAATCCAAGATTTCAAGATCCTTATATCAAGCCATCTTTCCGTCAAAGATTGAAGAATACACAATCCTTGTTCACCCACAAGTTTTATTTAGAAATTGGAATGATGAGATTCTTGATTGCTTCCATGTCTTGATGCTCAAATTGTCCTTTACCGGGGACATGGCTAAGTACTTAGATTTTAACACTCTGCAGAGGTGGTGCACTTTACCCACAAGACTTGGTTTCCCAAGACAAAATCTTTGAAGCCTTCCCTTAGACCAAAATGGGCGTTCCAACCTATCAAAACACTACCACCCACTGTCCATTTGGCTAAGTTCTTGCAACCTATATGATCATGGCGAGCCCATATTGCCAAGTGGTTGCACTTGAAGCTTCTTAACATTTGACATCTCAAATCTCTTTGTTTCTGGGTGGCCATCCACAAGTGAGATACACAAGGTTAACCATAAATATGGGCCTTGTGAACCACTCAACATAACCAATCTTTCCATTCCACCCAGGTGTTTCATTAACTTAGTTGTTTTATTAAACAAAATCACAAGTCCTTAGACTTAGAATATTTTTCCATAGTGTGAATATATATTCCACCCATGTTTTCTATTAGCTAGGCTAAGCTTGGTAGTAGTAGGAATCTCTAACTTAGGAAAATCCTACTAAGGATTCATCTACTAGATTTTCCTATAGCAAGATCTATACTTAGCAAAATCCATGCAAGTTTTACTTAACAAAATCACTAATGCATAGAAAAAGTAATAGGGCAAAAAGTATGAAGCATCACTTGCCTTTTTGGTAGAGTATGGGTTCACTTCTTGATCTTTGCAACAATCACACTCTTCAAGTCACTACAAATCAATCAAGCAAGGTACAAACTCAATCTACCAATCAAGCATAACACACATAAATGACAAAGTCAAAGAAATGCATGTAAGCATGCCAAGCTTTGGTTTTGTTTGAAAAAGTGGTTCCTAGTGGGTCATAGTCATTTGGGTACATCTAATGGTCATTTTCTAAAGTGGCCAAGTCATTTTAAAGGTTTCACTTTAAAACCATTTTCAAAACAAAGTGTTATTTTATGTGGTGTAGAAATATTTTTACTAAGGCATTAGCCCATAGGGTTCACCAAATGAGTTGCTATTGCAAAACTTGGTGTTTTAGGTCAGTAGGTTTGGTCCAAATTATTATCTCAAGTTTTCCTTCCATACACATTTTCATAGATAAAACTATTCTTTTATTTGGCTAGAAAATGGCTAAGTTTAAATAATTCAACTTAAATTTCACAAAAATCATTTTTAATACTATGGGTTGGTTACTAGGGTCAGTAGGGTCACAACAAACCAATTGGCAAAGGTTTGATCTCAAAATTCATTTTTAAATGATTTTTCTAATGTTAGCAAGCACACAAAAGAATCTGCAAATTTAAACAAGCTACCAGTTATTATTTGCTAAACTAAGGGTAGGGTTGGCTAGGGCTTGTTCTCCTGAATTCATTGATATAAAATTTGCCAAATTTGGACGTGTGGATCAAAAGTTACAAAGGTTTGAAGTTTGTAATCTAATCGATTTCAAATTCTGATTTAAATCAAACACGACGCGGCGCATTCTAATTACCGAAACGGTTCGCTGCGGATCACGTTACGATGCGTTGGATCTAGTTAAATCGTGTGGCTCGGATCGAGTACCCTTCACGTATAAGTGAATCTATCAAGCCTCGGGATCAAGATCCAGGTGCAGATCAATGACCTAAAATGGCGGCGCGCTTGGGCGTACGGCGGCGGCGGGCGGCGGCGGTGTTTGGCGGCGAGGCGAGGAGAGAGATGAAGCTCACCGAGTTCGTGGCGACGCCGATGCTCAACGAGGTTTCGAGGAGGCGAGGTGTCTGGGCGATACAATTGCTCACGGAGTTCGCTCGGCGAGCTTCTCATTTATCGTCGAGGTGTCGACACAAGCCACGGAAAAGCAAAATAACAAATGCGTTAGTTGCATACGGGTCAGTGATCGTGTGCATCAGCGAGACGAAGGGTGGTCGGATGCACCGGGCTTCAGAGGAGAAAACAAAGGCGGCGCTCGGTTGGTTTGCTAGAGGCGGCGTTAGGGTGCCCGCGGGTAAAGGAAAAGTGCTGAGATGCTCCAGGAGTGGAGAAGGTGTGAGGTTGGTCGGGGAGAAGAGGCGTGAGGGTGCGGATTTGGCGTCGGGCGTCGTCGGAGGCAGTGTAGTCGAAGAAATTGAGAGGGGCTGGGCGTGCTCGGGAAAGGGAACAGAGGAAATGGAGGAGAGAGGGCGATTTATCACGCAGCGTGCTTCGGCTTTTACTCGGGCATTAAAGTGAATTAAGTCCGATAAATTACGTGCCGCAGCAGCTAAGGAGGAGGAAGAAACGATTCGCGGGGTGGGGTGGGAAGAAGAGTGTGGTGGTGGGGTCCTTTGATCAGTGGGAAAAGAAAATGAGAGGGGGTCCACTTGTCGAGGCTTGTGGGTTGTTTCGCGGTGAGGAAAAGCAGTTCGGGAGGAGAAGGAAGCTGGCTGGGTGATGGGCTTGGTGAAATTTCTTTGGGAGTAGTTGAAAGAGCATTGTGTTTCCCCTTTTTTTTATGCAGAAACATTTTCCTTTTCCATTTTATTTACTGATTTGAATTTCATTTCACAATTCAACAAGACAATCATTCAAATAATTCAAACTATTGAAATGAGTTTTTGGTTCTGTTTAACATCATAATTCATATTCTAAAATAAAATATTATTTTAAATCTTTTTTAGGTTCCATTTATTAATTAAATAAATGGACCATTAGTTATTTAATAAAATAGGGTTTGTTTTTATTTAATAAAAACTTCTTTTAAAATCCAAATATTTTCAAAACCCAATCAGTAGGTTTTATTTGGAAATAAATAATACTTGGATACTTGTTTAAAACAAAATATTATTTTGCTTTAGGGTCCAATAATAATTATATATAATGGGCCTTAGTTATTAAATCAAATAGAGTTTAATTTTATTAATAAAATCTTTATTTGAAACTAAATATCTTCAAAACTAAATTAGTGGGTTTTATTTGGGAAATATAGAATACTTGGAGATTTGTTTAAAAATAGAATAACATTTTATTTTAGGGTTCATTATTTAATTAATATAATAGACCTTCATTATTATTTCAAATAGGATTTATTTTATTTGATATATTTATTTTGAATCTAAAGCAAAAACACTTTAGTAGGTTTTATTAGAGAATATAAAATACTTGTAAAACCTATTTTAAACAATTTAATAAGTCTTGATGTTTTAATTAAAGTAGTAAAACCTTTCATAATAAATTTTGATATTAATTCCTTATTATTTTATTTTAAATAAACCTTTGTTATTTCTATTCAAACTAAATGTTTTAATTCCCAAAGTTTGGTCAAGGTTTAAATTGGCCTTTATTAAATAATCTTTATTTATAAAACTTCTATTTCATTTGAAAACAAATCTTTTCATTTAATTGTTTCAAATTAGTATTTCCAAATGTTTTATTTTCCTTTTATTAAATGTTTATCTTTTTAAATCTCTTGAGGTTTATTTTAATTCAAATGGGTTTGAAGTTCCAATTGAACTCAAAAAGTTTCTTCTGGCTCTAAAAATTATTTTATTAATTTATTTTCACATTACAAGATTTGGAAAATCTTGGGATGTGACAGGCTACCACCCTTAAAATAAATCTCGTCCCGAGATTTGGGGAGGCTGGGGTTACAAGCAAGTTCAAAACAACTAGGGTACTACCACTCTTAAAAATTTTCAAACAAAAATTACATATTGGCCTTCTTGGGATCCTGGGAAAACTTCCTCTTGGAAAACTTTTGCATAGTGTCCATTGTTTCCATAATTGACTTATGGTCCAAGGTTGAGTTTCTCCATAGGCTTGATCAACTTGTTCTTCATCTTTTACGGACGATTGCTTGCATAGTGTCCGGTTCTTCAATTGTAACATATCCTTGGCGATATCTCTCAAAGGCTGGTTTATCTTATGTTTTATATTTTCTGGACGATGTTTGCATAATGTCCAAACTCTTTGCAATATTTGCACATCACTTGGCTAAAATTCTTCCTTATCTTGGGTTTCACTAGCTTTTGTTTGTCTTCTTGTCTCTTCTTCTTTTCTGGGCATTCATTGGCATAGTGTCCCATCTCTTTGCAAGTGTAACATTGCTCTTGAGTAATATCCTTCTTGCTAGTGTTGGGAAATTTCTTTTTCTTCTTGGGTCTCTCCAAAGCTAGGAGTTCTTCTAGTTCATGTTCTTCATGAGTGGGAGATCTTTCTCTCTTCTTGAGGCATTGATCTTCATGTTCCTTGGATGAATGATCATTATCTCTAAAAATATTGCTAGTTTTGGTTCCTTCTAGTATAACATCTTTGTCATCCTTGTTGTCATTAGCTCCTTGGGAAAAGTTTTCTCTCATGTTGATCATTTGAGTAACTATTCCTTGCAACAATTGGGATTGAAGTTTGAAAATCCTTTGTATAGCTGGGTCTAGTCCATTGTTGTTGGCTAAAAGTGAGTTGTCTCTTGGCTCAATTGGTTTTGGGTTGCTATAATATCTTTCATGCTTTGTCCACTTGGTTGTTGTTGTCATCAACTTTGATGTTGGAGTTTCTTGGAGAAGTCATCTGTTTGGGTTTGAATTGGGATTAGAATAGGAAAGATATTTTTAAGGAATCAATTCTAATCACACATCACAATTCACACAAGCAATATGCATGCAATCACAAACCAAACATTTCACTCAAACAAGGTTCAAGCACATACTTAGGCAACAAAATATTTTTGTTACACCACATAAGTTGGTGGTTTTGATTTAACTAAATTGTGGTGGTCTATCTATATGGTTCCCTTGTAATCTTTCCTTCCTTCTTGATTCTTCTTACTTGAGATCATGGTTCCTTGAGAAAACTCTTGGTCACAATACTTCAAAGTTATTGATGGCTCTTTCTTATTTTGCATTCCTTAGTCTCTAAATCTTGAGTAGGTTTTCCTTGTCTCACTTGTAGTCCTTAGTAGTTTCCAAGTTGGAAGTCTTTGGTGAATATCTTTGAAGATGTTGAAGTCATTAGAGTTGAAGAAGTTGAAGAAGTCTTTTGCACATAGTGTAGTCTTTGGTCATGGGGTAGGTTTTTCCATCAAGTTGAAGTAGAAGAGAAGTAGAGTTGAAACCAAAATGGTTGAGGAAAGAGTTTACAAGTGTTTTGTAAATAAGTTTTGGATCAAAATATAACTCCTATTTTTTTTTCTAAGGGTTTTTGTCCAATCCTAGGGTTTACAATCCTACAGGCAACACAATGCTCTGATACCATCTGTAGAGGTCCCAACCTGATAAGGTTGATCCCTCCTATGTTTACAATGCTAGTCCCTGGATCAATAGCTAGCATCCACAGTTTAGATGTAATATCAAGAAACAAGGTCATAATATAACTTTATAACCAGGAATAACATAATTTTATTACATCAAACATAGCTCATTAGGCTATTACATTACATTACGGAATAAATATAGTCATGGGTCCTTCATCTTCAAAGTGCCACGAGGCGGATGTTGGTTGTAGACTTTGTAATCCTAAACAATCAATCTTCGCTAAAATCAATCAAACACCGCAACATACAAGTTCTGACCACAAAGGTCAATACATTTGAATTGTATTGGCAAGTGATTCTATGTAGTATAGTGGAATCTATCATCTACATGCATTTGGCTAAGTGGAGTTGAGGCTTGCGTTGCTCAAAATAGATTTTCCTTAACGTTTTGAAAATAAATAGTTTTGTCAAAACTTTTCCAATGCTTCTCTCAATCAAAGACTGAAGATCCTTCTCGAGGCATCTACAAATCAAAGGCTGAAGTGCTTGGTAAAATCATTTTCCTCAATCCAAGATTTCAAGATCCTTATATCAAGCCATCTTTCCGTCAAAGATTGAAGAATACACACAATCCTTGTTCACCCACAAGTTTTATTTAGAAATTGGAATGATGAGATTCTTGATTGCTTCCATGTCTTGATGCTCAAATTGTCCTTTACCAGGGACATGGCTAGTACTTAGATTTTAACACTCTGCGGTGGTGCACTTTACCCACAAGACTTGGTTTCCCAAGACAAAATCTTTCAGAAGCCTTCCCTTAGACCAAAATGGACGCGTTCCAACCTATCAAAACACTACCACCCACTGTCCATTTGGCTAAGTTCTTGCAACCTATATGATCATGGCAGAGCCCATATTGCCAAGTGGTTGCACTTGAAGCTTCTTAACATTTGACATCTCAAATCTCTTTGTTTCCTGGGTGGCCATCCACAAGTGAGATACACAAGGTTAACCATAAATATGGGCCTTGTGAACCACTCAACATAACCCAATCTTTCCATTCCACCGGGTGTTTCATTAACTTAGTTGTTTTATTAAACAAAATCACAAGTCCTTAGACTTAGAATATTTTCCATAGTGTGAATATATTTTCCACCCATGTTTTCTATTAGCTAGGCTAAGCTTGGTAGTAGTAGGAATCTCTAACTTAGGAAAATCCTACTAAGGATTCATCTACTAGATTTTCCTATAGCAAGATCTATACTTAGCAAAATCCATGCAAGTTTTACTTAACAAAATCACTAATGCATAGAAAAAGTAATAGGGCAAAAAGTATGAAGCATCACTTGCCTTTTTGGTAGAGTATGGGTTCACTTCTTGATCTTTGCAACAATCACACTCTTCAAGTCACTACAAATCAATCAAGCAAGGTACAAACTCAATCTACCAATCAAGCATAACAACACACATAAATGACAAAGTCAAAGAAATGCATGTAAGCATGCCAAGCTTTGGTTTTGTTTGAAAAAGTGGTTCCTAGTGGGTCATAGTCATTTGGGTACATCTAATGGTCATTTTCTAAAGTGGCCAAGTCATTTGCAAAAGGTTTCACTTTAAAACCATTTTCAAAACAAAGTGTTATTTTATGTGGTGTAGAAATATTTTTACTAAGGCATTAGCCCATAGGGTTCACCAAATGAGTTGCTATTGCAAAACTTGGTGTTTTTAGGTCAGTAAGTTTGGCTCAAATTATTATCTCAAGATTTCCTTCCATACACATTTTCATAGATAAAACTATTCTTTTTATTTGGCTAGAAAATGGCTAAGTTTAAATAATTCAACTTAAATTTCACAAAAATCATTTTTAATACTATGTGTTGGTTACTAGGGTCAGTAGGGTCACAACAAACCAATTGGCAAAGGTTTGATCTCAAAATTCATTTTTAAATGATTTTTCTAATGTTAGTAAGCACACAAAAGAATCTGCAAATTCAAACAAGCTACCAGTTACTATTTGCTAAACTAAGGGTAGGGTTGGCTAGGGCTTGTTCTCCTGAATCTTTTGATATAAAATTTGTCAAATTTGGACGTGTGGTTCAAAAGATATAAGGGTTTGAAGTTTGTAATCTAATCTGATTTCAAATTCGATTTAAATCAAACCTTTGGACCGCAGCGCATTCTAATTGGCAGCAGTTCGCTGCGGATCACGTTACGATCGTTGGATCTAGTTAAATCGTGTGGCTCGGATCGGTACCCTTGTATAAGTGAATCTGTCAAGCCTCGGGATCAAGATCCAGCAGTGCGGATCCAATGACCTAAGGCTGGCGGCTACGGCTTGGTGTGGCGGCAGGCGAGCAGCGGCGGTGTTTGGCGAAGCGAGAAGAGATGAAGCTCACCGAGTTCGTGGCGCGCCGATGCTCAACGAGGTTTCGAGGCGAGGGTGTCTTTGAGGCGATACCAATTGCTTTCGCGGAGTTCGCTTTCGGGCTTCTTCTCATTTTTATCGGAGGTGTCGGCACACAAGCCACGGAAAAGCAAAATAACCGTCGTTAGTTGCATACGGGTCGGTGATCGTGTGTGCATCAACGAGAGAAGGGTGGTCGATGCTACTGCGAGCCACGGAGAAGAAAAACAGCGGCGCTCGGTGGTTTGCTAGAGGCGGCGTTACAGGGTGCCCAGTGAGTAAAGGAAAAGTGCTGGAGATGCTCACAGGAGTGGAGAAGGTGTGAGGTTGGTCGGGGAGAAAGAGGCGAGGGGCTGCGGATTTGGCGTCGGGCGTCGTCGGAGGTGTAGTCGAAAGAGAAATTGAGAGGTGGGCGTGCTCGGGAAAGGCAGAGGAAATGGAGGAGAGGGAGGTGGGCGATTTATCACGCGTGCTTCTGCGGCTTTTACTCGGGCATTAAAGTGAATTAAGTCCGATAAATTAAATGCAGCAGCTAAGGAGGAGGAAGAACGATTCGGGGTGGGGTGAAGAAGAAGTGGTGGTGGGGTCCTTTGATCGATGGGGAAAAGAAAATGAGAAGTCCACTTGTCGAGGCTTGTGGGTTGTTTCCTTGGTGAGGAAAGCAGTTGAGGGGAGGAAGGCTGGCTGGGTGATGGGCTTAGTAAATTTCTTGGGTAGTTGAACCTTTGTTGTTTTTCCTTTTTTTTTTATGCGAAACATTTTCCTTTTTCCATTTTATTCTTGATTTGAATTTCATTTTCACAATTCAACAAGACAATCATTCAAATAATTCAAACTATTGAAATGAGTTTTGGTTACATTTAACATCATAATTCACATTCTAAAAATAAAATATTATTTTAAATCTTTTTAGGTTCCATTTATTAATTAAATAAATGGACCATTAGTTATTAATAAAATAGGGTTTGTTTTATTTAATAAAACTTCTTTTAAAATCAAATATTTTCAAAACCCAATCAGTAGGTTTTATTTGAAATAAATAATACTTGGATACTTGTTTAAAACAAAATATTATTTTGCTTTAGGGTCCAATAATAATTATATATAATGGGCCTTAGTTATTAAATCAAATAGAGTTTAATTTTATTAATAAAATCTTTATTTGAAACTAAATATCTTCAAAACTAACTTAGTGGGTTTTATTTGGGAAATATAGAATACTTGGAATTTGTTTAAAAATAGAATAACATTTTATTTTAGGGTTCATTATTTAATTAATATAATAGACCTTCATTATTATTTCAAATAGGATTTATTTTATTTGATATATTTATTTTGAATCTAAAGCAAAAACACTTTAGTAGGTTTTATTAGAGAATATAAAATACTTGTAAAACCTATTTTAAACAATTTAATAAGTCTTGATGTTTTAATTAAAGTAGTAAAACCTTTCATAATAAATTTTGATATTAATTCCTTATTATTTTATTTTAAATAAACCTTTGTTATTTCTATTCAAACTAAATGTTTTTAATTCCCAAAGTTTGGTCAAGGTTTAAATTGGCCTTTATTAAATAATCTTTTATTTATAAAACTTCTATTTCATTTGAAAACAAATCTTTTCATTTAATTGTTTCAAATTAGTATTTCCAAATGTTTTATTTTCCTTTTATTAAATGTTTATCTTTTAAATCTCTTGAGGTTTATTTTAATTCAAATGGGTTTGAAGTTCCAATTGAACTCAAAAAGTTTCTTCTGGCTCTAAAAATTATTTTATTAATTTATTTTCACATTACAAGATTTGGAAAATCTTGGGATGTGACAACACATAGCGTGTAAAATCCATAGACTGTGGATTTACACATATAGGTATGATTGTGATCATACCACGATGCACATGATAGAGATCATCTGCGGGAACCATATAATTTCACTAATAAACATATGATGTTTGATTGCATCTTATATTGCTTGTTTAGCGCTTTGTTAAGCATAATAAGATGATCCCTCATTTAAATATCAAGATAAGAATGTGTTCTTCCTTTAGTATATGATTATGTTTTCGCTCCAAGACATCACGTGATGATCGGGTGTACTTGGATCCTCGACCATACTTGGTGTAAAAGCAGTTACACGCAAATACTAAGGTTCTAACTTGGCGAGCCTAGCATGTACACATGGCCTCGGAACCTGAGACCGAAAGGTTAAGCATGAGTCATATAGTTGATATGATGCCCATTGATGCGCCTTTGAAGCTATGCCGACTCACGTGATGATCGGACTTGGTGTAGTGGATTTGGTTCATGTAGTCACCAAAAGGACGAGGATGTCGCTTTTGAGTGGGAGTTCATTCGTAATATAGATTAGTTGAACTCAATCTATCATACACTTATTCTAAACTTTACAAATTCTGTTGTAGATGTCACCACACCTTTTAATTTCAATCGTTCATGGAGAAAAGAAACTAGCAAAAGCAACGGTAGCAACTTTCTTGAATGGGCCATGAATTTGAGGATTCTCCTCTTGCACGCACAAAAGCAATATGTGCTAGAAGCTTAGATTAGGCCCCCACCTTTGTGATGCCTGACGAGGAGAAGAATGTCTATCTCGACTCGTCCGGGAGGACCACAACTTAGTTCATTGCGGCATATTGTATGGGCTAGGCGAACTTAAAGCGTTTCAGCAGCAATGCTTTTGATACAATGGGTGAGTTGAAAATGATTTTCGACACATCTTTCTTTGAGAGAGCTACAATGCTTGAAAAGTTCTTTAGTTGCATGATGGAAGAAACAGCTCTAGTGAGCATGTACTCAAGATGTCTGTGGATAAGTAAACTTGTGTCATAAGGGTCGCGATTCCCATTGACTTAGGCATCCATCATGTTCTGCGGTCTCCCACCTAGCTATAAGAGCTTACGTGATGAACTATAATATGCAAGGCATGAAGAAGTCTCTCCCGAGCTACATCGATGCTTAAAAGCGCAGAAGTGGAGATCAAAAGGAACATCAAGTGTTGATGATCAATAGGAACTTGGTTTCAAGAAACAAGAAGGAAAGCGGAAGGAAGTAAGCGGCAAGCTGTTGCTACCAAAAAACCGAGTTGGACCTAAATCCGACCGAAAAGTGCTACTATTGCAAGGGGTAGCCTTTGGGCGCAAGCGCCCAAGTATCTGGCGAACAAGAAGCCGGCAAGGCAAACAAAGGTATATATGATATACATGTTATTGATGTGTACTTGACTAGTGCTCATGATAGCGGTATTTGGTGTTGATAATTGGGTTGCTAATATTTGTAACTTTCGAATCGGGGGAACAAAGCAGTGCTAGCTATGGGGTGAGGTCAAGATGCGTGTCAATGGATCAACGTTGATGTGATCTCCGCTCGCTACCTCTCCACTTCTCGGGATTAGTCATAAACTTAAATAAATGTTATCTGGTGCCTGCGAGCATGAACATTGTATCTCGGATCATGTTTGATGCAAAGTGGTTATTCATTTAAATCTGAGAACAATGGTTGTTCCATTTATATGAATGAAATCTTTAATGGTCATGCCATAGATGATGAATGGTTTATTTCTGTTGGATCTCGATGATAATGTTACACATATTCATAATGTTGATGCTAAAAGGATTAAACTTGATGATGATATATATCCGCATATGTAATCGCTTGCTTCAGGTCATATTGGCATTAAACGCATGGTTGAAGCTCCATCTTAGGATGGACTCATTACCGATTATGAATCATTTGATACATGTGAGCCATGCCATGCCTTATGGGCAAGATGACTAGAATGCGTTTTCGGTTCAATGGAGCAGGCGACTGATTTATTGGAAATCATACATTGATGTATGTGGTCGATGAGTGTGTCGGCGTAGGTGAATATCGTTATTTTGTTACTTTCACGGATGATTTGAGTAGATATGGTTATATCTACTTGATGAAACACAAGTCTGAAACCTTTGAAAAGTTCAGGAATTTCGAGATGAAGTGGAAAATCATCGTAATAGAAAGATAAAATTTCTGATGCGTGCGGTGAGTATCTAAGTTCACAGTTTAGCACTCATGAAGAGTGTGGAATTGTTTCCACTCACACTGCCGTAACACCGTGAAATGGTGTGTCAACGTCGTCGTACTTTATTAGATATGGTTCGATCTATGATGTCTCGAAAGCGGACTTAGTTGTCATTTGGGGTTATGCTAGAAAGCGCTGCATTCACTTTAAATCGGGCACCATCTAAATCCGTTGAAGCGATTTTTCCAATATGAATTGTGGTTTGGAAACAACCTAAGTTGTCATTCTTAAGTTTGGGGTTGCGATGTTTATGTGAAGAAACTTCAGGATAAACTTTCAGCGAACCCAAAGTGGAAAAATGCGTCTTCATAGGATACCCTAAAGAAACTTGGGTATTCCTTCTATCACGCATCAGGGCAAGGTTTTTGTTGCTAAGAATGGATCCTTTCTAGAGAAAGAGTTTCTCGAAAGGTGTGAGTAGTCAAGGTAGAACTTCGAAGAGGTTGTGGAACCTTCTCTTCAAAGTATGGCCCGAGTAGCCTTGTGTGGAGATTATTCCGGAGTTGGCTCCACACATTGAAGGGAACTGATGATCATGAAACTCCGAAAGAGAGTACTACCGAACCTCCTCGCAGTCAAGCAGACGGCGTCTCTGGCTCCCATTTGTCTGGGGGCTGAGTCAGACGGAATCCTGTCATAAATTTCATGGTTGATGAAAATAATGACCTGCGACGATGAAGAAGCGATGATGAGCGGATTCCAACAAATGGTTAGAAGCCATGAAATCGAGATGGAATCCATATGAAAATCAAGTTTGGAACTTGGTGGAATTACCTCACGACCGAAAGGTGGAGAACAAATGATTTTCAAAAGGAAAGCGATGCTTGATGGTAATGTGACCATCTATAAAGCTTTACTTGTGTGAAAGTTTCGACAAATTCAAGGAGTTGACTACGATGAGACTTTCTCTCATAGCGATGTTAAAGTCGATTAGGATTATGTTAGCAATTGCTGCATATTTCGATTATGAAATATGGCGAGATGGATGTCGAAACCGCGTTTCTCAATGGTAATATTGAAGAAGGTTGTATATGATACAACCAAAGGTTTTGTCGATCCTAAGGATGCTAACAAGGTGTGCAAGCTTGACGATCCATCTATGGATTGAAGCAAGCATCAAAGTTGGAATCTCGCTTTGATGAGGTGATCGAAGAGTTTGGATTTGTCCAAACTTATGGAGAAGCTTGTATTTACAAGAAGCTGGTGGGAGCAATGTGGCATTTCCGATCAATAATATGTGGATGACATATTATTGATCGGAAATGATATAGAACTTTTAACTTGTTGATGTAAAAGTTATCTAAACGACAAATTTTCAATGAAGGACCTAGGTGAGCGTCATACATATTATTAGGCATAAAGATCTATAGAGATAGATCTAGGCGCCTAATAGAATATCATAAAACATACCTTGATAAGATTTTAAAGAAGTTTAAAATGGACGGAAAGAAGGGGTTCTTACCTATGTTGCAAGGCAAGACATTGAGTAAGACTCAAAGTCCGGCTTGTGGAAGAAAGAGAGATAATGGACAGTTATGCTTGACCATAGGCTCTATAATGTCGCCATGCTATGTACAAGACCGGATGTAGCACGCTTATTAGTTTGACTAGTAGGTACCAATGGATCGAGTTGGAACACTGGATAGCGGTCAAGAATATCCTTAAGTACTACGAAGAACTAAGGATATGTTTCTTGTATCTGGAGGTGAAGAAAACTCAAAGCTAAGTGTTATGTCGTACAAGCTTTGACACGTCCGGATGACTCTAAGTCTCAATCAGGATCGTTTTCTCATGAATGGCGGGGCGGTTAGTTGGAGGAGCTCAAACAACCTGCGGCGGGATCCTTTCTTGACAAGGGTGAATATGTTCTGCTTGAGCTCGAGCGATTTGGATGAAGGAGTTCATATCCCAACTAGGAGTTGTGGCAGCGTTGGACCCAATGGTGATCTATTGTGACAACAATGGTGCCATTACATGCCAAAGACCAAGGTCTCTAAGCATTCCAAGCATATTAGCGGTTTTTCCATCCCATGAGCATGTCAAGGATGGAGATATAAAATTTGCCCCAACAAAGTGAAGGGAATATGCCACGAGAGGCAATAATAAATTGTTTATTATGTGTATTCCAAGTATATGATAGATGTTTATTTTGCATGCTATAATTGTATTGGAAGCGTTAATACATGTGTGTTTAATAAACAAAGAAAGTTCCTAGTTAAGCCTCTCTCATAAACTAGCTCGTTGATTAACAAGATGATCAAAGTTTCGATCATGGACATTGGATGTTAAAAAGTTAATACGGGATCACAACATTAGTGTAATGATGTGATGAACATTCATCAAAGTATAGCATTACGATCATAGTCATTGAGTTTATATTGCATAACAACTACGAAGTGATCCTAATCCTTAGACCATGAGATCATGTCGATCACTAACAGGAAGAGTTTCTTGATAACATCAAGCGTCAACAGTAACGGGGTGATTATAAAGATGGGTTCGAACTAATAAAGTGTTATGTTGAGGCTCATGGATCGAGTGGAATTTGTTCATCCGATGTGGATAGATATACTACCGGCCCTCTCGGTGATATCACATTGATTAGCTTGCAAGCAAGTGATTTGATCACTAGAATGTTATATCAGGAGCGAGAAAGAGTACATGTCGATAGCGAGATCAAACTAGGTATGGAGATCTGAGATGATCGAATCTCGGATAGCCCATGTAATATATCGTGAAACAAAGGGATTAAGATACTAAGCGTAAAGGTTAGAAGCGATCACAAGAAAGTCATCGTTGAATGTGTGGGAATCGAGTATGGGTCTCCGGATCCGCTTACGATTATTGATCACGAGAGGGGTCTCGATCATGTCGCATTATTCACGAGCGTGCGGGTGACACACTTAGAGACACCGACATCCAATTGGAGCAAAAGTTTCATGCGAAAAAAAAGAATAAACAAGCGCGAAATTTATTTCACTAGATCAAACGAGGTTTTGGTGAAAGTACATAAAGTGGTTATGCATGTGAAATAGAATTCTAGCAAGGGTTATTTGTGAATGTTTGTCATTAAAGTAATTGACAAATTCTGAATAAAATAAAGAGTTTTATTTAATGAGAGTTTGCATTAAATTTGGTGGAAATTTAATGGTGGATCTTTAGTGGGATTTTGAGTGGAGGAATTTGGAGGAGTTTTGTGAGTGGGTGTCACCCACATGAGAAGGGGAGCAAGGGGCAGCCCCCATGTCGCCCCACCCCAGGGTTCCCCCTCCTCCTATAAAGGGCCCTCCTCTCACTTCTCACTCCACACCCCCTCGTGAAGGATCTCTCTCCCCCCCTAGAATTTATTCCCCATGGTCTCGGGCTAGGGAGATACATGTTCAGTGGCTATTCTCAAGAAAGAGTTGTGCTTCGCTGCATGGGCGAGGAGGAGGCGGGAGGTTGCTCAGTGCCTCGAGCGTGTGCGACACGGATGCTTATTTCTTGATTCTTGCGGTAGCTAGGACTTCCCTCTCGATCTTGAGATCGGCAAGAGATCGTCTACATCAACCACGAGTTTGGACTCGTTAAACTTTGTCGGTCTTCAAGGGTATGTTCTCTCTGGATATACATCCGCTTGAATTGTTTATTATCTAGTATAAATAGATCTTGGTATATAGTTCACATCGTAAAGGGAAAATTTTTTTGTTTTCTATGTTGCGAACCCTTAAATTAAATATCGAGTAGGATCTATCAATGAATACTTTACGGATAGTCACACATATAGTATGTGGTGATGATCATGTTGTTGCTCCTTTCTTGTGATTTTTGGATATTGGTGGCATAGTGGGATGAAGCGGCCGGACAAACTTTACATGTCCTGCACATGAGACTGTTCCACGCTTGACATGCAACTAGTTTGCATAAGTGGCTAGCGGGTGTCTGTCTCTCCTACTATAGTCAATATCTATTTTTACCAAGTTGTCAACAATTTGATTATCCTCGTTGTGGTTCATGTTCATAGGTAAACGGTTCTATCTAAAAGCCCTCAAACACGTAAAACTTGCAATGGATAAATTAGAGGCGTCTAGTTTAGATTGTTCTTGAGGCAATGAGTGTTATGATATGGTGGTGTTGTAAGTAGAAGTATGAGATGATACTCTTACAACACACATAGCGTGTAAAATCCATAGATAGTGTGGATTTACACATATAGGTATGATAGTGATCATACCACGATGCACATGATAGAGATCATCTGCGGGGAACCATATAATTTCACTAATAAACATATGATGTTTGATTGCATCTTATATTGCTTATTTAAGCGCTTTGTTAAGCATAATAAGATGATCCCTCATTTAAATATCAAGATAAGAATGTATTCTTCCTTTAGTATGCGCCGATTATGTTTTAAATACGCTCAAGACATCACGTGATGACTGGGTGTACTTGGATCTCAATTACCGCTGCCGGGTGTGAATGCGATTACACCAAAATACTAAGGTTCTAACTTGGCGATCTAGCTATATGCTGACATGGCCTCGAACACGGACCAAGAAAGGTTAAGCATGAGTCATATAATTGATATGATGCCCATTTGATGCTCGCCTTTGAAGCTATCACAGGCTCACGTGATGATGGGACTTGGTGTAGTGGATTTGGTTCATGTAATCACCAAAAAAGGCCACGAGGGATGTCGCTTTTTGAGTGGGAGTTCATTACGTAATATAGATTAGTTGAACTCAATCTATATCGCTACACTTAGTCTAAACTTTACAAATTCTGTTGTAGATGGCACCACCACACCTTTTAATTTCAATGCGTTCATGGAGAAAGAGAAACTAGCGATCTAGCAATGGCTTTAATTGCAGAATGGGCCATGAATTTGAGGATTCTCCTCTCTGCTTTACAAAAGCAATATGTGCTAGAAAGCGCCGTAGGTTCCTTCCCCACCTTTGATGATGCCCTGGCGAGAGGAGAAGAATGTCTGTCGACTCGTCCGGAGGACCACAACAGTTCATTGCGGCATATTGTATGGGCTGAAGCTAGGAACCCGAAAAGCGTTTGGCGGCAATGCTTTTTGATACAATGGGTGAGTTGAAATGATTTTCGACACACATGCGTTTGCTTGTGAAGGCTACAATGCTTGAAAAGTTCTTTGTTGCATGATGGAAGAAGAGCGACTGGATTAGTGAGCATGTACTCAAGATGTCAGATTCATGGCAAATGAAGCTTGTGTCATGGGAATATTGATTCCCATTGACTTAGGCATCCATGTCGTAATTACTGCGGTCTACCTTAGCCTAATAAGAGCTTAGTGATGAACTATAATATGCAAGGCATGAAGAAGTCTCTCCCACAGAACCTTCATCAATGCTTAAAAGCTGCAGTGGAGAAGTAAATCAAAAAGGAACATCAAAGTGTTGATGATCAATAGGAACTCTTTGGTTTCAAGAAAGAAAAGACAAGAAAAGGGAGAAAAGCGGAAGAGAGTAAGAATGGCAAGCACATTGCCTTTGAAAAAAAGTGCAGAGTTGGACCCTAAGTGCGATCCAAGGGAAATTACTCTTATTATGTAAGAGGAATGACCCTTTGGAAGAAAGCATTTAAGCCCTTTAAGTATCTGGCGGAATAGTAGAAAACCCGGCAAGGCAAACAAAGGTATATATGATATACATGTTGTTGATGTGTACTTGACTAGTGCTTGCAGTAGCACCTAGGTATTTGATTGGAAGTTGGGTTGCTAATATTTGTAACTCGAATCGGAGAAATTTTTGGAACAGGCGACCGCTAGCAAGGGGTGAGGTCGAGATCGTGCGTGCCCAATGGATCAAGCGTTGATGTGGATCGCCAGTCGGAACGCTACCTCTCCACTTCTTGGTCGGGATTAGTCATAAACTTAAATAAATTTGTTGTTTGAATTGCACCTTGTGGCATGAACATTGTGTCTGGATCATGTTTGATGCAAAGTGGTTATTCATTCAAATCTGAGAACAATGGTTGTTCCATTTATATGAATGAAATCTTTTATGGTCATGCGCCCAATGTTGAATGGTTTATTCTGTTGGATCTCGATGATAATGTTACACATATTCATAATGTTGATGCTAAAAGGATTAAACTTAATGATGATATATCCGCATATATGTGGCACTGCCGTCTAGGTCATATTGGCATTAAGCGCATGAAGAAGCTCCATTCAGATGGACTTTTGGAATCACTTGATTATGAATCATTTGATACATGTGAGCCATGCCTTATGGGCAAGATGACTAGAAACAGCGTTTTCGGTTCAATGGAGCAGGCTGACGGATTTATTAAATCATACATTCGATGTATGTGGTCCAATGAGTGTGTGTCGTGGCGAGGTGGATATCGTTATTTTGTTACTTTCACGGATGATTTGAGTAGATACGGTTATATCTACTTGATGAAACACAAGTCACGAAACCTTTGAAAAGTTCAAGGAATTTCGAATGGAAGTGGAAAATCATCGTAATAGAAAGATCAAATTTCTTGATTAAAGCCCGGTATGGGGTGAAGTATCTAAGTTACGAGGAAGGTTTTAGCACTCACATGCGAAGAGTGTGGAATTTTCACAACTCACACTGCCGGAACACCACAAGGAAATGGTGTGTCGAGCGTCGTGTCGTGCTTTATTAGATATGGTTCGATCTATGATGTCTCTGCCGGACTTGCCGATTGTCATTTTGGGGTTATGCACTAGAAGCTGCGCATTCACTTTAAATAGGCACCATCTAAATCCGTTGAAAGACATACGTATGAATTGTGGTTTGGAAACAACCTAAGTCATTTCTTAAAAGGATTTGGGGTTGCGATGTTTATGTGAAGAAACTTCCAGCCGGATAAACTCGAACCAGCGGAAAATGCGTCTTCATAGGGATACCCTAAAAAAGAAACTATTGGGTATTCCTTCTATCAGAATCCGGCAAGGTTTTTGTTGCAAGAATGGATCCTTTCTAGAGAAAGAGTTTCGCGAAAGGTGTGAGTAGTCCGGAAGGTAGAACTCGAAGAGGTTGCTGGAACCTTCTCTTCAAAAATTAGTATGGCGAGTGAAAGCGTGTGGCCGAAGTTATTCGGAGTTGGCTCCACATTGAAGAGGAACTAATGATAATGATCATGAAACTCCGAAAGAGAGTACTACCGAACCTCATGGAGTCAGAAGCAGACGGCAATCGTGGACTCCCGCTGTCTGGAAATCTGTCATAAATTTCATGGTTGATGAAAATAATGACCTGCGGCGTATGAAAGAAGCGATGATGAGCCCGATTCCAACAAATGGTTAGAAGCCATGAAATCAAGAGATGGAATCCATGTATGAAAATCAAGTTTGGAACTTGGTGGAATTACCTCACGGCCAGAAAGGCCGTGGAGAACAAAATGGATTTTCAAAGGAAAGCGTCTTTGATGGTAATAGGCCGTGACCATCTATAAAGCTCGACTTGTCGCAAAGGGTTCGACAAATTCGAGGAGTTGACTACGATTAGGACTTTCTCTCTCGTGTGGCGATGCTAAAGTCGAGTTAGGATTATGTTAGCAATTCGCTGCATATTTTGATTATGAAATATGGCGAGATGGATGTCAAAACCGCGTTTCTCAATGGTAATATTGAAGAAGAGTTGTATATGATACAACCAAGGGTTTTGTCGATCCTAAGGATGCTAACAAGGTGTGCAAGCTGACGATTCCATCTATGGATTGAAGCAAGCATCCGAAGTTGGAATCTCGGCTTTGATGAGGTGATCAAAGAGTTTGGATTTGTCAAACTTATGGAGAAAGCTTGGCATTTACAAGAAAGTGAGTAGGAGCAATGTGGCATTTCGATATTATATGTGGATGACGCATATTATTGATCCGAAATGATATAGAACTTTAACTTAAGCAGTGTTAAAAAGTTATCTAAGCGAACCAAATTTTCAATGAAGAGGACCTTGTACAGGTGAAGCATCGTCATACATAATAGGCATAAAGATCATAGAGAATAGATCTAGGCGCCCTAATAAGACTATCGCAAGTACATACTTGTATAAGATTTTAAAGAAGTTTAAAATGGACGGAAGTAAGAAGGGGTTCTTACCTATGTTGCCAAGGGCAAGACATTGAGTAAGACTCAAAGTCCCGGCCGGCGGAAAGAAAGAGAGATAATGGACAAAAGTCCCCTAATAGCCGTACCTATAAACCTATTATGTCACATGCATATGCTATGTACAAGAGCGGGATGTGGCACATGCTATTAGTTTGACTAGTAGGTACCAATGGGATCGAGGTTCGGAACCTTTGGATAGCGATTCAAAAGATATCCTTAAGTACTTACGAAGAACTAAGGATATGTTTCTTGTATCTGGTGAAAAGAAGAGCACAAATAAGCTAAGTGTTATGTCGGCGCTAAGCACAACCACTTCGTCCCGGATGACTCTAAGTCTCAATCAGGATCACATTATTTCTCATGAATGGGCGGAGGCGAATTTAGTTGGAGCTGGCGGCCAAACAGCACGTGGCCTTGGGATCGTTAGCAACTGACGAATATCATGTTCTTTGCCAGGGCGTACGTCGGGAAGCGATTTGGATGAAGGAGTTCATATCCAGAACTAGGAGTTGTGGCCATAACAGCGTTGGACCCAATGGTGATCTATTGCTTGGTAACAATAATGGTGCCATTGCTAATGCCAAAGAGCCAAGGTCTCACAAGCATTCCAAGCATAATGTAGCGCCGGTTTTTCTCCATCCATGAGCATGTCAAGGATGGAGATATAAAACCCCATTTAGAAATACCATACTTGATCTCAATGTAGCGAGATCCGTTGACTAAAACTTTCTCCCTAGAGCAAAACATGATCAACACGAGAACTCAATGGGTGTTAGATTTATCACTATGTAACTAGATTATTGTCTCTAGTGCAAGTGGGAGGCTCAAAGGAATATGCCACGAGAGGCAATAATAAATTGTTTATTATGTGTATTCCAAGTATATGATAGATGTTTTATTTTGCATGCTATAATTGTAGCTGTACTGAGAAGCGTTAATACCATGTGTGTTTAATAAACAAGCGTAGAAAGTTCCTAGTTAAGCCTCTCTCTGTAAACTAGCTCGTTGATTGGCAGATGATCAAAGTTTTCCACGATCATGGACATTGGATGTTGTTAATACTTGGGATCACAACATTAGTGTAATGATGTGATGAACATTCATCAAAGTATAGCATTACGATCATAATCATTGAGTTTATATTGCTATAACAACTACATTTAGTGATCTCAATCCTTAGACCATGAGAGATCATGTCGATCACTAACAGGAAGAGTTTCTTGATAACATCGAAGCGTACACCGTAGCAGGGGTGATTATAAAGATAAGGATTCCGGAGACTAATAAAGTGTTATGTTGATGCTCATGGATCTAGAGTGGAATTTGTTCATCTCAGATGGCCGGATAGATATACTACAGGCCCTCTCGGTGATATTCGTACATTAAAGCTTGCAAGCAAGTGAGTTTGAAGTCACTAGAATGTTATATCAATGGAACGGTAGCGAGTAAAGAGTGCTCTGTCAATCTGAGATCAAACTAGGTATGGAAATACCATGTATCGAATCTCGGACATGTAGTAGCATCGTGAAACAAAGGGATTAAGATACTAAGCGTAAAAGGATTCAAGCGATCACAAGAAAGTCATCGTTGAATGTGTGGGGAGTCAAGTATGGGTCTCCGGGATCCCGCAACCGATTATTGGATAGAGAGGGGTCTCGATCATGTCCACGCATTAATTCATTTAGCTGTGGGTATTACACTTAGAAGACTACCGACATCCAATTGGAGCCAAAAGAAGTTTCATCTTAGAAGAATAAAATGAAGCCTTGAGAATTTATTTCACTAGACAATCTAGAAAGCGAGGTTTTTCGGGTGAAATTGCATAAAGTGGTTATACCATGTGAAATAGAATTTCTAGCATAGGGGTTGTTGCCAGATGTTTGTCATTAAAGTAATTGACAAAATTCTGAATAAAATAAAAAGGTTTTATTTAATGAAA